>CM074736.1:128615905-129215905 GCA_037367245.1 Phrynocephalus guinanensis
CTCTTGTTATTTCTCTGGCTGATCATAAATTGCATGACCGCTCCATTTATGTTGCCTATCGAAAATGGGCCAGGAATCTGGACCACTGGAATGCATTCTGAATCCCCAGTTATTTATTTATTTATTTATTTATTTATTTATTTATTTATTTATTTATTTATTTATTTATTTAAATAAATAAATAAATAAATAAATAAATAAATAAATAAATAAATAAATAAATAAATAAATAAAATGGGAAGATAATATTCCTGAATTGCTCCTTCCCTTATCTTGGAAGGCATTCCTACAACAACCTTAATGCTAGGTTATCTTGGCCTACGTGATCCATGACCTAGCCGGTCAACTCTTTGGCCCCATGGATCGACAGTTCTCCTTGACATCAAGGGCAAACGCTTGGGAGCCACTGTTGTAGAGAATGGAGTTGTCTATGTCGTTTCCACCACTCTCCGTTCATCCACGCATTAGCCGTGAATGTATGCAAGAAAGCCTTTTGGGAGGCCTTTCAATTTTATGACCAGTGTGCGCTCACACCTGTTGTTATCTTTGTGGTGCGAATGTGTGCTCCTGATTTTACTTGCTGAACCGATGGAGCGGTGTGCCTAGCTTTACAGCGCAAGCATATTGGCAAAATAAAGATCTTTCTTGGGTTCCGGCAAGGTAAGAAGCAACTTCTTAGCCCGGCTCGTAGGCTGAGAGGTAAATGTTATGGTACGGCTTTGTTGCCCTTTTTCTTTTCTCTAGCTGTCTTGTGCAAGAGTACTTGTGCATCACCCATTCTTAATCTCTGTGAAGAGCACATTGTAACTTAACAAAAGTTTATCTTTTCCTCGGTTTACCTATCTGATCCTTCTCGCGTGGCTCTTCTTTGCATGATTTTGGAGTGCAATTAGCCGTGCCTTCGATCGGTTGCGCATGTTAACGCCTGTCTAATCTCTTATTCTTGTCTCTGTTGTCACCAGGCCTCCTGAACCCGTTTACAGCACTGTGAACAAATTCTGTGATAAGTCACCTTCACCTAGGCACTATTCCCCTGTCGAGTGTGAAAAAAGCTTCCTCCTCTCAGCTCCCTACCCCCACTACCACATAGGCCTGCTCCCTGACTCTGAGATCATCAGGTACTGCATGCGCTTCTTCCTCACTTCCTCCTACGGGAATGCATGAGCATTGCTGAAGGGCATGGGAGGGATGAGGTCCTGCCTTCTCCACTCATGCCGTGAACCTATCACTGCAAAGGCTTGCGTTCACTCACCGCTTCCATCTGTCTTCCCTCGGCCAAGAGGGCTGTGTTTTCCGAGGAGGCAGCCTCTGAGCCATCTGAGAGATGTTGTAGAAAGGAAAATATTGGACATAGATAGTGTCTTAGCAGGACCATGGGCTCCATCTATGCCAGCCTTAGAGCCCAAGTAGCATTCACTCCCACAAATCACTTCCTAATCTACAGGCAGGAATTCACTTTCAGTGGAATTTGGTATAAACTGAGCATGGGATTTATTGGATAGAACACAAACTTGAAAACCATTACACTTTTGTAATTACGGTAGGACTCCTGTATCCACTGATTCATTATCCACTGATTCAGTGATCCACGGCTGGCAGAGGAAAAAAATTAAATAATTCAGCAGCCACAAAGCAAGCGGTAAAGCAGGCTGTTATCACAAACAGCAGCTGTAAAGCAAGCTATTGTCACAAATGGTATCTGTAAAGCAAGCTACTGTCACAAACAGCTGCCATAAAGCAAGCTACTGTCCCAAAACAGCAGTCATAAAACAAGCTACTGTCAGGAAACATCAGTTTGGGGGTGGATGGGCAGGTGTTCTCTCTTATCCATGGTTTTAATTATCCACAGGAAAGCCTGGAACCAATCCACAGTGGATAGCGGGGTCCTACTGTACATCTCACAGAACAGTCCAGCCAGTCAAAACAAAACAAAAAAACCCGCCAACTGGATGTCTAATCCAGAAACTGTAACATTTCCAATATTTGATGCAAAGCTGGTGTCTGCCTCGAAGGGCTGAAGAGATCCACTGAGACACAAAAAAAGACCCCTCCGCATCTCTATATTAAAGCCATTGACTCATTCTAAGTAGGCTTCAGTGGTGCTGCAGGTAGTGGGGGTAGAGAGATGGTAAAAAGAGGAACAAGAGAGACAAAGTGGGAATGACTAGATGGGTTTCTGTGTTTTTGGACAACATTGGGTGGAGGGACAAAAAAAAATAGCAAGGTTTTCTGAATCTCTTTTGAGAACAAATATTTCTAAAGTTAATTGCCTTTTTCGAAATGGCACCTCCTTTGGTGACTAAGCACAGGTGGAGAAAAGTTAGATAACTCTAACTATGTGAACTTAGCATCGATGTCACTTAGAGCTGAGGAAGAGGATCCTTCCGATGCTCCCATGAACAACAGGCAACCTGCCCCATATTCCAGCACCATCAGATGTTAAGAGATAGATACTATAGACGAGACCATGAATGTTGGAAAGTTCTGCTTAGCAGACCTTAATGTCTTCGTGAGCTTTGAAGACCGTTGTGTTTAAGAACGTCTTTGGCTCCTTCCGTTCATTCGGTTTCTTTTAATGGTGTGGCACATCTTCCCATTTTAACTCTGTGTTGTTTTTTAAATCACGCTCTTTAGCCATGCACATGGTGGGATCATGTACTCCATGATTCATTCATGGCTTCCTGAACTTGGTCTTATAGATGTTTGTCTTTGCTTAGTTCATTTTCAAAGGTGAAAGCAAAAATACTAATTTTCTCCCCTTTCTGCTGGGCAGGATTATGAGACGTTTTGTCCGTGTCTTTGGGCATTTCCCCTCCCCTCCAAAAAAAATTTGCAGAACCGTTATTTGTAGCCAACCCCCCCCCCAACAATTTGGTACTTTATATAAAAAACATTTTAAAGGGGGAATTCTACTTCTTTGCTTATGCTACAGTACTGATTAAAATGCATTCACTCTTGTACTCTTGAGGAGCAAAACAAAGTTCTCAGTGATTGGCTTTTTTTTCCATTTGGGGGTGTCTGAATATATAAAGACACACTTCATCATCAAGGAAGAGAAAGAAAATAGGATGCATTACAACCTTTCCTATAGCACATGAAGATCTTCAGATAATTGCATTCGTTTGAGTAAAATCCATATTTCCTGTTCGTGAGATCTGTACGCTTTCTGGGTTGATGGTAGCATTATTGGTAGCCCAAACCAGATGCTATTTATGTCAATCCATCGGGCTTTATTGTTAAACCATAGGTCCTCACAATAACATAAAACACAAAAACAGACACATTGCAGACCCAGCATATATGTACAGAGATATAAAACGCAAAATGATATGGCCATCTATGGAGTGGTATCGTTCAACAGTATTAAGAGTTGCATATTTGCTGTTTCCCTTATTGAGAGTCCTTCAAACGGAAATGGGCTGATGGGAGGGTGGAAATTCCACCGCCACCCAGCTTTCCACCTCAACAGAGGTGGCGGCCTCAGGCATAGTCTATCTGCTACTTATCAGGGTGTGCTTTCAACGGTACCCAGACAAATCAAAAAGCCTTCACCACCAAGGCCATAGCTAATGACCCATACTTTATAGGTTTCAGCACCTTAGGCCATTGTTCACCTTAAGGCTATGGATACTATTGTCTACCTAACAAGCCTATTCAGGCCGTTCATCTTATGAGCCTATTTCAGACCAGGGTGACAAGAGGTCCAAGCTGACTATAAGACGGAGGACACGCATTAGCTGTATTCAGGCTAATGAAGCTGTTTGGATGAGCAGCGAAACATTTCTATCTCTCAAGGAACAGAAGTCCAGGAGCCATGACTTACCTTCCAGATAAACTCACCTGGATGACTGAGAATCTTGACAGACATATTCCCCTAACTTAGTAATACAGTAGGGTTGGTTCCAATCCCCTCCCACCCTGCATGCTGGAAACCACAGAGAAGAGGGACTGATTTCCAAGTCATTTAGGGGGACGACGCCTAAGCATCCTGAACTTCATTGCATACAAGAAACAAACAAGTGCAAGAAAGCGTTTGATTCAGCCAGCCTTGGCCACTTTCCTTGCATTTGATGGTTTCTTGTATGCAATGAAGTTCAGGATTCTTAGAAGTCGTCCCCCTAAATTTCTTGAGCAGCTTTAAACAGCATCCTAAAAGGGACATTGACCAGTCACAGAAAAGGCATTTCTCTCCAGGCAGCTCACAGGATCAGGTTGCGGAAGGGCAGCAGGATGCTCATGGGTGCGCTGAGAAGATTTCACTCATTCCTGTAAGATCAAGGTTTCCCCTGGCCCAATGGTTTGCTTCCCCTCTGTAGCAAAGCGTGGTAAGAAGACGTGGATTGGAAGGACCCGGCAGAGGCATCTTAGGGTGTTTTTACACGACCTCTAAGATCCGCTGGCAACTTAAATTCGGACCAGAGATCTTGGGGGTTTGCTCCTCTTGCTGTGTTCCCACCCCTCCGCACTCCCTTGCTCCTGTCTGCGTGAGGGGAGGGAGGAAAAAAAGGGAGAAAAGAATGCAGACTCACCTCCGCTCACCTCCCTCTGCCGCCTGGAGCTGCCCCGGGAATCATTCCAGTCTCTTAAAGGGGCAGGGGGCAAAAAAAAAACAGAAGGGAGGAGAGCCCGGCACTCACTGCTTTGCAATCCGGATCAGAAATTTTTCACCTTCGGAGACCAGGTACTTAGAAAATGCGCTGGGACGCGCTTAGGTGGGCGTGGTCGTATTTAAGTTTTTTATAAGTCCGGAGCTGGTGGGAAAACAATTTTAAGCTCCACATCTGGGAGCCCTTTGCCTCGGATTTTAGGGGTCATGTAAAAGCGCCCTTAGAATGCAGGCAGAGGTGAAGCCTGCCTCTCAGGGAGATGGAGATCAGTTCAGCCCAGCAAGACGGAGTTTACTTTAATTAAAGGATTAAGATTCAGTGGAAACCAAGGCTAAGACTGTGCTGATCCACAATATCAACCATTCCATACCGGTTCTTAAGGACTCTGCCACTCATGTAGATTTTGTTTCCAGATTCCTATCAGCTCCTTATAGCATAAAGGCTATTGAGGGGTTTCTTGGCAGGAAGGGGGCTTTCTCGTTAAGTCATTTTATGTGCTGCCAGAGGGCTGTTTTCCCCAGTTGTTTCACCCAAAGATCTGGGATTTGCAGTTCTTGCTGTCCCCCCCTCCCCCGCAGGGCAGTTGGCCCTAGGCTTACAAAGCAGACAGCTGATGTGAGGAGCAGGATGGTGTGTGTGTGTGTGTGTGTGTGTGTGTGTGTGTGTGTGTGTGTGTGTGTGTGTGTGTGTGTGTGTGTGTGTGTGTGTGTGGTTCCGAGCTGAAACAATGCAAAGGCAGCCTGGAGCCTCTTTGTCTCTCTTTAGCTGCTATGTTTAGGTGCTAATGCAAATGTTTTCTCTACTCTACAATGAGCAAATATTTAAAGGATTTTGTATATTTTCTCCACATGGGGATTCCCCCCCCCCCCCGCCGCCGCAGGTTACATAGAAGTATTTTGTTCAGAGGAAATTGGGTTTTGTACTAAATTCAAGGGTTTTTCTTACACATTTTCGGTTGGGTCCAAAATATGGGGGTGGGTTTGTGCAAATTCATGTTGGCTTCCAGTTGTTTCTGTAGTAGTGTTTTCAAGGCGCTTGCAGAGTGACCATGTTGCGGTCTACTCCAGGGGACTAATGTCAGTCTAACTGGTCTGTAGCTTCCACCTTTTTGAAGACAAGGGCATTGTTAGCCTTCCTATAATCAGGCAGCCCTTCATACATCTTCCCTTAACTTTAGGAGCACTTTAGCGAGTTCCTTCAGTACTCTTTGATGCCGTTCACAGGGCCTTGGAGATTTCTCCTCACTCAAAATATGTATTTATCAATCTCCAGCTGCAGTTCTGACCCTCTTCACTTATATTTCCCATTTTCCTGGAGAATCACAGACTGACTGTTGAGATAAGACCAAGCTAAATTAGGAAGATGGATTACTGGCCTGGGGGAATCTCCCTTATGAGGAAAGGCTAAAACATTTGGGGCTCTTTAGTCTGGAAAAAAGGCACCTGAGGGGGATATGATTGAGACATACAAAATAATGCAGGGCATGAGTAAAGTGGATAGAGGGAAGCTCTTCTCCTTCTCACAAAATACTAAAACTAGGGGACATCCATTCAAATTGAGGTCTGGGAGAGTAAGAACAGACAAAAGAAAATATTTTTTCATCCAGCGTGTTGTTAGTCTATGGAACTCCCTGCCACAGGATGTGGTGATGGCATCTAGCCTGGATGCCTTCAAACGGGGATTGGACAGATTCCTGGAGGAAAAGTCCATCACAGGTTACAAACCATGATGGAGATGTGTAATCTCCAGGCATAAACTAGGGTACTTCAAGGATCAGATGCAGGGAAGTGGTATCAGGAGACAGATATCTAGTCTCATGCACTCCCAGAGGCATCTGGTGGGGCCACTGTGAGATACAGGAAGCTGAACTAGATGGGGCTTTGGCCTGATCCAGCATGGCTCTTCTTCTGTTCTTCTGTTCTTATGCTTCTGACTTTTCTTTTTCACCTCTTAGGAGTTTTTCCCATCCCCATTGAATAGGGGAACCATTCTGCTCTTCACGTTCTGAAGAATGTGTTTTAGTTGCTTTTAGTGCCTCTTACTAACAGCAG
Source organism: Phrynocephalus guinanensis (assembly GCA_037367245.1). NCBI lineage: Eukaryota > Metazoa > Chordata > Lepidosauria > Squamata > Agamidae > Phrynocephalus > Phrynocephalus guinanensis. The sequence goes on from CM074736.1 coordinate 128,622,564, forward strand.
CTCATTCTCTGTTTTTGCCTTCCTAATGACACCACTGCAATTCTTTGCTACTTGTCTGTATTCCTCCTTTGGGGCTTTGTTTACCTGCCACTTCCTGCATGCATTTTTTTCTTTGCTTTTTAAGATTCTTTGAGCTTTTTTGAAGCCACATTAGTTTCTCTCTTTGTCCCGGCTTTCACTCTCCCCCCCCCCTTCTCATTGGAATTGTTTGAAGTTTTGTCTTTAGAATTTCCTTTTTAAGAAAATCCAGGCCAACCTGGATTCTTTTTCTTGTTAGGATCTCCTGACATGGGACCTTACCTATCATTGTTCTGAGGTTATTACAATTGGCTTTCCAAAATCCAGTGTACACATGCACCTACATTCTGCTTTTGTCTTTGATATTAAAATCTCAAGTAGAATCTGGTCCTGTTCTCATCTCCATTGATGAGAATCAGATCCTCTTGTTCCTTCTTCCACTTTTTCTGTTGGAGAAAGTTATCAGCTAACAATCCAGGAATTTATTGGAAAGATCCAATGTGGCAGAATTTGCCTCCCAGTAGATATCAGGATAGTTGAAATCTCCCATTGCAACTACATAGTGACTTCTTGATTATCTTGCCATTTGTTTTTCAAATATTTCATCTGCATCTTCTCCTTGAATGAGCATTCAGTGTAGACTCCAACCACTATGTGCCTTTTGTTTTTAACTTAATTATATTCATCCAGATGAGAAGTGATGATTTCACCTGTTCCTAGTAGCAAAACCTTATCAAGACATTCTTTAAATTTATTTCTTTATTTCTTTATTTATTAAATTTATATACCACACCATCTAGCAACACAGCTGCTTTGGGCAGTTCACAAGCTACAAGCAAAGTGAAAATATTGGACAAATCTGATGGTACTAAAGTAGGGCCATCCGTAGTAAGCAGGGACAGTAGGAACAAACTTTACAGATTTCCTCCATTCATCAGGGCAGGTGCATCTGATTTCAATGGGAGGAAGGCTCCAGTCTGCATAAGAGCTATCCAGGGTGCTGAACCTAAAGCCCCAAACTAAGGAAGAGCATTTCGTTTCAGAACCAGTAGGTTACAAAACGAACCATGCGAGCCCAGGTGGTCCTCGGAACTGGCTGATACACCAGATCGAATTGCTTTACCTTTCACTGAATTGTGCAGGGTTAAATCCAGCAAGGAAGCATGCTACAACGTCATCTGTGCTAGATCTGTGATGCTGGCCAATCAGCAGCTGTACAGGGACCCGCATCATCCTGCCTCCCTCTCTGATTGGCCAGCAGCATGAAGCAGGAAAAATGACATTGCGGCGTGCTTCCTTGTTGGATTTTAACCCTACATGAGACAGAGAAAGATAAAGCAATTGGATCTGCATGTATCAGCTGGTTCCAAGGACCACCTGGGCTTGCGTGGTTCATTTTGGAACCTACTAGTTCTGAAACAAAGTACCTATCCCTAGCCCCAATCAATTCAGCAACCTGGGTTTCTCCTTTCTCTTTTATCCAAACCCCCTCCCCCCTTAACAGATTCACATCCCAATGAAACTAGAACCACAAATCTCCACTGTTACCATGTCTCAGCAACTCGGGATGTGATTAACTATTAAAACAACATAGCCGGAACCCTATTGGGTTTGTGCGCAGCAAGCTGGAAATCAAAACCATCACAGAACCATGCAGGTGAAACATTTGAAAAAACAAATTGCAAGAATGTCAAGGAGACACAGCGTGGTGGCGATGGGAGATTTCAAATATCCTCATGTTTGTCAGGAGGCATGTTCTGACAAAGAGGCCCCTTTCAAGGACCACACGCCCTGATTGTTGGGAGCAGTTGTGCACAGTTGTACACGCTCTGGTTGTGTGGCTAGTTGTGCAGTTGGTCGTGTGTCCAGGCACAAAACAGATGATCAAGAAGACAGACAGACAGACAGACAGACAGACAGACAGACAGATAGATAGATAGATAGATAGATAGATAGATAGATAGATAGATAGATAGATAGATAGATAGATAGATACCCTGTTTCCCCGAAAATAAGACATTCCCTGAAAATAAGACCTACTTACAGTTTTGCCCCTCACTGAAATATAAGGCATCCCCCCCCCCCCGAAAATAGGACCTCCCTGATAATAAGATAACAATAAATGTGTACCATATTTTTCTTCATGGAAAAATAAGATATCCCCTGAAAATAAGACCTAGTGCATCTTTGGGAGCAAAAAATTAGTATAAGACACTGTCTTATTTTCAGAGAAACACGATAGATAGATAGATAGATAGATAGATAGATAGATAGATAGATAGATAGATAGATAGATAGATAGATAGATAGGCAGGCAGATGGACAGATGGACAGATGGACAGATGGACAGATAGATAAAACAAAAACTGCATGTGTGATCTCCCTTTGGCCCATGGTATTTCACAGTATGTGGCTCCTTGCATGCATGGCATTTAAAGTTTTTAAAGTAGACTTTCAGTCACTTCTGATTATGGTAAAATTGCCCCCACCCCACTCCGTCCCCAAGCTGAAGCTGACAGGTCATGCTCAAGCTCCTTCTTACCAAGGGGAAGGATGCAGATATTTATAAAACATTGCATTTTTCAGTTAGTTTATTTATAATTAATCCTTGAACAAAAACCTTATTGAAGTCTGAAAGGGTCGGCTGAAGCCAGCGGATCAGGTTCTGCTTCAGTGGACTGGATTTCTGCCCTCTCGTTTTCAAATGCACATTAAGTGCATTCAGGGACCCTTCTTAAATTACTGGATTGTTTCTCCGGTTCTTAAATCTGACTTCTATGAAAATTATTTTTAAAAAGTGAAAACTCTGGAATAACCCCCCCCCAATACTTTCAAAATAGTGTGCTAGGAAATATACTTAGCAGATCTCTCACCCTCCCCCCAACACACACACACCCCGCCATGTTGCAGCAATTCTTTTCAGCAACAGTAGAGCTCCTGCATCAACTGGGAATTAGTTCGAAGCCTCCCACGGCTGCTGATAAATGCGAGCACTATACATCTCATCTAGAGATGGGCACGACTTAGCGGTATTCCCGTTTCCGTTTCCGTTACTCGGTTCCGTTACTCTATGGAAACGGTAACGGGAATTACTCCGCCAGACTTCGAGCTCAAACTGACGAACGAACAATTTTGGTCTGATTTGTCGTGCTCGTTACTTGCATCGCGGGATTGCGCGATGCCACGCGGCACAGAAAAAAAGTTTTTAAAAGTTAAAAAAACCCGGTTCCCGGCCAAAAAGCAGGCGGAAAAATGCCTGCCGTGCCTCAGGGCACCTACCAGAGGGGTTGTTTCTGGAGGTCCCCGGCCTCCCCCCTCATCCCCCGTCCTGGGCTGCTCTGGTGGGACTCGCCGCAGGCTCGCAGCCAGCAAAAAGCCCAGTCTCGCCGCCGGCCGCCCGCAATTAAAGTGCAAGCAAGCGGCACGGACGGCACAGGAAAAAAACTTTTAAACTCTCCCCCCCACCCATTCCTGGGCCAAAAAAGCAGGCGGAAAAATGCCTGCTTGACTAAGGGCGCAGGGCACCTACCGGAGGGGTGGTTTCTGGAGGGGGGGTCCCGCCTCCCCCCCGTCCTGGGCAGCCGGACTCGAGTTGCCATTTCGCCATGCCATGCGGTGCGGGCGGGGGATCCAAAATGGGGCGGCAAACGCAATATTGTTTTTGAAACCGTGGTCCAAAAACACACAAGCACAACAGAAACACGCGAAAATTTATAAACTGCCAGATTTTTCACAGTAGCAGTGGGTTTTTTCTTGCAACAAAATGTCTCTCCTCTCCTCCTCTGTCCTCCATTGATTTTATTTTATTTTATTTTATTTACACCTGCGCAGTGCGTAATGATGGGCTGGCCGAGTGGCCAGCCATGTGGGAGTGGACAACCATGCAAATTTTTGGAGCCATCCCACCAGTCGCATGGCCACTTGGCCATGGAGACTTCTGGGATGTGCCAAAAAGCCCCCTAAAACCTGCCCTAGCCCTAACCCTAACCCTTGACTCCGTACCCATACGTCACAGACTGTCTTCTTAGTGGGTCAGAGAGGCACCCAGAGGTGCAACCCACTAGCCCACCGTAACCTTACCCGTCACTAGCCTAACCCTAGCCATTGCACTAAGCCACCTTAAAGCCAGATTTACTTGCTTGCATTGCACTACACGCAGCAAGTACAATTCCCTTCTGTGTGAGACATGGTGGTGCGGGAGCCTTGTGCAGGGAAGGCATGACGCTATCACTCTCACACTGGTCTCACTGTCTGCACATTCTGTTATGCAATATCCATATGGCTATTGCATAGCATTTTGCAGCAGCAGCAGGTGAGGAGGGGAGACCCCCATGTAGAGGGGTCTCTCTTGGAGCCTGCTTCCCCTTCCTACTGGCAGGAGGCACCCACGGGTGCCTCCAGGAGCCCACTTTTCCTTTATAGCGGGCCAGAGGAGGCACCCACCCCACAGGGGTGCCTCCAGGAGCCCGCTCCCCCCCAAAACCAGTACTAATGACAACGAAAAAACGAACCGACTAATTTTTGCGAATTTTTGCGAAAACCGGAAACGAGCCGAAACGGGACCGGCCCGACTAACGACAACTCGAAAAAAAAAATTTCAAGTCGTGCCCATCTCTAATCTCATCGTCTATGACTCCCTCTAGAGTCCAGTTCTGGTAATGACACCATGGAAATATATTTCTCTAGTAAATGGGAATTTTTCTTTTAATATTTTTAATATTTTCAGAACATGGATAAGTCAATCAACAGATGCCTATACCAGTGATATGGGGGCCCTACTGCATTTCACTATTTTAATTAGCTAGATTTTTGTTTTGATGCTTTTGTTTTGATGTTTTATTTATTTATTTATTTATTTACTTACTTACTTACTTACTTACTTACTTACTTACTTACTTACTTACTTACTTACTTACTTACTTGATTTATACAAGGTACCATCTGACCAAAGCTCACTCTGGGCAGTTTGTGGGTTTTTTGGTTTGTTTGTTTGTCTATGTCAGATATTTATAAACTGCCTACCTTAGAACTAGACGTTACTCGGGGTAGTTTACAATCAAAGGAAGAACATGAACTCATCTGGAAGTTGAGTCATGGCTACTGGATGAAGCTGTTTGGATGAACAGCGAAACGTTTCTATCTCTCAAAAAAGAAGTCCAGTAGCCATGACTCAACTTCCAGATAAACTCACCTGGATGACTGAGAATCTTCATAGACAACATGAACTCATATACCCAGCCAGCAAGCCAAACATTAAACTAAAAAAATGACAAATGAAAGTAACAAAATTAATGCGGCGGGACTGACTCACTTACAGGGTGACACAAGAGAGGAGGTCCTTAAATGCTTCTTTGAAGAGTAATGTTTTCAACAAGCTCTTGAAGGTTGGCGGGAGGGAGCTTGGGACACCTCCAGTAGGGGCCCATTTCACAAGGAGGGGTCCTCAACAGGGAAGGCTCAGTTTCTGCACTGTGTGTCAGTGCTTTCATATTTTTGCAAGTGATGTCCTTTGTGGGGAGGCAATGACACATTTGCAGTGCACCTCCACAGTAGTTTGCTCAGAAGTAAATCTCACTATGTAAGAACATAAGAACATAAGAAGAGCCATGCTGGATCAGGCCAAAGGCCCATCTAGTCCAGCTTCCTGTATCTCACACTGTCCCCACCAAATGCCTCTGGGAGCGCATGAGACTAGATCTCTGTCTCCTGATACCACTCCCCTGCATCTGGCCCTTGAAGTACCCCGTTTTTAAGCCTGGAGATTCCACATCTCCATCATGGTTTGTAACCTGTGATGGGCTTTTCCTCCAGGAATCTGTCCAATCCCCTTTTGAAGGCATCCAGGCTAGATGCCATCACCACATCCTGTGGCAGGGAGTTCCACAGACTAACAACGCACTGGGTGAAAAAAATATGTTTTGCAGGGCTTGCTTCCAAAATGGTTTGGAAGAAATACAGCATTCTTAATCATCTTTACCTTTATCAATCCTGATAAAAGTGATGCTGATGGTTTCTCATACTGGGCAATCTACCTCCCCGAAACTCCAAGCAGGGATACGGAGTGTGGCATCTCTGCCCTTACATATAGAATCGGCAGACCCTGCAAAAAAATCTGAAGATCCTAACTGAGAGAGTGTTAGTTAATTCTTGAAACCTGTTCTCCTGCAGCTCATCCCAATGAAATTATACCTTTACCCTATGTTTGTGACGAGACTCCGTTATAGAATTATATTCTCTGCATCAGTACAAAACAATGTTCCCCTCACTTTAGTTCATCCTTCATTTCTGAAGATTTCTGGGTCCTTTTCTACCCTGGAGTTTGGGTTTTCTTCATTTCAACTTACATTTTGGGAAATGACTGTTGTTGTCATTTCCTAATCGTTTTTGCCCATGCATGCTTTACATCTGCAAAGAACATAAGAACATAAGAACATAAGAAGAGCCATGCTGGATCAGGCCAAAGGCCCATCTAGTCCAGCTTCCTGTATCTCACAGTGGCCCCACCAGATGCGTTTGGGAGCGCATGAGACTAGATATCTTTCTCCTGATACCACTCCCCTGCATCTGGCCCTTGAAGTACCCTGGTTTCTCCATCATGGTTTGTAACCTGTGATGGACTTTTCCTCCAGGAATCTGTCCAATCCCCTTTTGAAGGCATCCAGGCCAGATGCCATCACCTCATCCTGTGGCAGGGAGTTCCATAGACTTACAACGCGCTGGGTGAAAAAATATTTTCTTTTGTCAGTTCTTACTCTCCCAGCCTTCAATTTGAGTGTATGTCCCATAGTTCTGGTATTTTGGGAGAGAGAGAAGAGCTTCCCTCTATCCACTTTACTCATACCCTGCATTATTTTGTATGTCTCAATCATATCCCCCCTCAAGCGCCTTTTTTCCAGACTAAAGAGGCCCAAATGTTTTAGCCTTTCTTCATAAGGGAGGTGCCCCAGCCCAATAATCATTTTAGTCGCTCTCTTCTGCACCTTTTCCAGTTCCACTATGTCTTTCTTGAGATGCGGTGACCAGAATTGTACACAATACTCCAGGTGGGGCCTTACTATTGTTTTGTATAATGGCATTATAATGTTGGCTGTTTTATTTTCAATCCCCTTTTTGATAATCCCTAGCATGGAATTGGCCTTCTTCACCGCTGCCACACACTGGGGAGACACCTTCATGGAGCTGTCCACCAACACACCAAGATCTCTTTCCTGATCCGTCACGGATAACTCAGAGCCCATGAGTTGATAGATGAAGTTTGGATTTTTTGCCCCAATATGCATTTCTTTACATTTGGTTACATTAAAACGCATTTGCCATTTCTCAGCCCATTCCCCCTGTTTGGAGAGATCCTTCTGGAGCTCTTCACAATCTTCTCTGGTTTTCACCACACGGAAAAGTTTTGTGTCATCTGCAAACTTGGCCACCTCACTGTTCATCCCTGTCTCCAGGTCATTTATGAACAGATTGAAAAGCACCGGTCCCAGGACAGAGCCCTGGGGCACACCGCTTTTCACTTCTCTCCATTGTGAAAATTTCCCATTGACACCTACTCTTTGTTTCCTGGATCTCAGAAGAAGTATTTATCAAGGCCAAAAATAATCCTGTATGTATCTGCTCAGGAGTAAGGCCCATGTAATTCAGTGGGGTCTGTCCCTAGACACTGTATTCTGTTATGCCATATGAAATAAAAAATGGGTATAGGATTTCATCTAAAATTACGTAGTTGGAAAAATAACTTTTGGGGACCACAGTTCCCATGACACACACCCGTCCCAGTCATGCTGGCTGAGACAGCCGCTTTGGGTCCTTTTCCAAAGAGAAAGGTGGGGTAAAAATACTCTAAAATAAAACAAAATAAAATAAAATAAAATAAAATTTTAAAAGCTGCAGACCCCTCCCAAAAATATTTTTTCGATAGTCTGCTTTGTATCACTTTGTTATGCAGCAGAAGGAGTCTTTTGATGCATTTTATTGCATTACACATTGCAAATGGGAATGCTGAAGATCTTTAAATAATGGTTCCTAATCTTTGGTTCCTAGATGTTCCTGGACTCAAGTCTTCACCACTAGCTTTGCTAGCCGGGATTTCTGGGCGTTGTAGTCCAAGGTTGGGAAGCCCTATCTTTAAACAATAGCCTTAACCTGAAGAAGCAGGTAGTGTGAGTAGATCCAAATAAGCCACAAGGAGAGAAAGGAAGCCAGCAATTTCATATCTTCTCCTAAACTCAACCCAATCTAACATCTATGCAAAATGGCCCCACAGGAGGTTGTGCATTCTTTCCCAATGACCGATGGCATCAAAAGGATATTTGCTGCTAGTGGGTGCTCTGCCAGACAGGCTAAAGGGCCATCGCCCTGTCCTGGATGGGGTTGCACTCCCCCTAAGGGACAGGGTCCACAGCTTTAGGGGGGGCTCCTGGATCCCAGTCTAACTCTGGATGCTCAGGTGGACTTAGTGGCCAGGGGTGCCTTTCTTAAGCTGCGGAAAATATACTACCTGTGGCCCTCCCTGGATGAACGGAGCCTTGTGCATTGATTACTGCAATGCACTTTATGTGGGGCAGCCTTGAAGATGGTGCGGTGATTGCAACTGGTTTAGAATCATGTGGTGCGACTGGTTAGTGGAGGGGCGGCCATGAACCACATTATGCTGATTCTGTATAACCTTCGCTGGTTACCAGTTATTGTCCAAGCCCAATTCAAAGTGCTTGTTTTGAAATATAAAGCCCTACATGGATTAGGACTTAGATACCTGAAGGACCGCCTCCTTCCATATGAACCTACGCGGCAATTAAGATCTAGCCAGGGAGCCCTCCTGAAAGAGCCATCCCTCAAGGAGGTGAGAGGGATGGCTTGCAGACACAGGGCCTTCTCAGCAGCTGCCCCCAGGTTATGGAATGCCCTCCTGGGTGAGATCCGCCTGGCACCGAAGTTGATGACATTTCAGCACCACGCAAAAACCCTCCTCTTCCAGAAGTTATTAAACTGATATAACATAGATTGTGTGCCCTGATGGCAATTTTCTGTGTATTGTATTTGTATTTAAATGTTTTTATTGTTTCTAATTATTTATTGGTATTTCAACGTTTTAATTGTTTCTTGATTGTGAGCCGCCCAGAGACCTTTAGGTAGTGGGCAGCATATAAGTTGTATAAATAAATAAATAAAATAAAATAATTAATTAGAACTGGCTTAGACGTGCACTCCAGGTTGGAGGACAGAGAGCTGAAATTACATAAAAGCAACCCAAAAAGATCACAACACAAGGGGGAAAGTTGTTGTGAGTTCAGTTAGCTTCATTAGCTCTCTGTTTGCTTCCTGGAGTAGTGGAGAAGATTGGTAGCCCACAGCCTCCAAAGGCACTTAAAAACAATATCAAGATTCACAAAATGATCCTGTCACGGAAAGGGTGGTTTTGGTCATTATATTGCCCAGCACCAATGCATCCATGATGTAGAGAGAAATGTGAGATTGTGTTGGTTCCATGTTGTGTTCTTCCTTTGGCCATTCTGTATGTGTGTTTGAACTGCTAGCATGCTTCCTAAGCACCTAGACTGTTCCTTGTAAAGAAATTTGGGGAAAGGAAGCAAGTCCTTCGTAGCCTGACTTGTTCGGTAGTCCTTCTTTATACATATCCAAGTGGGGAAAAGGAGCGAGAAGGTGCTGCCTTTGAAGTGATGTCAATGCATCAGAGAGATGTCGCTGCTTTCCCCAGGGTGGGTGTGGAAATGACCTGTGTTTGACTTGTCTTGCAGCTTGTTCTCAATGGTCTACTCAATGTTTTCTGTTACATTCAATTAACTTTCCAAAAACATGTATACTGTCCGGTGTGGGTGGGGGAATACCAGTCATTTCAATTTTGCATCATGCCTATCAGTTCAGCGTTGTGTTTCTAAAAATGTTGGTTACCCATTACGTATTTAATTCCAAACACATCTGTTTCCCGTCTGGTGTGGAACTTCTGGTACAGACACCGTTCTTCTCTGTCTACAAGAGTTGCCCCTTAGATTCAGTGGCACATGGGTTTCCAACCTTGGGTAACTCAGACATTCTTGGATTGCAGTTCCCAGAAGCCTTCATCACTAGCTGTGCTGGCTGGGGTTTCTGGGAGTCATAGTTCAAGAACACCTGGGTTACCCAAGGCTGAGAACCACTCACATCGAATAAGTAGTTCTACCTACACATGGGTTCTCAACCTTGGGTAACAGACGTTCTTGGACTGCAGTTCCCAGAAGCCTCCATCACTAACTGTGTTGGCCGGGGTTTCTGGGAGTCATAGTTCAAGAACACCTGGGTTGCCCAATGAGAACCACTCACATAGAATAAGTAGTTCTACCTACACTTTCTTCTACTAAACAAAATGTGGTAATCTAGACACAAGGTGGCTTTGTAGTGGGGTCTACTGACATACATCCTGAAGTGACACTTTGTAGTCCATTGTTCTCTGAGGATCTGCACAAGGAGCTCAGCATTATCTTTTACCATCTAGAAATGCCCATGAGAACAAGGGGGTTCCACAAACAGGTCTTTTGTCAGAAAATCTCTAAGAGATTTACCTATACAACTGTGGTGAAGTTCCTGCGTAAGCCAATGCTTGCTATATAACTGATATGGGCTTCCAAAAATTACTACACAGAGTATCAAGACCATGTGCAGTCCAAACAGGAGGTTTGGAAGCCCCACTTGCATGGTCCACTTCTTCCACTTGAAGGAGGAGAATCTTTAACCCATGGTCCTAATTCAGTCAAGGACATTCCCAGTCTATCTCATCCCAAATCCCTTCTTCTCTGATGATCTAAATCAATGGTTCTCCACCTGTGGGTCCCCAGATGTTCCTGGACTGCAACTCCCAGAAGCCTCTACCACTCGCTGTGCTGGAAGGGATTTCTGGGAATTGCAGTCCAGGAACATCTGAGGAACCACAGGTGGAGAATCACTGATCTAGATCATCAGAAAAATTCTCCTGCTCATGAATAGCCTTCCCCCATTAGGAAAGGAAGCAGTGAACGGGCATAATCTCACCATTATTTCCAGTTACTGATCGGAGATAACAATGTGCTACTTCCCTGCCCTCCGTACCCTTCTCAGGTGAAAGGTGAGTGGCACAGGAGAAATCATCAGATGTTTCACAGGAGTGGCGAGTTGAGGGATAGAACTGCCTTTCTAGCAGTGGTGCACTGAAATGGCCAGAGTCATCTCACAGCCGGGGTCATTACACATCAGAAGACAAAATGGGGTTGGGTAGGGAGGTAGGAGATTACCTAAGCATGCTTTCTGGTAACATAACGGAAGTCTTCAGCAGAACTTCCAAAAGAGTGATGTGCATGTACACCCGTGCCATGAATTGTGTCTTCATTTTATCATTTGTTGCCACAGTGGTTCACCATGACCTGGATCCCAAGTGGTATTGCTTTATGCTGGATCAGATTAAATTTAGGTGATCAGATCCTTGATGACCACTCCCAGAACCCCTGGCTGTTACCAACACTGCCTAATATCTCTGAAAGTTGAAGGCCAACATCTGGGGACTCTAGGCCAGTTTTGTCCACTCTACTGGACACCAGTCCCAGCAGATTTCAGGTAGAGGTCTTACCTTTAACCTGGTCCCAGGTCTTTTAAAGTGGAGATCTAGGACTTTTTATCTGCCACCCGAAGTGTGCAGTTCATGTGCTCTATCCCTCAGCTAGGGGCCTTCCCTAAATGATTCACTTTAGAGCATTTGCCCTGCGAATGTCATCAGACTCCAATTCCTATCAGCCCCTGCCAGCATTTCTAGTTGTGAAGGACTATGGAAGTGCTGGTCCGTCAGGATCACAAAGGCTGTAAAATCCTCCATATCCTTGCTTCAGTGAGTGCCTCATTACTTCTTCAGTGGGGTGGAAATCTCATTGGGCTCTTCTAACATAGGGGCACCTTTCCCCTGTTGTGTGGCATGCATATTACAACAGGGAAAGCTCAAATCAGTGTGAGAATGTGAAAGCATCTCTGAAGCTCCTGTGACTTGAAGGCTAGACGAAGGTTCCGTGAGCAAATGATTACATTGGGCTTTATTAATTCTCCGTCCTGTCTTCCCCTCCCGCCTTGTCTACACAGCCATTCCCAGCACAGCACGGTCACCCGGCCACCCACCGTGAGCATACAGCGGAGCATTTCCCTAGAAGGGTAAGGAGGACCGGTGTCCACGTTTTGCACAGATCACGGCTGCTTTCTCTTTATTTGGTGCCTTGTGTATCCGTATAAGAGCGGTATGATATTATCTGTCACGTGTTACCCCTTGTTTTCTGAAGAACTCAGAAGACCGCTGGTATTGTTTCTGTCCTCCTTTATAAGTTATGAGAGAGCTTATAACTGCAAGGTGTGGTGTGTTGATTAAACATTTTTTAAAAGCAACAAAGTACAAGTAACAATAAAGTTTAAAAAGTCCTTCAATTTGGTAGGCAATTCCTTTGCTTACCATTGTTTTAATTTTAGAATGTAGTTGGTTGGTTGGTTGGTTGGTTGATATACTGCCCATCTAGCCAGAGACCGCTCTGGGCAGTTCACAACATAAAACAGTAAACAATAAGCAAACCTTATAAACCTAACATAAACCTAACAGAGTCATGCTGGACTCTGTCCTGATCTTCCCTGCACCTGCATGGAAATCTGTGTTTGTGTTTGTAAGGCAAGATACCCAGAGGTCTCATTCTCATTTCCAAATTGAGTTCTTACTCCTCTTTTGGAAATATTATGCATTAAAAAGGTGCACTGGGAAAAGGCAAGGAATGTAATTAATATGTAATGGATGCTCAGTGGTTTAGGTATCTGGCTGTCAAGTCAGAGGGTGAGAGTTCAGTTCCACACTTATGCATCCTGGGAGAAGATCCAGCCTAGGTGGACTTGGGCAAGCTGCACAGTCCCAGGATCTGGTACTCAGGTTGGGTAAGCACTGCTCTAGAGCAGTGTTGGCAAACCTATGGCACAGGTGCCAAAGGTGGCACTCGGAGCCCTTTCTGTGGGCACCCGACATCACCCCTTCACAGCCACCTGGATTCAGGTTAAATGGCTGTATTGGCACTTTGCAAAAAACGTAGTGGGTTTTGAATCACAGTTTGGGCACTCGGTCTCTAAAAGGTTCGCCATCACTGCTCTAGAGTCTAAAATAGAGTAGTGTTTGGGCTAGACGGTACGGCATATAATTCTAATAAATAAATAAATAAATAAATAAATAAATCTTCTCCAAAAATGTGGTATGTGGCAATAGTCTTGCTTCCTGCTTTGTTACATGGGCTGACAAACCATTTCCTAGTGAAAGAAGAGGCAGAAGGAGCCTGTGCTACTCTCTTTAACACAGTGGTTCTCAACCTTCCTAATGCCGTGACCCTTTAATACAGTTCCTCATGTTGTGGTGACCCCCTTGCCCTGCTTGGAAGAGGCCACAAGCCCCCTTTGGCAGGCCACTGCCGCAGGTGCCATAGAGAAGTTCCCTCTACAGGCACTCTCAGACAATCGCAGCCTCCCATGCCATTGACTGACATCCCTTCCAACCTATCAAGCTGTAACTCACTCCTTCCCCCCCTTCCTCCCCCTTCTCTTCCAGACCCAAGCTGTTTGTGCCTTTTTCTTCACTTGCTCCTAGCAACCCCTGTGAAATGGTTGTTCAACCCCCAAAGGGGTCCTGACCCCCAGGTTGGGAACCACTGGTTAAACAGGATTCTTGCTTAAAGTATCTATTTTTCTTTAGAAAATAAAAACCTTTCAGCCGACCCTCAGTCCTTTCTCATAAGCAAGGCAAATTGTGAGTTATTATTAATGAAACACATGGCTTTAGAAACTCACCCCAAAATGGTTAACATTTAGCAGCAATAATGTAGTTGGCAAGTCAACATTTGTTCTGAAGCCCATTTAGTAATGTTACATACGCTAACAAATTGTGAAATTATCACTTCCAAGGTCTGCTGTTAGTTTTGTCCATACATAATTTGCAGAAAATGCTATATAGGTATTATTGGATACTTCGTGGAATAACTTCTGAAGAAATTTATCTCAAGCCTTTACTGCTTGAAATGCTACAAATACTGCAACCATAAAAAAGTAGACAGGCAATTTCAGGAGTGGGGGAAGATGTAGCATTTTTTTACCGGTTTAGTAACTAAACCGTGAGCTCCATCTACCGGTAGTAAGTCAAAAAATATATATATTAGATAGTAGAGATGGGCACGACTCAAAAAAATGGTGTTTCGTTTGTCGTTTGGTTGTTTAGGGGTCCGTTTCGGTTCGTTTTTGTTTTTGTGACATTTTTTGCAAAAAAATTCATTTTCGTTTCATTAGGTAACGAAATGAAAAAACGAAAATGAAAATGAAAAATTGCTGTTTCGTTAGCATTCTTTTTAGTTCAATGCATCTGCTACAACGAAAATGAAAAACACGGCAAATTGGGTCGTTTCATTTTCGTTTCCGTTTTGTTTAAAAAAATTGTTTTGTTTTTGTTGCATAACGAAATGAAAAAAAAAACGAAAACAAAAAATCGCTTGTTTTCGTGCCCATCTCTATTAGATAGTTAGTAACCCATTTTGCAGCTGTAGGAGAAGTGAGTGATAAAATCTGGAGGACATTTAATCACGCCACTTCAAATGTCAAACTACTTTGTTATCTATAGCCTGGGGTTAGTTACGCCACCAACCGTTGTCATTGTTTACTGAAGGATGCTTTCTGGAAGGAGAACTGAATGGAGTACGTGGTGTTCGCATAAGGTCTGTAAGCGCTTTTTTGTGGTGAGTTGATGAGGCGCTGGTGGTGCAGGTGAGCTCTTGAGCAGGCATCTCACCCAAGACGCATCGAGCTCCCTGTCAATTAGCCACAATTAGGAGCTGCAGGTTACACAAAATATATACATAAGAGCAGCCTTGCTGGAACAGGCCACAGCCCATCCAGTCCAGCATTCTGCCTCACACAGTGGCTCACCCTTTGCTTCAGGATATTCCCAAGCTGATGTTTTCACCTGCTTATGATTCCCTGCAAATGGCATTGAGAGGTATCTTGCCTCTCTCTCCAACCCGGAGGTTGTCTTCGGGCATCCATAATGACAGCATGATAGCTAAATCTGCTGATGACACTACATTATATAGGGTAGTAAAAAAACTGAGAGAGATTGTGAGGACCTCCAGAGGGGTCTCTTGACACTGGGGGAGTGGGCAAACCTGTAGCAAATGAGTTTCAATATTAGTGAGTGCAGAGTGATATACATTGGGGCAAAAAAAAAAACCCAATTACATTTCTAAACTGATGGGGTCTGAACTCTGTGCAACAGACCAGGAAAGGGACCTTGGTGTTCTGGTGGACAGCTCAATGAAGGTGTCAACCCAGTGTGCTGGAGTAGTGGAAAACAAACAAACTCAATGCTAGGGATCATTAGGAAGGGTATAGAAAATAAGTCAGCAAGTGTCCTTTTGCCTCTTTATAAATCTATGGTGAGGCCCCATCTGGAGTATTGTGTACAGTTCTGGTCACCATACCTCCAGAAGGATATTATGGAAATGAAAAAAGTGCAGAGGAGGGCAACCAGAATGATTAGGGGACTGGAACACCTTCCTTACCATCTGAGGTTGCAACAGCTGGGCCTTTTCACTCTTGAACGACAGCACCTAAGAGGTGACCTGATTGAAGTTTATAAAATCATACATGGTGTGGACAAAGTAGATAAGGAAATACTGTTTTCCCTATCGTACAACACTAGAACTAGGGGACACTCCATGAAACTGTGGAGTGTTAGATCTCAAACAAATAAGAGAAAGTGATTTTTCACCCAGAGGATCACTGGTCTGTGGACCTCCCTGCCAGCAGAAGAGGTGACAGCTGTCAGCCTTGACAGCTTTAAGAAAGGATTGGAGAAGTTCATGGAGAACAGGGGTATTAATGGCTACCATTATGGATGCCTAAGGACAACCTCTGGAATGGAGAGATGGGCAGGATATCTCTCAATGCCATTTGCAGGGAATCTTAAGAATATAAGAACAGCTGTGCTGGAACAGTCCACAGCCCATCCAATCCAGCATTCTCTCTGACACAGTGGCTCACCATTTGCTTCAAGGTATTCCCAAACAGATGTCTTCACCTGCTTATGATTCCCTGCAAATGGTATTGAGAGATATCCTGCCTATCTCTCCAATCCGGAGGTTGTCCTTAGGCATCCATAATGATAGCCATTGATACCCTTGTTCTCCCTGAACTTGTCTAATCCTTTCTTAAAACTGTCAAGACAGTTGAAGACATCTGCTTGGGAGTACCCTGAAGCAAATGGTGAGCCACTGTGTGAGACAGAATACTGGACTGGATGGGCTGTTGCCTGTTGCAGCAAGGCTGTTCTTAAGTTCTTGTGTTCTTATGATACCCCTGTTCTCCAGCTCTCCATGAGCTTGTCTACATACTCTAGTAGGACTCTACGCAGCAAATTAACCAAGTACAATGGTACCTTGTATAAAGGAATTAATTTGTTCCAAATAAAATTCTGTTCAGCAAATTTTCCTTTATACAAATTTCCCATAGGAAGGCATTGAAAAGAGAGTAATCCCTAATTGTGACCATTTTGATGTTGTACGGACTTGCCCCATAGGCGAAATTCTGTTAAGCAAATTTCCCCGATCTCTGGAATTTTTTAATGTGGTACAGATTTTATGTTATACAAACCATTTGTTATACGAGGATCTGCTGTGATTTTCTATTTATATGTGGTACAGTTAACAAGAAATGTAGGAAAGTCTATAGGAGACAAGCTTGCACACACTGATGGAAAAGGAGGTACTGCTGTCCAAGTGGTGTTATTACAAAAGAAGTGCTTGACAGGATATAGACCCGCTGGAGTCCTCAGCAGGATTTGCTTAAGCAATGTTCTTTTTGTTTGTTTGTTTCCACAGAGAACCCCGCAAAGTTGTCCTTCACAAGGGCTCAACGGGACTTGGTTTTAACATTGTCGGAGGGGAAGACGGCGAAGGCATCTTTGTGTCCTTCATCCTTGCAGGTGGACCGGCTGACCTCAGTGGAGAGCTACAGAGAGGGGATCAGATTTTATCAGTGAGTACTTCCTGCACCCACCCACACCCCAAAGCCTATTGTTTCTTCCTGACTGTAGTAGGTAATATGCCACCAGGTTGAGTTTCGAGGTCACTAGTTAATGTGGCTGCCATAGCCTGGAAATAACTGGACTGATAAATCAAGTTGATTCTAACTTGCCATAACACTTCCCAGAAGTTTCCAGGTACAGTGGTACCCCCGACTTAAGAGCAGCTCGACTTAAGAGCAATTCGACTTAAGAGCGGAAAACTGTTGGCATTTTAACTGCCACCTTACAAATTTTAGATATGATCTGCTCGACTTACTTTTTTAAAAATATATATTTTTTCATTTTTTTAGATAGGTACCCTGACTTAAGAGTAGTTCGACTTAAGAGCATGCATTTGGAACAGATTAAATTCATAAGTTGAGGTACCACTGTATAACTTACACCAAAATTGTTTGTTATTCCATTCTATGGAGAACCATTGTTGTGTGATAGAATCGAGTGTCACTCTAGGATTTAGGACGCCTGGGTTCAAATTCCTGCTTGGCCATGGGGGCAGAGTGGTAAAACACTCCCTCGACATTTCATGTAGTTTGAAAACAGTATCAGGATTAGCATAAGCCATAAATGACTTAGCAGCATATAATGACAGCAATCTGGTGATGTTTGGGGACTGTGTAGAATGTAGATTACCCAAGGCTGCATGGGTGAAAGGGCATATAACCCATCAGCTACACACCGGTTGATGGGTGACATTGATTAGCCCTTCTCCTGAGAGGCACAGGGAAGATTTGAACTCTCAGATGGTTCAAATCACTGAACTATTTGTTAAGGCAAAGGCACAACTTATGTGTCTCATCATTTTCTTGCAGTTTTGTTCTTGCCCTTAGGTGAAGCTTCTCACTACATCTCTCTTGTAATAACTAAGACAATCCCTATATTCCAGGTTCAGAAAGCACCTGCAATAATTCTGCAACAGTGACCTTTCTGATCAGCCTTCCGCTCATCTGTAGCGATGCAGTTCTTTGTATACAAAGCTTATTTATGACCTTTGTGTTGTCATTTATTCTGGTATTAACCCTTGTTCATTCATATTAATTGTGATGGGGAGACCCTTAGAATTCAGTAAATTTTGGGACCTTTCTGTCCCCATAGGAATTCTAGTGTATTGTGGATTGACAGAAATATTAGAGTTACCAAGTTTTGTTTTGTTCTCGAACACGCTCAAAAACTCCAGCACTTCTCTGTGAATTGTCACCCTTGCTGAGTACCTAAGGATGCTGTTTTTGCTTCTTAGCAGTGTGGTTGGCCAAAAACACCTCCATGGGACTCTCCCCCTCACCCCATATGTTACTTGAGTGGGCTAAACATAAAAAATGCAATCATCTGTGGCTGAATTTTTTGATCCAGCTTTTCTGCATTAAAAAAAACACCCTCCTATATATATGGCAAGTGACTGAAATTTTGGAAAACTATTTATAGGGCAGTGCCATAAGTTGCCTGCTTTTATGTCTTTGCTTCTGTGATTTTTGCCACAAAAACGTGACTGGGGCTCTAGAATGTTCCATTGGCGTGGATTTATAGAGTGTGGTGGTAGGGAAACCTCACCAATGCCGATGTTTTGGTGGGAAAAGCAAGCAAGATGGGTCTGGTGAGTGGCTGATCAGCTGAAGAGGCACGGGTTGGGAGCAGCAGCATTTGAGATCAACCGGGACCAGGCCCACGAGAATGGCGCAGGTGCGCTCACTGAGGGTGGCCACGCCCAGGGAGGTGCAGAAATCGCTCACGCGTAATCGCGCCTTCTCTGTGGTGGGCCCCACGTTGTGGAATCATCTCCCCAGTGAGCTGCGCCTAGCACCGTCCCTGCCCGGCTTCAAAAAGGCCTTGAAAACATACCTTTTTAAGGAGGCATTTGGCGACCTTTTCACTTAGGTTCCCCCCCCTTGCTGCCCACGTTAGCTCTTCTGAGGGTATTGTCCCTCCCCATTTTAATTGTAATTTGTTTTTGTTTTCTCATTTCTTCAGTAGTTTTGTTTTATTCTTAGCCGCCCAGAGTTCCGTTTCGGAAGATGGGCGGCATATAAGTGTGACAAATAAATAAATAAATAAATAAACACTGTGCTGCCACCTTTACAAACCAGCACAGACTGGAATGAACCGGTTCATGCCTGCCTCTAATCTGAAGATGTGATCAGTTTATCCCATGCTGCTAACTTTGGGCCTTTTTATACGACCCCTAAGATCCACTGGCCACTTAAATTCGGACCAGAGATCTTAGGGGTTTGTCGCTCTTCCTCTGTCCCCACCCCCCTCCGCACTTCCTGGTTGCTGGCTGCATGAGGGGAGGGAGAAAAAGAGAAAGAAAAGCATGCCGCTCACCTCGTTCTGCCTCTCGTCTCTGTAAAAGTAGCTCTTAAAGGGGCGGGAGCCAAAAAGCAGCAAACAGAAGCGAGGAGAGCCCCGCAATCACTATCGTTGCACCGCATCAAAGATTTTTCACCTCTAAAGAGAAGGTACAAGAAAAGTGTGCTGGGTCGCGCTAAAGTGGGCGGGGTCGCACTTAATTGTCTGCAAACTCTGGAGCTGGTGGGGAAACATTTTTAAGCTCCGGAGCTTGCAGCCATTTGCAGCGGAGCTTAGGGGTCGTGTATAAACGCCCTTTGCTGCTCCACGCAAACGTTCACACAGTTGCCACCTTTGTAAAATGTAGCCCGGTTTTGCAGACATGTACAAAACCACACTGAATCAGGGGTGTGAGAGGAACTGGGTAGGCGGCGGCAGGGGTGGGTGGGGATGTTTTCCCCTAAGAAAAAGCCAGATTGCTGTTTGGTAGTGTCAAGGTTTATAACCAAAATGAGTTATAACCTGGCAGAGCCTTGTACTGACCAGCGGAATTGCAATCGGTGTGGGCTACAGAAAAGCCAAACAGCACTGCTTAAAATGAAAACACAGACCCAGTGGTGATTCCCTTCACCAAACTTATCTGTATTTACAATATATACAAACAGCAAACTTTGTAGAATCGGCAGGCATAAGCATAGTCAAAATACAGCCCAGTCCAGTGACCCAACAATCCAGGAACTCACCAATCCAACTGGCAAAATGATGTGCTGCTCTCCAACACACCCCAACCACATGTAACAGTGATGCAGCATATGGAAAACTGAGCATGTGCAAAGGCCGATGCAACAGTGATGCAGCATATGGAAAACTGAGCATGTGCAAAGTGTACCTGATATCTATACCTATCGGACAACTATTCCACAGGTGTGCAGCAATTTCTGCAAAGTCATTCTCCCAGAATTCAATATGCCAACTTAGCTGACAACAAACCTTGACAGGTAGACCATCAGATCTAAAAGACTGCACTGCAGGGGAGATTTTGGCTGAAATTCTGCCTTCTTTCTCAACAAAGAGTGCTGTTCCTCCGCAATCCACACACTGCTCTAACTTGGCCGAGTCTGCCATCTGCTGTGTGTGAATTAGCTGTCCATCATTATTATCTCTGCCTGACTTCTGAATTGGGCGGGAGTTCCGCAACTCATTTTTCAAGTTTGCAACGGATTTTTTAAAAAAAGGGTTTTATAAGCCTTTGGCTACATTTGTTGCATTTAGTCCCTGTGACATTACCATAATTGCTCTTCCATTTATACTCTGATAGAGTGGAATGAAGCAGTAATGCTGCTGGTTTGGGAGATGTGTAGGGTTGAGTAAGGGCGTTTATACACGACCCCTAAACTCCGGGGCAAATGGCTCCCAGCTCCGGAGCTTTAAAATGTTTACCCACCAGCTCCGGAGTTAACAGGAAATTAAGTGCGACCCCGCCCACTTTAGCGCGTCCCAGTGCACCTTTCAGGTACCTGCTTTTTGGAGGTGAATATTATTTGATCTGGTGTAAGGATAGTGAGTACGGGGCTCTCCTTGCTTCTGTTTGTTGTTTTTTGGCTCCCACCCCTTTAAGAGCTACTTTTACAGAGACGAGAGGCAGAACGAGGTGAGCGGCATGCTTTTCTTTCTCTTTTTCTCCCTCCCCTCACGCAGCCAGCAACCAGGAAGTGCGGAGGAGGTGGGGACAGAGGAAGAGCGACAAACCCCTAAGATCTCTGGTCCGAATTTAAGTGGTCAGCGGATCTTAGGGGTCATGTAAAAAGGCCCTAAGTGCCTGGCGGCTGAGATCTATACTCCCCAAATTGACTCTTGATTCTTTTTTTAAAAAAAATAAATTTGTATTATTTTATAATAAACTGACATACAAACAAACAGTGCAAACAAACAGTGCAAACAATAAATGTGCATCCCCAACCCCCTTTGGGGCCATCCAGTTATTCCTTTGGCTTCTTTTTCTTCTTCATCTTCTTTTTTTCTAACTGGCTTCTTAGAGTCCTTTTCTCCAGAACTGTGTTGGATTATACGTCGGTTGTTTCCCTTTCCCTTTTAATAATGCATAGTCTATAAATTTCCCCCAGATATCATAAAAAATATCCTTCCTCATTTCCCCTCGCGAAACTTTTAAACTGCAAGACAATTTGTCATTTAAAGCTATATCCCACACTTCATTTTAACAGTCTTCCATCCTGAAATCTAGGTTCAATTTCCAGTTTTTTTGCTATAATCCGTCTCGCTGCTGTCATAAGATTTGCAATTAATTCATTAGTTTTTATATCATGTTCATTAGAGACTCAAGAGGAGTTCATCTTTGGTGGGAATGTGAAATAGTTCAAAAGTTTTGGCAGCAGATTTTTAGTGAGATAACTATTTCACATTCCCACCAACGATGAACTCCTCTTGAGTCTCCTTCTAGATGGGATCCAAACCCAGGAGCCAGGGCTATTCTCAGTGCACGGCAGGAGCCACAGTGGTCATCGTCAGGGAGGAAGATTGGTTTTCATTCCCATGGCCCCTCCAGATCTACCTCCTGTGTGGCCCATGTTAAAAGTGATCATTGCCGGTGTCAACAACAACAACAACAACAACAACAAACTTTATTTACGGCCACAGGCCCAACCAATAAGATAAAAATACATACATGTAGTTTTAAAGGGATAAAAGAGTAAAACCATTACAAAATTTCTAGATAGTTAAAACAGTTCAGGTAGTAAAAGTGAATTATACAAACATTGTGCAATTCATGATTATATTAAGAGCTAACAGAGTAGGAACTGGCAAACCACTCCAGTATTCCTGCCAAGAAAACTCCATGGGCATGGGGTCACGAAGGGTCGGTCACGACTGTAACGACGCAACACACACACACACACACAACAGAGGCCAAGGTTGTCTTCCGTATTCTTTGGGCAAAGAAAAGAAACTTGGCCACAGATTCAGTGGTCCCTTTGTTTGTGTCACTTAATAAATATTTTAAATACCAGTTCAACGTCCTACCTGGGAAGACACTCATTATGGGCTTGAGTAATTTAATACACTCATTTCTATAAAAATTACATACAAAAAGAACATGATTCAATGTTTCAATTTCTTATTACAAGGACACAATCGGTTTTCGTAAGGGACGCCAGAGTAACGCCCATATAAAATTGCAGATTGAAGGCAGTTAAATCGAGCTCTTGGGAAAACATGCCAATATTTGGGGATAGTCAGATTTTCCAGATATCGAGCACTTTGTGAAAATTTAAAGTTTAGTCCAAAATACAGAATGGAGCAAGTTTTCTGCACACTTGAGATAGAGTGATGAAAGTCAATATCCCTAATCCATTTTTCTAGGATATATTTAGCTGTCTTGGGCTCATAGGCATAAAGAAAATCAATAGATAGCCATTGAGGTGTTGGCATGTGATACCTTAATCCAGTATCTAAAAGCGTAGATTCAAGCAACACATTCTAGTGATGCAATCCAGTCTCCAATCGAAGACCTGCTGCAGGAACACATCTTGGCATTCCAAGGATAGATCTTAAAAATGTTGAAAGGACACTCTCCATGCTAGGGTGGAATCCTAGGATCCAGGTTGGAATTCCATATAGTAGTTGAGGCAATATCTTGGCCTTGAAAACTTGAATAGCAGCAGGTACAAATTGCCCCCCCCCTTGGTAAAGAAAAAACAAGTAATTGCCTTTTGTGTATTCTGGGCTGCTTGGATTACAGACTGTCTATGAGCAGCCCAAGATAATTTATAGTGGAATATGATACCTAGATATTTAAACTGTTTTACTTGCTCAATACAGTTGCCATTAATTGTCCACTTTCTTAAAGTTACAGATCAAGCAAAAACCATAATTTTAGTTTTGGTGAAATTAATGACCAGTTGATTATTTTTGCAGTAATTCATGAATGCATGTATTAGTCGTTTGAGGCCTATTAGAGACAATAAAACAGCATCGTCTGCATATAACACTAAGGGACATTTAGTCTCTGTCAATCTAGGAGGGTGAAAGTCTGATACAAGGCAACAGTCTAGTAGGTCATTGAGATAAAGGTTAAATAGTGTGGGGGCCAATATACAGCCCTGGCGAAACCCCTTTATTAGCAGGAAAAGATTTTGTCAGATTTCCTTCTATGCCACAACTTACACGTAGTGTGGTGCCCTGATAGAGACGTTTAATGAGATAGAGTCTCTTATCTATAGAGGTCTTGTATCGCTTCGACCATAATATATCTCGTGGGACAGAGTCAAAGGCTTATTTTAGGTCTATAAATGCAGTGTAAAGACCATTGCCATTTTTGTTGTTGTTTTTGTTCAGTCGTTCAGTCATGTCTGACTCTTTGTGACCCCATGGACCAGAGCTCGCCAGGCCTTCCTATCTTCCACTGCCTCCCGGAGTTTTGTCAAATCCATATTGGTTGCATCGATGACACCGTCCAACCATCTCATTCTCTGCCGTCCTCTTTTCCTTTTGCCTTCAATCTTTCCCAACACAAGGAACTTTTCCAAGGACTCCTCTCTTCTCATGAGGTGGCCAAAGTACTGGAGCCTCAGCTTCAAAATCTGTCCTTCCAGTGAACACTCAGGGTTGATTTCTTTCAGGATGGATAGGTTTGATCTCCTTTCAGTCCAGGGCACTCTCAAGACTCTCCTCCAGCACCACAGCTCAAAAGCATCAATTCTGTGGTGATCAGCCTTCTTTATAGTCCAGCTCTCACTTCCATGCATCACTAGATGATGATGTGTAAATGTTTCCTTACCACAAAGTTACAGAGCAGAAGCAGGAAAAAAGTGATGCATCCTTCTGTTACTGATCAGGTGCTTCACAGGGGATTATGGTTGCCCTTCATAGACAGCTTGAGAAACAAGGCCCTTGACCTCGTTGCAAGAGTGACCAAGCCAACTCCGAGAAAGTAGCACTAACCCAAAGGCAGACAGCTTGGGTGGGTCTAAGAGATGATCTGACTAAAAAAAATCTGGGCTCCCAAACACCCAACATGCTCACACACACACACACACACACACACACACACACACACACAGAGAGAGAGAGAGAGAGAGAGAGAGAGAGAGAGAGAGAGAGAGAGAGAGAGAGAGAGAACAAAAAGTGATCCAAAATCCACTACTAGTGGATGTTTTATATTTGAGATCATAGAATCATAGACTCATAGAGTTGGAAGGGACCTCAAGTCCAACCCTCTGCCATGCAGGAACCCTCATCACAGGATTTCCGACAGATGGCCATCCAGCCTCTGCTTAAAAACCTCCAAAGAAGGAGACTCCACCACCCTCCTTTGTGGCAGCATATTCCACTGCAGAACAGCTGTAACCATCATGAAGTTCTTCCTGATGCTCAAATGGAATCTCTTTTCCTGTAGTTTGAAACCATTGCCCCGAGTCCTAGTCTCTGAAGCCATGGAAAACAAACCTGTTCCCTCTTCAATATGACGTCCTTTCAAATATTTAAACATAGCTATCATATCCCCCCTCAGCCTTCTTTTTGAAAGGCTAAACATTCCCAGTTCCCTAAGCCGTTCCTCATAAGACATTTCCTCCAGACCCTCAACCAAAAGGTAGTTAAATGGTGCGGTGACTCATTTAAAATATTGATCACCATCACTTGGGGCTTCCAGGAGCTGCAAGCCACCTGTTTTTCTAGGGGAAATGTGAGGGCAAGGGTGGTCTAGTAGAAGATTGATATCTGTCTGCAGATCTAGAGGTTAGCAGTTCAATTCCCCACTGATCCTCCTTGGCAAGGGATGGATGGATGGATGGATGGATGGATGGATGGATGGATGATGATGATGATCTAAATGAAGCAGAATTCATAAGAGTCCTTGTATTATCAGGTGGAACTGTGGACCATTTATGTAGGCTGGTTGCCCTTACGGATCCCAACATATTTCTGCACTGTATGTACGTTGCCATTGAGGTATTCCATACATTCCCCATTTGCATTTTAGAGTGTGGCTAGGGAAGGCATGTTTTCATCCATGTTGAGATGGTGGTGGGAATTTGCACCTGCAACTGAAGGGTAATGTGTAGCCTTGATTATTGCAAACCAGCCAGAGAGGGCTTTAAGGACAGGCACATTGCGGTATTCAGTTCTTCCTGGTTCAGAGCCAAGGTATTTTAAGTTTCTGATGTAGGGCTGTATATAAGAGACAAATTTCGGCATTGTCTTGACATGTGAAATTTTGTTTTGTGTTTCGTCAGTCAAATGGAATAGAAGCAATCATCCAATTTGCCTTCTTGCATTTCCTCCAGCAATTTCGGAACAGAGCACAATTTGAGTTAATCAAGCACAAATAACAATAATAAATGCATTCTTCCATATCCGTCCCAAGTAAAGTTCACATTTAGCTGTGCAAGCTTCTTCCAGAGACAATTATCATTAAGCAATTTGCTGAACTAATGCTGCTGATCACTCGTTTCCAACAAAGGAAGATTAAGTTTGCTTACCAACATTTTTAAGATGTGCAGAGGACTCAGGGGGGTGATAAAGATGCATGTTTGTGGCTCATGAAAAAGGTGCATGCCTTAGATCATGTTCCAGATAATTGTAGTTTTTGATTTTTGATATTTTTATATCAAAAATCAAAATTTTTGATATAAAAATTTTTATATTTGTCTTTTCAGATACATGTTTTATATAAACTGTTAACTTCCCTAAGCAATGCATAACTCAGGTTGTTGTTGTTGTTGTTGTTGTTGTTGTTGTTGTTGTTGTTGTTGTTGTTGTTGTTGTTGTTGTTGTTGTTGTTGACAAAACAACAACAACAACAACAACAACAACAACAACAAACAACAAACAACAGACTGGAGTACTGTGTCCCGTTCTGTGCACCTCAGTTTAAAAAGGATGTTGACAATCTTGAACAGGTCCAGAGGAGGGCGACCAGGATGGTTAAAGGTCTGGAAGAAATGTCTTACAAGGAGCAGCTTAGGGAGCTGGGAATGTTTAGCCTTAGAAAAAGAAGACTGAGAGGGGACACGATAACTATGTTTAAATATTTGAAAGGATGTCACATTGAAGAAGGAACTGGTTTATTTTCCATGGCTTCAGAGACTAGGACGTGGGGCAATGGTCTCAAACTACAGGAAAAGAGATTCAATTTAAACATTAGGAAGAACTTCATGACAGTTAGAGCTGTTCGGCAGTGGAATATGCTGCCACGGAGGGTGGTAGAGTCTCCTTCTTTGGAGGTTTTTAAGTAAAGGCTAGATGGCCATCGGTCGGGAGTCCTGTGATGGGGGTTCCTGCATGGCAGGGGGTTGGACCAGATGGCCCTTGAGGTCTCTTCCAATTCTCTGATTCTCTGATTCTCTGATTCCCAACCATCATCTTGTAGCACTATGGATAAACTGCAGTCCTGCAGACAAGACTCTTCTCATGACCAGAGTTCAGCCTCATTGGATTCAGGTAGCATGCCATCTTTCCGAGATCAGTAAATTAATAACCGAGCTTGCAGAGGGGGAGGGCTGGGGTAATGTGTAGCCTTGATTATTGCAAGCCACCCAGAGAGGGCTTTAAGCACTATAGGGCAGTATATATAAGCAGCACACACATGCATCTTTGTTGCTTACAGGAAGCTGAAGGATGCATACCCTTTGAAGCCATGGGCTGGTCATAGCAGATAAGATTTGGATTAATGATAAGGCTACTGCCAGGAAGGTGCCAATTTCCCATAGCTCATGAAGAGGGAATGAATGAGGGAATTTCCTGGACATTTAGGGGAGTCAGGGCATCTGTGGTCCTCTTGCTTGTAGGGTTCATTGCGATTTGATGGTTCATGATGTCTTTTGGTGGCATTCAAATCCTTTTTAAATGATGCAGTGAGGCAGCGAGAGGAGCCAGTATCTCTTGATAGGACGGACCGGTTTGGTCCGATGCCATCAAATCCCTCCATATGGGGAAACATACAACTGTCACATATCGGAGATGTGGGATAGGATTCTGCAACTTTCCCATTTAGTACCTCCAAGATCACTTAAGAAATGCACATAGACATCCCTGTTTTGAGGATCCTCCTGAGCTTGAGTCTCCTTGTTTCAGGACCAAGGACAGCTCCAGAGAATTAATTGATTTAAGCCCGTAAGCCAGGGGTGTCCAAACTTCAGCTGTCCAGATGTTTTGAACCACAACTCCCAGAATTCCAAGTCTAGATTGCCAGTGATAAAGGACTGTGGGAGCTGTGGTCCAAAACGTCTGGAGGGCCGAAGTTTAGACACCACTGCCATAAGCAAACACCCTGCAACCAGTTTTGAGTTGTTGTTATATCACAAAAATGAACCCTGAATTTCAGCCAAACAGTCATTACATCTTCTTTGTGTGATGGTTCCAATGACGTGAAACATAAGAAGATACTCATGAAAGGAGTGGTAGGATCTGTCCTCAATCATCCCAGAGTACAGGATATAATATAATATAATATAATAATGGGCTCAAGTTCCACAAAGCCAAGTTTAGGCTGAAAAATATCAGGAAAAAACTTCTTAACTGTTAGAGCAGTACAACAATGGAACCAATTACCTTGAAAGGTGGTGAGACAACCTAGACAACTACCTGACAGATATGCTTTAGATAAGAACATAAGAAGAGTCATGCTGGATCAGACCAAAGGCTCATCTAGTCCCACTTCCTGTATCTCACAGTGGCCCCACCACATGCGTCTGAGAGCGCATGAGACTAGATATCTGTCTCCTGATACCACTCCCCGGCATCTGGCCCTTGAACTACCCCAGTTTTAAGCCTGGAGATGACACATCTCCATCATGGTTTGTAACCTGTGATGGACTTTTCCTCCAGGAATCTCTCCAACCCCCTTTTGAAGGCATCCAGGCCAGTTGCCATCACCATATCCTATGGCAAGGAGTTCCACAGACTAACAACACACTGGGGTAAAAAAAATTTCTTTTGTCTGTTCTCCCTCTCCCAACCCTCAAGTGGATGTACACATTTTCTACCTTTTTCCCACTGATTTTTCATTGTTCTGTTTCTCCCTCCCTCCCACTTCACCCAAATTCATTACAGACCTTAGGAATACACTGGTTTCAGGGACCAAGTGAGGTCCATCCCATTGCCATTTTCCAGCATATACAGTATATTTCTGTTGTTGTTGTTGTTGTTGTTGTTGTTGTTGTTGTTGTTGTTGTTGTTGTTGTTGTTGTTGTTGTTGTTGTTGTTGTTGTCTGCTGTGTTCTCGGCACTCTTGGCCAGCCGACCAAACAATGACGTTTGTCAGCAAAGTGATTTTAGTCAGTAAAAAGTTATTTTAGGTAGCAAAACAAGAACAGGTCATGATGCAAAATGTTTGTCCATTGTGCTTTTAATAAATACATCAGATATTTTATTATCTGAATTTATTTTCATTTTATTTCCTTATTCTGAGGAGGGATGCTGAGCCATTTTAGACTGGTGCTTATCTTTTCTTATTGGCAGAGGTTCTTTAGATTCTCAGATCTTTCCCGATCCGAGCAAAGCCAAGCAGATTTCTTTTTTAATGTTAGCAATCGTAAAATGAAACGAAAAATGCTTTAAAACAGATATATCTCCCACGACTGCACATGGAACTGTCTGTATGGAAATCATATCTGTATTTCTTGCAGTAGGCTACATATGGGGTGCTAAAGAGATACTGAGCCATTCAGCCCCCAGAAATATCCAAGCGATCCTGAAAGAGTAAACAAATACACCTTTTAAAGGAATACAGTAGGACCCCGGTATCCACTGGGGATTGGTTCCAGGCCTTCCCATGGATAATGAAAACCGTGGATAAGAGAGAACGCCTGCTCACCCACCCCCAAACTGCTGTTTCCTGACAGTAGCTTGCTTTATGACTGATGTTTTGAGACAGTAGCTTGTTTTATGGCCGCTGTTTGTGACAGTAGCTTGATTTACAGATGCTATTTGTGGCAATAGCTTGCTTTACAGCTTGCTTTGTGGCTGCTAAATTATTTAATATTTTCCTCTGCCAGCCGTGGATAACTGAATCAGTGGATAATGAATCAGTGGATACCGGGGTCCTACTGTACCAGATTACCAAAATCACAGTAGGAAAAAGCAGGCTATTTTAAAAGCACAGGCCGCACAGTGAAAGAAATAAAAATGTACAGCATGCAACAGCCATTAAATGAGCTTTGTCAGCTATTAAATATCTTCTTCCATATACTAGAACATCAGAGAGTGTATAATACTGTGTGGAAGGCTGCATAACTTACATCCAAATACGTACGGAAATAAATAATACAATAATTGTATGCCATCAAATCAAGCCTGACTTATGACAACCTTTTCCAGGATTTTCCAGGTAGAGAATACTCAGAAGTGGGTTCCATTTCCCTTCTTCTGGGGGTACCCTGGGACTCTGCAGCTTGCCCAAGGCCACACAGGCAAGCTATATTTGTAGGGTTTTGAATTTACTCAGAAACTCAAAATTCTGCAGCAAATTAGGAGCAGGCAAAGAGTTGAAAATGAAATGATTGATGCTTGCTCCTGATTTTAAGCCTGGATTGAAGTCAATTGACCACCAACCTTACTCCCTTGTGTCAAGTCTAATTTAGACCTGCCAAGAGGATTGACGCCGGGCTATAGAATGAAAGACAACCTGTTATAGCAGTACTACAATGTAACCGATGAGCTCAGGAGGTGCTGGACAATCCCAGTGCAAGAGACGTTCAAGAGAAAGCTGGACAACCTTCGTTTATGTCTGCTTTGATTTGGATTCCTGCCTTGACCAGTGGGGATTGGACTTGATGGACATATAGGCTCCTTCCAACTCCTTGATTCTCTGATCCCATCCACCTGGTTCTCCTTCTACAGTGTTATCCTAAGTGTCAAGATCCCTGCCTTTCCCTTCTTACGCTCCAGTTGCAGATGGTGACCAAACACTAGGGCATGAGCACAGCACAAGGCTAGAGAAATGATCATAGAATCATAGAATCATAAGAGTTGGAAGAGACCTCAAGGGGCCATCCAGTCCAACCCCCTGCCATGCAGGAACCCCCATCACAGTATTTCTGACAGATGGCCATCCAGCCTCTGCTTAAAAACCTCCAGAGAAGGAGACTCCACCACCCTCCTTTGTGGCAGCATCTTCCACTGCCAAACATCTCTAACAATCAGGAAGTTCATCCTAATATTTAATTTTAATCTCTTTTCCTGTAGTTTGAAACCATTGCCCTAGTCTCTGAAGCCATAGAAAACAAACCAGCCCCCTCTTCAATATGACATCCTTTCAAATATTTAAACATAGCTATCATATCCCTTCTCAGCCTTCTTTTTGTAAGGCTAAACATTCTCAGCTGCCTAAGCCGCTCCTTGTAAGACATTTCTTCCAGACCTTTAATCATACTGGTCACCACCCTCTGGACATGTTCAAGATTGTCAACATCCTTGTTAAATTGAGGAGCGCAGAACTATACACAGTACTCCAGGTAGGGGTCTGACCAGGACAGAATAGAGTAGTACTATCACCTCCCTTGATCTAGAAACTATGCTTCTGTTAATGCAACCAATAATGGCATTGGCTTTCTTGTCCACCGCGTCACACTGCTGACTCATATTTAATTTGAGGTCCACTCAGACTCCCAGATCCCTTTCACATGTACCATTTTCTGGCCAAATGTCTCCCATCCTATATCTGTGCAATTCATATATTTTTTAACCTGGATGCAGCACCTTACATTTCTCTCGGTCTTAGTACCCTTGACTACTTAATGCAATTTCTTTATTTCACGTTCTGTCCCGTTGAAGTCCACCAGATGGCAGCAGATGATTAGGATTCATTTGGCCATTTTCTGAAAGAAAATGTTTGGCTGAAGGGAAAACTGCATCATAGCTATGTAGGCGTGAGTGTGTAGGCCCCATAGTAAAAGCTAATCTTGTTGAGGATCCTTGTTTGCATCATTATATTCAGGGGACAATAAACATCTCCCCTCCATTTCAAAATATATCATGAGACTTTCGTTATCTAGTTGGTAATTTTAAAAATAAAATATATTTCAGGTGATACCTTTATTGGTCACTACTAATACAAAAACTGTAAGCTAAGCTTTTGATAGCAACTTGCTATCATTATCAAAGCATTGTACCAAAAATGCTATCTTGATAGAGGATGTAGTCTATCAGACGCTGAGATTCTTTTTGGTGAGATGGAATCCAACAGATTTATTTGTTTTATTTATTTATTATTATATTTATATACCGCCCCATCTTCTGAGACGGAACTCGGGGTGGTGTACACTAAAAAAGAATGAAACAACAACAAATGAGCATAAAAATCAGAGGCACCAGTAAAAATAGGAGGGTACAATACCCTCCGCTGAGAATGGCGTGGGCGGTACAGGGAGAGGGAAAGGAAAGGGGGGAAGGAAATTAAACAAAAAGGTTGCCATATGCCTCCTTGAAGAGATGGGTTTTCAAGGCTTTTTTAAAGGCAAGCAGGGACGCTGCAAGGCGCAGCTCACTAGGTAGCTGGTTCCACACTGTAGGGACCACCACAGATAAGGCGCTGGTTACGCGTGAGCGATTTCTGCGCCTCCCTGGGTGTGGCCACCCTAAGTGAGAGCGCCTGCGCCATTCTCGTGGGTCTGGTCCCAGTCGACCTCTGAGAGATACGCTCCGACAGGTACTCTGGTCCCAAGATGATGGTATCAGGAGTCAGGGCTGGTGTTAAGACTGCTTCTAAGGCGGTTACTTCATGTCCTACCTTGTTCCGCGATTATGTTTATATTGTGACAGCATTGTTCG
Source organism: Phrynocephalus guinanensis (assembly GCA_037367245.1). Classification (NCBI taxonomy): domain Eukaryota; kingdom Metazoa; phylum Chordata; class Lepidosauria; order Squamata; family Agamidae; genus Phrynocephalus; species Phrynocephalus guinanensis. The sequence goes on from CM074736.1 coordinate 128,654,746, forward strand.
CGGTCATGTGGTTTTGTCCCTGTTCAGTCCCTGTTTCCGTTTACTCATGGGCGTGATTACTTGTCTTGTGACAACTGTTACTTCATGGTCTTGTTCCGTGACAAATTGTGAATTTGTCTTGCTTTCTTAACCCTTTTTTAAAGATTGTAAATAAAACTTTTTTGATATTTCGATTTACTGGTCTTCCGGGATTTACCCGTCAGTGCTACAGAATTTTCAGTACTTTCTTTAATAAACATTTGCGCTGCATGGTGTTTCCCATAGGGAAACTAATGTTGAATGCCGCTTCAGCCGCTGACCACTAGGTGGACACTGGTTGTTGCATGACAGTTGTTACCACATGGTCCCTTGTCTCCAAACAGGAACCAGGAACTAACCGTGACAAGAGAATTCCCCAGCCCAGGGGCAGGTATGGCTTGTCACGCTCTTTTCCCGGTTCCAGGGGCGTGGTCAAGACAACTTTTTGCTGTCACACTAATGGATGTGAAGTAAGGTTTTTTTGTGCCGGTCCCAAGCAGGATAGCAAGGAGGGACAAATGGGATATGAAGTAACCGCCAAAGTCCCAGATATGGTTTAGCACCCAGCATATCAAACAAAGCAGCATAGTTCTTGACCACCCCCCTTCCCACCCTCAATTTAGCTCTATCGAGACTACAAGTCCCTGCTGGCCTGAGGAAGTGATGGTGGGTGGAGGTGATACAAAAAGTTTGTGTTCCATTTGAAAGTTGGGAAGAATTTAACAAAACTCTAGGAATAATCAGGGCCAGATTAAAAAGAAGCAATTTTACCTCGTGGCTGCAGTCAAGGCCTCTGGTGTCACGAATGTGCCTCTTTCTTCACGGTACATAGGGAGGGCGGCTCTTTTCCTGGTATTTCATCAATCTTTAAAAGTATCCTCTATCAATAAGTATGCTCTATCAAGATTGCATTTTTGGTACAATGCTTTGATAAAGATGGCAAGTTGCTATTTAAAAGCTTAGCTTACATTTTTGTTTTACTAGTGACCACCAATAAAGGTATCACCTAGCCTACTTTTGAATTTGTTTTTCTGGTCACATGGCTTAACCCACCTTTTTTTTTACTTCTAAAGAAATAAAAGTTAGTGAGGTGGGTGGATATGGCATTAATTGTGGTTTTGATAGGCATTTTTATACCAAAACTGAATCAAGATCAAGACTGTAAACAAATTATTCTGAGCACAGTTCCGTAATGTCATTCTAAGCTTCCCATCTACTCCTCATACACCTCTGCATTAAAAAAACTGTATTCAATTCATATAATGAATGTTCACAAATTTCCCCATCCTTGAGCAAAAAAAGAGAGTATCTTACCGTGCCCTATTAAAAAGTTGTCAACTGCTTTAAGATTTGTTCAGCTCTGTGCATGAGTAAAAAAAAAAATCACTGAGGTTTACAAAATGGTATGTATGCTTTAAAAACCTTCTGAGTTGCAAACATTCTGTAAACAAATAAAAGTCAAACACACATTTAGAGAAAAGCCCCGAGTTTTGGAAGGGAATCCTGCATTCTTTTAGGATGCAGAAAATAAACACAAGCTGAAAAAGGACAGGAAAGCAGCTTTTCTAAATCCTTCACATCCCCCAAGATAACTGTGGGAACAAATCAGTGAAGATTTAAATCTCAACATGTCTCCTTCAAAACAACATGTTTGCCTTCACTCTTGTGGATGTTACCAAAGTCTGCCCTGCTGTTGCTGGCCCTCCATGCAGCTATTCAACGTCTCCCTTCTTTTTATTGATGCCTCTGCCTTATAGACTCGCTCATGTTTCAATCCGTATGGAAGCCAAAGCAAATGCAGTTCTCTATATTATTGGTCTCACTGTTCCGATGTGCAAGTGGGCCCACGCCAACAAATGTCTCTGGCCTTGTTGCCCTCTTTATTGTCATATTATTATAATTCCATCCCTGACCTTTGCAGTAAGCAGCCGGCGCTGTTCTTTTCTTTGTCTCTGCCTCCTCCTTTTTGCTGTTTCCTGAGCAGCTGTTCACCCCTTTTGGCTTTTGCGTTTTTTTCTGCTTTTCTCCTCCTACACAATTTGCCTCCCAGGTCTGTCAAACACACATGTGCTCTTCTGATCAGCTGCCTTCTCCCTCTCTCCCTCCCTTTCTGTCTCCCCTCAGACCTGCATAGCCAGAAAATAATCCACTGCCCCACTAATATATATATATAATTGACTGCCCATTCTCGCTGTGGAGTTTTGCTGGCCAAAACATACAGCTTTCTTTGGAAACAGACCCATTTTTAAAAAACAGGAGCTTCTCCTGTTCACTCCGTTTTTCTCTATGTTCAACAATCCTTTAAGTCATTAACCCCCAGAGGTTCTTGATACTACAACTCCCAAAATTCCTGGCTAGCCTTCTGGTGGTGAAGGCTTCTGGGAGTTTTAGTCCAAGAACATGTGAAGGAGCCAAGACTGGGAACCACTGATTTAAGGCAGGCATGACCAAACTTCAGCCCTCCTGATGTTTTGGAGCACAACTCCCAGAATTCCAAGCCTGTATTTCCAATGGCAAAGGACTGGGGGAGTTGTGGTCCAAAACATCTGGAGGGCTGAAGTTTGGACATGCCTGATTTAATGTTTTCCTTCTCTGTGGTCAACGTTATCTCATGATAGGGTTTTCAATGCATGAAATATTAAGAAGTGGTATGCAAATACTTTTTGTGTGTATCAAAACAAATGTTAGCATAAGTGGTGTTTTCTATGAATGATCATTTGCCAGTATTATCCTCCACTTCTGCTGCCAGCCAGCTGTTCTTCAGAAGTGTCTCCATCATGATTGGAAGACGAGCCATTCTTTTCAGCTGATGTGACCATGACTTCTTGAAGAGGGTGGGTGCCTCTTAGGGCCTTTTCACACGACCCCTAAGATCCGCTGGCCACTTAAATTTGGACCAGAGATCTTAGGGGTTTGTCGCTGTTCCTGCGTTCCCACCCCCTCCGCACTCCTGGTTGCTGGCTGCGTGAGGGGAGGGAGAAAAAAAGGAAGAAAAAAATGCCACTCACCTCTGTTCTGCCGTCCCGGCACTGCATTCAGATCGCGTAAAGGGGCGGGGGGGCAAAAAAAGAACAAACAGAAGCAAGGAGAGCCCGGCAGTCACTACTGTTATATCCGCATCAGGAATTTTCACCTCCGGAGAGCAGGTACCTGAAAAGTGCGCTGGGAGGCACTTAGGTGGGCGTGGTCGCACTTAATTATCTGTAAACTCCGGAGCTGGTGGGGAAATAATTTTAAGCTCCGGAGCTGGGAGCCATTTGCCGCGGAGTTTAGGGGTCGTGTGAAAAGGCCCTTAGTCTGGCGTCTCATTTGTGGCCATTGTCCCTTGGGCGACCCTGCTCAGACTCCAGGCTCATAATGGAGTCTAGCCTCCTGATGGCATTGCTCTCTGCTTCTGGCACGGGCTGCCCTCCAAGAGCGGACGGGGGGGAGCTGCAAGAAAAAAGGATGATCAAAAAGGAGATGGATGGACCCCATGAAGGAAACCGGAACCACTCCTTCATAAAGTCACTATAAGCCGGAGTCTACTTAATAGCACACATCAGCAACTGCCAAAAATCCCATTCAGTTGTTAGGCTGGCATAACATAGTTGGTGTAAACCATGTTGGCAAATTGCCACAAATTAAGAAATTAGTGTGGAAGTGTGACCTTCTGCACAACAGCAAATGCCAATACAGTACAAACTTTAAGATTAGCCACTGAGGTTGGTGTGAATGCTATTATGCCTTCTATCGGCTATCTGCTGATGAGTTTCTGTGTGTCCCTGCCTCCTCCTGAAGACTCCACTGCTGCTGCTTTTGCCTCTTGCACCTCTAGCATCTTCTCTGGGTTGACCGATTCTGAGGGCTCCACAGGCTGGTGGCGCAGGGAGATGACACCAGACGACCTGCAGTCATGTCCAAACTTCAGCCCTCCTGATGTTTTGGACCACAACTCCCAAAATTCTAAGCTTAGATTGCCAATGACAAAGGACTATGGGAGTTGCGGTCCAAAACATCTGTAGGGCTGAAGCTTGGACATGCCTGCTTGAGAGGGTTGTTCCTCCTGTATGCCCGTATTCTTATGGCAGCTGCAACCTCCACCAAGACCCTGGGCTAGAGGTCTTCTACATATATGTAGTCCATGTACCTGGACTGAAAAAGATGGATCCCTGCTCCTCAGCCATTTCACTTTTTTACTCCTCCTCTTTCAATCCAATGATCTCTATTTATTTTGTCTCTGTTTAACCCCCTCCCCCCATGCCTTCATCCCGGCCACTGTCACCTCACTCACCTGGGTTTGCCTCCTCCAACCTACAGAACCCACATCTGTGGTGGCCTGGGGTTTGCAGCTTCCACTATTGAACACAGGGGCATACATGTTTATTGGGAAGGAAGTCTGTGTGTATATTTCTGTTCCAACAAACAAAGGTCAAGAAAAAAAGAACAGTCTTGTGTTACCATTAGATAAATGTTATCGTGAGCTTTTGTGGGTTACAATCCATTACTCCGTGATACTTTTCCAGTTTGAGAACCAGTCATTTCATTTCCCACTATATTCTGTGCAGTTTTTAAAACACCTCCTAAATTGAATATTTCCTTGACGAATCTTGAAAATAAACTTTAGAGTGCTAGGTATGTGAAGCTCTGGTGGAATCAGGCAGGTTATCCTCTTTTTGGAGACGATCAGGTCTCCAAATATTGTATAAATACATGGAAGACCAAGGACACTATAACCTTTTTGGTTTTACAACATAGAGTCAGTGGGAGGCTTACGTATCTACTCAGATCCCAGGCACAGATTTCTCAGGCTCATATCCAGACACATTCCAAAGCCCAGAATTGATCTCCAAATCACACCAAAAGATCTGTTCATAACTCTACCAAAATTTAATTTGCTTCATAGTTTACATCAATAGTTCTCCACTACTAGTCTTCCAGATATTTTCAAAAATATTTTGGACTTACAGCTTCCCAAATGTCTTCTTGTCAGCATTCTTGCTGAGGCCTTAGACTGGTTTTAAAGCCTGAAACATTTGACTAAAAGTTGATGTCTGCTCCTCTGTCAGACAGTCCTTTACCTATTTCAGGATGGCTGTTGTAGACTCTCTCTCTCTATCAAGCAGAGCATACTCAGCTTCTTAAAGCTCTACTTGGAAGACTTGATCATCTCCACTATCTTTGTTGCTATCTTCTGGCTGTGATTCCGATTATCAGATATGAGGATAGCTAAACATTCGTTCGACTTCGTTCTTGATAACAATTTATCAATATTCATGGATTTCTTTATGGTTGGAGTGGAAGTACAGTAATTTGAGATTAAAAATTTTTTAAAGGATAATATGGGAAAAACTGAAAGATACAGACTGATGAACTTAAACCCAGCACCTAACTCTTCTAACTCTGGTATCGAATCTCTGTGTATTCAGCCACCATTCTAATACTGCATTAGGGTTGACACATTTTGTTTTCCTGGGAAGCGCCATGTATTTTACCCCTGTATGGCTGTGGAGGTAGAAATTGGGGGTTAGATTCCCCATTGTGCCTCCTTCAAGTAGATCCGGCCAGTGTGGCCTTGGGCAAGCTGCACAGTCCCAGGGTACCCTTTGAAGAAGGGAATGGTAAACAACTTCTAGTATTCTCTATTTAGAACACGCTGAGAAGGGTCAGCCTCAGAACTGATAGCAGCAGCAGCAGCAGCAGCAGCAGCAGCAGCAGCAGCAGCAGCAGATGATGATGATGATGATGATGATGATGATGATGATGATGATGATGATGATGATGATGATGATGATGATGATGATGATGGGAGTACTGAACATATTCATTTTGTCAAGTAGAGATGGAGAATTTTGTTTAAGTTTATTTGTTGAAGAATTTCCCCAAATTTGCAGTTTTCTCTATATCTTAGAAGGAAAGAACTTGGGGTTTAAAACTGATCAAATTAGGGAAAAGAGAAACCAACAGATTTTTTTTATCTCCGATCCTGGAAATGCAGCTTATATCCAAGCCAACTTTGAGATAGCCAGGTTTTCTAGTGACAACCAACACGTCTTTCTTTTTCTTCTGCTGTAGTTCCAAATTATTCAGTTTAGACATCTTTGTTTTAGAGCTGCCTAGGAGAATTATGTCGCATCGGATCCGCGGATGTGTTTTCTATAAATCACGCCCCACCACCTAACACCGCTGGCACCCTCCCTTCAGAGTGTTTACAGTTTCTGTTGTCACATTTGGAGAGAAACAGTACATATGTCAGAAAAATTAAAGTCAGAGTTGTCACTGAGCGTTTTGTCAATCCGACAGCCTGAAATGTGTTTGGTTGGGCAATCTGTTGTGGGCAGATCCCTCCTCTCAAATACAGTGTGTGTGTGTGTGTGTGTGTGTGTGTGTGTGTGTGTGTGTGTGTGTGTGTGTGTGTGTGTGTGTGTGTGTGTGTGTGTAGTGATAGCAGCCAAATGAGACTGCAGATTTATATTTGTCTTAAGGACCATTATGGCCTTTCACTTTCCTATAACATAAACAACCACCATCATCTTGATTTAACCTGACCATCCATGAAAACACATTTACCTCAGAGTTCTTTCCAGTAAGTTGGGAATCACACAATGTGTTACACAGAGTTTTGCATTATTTTTTTAAATCTCCCTTAGCTTTTTGGTTCTGACACAACAGCAGCAGCAATAGCCCAGACAGACTACACATAGAAGCTCTCTCTCTCTCTCTCTCTCTCTCTCTCTCTCTCTCTCTCTCTCTCTCTCTCTCTCTCTCTCTCTCTCTCTGTGTGTGTGTGTGTGTGTGTGTGTGTGTGTGTGTGTGTGTGATTAATGCCATAGGCCCTCAGAGACTTGTTTGTCTGGAGTCATTTTTTTCAAGCTGAAAATTCACTTCCTGCAAATGGTTCTTCCATTTCCAGAGGAAAGGTGGTATAGGGTTTCCTAATCCTCATATTCAAGGGGTAAATCTCAGGACAGGCTCGATTCTACTATTTGGGGTAGATGTGGAGTCAAATAATTGGAATCCCTTCCCCATATACAGTACTGTATCAATACCACATCTATTCTACAATTCTAGTAGGTAGTAGTAGTAGTAGTAGTAGTAGTAGTAGTAGTAGTAGTAGTAGTAGTAGTAGTAGTAGTAGTAGTAGTAGTAGTAATTGGGAAAGTGTGTGTTTTTATTTAAGGAGAGGTTTCCTTACAAAATCAATTTCCTTACAAAATCATTTGTAATTGGAAAGTTATGTACAGGGGGCTTACATAGATGAGCTTGAGGAAGGTCTGCTGCTAGATGCCTGGGATCACTGTTTTTGAGTACATAACGTTCCAATTATAAATGATTTTTTTTCCTGGGGGACTCACTTTGGAGTTGAATAATTCACTCCCATGAACTCCAAACCTCTCCAAATTTGGAGGGCTTAAAGTGAAATATCCAAGGAAGCTTCCCACCAAATTTGGTTCCTCTAGGACACAGGGGAGCCATTTTATAGTTTATTTTGGAAACCATTTATTTTGAAAATTCTTTTTTTAAAAATTAACAATGAAATGAAATGAAAAACAAAATGAAACAAAATGCTACATTTATGTTTCGTGCCCATCTCTTAGTAGAGAGTACTCAGAAGTAGTGTCCAATTCCTTTCTTCTGGGAGCATCACGGGAATCTGCAGCTTGCCCAAGGCCACACAGGCTGGCTCTATCTGCAGGAGACACAAGGGAAGAATCAAACTCCCAACCTCCCACTCCAAGGCCAGGTTTCTAAACCATTGCGCGATCCAGCCAACTTCTTTTCTCTTGGAGATCTGAAAAAAGCTGATGCTTAAAACTTTTGCAGGAAACCCCTGGGTGACTTTAAAAAACAAAACAAAACTTGGAATTCGATCAACAAAGAGTGCGAGTTTCTCTCTTTTTACCTCCGTGAATCCTCGTGTCACCAGCTCGGCTGGCTGTGTGTTTTCTGAGATATTTAATCCTTACAAATCCTTACAAGTGTTGGTCTGTGCATTCCCCAAAAAGTGTTTTAATTTTTATATATTAGAGTTAGGCACTACACGTTTTGTTGTGGTTGCTACTGTCTTGAGCCTAACTGGGGACAGTCGAGTAATCTAATAAATAAATATGCACACACAACAGTGATGCCCTGAAGACAGTGTAAAAAGAGAGAGAGGTAGAGAGAGAGAAGAAAGGCAGGACTGTAGAGTAGTTGTGCGTGTTCTACCTTCTCTAAAAAAAAAAATGACAAGCAAGGCATAGCTTTAGAAAAATGAGGAGGCAGTGAGGCAGCAATGTGTAAAAGCCTGCAGCAGTTGCATGATAAAATCAGGATTGTTTATACTCTTGGCTAAACTAACTTGAATAGATCTCCTGCATTCAGTTTTTTTGCAACCAGAAGGTAACATCTGTGTCTGATTGTACACGTGTTTTTTCAATTTGCTTCCCATCCGTCAACATTTCTGCTTATATGTACTGTCAGCAAATAAAGCGACAGTGGAGGGACTATTGTTTACCATGAACCCTAAATTACATTCTGCATTTGTATTGTATGTTTTGATTGGCATATTATATGTGCCTCTTCTGGGTTATATGGAATACCTAATGGAATCTCAGAAGAGAAGCTATGCAAACATTAGCTGCACCAGAAGATGGGGAAGGTACATTTCAGAGGACAGCTGCCCCAATCCCTCAGCAAGCATAGGTTCTGGGAGTTGTAGTCCAAAAAGAACCTTCCCCAAACTATGATTGGTACACCAAAATAGCATTTTATGGATAAAGTTTGGAAACTATGAATTATGTGTTCCCTCTCCTGTAAGGTGATATGGTACAACTCAAAACAGGATTATCTGATCAGTAAGAATTCAGAACTTTCTTAACATCACAGTTTAAGATGTCATTTGAAAAAAAACTTGAACTTTCCCAGCAGAAGGTAATGAGACTGGTAATGCCAGTTTTGTAAGGAATTTTTGAAACAATTGGGTAAGTTTGGCCTGAGTTTGAAAGTTATGTGAGATAACTGAAGGCGTGGTTGACCATCGCCACCTCTTGGTGAGTCTTCATGGAGAAGCAGAGATTTGAACCAAGATTTCCTGAGTCCTAGTTCTAGAACCACCACACTGGTTCTCTGGAGGAGTGTTATCGGTCTGCAGATACCTGATGGGCTGTCATGAAGGAGGTGTAGGAAATGTATGTTATGTCAAAGGGCAGGGCTGTGGAGCAGTTGTGTCTCAGTGGCAGAAACCTTGCTTTGTATGCAGAAAGTTGTAGGTTTGATACCCAACACTTCCAGGTAGGGATCAGACGCTTCTACTGAGAACTCCAGACAAGAGAGACAGTATCAGTCCCTGTCACCATCTCAACCTGGTTGGGTCAAAACAACTATGGATTGACTCAGTATGAGGCAGCTCCATAGAACAAGGAGCAGTGGTGGGAAATTTAAAATATCCTTATGGTAAAAGTTGTTTGACAGTGACACAGATCTCCCAAGGACATGGTGGAGGATTCCATAATGGAAGCTAGAGACTTCTGCATGTGGGATGAAATGACCTACAAAGTCCCTTTCAACTTGGATGTTCTGGGCTTCTCAGCACAATCCTGGCCCTAACGAAAGGTTGCCTAGACCAATGAGAATGGGTTGTGTGTTTTTTTAGTTCATTTGACCTTCCGTTTATCTCAAAAAGGAACCACTTAGAACGAGTGACCCCACTCCCTGCCAGTTTGGCACAGCACATTTAGCTCATTTGGTTTGATGTTCCTTGTGGCCTTCCAGGTGAATGGAATTGATCTTCGTGGTGCTACTCATGAGCAGGCTGCCGCGGCACTGAAAGGAGCAGGCCAGACTGTCACCATGATTGTTCAATACCAGCCAGAAGGTAGGTGAGCAAACTTCATGGTATAGCTTCCATGGCTTAAGAGACTGGTTTGTGTTTTATTGAGTCTTGTGAATATAATAATTTGAAAAATCCCTTTATGAACTTGCAGCATTTCATTTGATTCTTATAATCACACTGTATGATTTTTGCGCTTTCCCGGGATGTTGGCAGAAATTCTGCTCCTCTGTGTGCGTACCAGATCTGATGATATGATCAGTGAAAAAGTACCACTGATAGAAGGCGAACTGCTGAGGATTACAGGTGATGTCATGACACACACAACTTGTACACCATGTAACAAAGTTGTAGGCACCCTGAAAGGAAGCCTTTAATCACCAGTGACTTATTCACCTTATCCTTATCACCTTTGCCCATGCTAAGCTAAGCAATGGGACCCCAACCATAGTTTGACATAATTTGAGACATAGATTGCTTTGTCTCACTGTGACCCCCTGTCCCTCGTGATGTTTAGATACCCCAGTGCTCACCTTCTCCTTCTTTTGTTATTTCTTACCTACGTCCAGTCAATCTGCCAATACATGTTGGTGGCTGTTAACATTTCACAACATTCTCGCCACTGAAATTTGGTGGCTTTAGTAACACAATGGCATCAAGAGGCTTGTAATGGCAAGCAAAGCATGCCTTGTGTGTGTTGATTACATGTGTTAAGATAGGGACCACTCCCTTATTTAAAAAAAATGGAAGCAATGCTAATGGTTGGATAAAGTTGATTCAGTTTACAGAAGTACCCTGGGTTACAAACGCTTTGGGTTACGAAAAACTCAGTTTGCAAAAAGAAATTACAGTATTGGAAATGGGGATGCCTTGGGTTAGGAACACTTTACGTAGAATGCCTCAAGGGGAGGGAGGTGAAGAGTGGGATCCCCCAAGGTTCAGTACTGGGACCCCTGCTTTTCAACCTCTTCATGAATGATGTAGAAGTAGGAGTAAATAGCAAGGTAGCCAAATTTGCTGACGACACTAAATTATACAGGGTGGCAAAAACTGAGAGAGATTGTGAGGAGCTCCAGAGGGATCTCTTGTCACTGGAGGAGTGGGCAAACCAGTGGCAAATGAGCTTCAGCATTAGTAATTGCAGAGTGATGGGCTCTGAAGATGCCGGCCACAGAGTCTGGCAAAACCTCAGGAAGAAAAACTTCCAGAACACGGCCAAATGGCCAAAAAAATCATAACAGAGAAAGGTTTTTGCTTGCTTGCTTGCTTGCTTTCTGGTTTTGAATTTGTTGTCTCGTGTTTTGCTTTTTATTCACATTTTTGCAGGCTGCTTTTTGGGCAATGTTTTTGTCTGGGCAAATTGGATAGAGTTGTACTGTGTGAATTTAATCAATAAATCATTAGGTATGCATTGAGCTTCTTGTACAAAAAGAAAAGAATGTATTCCTTCATCAGCTATTTCCTTAGAGCGTTAACAATGTAGGCTGCTTCTTAGAAGTAAGCCTTGCAGAATTTAGTATTACTTAATCCCAGGTTGCTGAGTGTTGATCAACAGAGACTATTGATGTCCATTTAATTTGATGGGATAATTTTACTTGCTCGTTAAGTGATAATGATGAGATAGTAATTTTTTCTGCAGTTTTCAAGATGGTTATGGTGATAGTCTGTTACAGCTAAGTTAACAACGTTGTGTAACCATTTTGAATAACCTCCAGGTTGACGAATATGTGTGTTCAGATTTGTGACTATTGTCCATCCAGAACTATGCTAGATATAACCGGTAAGCTGTTGAAGGTGCCACAATACTCTCTGTAGTTTTCCTTATAATAGTAGGTGGTGGTAGTGGTAAGCTCGTGATGGTCGGAACCTGAGATGGCTTGCTTGTGTCCTAAAGGGGTCCTACTCATCCCCTGGTCAATGATCAGAAGCCTGTTGTTTGTCCCAGCTGGTGTTTATCCTAGTTAAAGATTAATCCTAGGTTGCATAAATGAAAAGCATTCCTTAACTGTTTCTGCAGTTTGGCTGCTGATCCAGGTTTTATATTTTATTTTTACTATAGTCGTTTTTTATTTTATTGTTACATTCATTATTAATTTTTATTATTGTATTTGACTTGTGGATGTTCGATGTCGTATGTTTTGAGCTAGTTGCTCTTGCAACATGTACACCGCTCTGAGTTCCTTCGGGAAAATCGGGCGGTTAACAAATACAAAAATAAATAAAATGAAATAAATAAATAAGAATTTAAGAACAAGCAGAGAAAATCATTTTCTCACCCTGCCTAGTGGAAAACCCATTTGGTTCTTTTTGCGAACGTCTGGAAACAAAAACTTGTTGCTGCATGGCTGCATTTTCTTTGATGGCCTGGTACCCAAAGCAGCATGGAGTTGTGCAGAATGTTTTGATCATTGTGTTCCCACCCTACCACCATATTTATAATTTTTTTGCAGATTGTTTTCATTTCCCCTTATCATATTTAGCTAATTTAGGATTTTAACTTGTCGGAATTATGAAATGTTCTTGTTCAAGTCTCCATTCATTTTGGTCCTGTTCAACTTTGTTTTGTTGGCAATCATTTGTCTATGTAGCATTTGCTATTTAGACTACCTTTTAACTTAAGGGAAATGGTACCTTCCTTTTCGCTAATTAAGTATAATAATGTATTATCAAATGTATTCCTAGGGTTCAAATAGTTACAGTTTTATCTATTTACACTATTATATTTATACTAGTATATTGGATTCTTTATTCAGCTGTCAATTGTTTTTATTTGTTTGTGAAGAAATGGCCTTACCTGTTATTTCACAACTCCAAGCAGCATTTTAAAATGACACCCCCCCTGCTTCTTCTAACTTCCCCAGTATGTTAACCATTTATGCCTATAGCATTTTGGCTATTGCCCTGTTTACCACAAATCCCAAATACTGCATCGATTAGCTGGATGTTCCCTTTGTAACTGTCATCAACACACAACAGGCTCTCATAAGGCTGCGTTCGGACATCTAAAACATTTCTTGCCTGTCCCTCATCAATCTCGGGTTTATTGGGGGGGGGTTCAAATAATGCATGTGGAATTTCTTATTCCCTCCTCCTAATCAAGAAATCTACAGAAAATCCTGAAACCCAGCAACCTACTACAGTGGACCCTCGTATAACAAATGGTTTGTATAACATAAAATGTGTACAACATAAAAGAATTATGGAGATAGGGGAAATTTGGTTAACAGAATGGCCTATGGGGCGAATCTGTACAACATAAAAATGGTCACGATTAGGTATTACTCAGTTTTCAATGCATTCCTATGGGAAATCTGTATAAAGGAAAATTTGCTCAACATAATTTCATTTGGAACGAATTAATTCCTTTATACAACGTACCACTGTACTTATTTTGTCCATGTTGCATTCCACATTATTTGCCCACTCCAGAGTGTGAACTGGTAGTCTTGGGATATATATATTGCTCATCCCCCATCGGCCAACAGCCCAGTCTTCCAGCTGGCACGGATTCGGGGCCTCAAGCTCCCCACCACTGCCTTAAATCATTTCTGAATCTGGCTCCCACCCACTTGCTAAAAATGACAATGCTTTAAAGAGGCAACTCCTCTGGGCCTAAAGCTCTTGCCATTAGAGATGGGCACGACTCAAAAAATGGTGTTTCGTTTGTCGTTTGTCATTTAGGGGGTCCGTTTCAGTTTGTTTCCATTTTTTGTGAATTTTTGCAAAAAAATTGTTTTCGTTTTCAACCGCTTCGTTACCATTTATTTCAATTTTTGTGATTTTTTTAGCATTTAAAGCAGTTCAATGTATAGCCGTAACGAAAACGAAACGGACGACAAAAATTTTGGTGTTTCTGTTTGTTTTGTTTCATTTTAGAGACAAAATTCGTTTGTCGTTTCGTTACATAACAAAATGAAAATGGAAATGAAAAATTGTTCATTTCGTGCCCATCTCTACTTGCCATGCAACCCATGGCTGTGTCATGATTCTCCCCTTGCAATCTGCCATTTACACAGGAAAGCAATGCTGATACAGGAGGGAGCAAATGGGGAAGTATTCCAGAATCATAAACTGTGCCTTTGTGTTTGCCCATGCATTTTTGTAGTTGTTCGAAGTGGGGCATGAATTTTGCAGTGGTGGGATACAAATGATCTTCATTGCTTCCTTGTTCAATGGATGCTGAAGAAGAGGTGTCTGTGTAAAGTATTGTAAACACATTGCTAGTCCAACAGCTGTCCCTTTGACCGGTGGGCTTTCCGTAAACTGTGGACAAGTTGTATGTAGTCCAATAATCAGAGATTGGAGGAAAAGTTAATTTTACAAATTAGAACCTCTGCAATTCAGTAGAGGATTTTTAAACGTACCAGTAACTTTTCAAATCACTGACTTTTTAAAGACGTTTGTATTCTAGTTTTCTTCCATCACGCATTGTGTTAATTGGAGGTTCCATAAGGAAGCCTCTAAGGTGGTCTCCCTTTCTGTCACAGGCCACACCTGGCCCTGCTTGGTTTCTACTAATCCACTGATGGTGAACCTTTTAGAGACCGAGTGCCCAAACTGCAATTCAAAACCCACTAATTTTTTTGCAAAGTGCCAATACAGTAATTTAACCTGTATACAGGTGGCTATGAAGGGGCGATGTTGAGTGCCCACAGAAGGGGCTCCGAGTGCCACCTTTGGCACCCGTGCCATAGGTTCACCATCACTGTACTAAGCAAATGTCTCATAGCTGTCACAACACAGAGGTACTGAGCATAGACCCTGGATCCACAGCCCTATATTCTGTGATCATCTTGCCTCCTAAGAAGAGGACGTGAAGCCTGTGCACTTTCTGCTGCTCAGAACAAATGCCGAAACTTAATTACAGTAGGACACCCCCCCCATATCCACTGATTCATTATCCACTGATTCAGTTATCCATGGTTGGCAGGGGGAAATTAAATAAATAATTCAGCAGCCCCAAAACAAGCTACTGTCACAAACAGCAGCTGTAAAGCATCTACTATCATAAAGCAGCATCTGTAAAGCAAGCTACTGTCACAAAACAGAAGTTTTGGGGATTTTTTGTGTTCTCTCTTATCTACAGTTTTCATTATCCACAGGAAGTCCTGGAACCAATCCCCAGCAGATACTGGGGTCCTACTGTATCTCCTTTGCCAAGGGGTTATAAAAGCTACACATCTCATTTGACATGGCTGGGTAGAACATAAAGCACAGACAAGAGCTTTTTATTTTCAAAATGTTAATGTGTTTAAAAGGTAAGAAAGAATGAAACACACACATACAAAGACTCACAGTAGGACTAGAGGTACTGTGATCATAATAACAAGATCCATACACAAGCTTCCATAAAAGCCTTCCAAACATATCTCTATACTTGGGTATGTGTTCACAGGGTTAGGGGAATTGTAAGGTCCTTGATCGATTGAATGACAGGAAGTGGACGTATATCTTTCCAATATTATAATGTAAGCATTTCAGCCACCGTTGGGGAACAGAGAATCCATGTTTTGCTGGTGAGTTAACCTTAGTTAACCTGAGGGGGCGTGGTGGCTCAGTGGACTAAGGCTTCCAGAAACTGTCAGCTGCAAAGTCGGCAGCTCTGTGGTTCGAATCTTGGGTGCCATGCAGCAGAGCGAGCTCCCGCTGGTAACCCCAGCTCCTGCCAACCTGGCAATTTGAAACATGTAAATGCAAGTAGGTAAATAGGTACCACCACAAAAAGCGGGAAGGTAAAACTTTGTTTCCTTGCAGCCATGCCAGCTGTGTGGCCATGGACTTGCACAACACTGGGTCTTTGGCTTGAATACGGAGATGAGCACCGCCCCTAGAGTCGGACATGACTAGCACGCATGTGCTGGGGGAACCTTTACCTTTACCTTTAACCTCCAGGAAACAAGCAGATGATGTGAAAGCGCATAAGTCCTGACAAAAGCAGAGAACGAACAATGTGCAAAATTAATATGAGGAGCAACTGACTTCCGAAAGTGTGGCTGGATAATTGCCCAAAGCTGCACCTGTGCCGTGGTCCATCAGGGCATGCGTTCTTCTGCAATGCACCATCGCTGCAGTGGTTCTAGCACAGCAGCAGCTTTTGAGAGGAAAGACAATACCGTCTAAGTTTCCCCAGTTCTAAATCTCACCAGCGAGCCAATTAGCACCCTGTCTGAGTGAGAGATGGAGACGCCCATTATTTTCTGGCTCTGATGAAGGAAGGCAGTGGACACAGGAGGTCGGAAGACACCAGCATTTGTCATTTTTCATTTATTGGAGAGAGTAGGTATGATGACATCACCTTTGCATTACGACCAGGCCTTTCCTTTTGAGACCGTAGTGTTGAGGTTGCTGCTTCTCTGAAACAAACATGGAAGCTGTTTTTGAAGCATCCTGAGGGACAAACTATTCCAATCAAAGGCAACCCCGTGTGAGTACTAGAGACGGTGAGCAACGAAATGAGACAGGGAAGTGGACAATTCACGCTTATAATTTCAATTTTCTACAGTTCTTTTTGTCGCACCTGCAGACCTTGTGGCTATTGCTCCCTCAGAAGCCTGATTTGGCTGCTGGCTTTATGCAAAGCCACATCTCAGCATTCTGTCAGCGTTCAAGTTTTGTGCTTCAGATGAAATTGTGTCCCTCTGTAGGACTTTACTTTTGAGATCCAGCTGTTTATCTACTGTATATGCTTCTGCTGCTTAAGATGGAGTGCAACGGAATGTTCATCAACCTCCTTGCTTAACAGAAGCAAAGAGTGATTGTTGAGGAGGTGACGAGGTGATGGACATGAGATGACACTTTCTTGTGCTGGTTGGCCCTCTCTTTGTAGAGCCCTCAAAGATGGGAGTACCTCAGTTTAAGAATGACTCGGTTAAAGAAAAATTCAGTTTAAGAAAAGAAATTGTTGGAAATGGGGATGCCTTGGTTTAAGAAAATGTTTCAATGGAATGCCCCAGTTTAAGGGTTTTTTTTAAGTCATTAAAAGTTGCTGTGTGATGTTCACATGATAAAAAGAATGGAGATGCCTCTGGTTTAAGAAATTTTAAAATGGAATGCTCCGTTTGCCCTTTGTCTAACCTCTGGGATGGATTAATTGGTTTTCAATGCATTCCATTGGGAACCGCATTTTGGTTTAAGAATCTTTTGCAATATAAAATGGCCCGGAGAATGAAATAATTACTTAAACCGAGGTGAAGGGCATTCCTGACCCTCTAATAATGTCCTAGAATAAGACATTTCACCAGGTGTAGTCTGTTCGACGAACCGCACCTGCTACATTTCCTCTTCCTGACAGCTCTTAAAGATAATGGGAACCATGCCTTCCATTCCAGTGAAGGGAGAGCATCTAAACAACTGTTTTAAACCAATCCTGTCTCAAAGGGGACTGGACCTGATTCGAAATGGTGCTGCACTTTTTCAAGCGGGGGGGGGGGGGGGGCTCTAGACCAGTGGTTCTCAACCTGTGGGTCCCCAGATGTTCCTGGACTGCAACTCCCAGAAGCCTCCACCACTCACTGTGCTGGAAAGGGGTTTCTGGGAGTTGCAGTCCAGGAACATCTGGGGACTCACAGGTTGAAAACCACTGCAAAAGTCTAGACTATCATATGCTGTCATTTGGTCCTCACCTTTAGGATGGGGATAGATTACAAAGTTGAGCCCATCGAAATCTTGCCCCAACACATTCCATTTTTATTCAACCATTTGAGCATCTTTGTACAAATTAGTTCCTGCACCCATGGAATGCGGTCTTTCGATATTTGTCTTCAGGCTGTGCAAATATCTTTGTTCCTTCCAGCTCTCGGCTATAATTTTGTGGTTTTGGTGAGACTTGATGATCATATTGTCTTTCCCTTTGCCTTTCTTTGGAGAGAGCGGCTCCTGAAAAAAGACCAACATGATGTGAGGTAGTCTCAATAAAAACATTCTCCAAGATGCCTCACTGATTGCTTGGCTGCGGAGGTTGAATGAGGAATTGGAGGTCCCAGAAAATAAAACGTTTTGGGAGGGGTGGCAGTGGGGCTGGGAGCAGCAGCGATGGGGGGGGGGGAGAGACAGGGACTGGGGGTGTGTGGGGGGGAATTCCCCCCAACACGGACCTGGCAGGCGACGTCTGAAGGTGCCATGGGTGACTGGTCGCCCTCAGTCAACGTGTTGGGCAGGCATGTTATATGCTGTAGAGATGGGCACAAAACAAAAAAATGGCGTTTCGGTTTTTGGTTTGTTGTTGAGAGGTCTGTTTCAGTTCGTTTCCGTTTATCCCGAATTTTTTGAAAAATTTTGTTACCGTTTTTGTTTTTTTCGTTTGTTGTTTCTACCCGCTTTTTGTGCGATTTTAAAAGCATTTCTGTGCACAGGCATCCCCCAATGCCCCAGACCAGAGGGAAAACACTAAAAAAAAATGGATGCTGGCAGAGACACAGTATAGACTAGGTATGCAGGGATGCTGCAAAGGCAGCGGCGGGCATTGCCCAGGGTGCAAGGCAGCCGCAGAGTGACTGCACTGCGGGGCAGGGGAGGGTACTCACCGAGAGTTACGCAGCAGGCACGCACACAGGGAGGCTGCAGGACTGAAGCTAGAGTCGCAGAGACAGCAATCCCACCCTAACTCCCACCAGAGACTGCAAGGAGGACGGGGGCTGCCAGAGCTTTTTATGCCCTCTGTGGCTGCCAGACCTGCCCGCCCAGTCTGCAACCTGGGCATTGAACATGATCCCACATCACATGGCTTGCCTCCATTTTGTGGCTGGTGGCGACATCCATTTTAAAGGGAAAAGAAAAATACATCGCGATGGGAGAAGACAAAAACAAACGTTTTAATGACCCCAACCCCCCTGGTAGGCATTATCAGACAATATAAATAATTATCGCTGTGTTTTTACAGATGTCCAGGGCGGTTTTTAACATTTAAAACAGCTCATTTCATTGTGCATCGCCATTAACGGAAATGAAACGTAACGACCACAATTTTCGTGGTTCTGTTCATTTCATTTCATTTTCATCACAATTTTCGTTTGTCGTTTTGTTACGTAACAGAAACTACAAACGGTAACGGAAACGAAAAAATGTTTGTTCCGTGCCCATCTCTAATATGCTGTCAAAAGCACCTTGGACTTTTAGCAACCCTATGAATGAGTTCTATTATTACCAGTGGTGACCTGCTATTGTATACTCAGGGGCACAGCATTCTTTTGGGAGTCGATCAGCCTCCTGCTTGGCCATTCATTTTCCTACTACCTTCAACTTTTCCTAGCATTTTTTTTTCCAGCCAGTCTGTTTTTCTCATGATGGTGGAGTCTCCTCCACTGGAGGCATGTAAGGAAAAGCGGGCTCTGTCAGGAAATCTGTACCTGTAGGGTCAGCATTGAGTAAGAGGTTGAGCTAGCTGAACTCCACTACTAAAGCTCCAACACTGTTGACTGCAGCTCATCAGTTCGAATCCTGGGTGCCACGCAGCAGAGTGACCTCCTGTGATAACCCCAGCTCCTGCCAACCTAGCAGTTCGAAAGCATATAAATGCAAGTAGAGAAATAGGTACTGCCGTAAAAGTGGGAAGATAAAAGTGTTTCCTTGTAGCCATGCTGGCCACATGGCCACGGACTTGCCAAACACTGGCTCTTCAATTTGAATACGGAGATGAGCACCACTCTTAGAGTTGGACATGACTAGCATGCCTGTGGGGGGGGGAATCTTTACCTTTTTTACCTAACATAAGAATATTAAAATGTGTTAGTCTGTCTTCACAGAGGAGCTGACCCTAACCCTTGACCATTCTCTTTATAATTTCCTGCACATTTTCCAGTGCCTCTGTGATCATCTTGACATGGGCCAACCAGAGGTCCACAGAGCATAGACTTATTGGATCTAGTAAGGGAAGGTTTTCAGAGTAAATCTTAGCCAGTGTTCCAAGAAAGTTCAGTAAAACCATATGCTATGAACAGAAGATGTTGACATATTGTAGATACCTGGGTAGCCTCCTGGTGACCGTAATGGATGCTGGTGGTCAGATTTGCTGCAAATAACTGTTCCAGAATCTGAAATACTTCTAATTGCTTTAAAAGCACACTCCAGTTTAGGCCCTTCTGCCAAGTGAGCCACATATAAATGTTTGTCATTCTGGCAAAACTCCGAGAATGTAGAATTATAGGATTTTTAAGCCAAGTTGAAGTGAGCGTGAACTCCCGTTCACTCTGGTTTGGTCCTCCAGCAACACAGCTGTTCTGGGAGCACCCTGGCTTCCCAACCTCACCTCCTCTTGTGGGCGCCCATTCAAAGGCAGCGGCGCCTGGGGAAGAGCTGTAGAAATGCAGAGCCAAACTGGCACCAAATACCGAAATGGTGGATCACAGGGATGAGGATTTGACTCGCTGTCAGGTCGGACTTAACTCACACCAGGAACTTGACTCAGACTCAATTTGGAATATTTTTTTTCAATGACTTGAACTCAGCTTGCAACTCAGAATCCACCTCTTCACCTCCCTTGGTTTTCCTTGGGGGGGGGGGGAGCTTGTTCTTAACAGGGACTCAGACCTGGGTCTTCAGATGTGGGGCTTGGCACCAAATACACAGACTTTATTTATTTATTTATTTATTTATTTATTTATTTTAGCCTGTATGCCGCCCACTACCCAAAGGTCTCTGGGCAGCTCACAATCAAAATAGACAATTAAAACATCAAAATTAAAATAAAATTAGAACAATAAAAACATATAAACACAATAAATACGATACATTAAAAACACAACACTAAAATTGCCATCAGGACCCACAATCATTAGTTTAAAAAACTTCTGGAACAGGAAGGTTTTTACCTGGCGCCGAAATGTTATCGACGTCGGCGCCAGGCGAGTCTCACTTGAGAGGGCATTCCATAGTCATACACAGACTTGGGACTTGGTTTCAAATACTTAGACTTGGACTTGGGACTCAGAACCAGAGACCGATTCTGATGGTTTGTGCCCATCTTTCAATCCAAGAAAGCAAAAAAATCTCATTCCTAGAATAAACGTCAGAGAATCCTCAGGTCCTACGGGCAGTGCTAGGAATAGATTCTTCTCGAAACTCAGAAGAACCAGTGTTGACCATGCTAGGCTAAATACAGTAAGTCAATGATGTGAGTCACTACAAAGCTACTTCCTATGTAGGGCAAGGAGGCCTGTTCTCTCCCCCTCCCCACCACTTTCCCCCCTATTTTTCTATTCTTTTCAGAAGTGCTCTAGCTGAAGTATTATTTTGGACAGTAAATGTGAGCCATGCCCTGTAGCTTTCCACAGGCAAAGTTGTAGAACAGCCCCAGGCATAAAAACAGTGCCAAAAGTAAACATTTTTTTTAAATCTCACAGCTAAATTTAAAAATAGAGGAGAGAACAGCAAGAGACTCTTCTATTGCATGAAGAAGCTTTTAGAAGAATTCTTTTCCCCCAGCAAAGTCAAATCTTTTCACGGTTGAAGGCATGTCGGTTGGTTTGCTCTCAAATCCTTTTTGCCTTTATGAGGTCAGAAAAAACAACAACAAATCAAAACAAAGCAAGAACCCCCGACTTATGTTTAATCCCTTCTTCTCTGTGTCCATCATGGTTATAAACCTTATTTCAGCTGTTTCCCTTTGTATTCTTGATCTGTAACGATTCTGTTCCAAAATGGTGACTTTCAGGTCCTTCAAGTAGTGTCCAGGTAAACTGAAGTGATTTGAGACAGGTTACTGTGTATCGTGGTTTCTTATGTCAAACTTGTGTCCATTGATGCGTTTTCTTAGAGATTGTCCTGCTTGTCCAATGTAGAGTGGCGATGGGCATTGCTGGCAAAAGATAGCAAATTGATTAATTAGTCCTAGGGGAATGCCTTCATCTTCAGATGTCACAAATTAATCCCAGTAAATGTCTAGAGAGGGTTTGTTTCGTTATTCATTATTCATTTCATTATGTAATGAAACAAATAACGAACTACCCCCTCTAAGAGAAATGAAACAAAATGGAAATTTCCGTTTCTTTTTGTTTCGTTTCATTTGCTGGTGTCTCCTACCTGGTTCTGCTGCTGGTCCTGGATGGTCCTTCCTGGTCCTCCTGGCTGCAGGTAGGGCGTCCAGAAAAAAAAAAACCTGACCAGCCGTGCTACAGCTGGTAGGCGGCTGGTTGCCAATAAAAAAAAAACAAAATAAAATAAAAAATCTGGTGCGAGGGCCCCGGGACTGACCTGCGAGCCCGGGGGGGGGGGGGGTGGCAAAAGTTTTTTTTTAAAGCTGACCTGCCCACACTACTGCTGTAGCGTGGGCCATGTGGTCGACAGTACATAAAAAAAAGGAGCACCAACCCGGCCCCAGGGGTGGCCAGGTCAGCGCTCTAAAATAAAGAAAAAATATTAAAAAATTAAAAGAAGCGCCAACCTGGCCCCAGGGGCCACGCGGTTGATGTGGATAAAACATTTGAAGGTTTTGTAAGGTGCACAACATATTGCTGATTCTTAAAAAATGAAGGCATCATCTTTATTCATTATCTGTATCTGTTTCCAAGGCATATTTTGGGATGGCTATTTTTAGGCACCTGTCATCTAGGGGGCCTTCCTTAGTGTTTCTTCCTCTTAGGATTTTTCATTGAAATAGCTGGATTTACATTTACCTGACCTTAGTCCTTACGATGATGGAAGACTCCAAGAGACTGTGAAGGGACTGTCTCGTTTGACAGCTCCAGCTGCTGTGAGTGACAGATGATCTCAAGGTTTGTCAGCAGAGCCTTGGGATGGTATTCCAGCCATCTGGATGATGGGGAGATGCTGAAACGGAACTGCGTAAGCATGACTTGATCATTTGTTATGTTATTTGGAGTGGAAAGAGAAGACCTCAGCTTCCCAGCTATGAGTATGCTGAGACCATTGGCTTTAATTCAGGATGAATTTATCCTGTTTCTTTCTTTCCATTCGTGTCAACAGAGCTGTTAAGAGGAAGTTTTACTTCCTCTTAGTAGATTTTCCATCTGCAATGAAATTTCCTCAGAATTACCTGCTTCAGCATATGGACTTGTGAATTAAGCCTGTGTTTATCTTCACCTGACCAATCCCAAAACAAAGCACAGTACCATATATACTCGAGTATAAGTCGACCCTGAGTATAAATTGAGGCCCCTAATTTAACCCCCAAAACTGGGGAAACTTATTGACTCGAGTTTAAGCCTAGGGTGGGAAATGCAGCAGGGTCTGGCAGCTCCTCCTTTGTGAGCTGGGGGAGCAGTGTGTGATGTTTAAAATGACTTTTAGCCACTGAGGCAAATGCTTGCCTTGGTGGCTAAAAGTCATTTTAAACATGTGCGCACTGCTCCCCTGTGATACAGAGGGGGGTCAGGAGAAGCGGTGTGCGATGTTTAAAATGACTTTTAGCCACTGACCCAAGCACTTGCCTCGGTGGCTAAAAGTATTGCCCCAAATATAAGTCGAGGGCCCCTTTTTCAGCCCAAAATTAGGGCTGAAAAACTAGACTTATATTAGAGTATATACAGTAAATGCAGTTTGCAGTACATAGTTGAGAAGAACCAAGTGCCAGAGGAAACAAACATGTTTCACCACAAGGGGGAAGCACCTCTTTTAAAAATGTCTGTGAAGATTCTCAGTCAGCCAGGTTCGTTTAAGTGGGAGTTGAGTCATGGCTACTGGACTTCTTTTTTGAGAGATAGAAACGTTTCGCTGTTCATCCAAACAGCTTCATCGGTCTGAATACAGCTAGTGCAAGAGACCTTCTTATAGTCAGGTTGACCTCTTGTCCCCTGGTCTGATTGGCTCATAAGATGAACAAAGCCTGAATAGGCTCGTTAGGGAGACATTAGCGTCCATGGCCTTAAGGTAAACAATGGCCTAAGGTGCTGAAACCCATCAAGAATGGGTTGTTAGCTGTGACCTGGTGGTGAAGGCTCCTTGATTTGCCTGGGTACTTTGGAAAGTACAGCCTGATAAGTAGCAGATAGACTATACCGGAGCCCACCACCTCTGTTGAGGGAGGGATTTTCAATGCTAACATGAATGGCTTCCCTTATTCTCTCTTTTAAAAATGTGTAATCAGTGGTGGTGAACTTTTGGCACTCCAGATGTTTTGGACCACAATTCCCAGAATTCCAAGCCTGCACTGCCAATGACAAAGCACTATGGGAGTTGTGGTCCAAAACATCTGGAGTGCTGAAGGTTTGCCTCCACTCCTACTGGTTTCCTGGGAATTTACCAAACCATTTTGTTTCTATATATGCAGAAGTGCTGAAACCACTATAAGTTTCAAATTTTAAAAAACGTCCAATTGAAATCACACATTCAGTGATTTCCTTTAAGAAGAGTTTCACCAGCTTCTATAAGATCCTTAACGCAACAAGCGAAAAAAGACCTCGAGCAGGTGCAGAGGAAGGCAAATAGGATGGTTGAGGGTCTGGAAGAAATGTCTTATGAGGAACGGCTTAGGGAACTAGGAATATTTAGCCTTTCAAAAAGAAGGCTGAGGGGGGATATGATAGCTATGCTTAAATATTTGAAAGGATGTCATATTGAAGAGGGAACAGGTTTGTTTTCCATGGCTTCAGAGACTATAGGACGCAGGGCAATGGTTTCAAACTACAGGAAAAGAGATTCCATTTGAACATTAGGAAGAACTTCATGACAGTTAGAGCTGTTCGGCAGTGGAATATGCTGCCATGGAGGGTGGTGGAGTCTCCTTCTTTGGAGGTTTTTAAGCAAGGCTGGATGGCCATCTGTCAGAAATATTGTGATAGGGTTCCTGCATGGCATGGGGTTGGACTAGATGGCCCTTGAGGTCTCTTCCAACTCTATGAATCTATGATTCTATGACTTTTATATGAATCTAGCATACATGATCACATAGACATTGTGTTTATAGACTTTGTGATTGCATTGACACTATCTTCTCACTGTTAGGTTCCATCACTCATAACTTTACACAGAATTTTACTCTCTTTTTAACTGCTCACGTTCTCTGGTTGCTTTAATGTAATGTTGTAACATGATTTTGGAAGTGCATTCTTCTTATTTCTTCAAATACAGTACGTCTACCATAACTCATTAGAGGTGGTGTTTCAACCTGTTCTGATACCACTGTCAGCGCAGCAGCTTCCTATGCACTAGGTGAAATCAGATTATGTAACCAAAGGGATAGCTTCAGCCATGGAGGCTGAAATGGTTTGTCAGCAGATGGCAAATCACTGTTGAATTTGGCCTAATTAGGGGCCCAGGCGAAGCCATACCTTTATAGGCTTAATGAGCTAACTATCTTTCAGCTTTTTAAATGGGTCTGCAGTTAACACTGCACACATTCCCCCAGTGTGGTGGATCATAAAATGGGTTCGAAAGACCCGTGTTTTTTCTTAAAGGCTGGGTTAAGAGACCTCCGGACATTTTGTCAATGGAATAAAAAGAGTGTGTCTCTTTGCTTACTTACGGAAGGCATTAAATGGCTCTTGGGACTACGCCGCACCAGATCGCCCGAGAGGCTGCACCTAATTAAACGATGTGCTTAATCCTAGTCCCAAAAGAACATCTTCCAATTAGGGAGCAGGGATTTTCAGGTTGGCAGCGCAGCTTCACAATTTTCTTTATATTGAGAATGGAAAGTGGTTAGACATTTGAAGAAGCAGAAAAGGTTTTCTCTATCTCTTGAGTACTCGGACTGCTGCTACTTCTTAGTGGCTTCCGGAGTTTTGCAACCACTTTCAGAAGGACGGGCTTTATTCCTTCAGTAAGCCTCCTGCCTCGTTCGCCACCCCATAGATTCTTCAAAGAGTACAGGGCACTTGGCTGAGTGATGAAAGGATCTCCTTCCTCCTGTTCTGCCCAAACAAAGAAAATGATATTTTGTTCGTTTTTTTTAAATGGCCAACTTGCTTCCAACATATGTGAGAAGTTGGTCGGAAAATTCTGGTCATTATAAGTCCCCCAAAAGGCGGCTCCTACAGACCCCGTGTCAGGAGGGGCTCAATTGTCCACCCACCCGTTATGTGGCACTTTGACAAGGGGCTGGCGGTCAGGGATAACTGCCTACAGCCAGGTTGACCCATTACGGGTCACGTGACCAGCGATCAGAGACCCCTCTTAAGGTCCCGCACAGAGGGGGTCCAGCCTCTTTGTTTCCCAGGTGTGATTAGCTGGTCACATATGGTCTGGATGGGAATTTATGGTCACCGCTCCGATAGGCCTGGAACGGTGGCTTGTTTTCGCCCACCCCATTCTCTTCACAGAGGGGTTCCCTGTGCTCATAAACACGGTCACAATTGGCAGTCAGTGCAAGTGGCTATATCACCTGGGGAGATAAGTAGGTAAAATTACAGTTAGTACATCAGCAGCACTTGATCCCTCTTGCACATACAGTGGTACCCAGGCTTAAAAGCAGCTCGACTTAAGAGCAATTCAACTTAAGAGCTGAAAACTGTTGACATTTTAACTGCCGCCTTCGAAATTTTAGTTATGGTCTGCTCTACTTACAAATATTTTTTTCATTTTTTCATTTTTAACTTATTTTTTCAATTTTTTAGATGGTACCCCGACTTAAGAGTAGTTTGACTTAAGAGCATGCATTTGGAATGGATTAAATTTGTAAGTCGAGGTACCACTGTATACAGGTTTATTACATAGGACAGATCCAGATGATTTATGATCCTGGCCCAAAATGATTTACGAGGGCTGTCCTGTCACAATAACCTTACAAAGTCAGAGCCACTTGTACTTGTAGGTCCCCTTGGAAATATAATTAAGATCAATAAAATTGTGGCCCTATTTGAAACCCCACAAACGTGTCTCATCTCTTAATTCTGGGCTGGGTGGACAAAGTCAAATTTCACACTCCAGTCTGTCCATCCAAGATAGAGCACTGCTGCCATCTTCATTATACCTTTAGAAGTATGTTGAAATGGATTTAGGGAAACCTTGTAGCTGGAAGAACAACAATACAACCGAGAGGAGTAGCACAGTGAGGTCCCCACAAAAATAAAAATGGCATCCACTAGGTATGCTTTGGAGTTCAAATGTAGGGATTCTTTGTGTTCATAAATGTGAATTAATGCAAAAATGGGACGAAATGGACCAATAATAGTGGTAAGCAAAGCAAAATAGAAATAGACAGTTTTTTCCATTTTGGAGGTGTTTTCCAAAGGAAACATTGGTTCTCCAAAATGTATCTGATTGGTCACTGAAGTTAGTCGTTCCCCTCTCAAAATATCCAAATGGGTACAGGTTTTCTATGTGCGTCCAGCGATGAAATATCTGGGGGGGGGGTGTCCCCTCCTTGTTTTTCTTTTTCATTTTGCTCTGAGGGCCGGAGTTTAGCACTCTGGTGAGGAGCTCATGGCGCAGTGGTTGACCTGCAGTGTTGCACTGAAGACTCTGCTCATGATGACCTGAGTTTGTTCCCAGATACTCACACCATTTTATGCTCAAAATTTTCTAGTCTGAAGCTTTTTATTTTCAGTCCATCAATACAGCGGGAGGGATTAAAAGCTCTGCCAAGGAAGAGAGACAGTCTTCTGAGATGGGCCTTTACTGGTAAAATTTGAGCAAGAGTCCTGACAATCTCTTAGCTCCTTCCCAAGGATTGTGGATGAACCAGGAATTAGAAGGTAGTGGGACTGTTTCTGGAAGAGTCCTAAACTAGAAATTAAAAACAACCAAGCATAAACCGAGCGTCTTTCCCGACAATTAGATCCGGCCCGACCCACCCGTTCATCTTTGGCGCTTTCGCTCCGAACTGTCCCCCCGAAGGAGGCCCGTAAAACGAGCACTCGTAAACGGGCCTTCTCGGTGGCGGGGCCGACTATCTGGAATAGCCTTCTGAGTGACCTACGGCAGGCTCCGTCGCTGGCGTCCTTTAAGAAAGGCTTAAAGACTCTGCTTTTTAGGGACACCTTCAATAATGACTAGGGACTAATTCTTTTTTCCCCCCCTTCTCTTGCCCCAGCCTACTTATGTTGCCTACTTGGACTGCTTTGTTATTGTGCTTGTTTTAGCCTTGTTTAATTTTTATGTGAACCGCCCTGAGTTCTCGTTGGGAAGTAGGTGCGGTATATAAATCTGAAAATAAATAAATAAATAAATAAATCTGGACATCCTTTTCAAGTACAGCTGGATAAATGGAGATTTCCTCCACCTACAGCACCATAGTATTTTCCATGCAGAGAAAATAAGTACAGAAAATAAAGTTTAGTAAAATTCATTTCATGCTATCTCCAAACTGTTTTAAGAAAGAAAGAAAAAGCTATGCAGTCATTGCACAATGCAAACATGGAAGAATGCAGCACCATTATTAGAGCAGTACTACTACTACTACTACTACTACTACTACTACTAATAATAATAATAATAATAATAATAATAATAATAATAATAATAATAATAATAATAATAATAATAATAATAATAATAATAATAATTCTAGATAGGAAAACAAGAAAACTTATGACCATTCACTATGCATTACATCCACGCAGTGATGTTGACAGGCTGTATTTACCTAGAAAATTAGGTGGTAGAGGTCTTCTGCAAGTGAAGCAGACAGTTGAAGAAGAGAAGCATGCGTTGGCAGATTATGTAAAAAATAGTACAGAGCCAACATTATTGGAGGTTAAGAACAGGGAGGTGTTTAAAGTAAATCAAACAAAGGGTCGATACAGGAAAACAACAATGCAAATACGAGCTGATAGCTGGCATAATAAAGCGCTGCATGGGCAGTTCCTCGAAAAAGTCAAAGGAAAAGTAGATCAGGAAAAGACTTGGTTATGGCTCACCAATGGAACACAGAAAAAAGAGACAGAGGCCCTGATTTTTGCATCTCAAGAACAAGCTATCAGAACAAATGCAGTTAAGGCTAGAATAGAAAAATCAGCTGAGTTCCCCACATGTAGACTCTGCAAAGAGGCAGATGAAACTATTGACCATATATTGAGTTGTTGCAAGAAAATTGCTCAGACTGATTACAAACAGCGTCATAATGTAGTTGCTCAAATGGTCCACTGGAATTTGTGTCAGAACTATCATCTGCCCATAACAAAGAACTGGTGGGACCATAAGCCTGAAAAAGTGACTGAAAATGAGCATGCAAAATTACTTTGGGACTTCCGAATACAGACAGACAGGGTTTTGGAGCATAATACCCCAGATATTGTGATTGTGGAGAAGAAAAAAGTGTGGATCATTGATGTTGCTATACCAGGAGATGGTAGAGTCACTGAGAAACAACTTGAAAAAATTACCCAATATCAGGATCTCAAAATTGAACTTCAGAGACTCTGGCATAAACCAGTACGGGTGGTCCCAGTGGTAATCAGCACACTGGGTGCGGTGCCCAAAGACCTAAGCAAGTATCTAGAAGAAACTGGAGTGGACAAAGTCACCATCAGTCAGATGCAGAAAGCCACCTTACTGGGATCTGCTCGCATAATTCGCCGATACATCACTGAGTCCTAAACGCTTGGGAAGCGTTCGACTAGTGATTGGTAATATAAAATCCAGCGTAGATAGCTGTGTGGTTAAATAATAATAATAATAATAATAATAATAATAATAATAATAATAATAATAATAATAATAATAATAATAATAATAATAATAATAATAATAGGAATTGAAATTGGAGTTGACAAAGTCACCACCAGTCAGCAGCAGAAAGCCACCTTACTGGGCTCTGCTTGCATAATTCGCTGATACATCGCGTCCTAAATGCTTGGGAAGCATTCAACTAGTGATTTATAATACAAAATCCAGTGTAGTTTTCTTGTCTGCTGTGTGATAATTTGATAATAATAATAAAGCTCTTATGGATTAAAATTCCATAATGAACAGCGCAGAAAAATATAAATGTATATAAAATGTATATAAATGTATATAAAAAATGTATATAAAAATATAAATGTCCGCCCCAAAAATCATAGCAAAAGTTTGCCAGATGTCCTCTTAAAGTGAGTTTAAAACTAGACGCAAGCAGGCTTCAGGGGTGTGGTTTAATGCTTCACTCCGGTACCATGGGTATCGCTCATTATTCAGACAGAGGTAGCCAGTCACTATGCAGATTGGAAAATGAAACAAAAGTTAACTTTTCCAAAGTGCAACACTACAATTGCTGTTTGAAGCAGAACAGCCTGTACACGGGTTTCTCACTTCACATTGAATTATTTCAACCAGAGGACAGTTAGAGGTCAGTGGAGAGTAAGAAATGTGAGACTGGTGTCAAATTATCTCTCTGCCTCTAGTTCTCTTTTAAGTTTCTCTGTTTTTTCTTCTATATACGTAAACCTGATGCCCGAGTAACCTTTTGTAAATGGCATTTGGGCATATATAATGTCTGACAATACTGTTTTCTCTGGAGGCACTCTGGCCTACTGAAATGTAGGTATCCAACGGAGCTTAAAGAGCAAAACACTCAGTCAGGTGCTCTTCCACGAGATGGGGCCTGCCTCGTCATGCTGGTGCCCCAAGGAAAGGAAAGAATGCACGCCAAGTTCAGTTCAGTCACATAATTGCTCATCAGGTTAGAAGGGCTCATAAGAGGAGAAAGAAACAGATACACCCTGTGTTCTCTGGTGATTCTTCTCTACGGATGGAAGCTATAGATCAGTGGTTCCCTACTTTGGGTCCCCAGGTGTTCTTGGACCCTAGAAATCCTTGCCAGCACAACTAGTGCTGAAGCTTTCTGGGGGTGCTAGTTCAAGAACACATGAGGACCTGATGTTGGGAATTAGATGGGCACGAATCTCAGTTCGGAGGTTTGAATCAATTCATGCACCTGGCAGCACGGGTGCCATGCATTCCCTTTGCCTTTCTCCCCAATCAATGATCTACTCAACAGCCTGAGTGTGTGACCAGCCAAGGAGGTGGGGCAGGGAAGCCCATGGCCCTGCTGGGGATTGGCCAAAGAGGAGGAGGGGAGGAGGGGAGGAGTTGCCAGCTGGTGAGTGGGTGATCTAGCCAGGGAAATGGGGGAACGGGAACACAGGGCACCTGTGTGGAAGACCAAACCAAGGTCCTTTGCCCATCTCTTCTGGGAACCATTGCTATAGGTGGGTGCTGGTAATGCAGCAGCTTTGTTTATTTGCTGCCCTATTATCAGAGGATCTCAGGGTAGCTTACACACAAATATATGAAGTTATAGATTCTGTCACTAGATATACAGAAACAAGCCTTACACCATCCGGATACTGCAGAAAATATTCACATCTTCAACGGCCAGCCAGGCATATTGGCTACAAGCTTTAGAGCAGAAATCTTCACAGAGCTTTCTACAAGAAGCGGTGGCAACATTAGAGGCTGAGTAGAGATGGGCACGAACTGAACTTTTAATTTGTTTTGTTATTCATTTCATTAGCTAACGAAATGAATAACAAACCAATCCATCAAAGAAAAACAAAACAATGTCAAAACAAATGAAATGGAAATTTCCATCTCGTTCGCTTCATTTTTCGTTATCCCCCCTCCTACCTTGTCCTCGCCACAGTCCTCCTGGTACTGGAACTCGGGGGGGGGGGAGGTAGGCCTGTAGAGGAGCTGGCCCCAGGGCAGCGCCTCAAAAAGCCCCCGGCTGGGGACTTTTAACCCCCCCCCCAAAATTAAATAAAACAAAAAAAAGAGGAGTTCAGACCCGACCCCAGGAGCCTTGCAGTCAGTGCTTTAAAACAAACAAAAATAAATTTTAAAAAATGAGCACCGACCTGGCCCCAGGACTGCACAGTTGGCACTCTAAAACAAACAAATAAATTAAAAAAATAAAATGAATGCTGACCTGGCCCCTGGGGCCACGCGGTCAGCGCTCAGAAAAAAAAGAGGCACTGGCCCCAAGCCAGTGCCTCAAAAAGCCCCTGCTGCCGCTACTGCGGCCAGGATTGCCGTCACCGCTGCGACCACCGTCGCCACCACCGCCCGGTAAGTCGGACCCGAACTGGTTCAGCTCAGTTCGGGTTTGTACTATTTAAAAAAAAATTTACGAACCCAAACCGAACAAAACCAAGGGTGGGCCCAAAACAGAAGAGCCCGAACCATCGGTTTTCTGTTTCATGCCCACCTCTAAGGCTGAGTCATCATCCCTAAGAGCACATAGGACTGTCAACAGTTCATTGGCCAAAACTTTGTTGTTTAACGTGGTAGGTCTCACTACAGTTGGTGCACTGATGAGTCAATGTATCTATAAGTTCCATTGGTTCAAATGAGCATACAGTAATACCTTGGTTTAAGAGTAACTTGGTTTAAGAGATTTTGTCAGTCTGAGGAAAGCTAGTTGTGAGTCCTGTTTTCACAACAGCTTCAGGGCATCTGCCCCATACTGCTACCAGGCTGTCGTTCTCCTGTATCTATTTTCAAGGGGGATGGGGAACAAATTCTTTTTCTCTGGCAAGTTCTTATCAAGACCAAAATACAGCTAATTATCATCCATTTGTGCTAGACAAAACACAAACAGATCAGTATGAACAGCTCAAAGGGGGAAGGAGAGGGTTGTAACCAGAAGAACCTCAATTGAGTCACTTGGAGGAGGAAGATAGAAAAGCCCTGATACAACTGAGATAAAAGGCAGAGATACAGCTCAGGGTTGGAATACCTGGCTGAGATTTATAAGGCTTGCCTAAAATATTTTTCTTCTTCTTTTCTCTCCCTTTCCCTATCTGGTGGATCACATTTTCTGATTCTTCCGTCCTTTGCTCCGTTGAAAACATGACTCTGTTTCGGAATTAGCAACCGGCCATCCACTGGAACTCATTAGCAGGCATCTCTGTCTGTTTGCTTGCTTGTTTTCAAAGTTTGAATGATATGGTCCGTTATCTCCTCTTGTTCTCTGCTGAGTGGTCACGTACTGCACTCCCGGATAGCGGTTTCTGATGCATTCTGCTTAGAATGAGACTACTTACTTCTCCCTAGACAAATGTCGATTTATTAAGAAGAGGCATAAAATGGCAGCATCACCCAGCGGGCACATTGTTATTGAAAACCGTGCATTGCTCTTTTAGGGAATAAAATGCCACCACTTTCTGTTCCTTGTGCCATTTGTTTCGAGAGGGGGGAACATAGGAGGAGGTAGATCTGATATTAAGTAGGCCAAAGTTATCCACATCTGTCAGTGTGTTTGAAGGAAAACGTTATGGAGCAGTAAAACAGCCTAGTCACTAACATAGCTTGGGGTCTTCTTGAAGGGCAGAAGGAAGGGCGTTGC
Source organism: Phrynocephalus guinanensis (assembly GCA_037367245.1). NCBI lineage: Eukaryota > Metazoa > Chordata > Lepidosauria > Squamata > Agamidae > Phrynocephalus > Phrynocephalus guinanensis. Next base: position 128,687,709 of record CM074736.1, read on the forward strand.
CAATAACATTGGTAGGTTCTTGCTCACCAATATGCACAGTACATTTTGATCAAGTCCTTAATGTGGTGGTTGTGGCAACGGGATTGACATGTTCTGTTGAAGCCTCTGCAAAATGGGGCTTTAGGAACATTGACCGCAGTTGTACCTGCGTTTTCTGCGTAGTTTCCCGTCAGCGAACTACACAGTAAAAGATTGCATGCTAACCAGCAAGAGAAGCAAATTCTGCTCCCGGCCGATCACGCCCCTTGAACAGCAGTTTCAGCGAAGTTTCCTAAACCACCGCCGGGGGCTGGATTAAGAAAATTTGCACAAAAATGCTTACTTGTTTGCTTCTGTTGCAACGACAGGACACTGAAAATACACAGTAAATTCAGTTTCCCCCCTTTCTACCCGGCTTAAAAGACGGAGCCTTGAAAACTGGAGCCGGAAAGTAGGACAAAATGCGTAGTACACAGGTTAGGACAGAGCCAGAATAGGAAGGTACGACGCAGAGGACAGGACACCAACTGCTCATTAAAAACCACGTGACCGCTCCCGGAAAAAAATATGCAGGAAATTTAAATACGAAGGAAACCCAGGTATGACTGCGGTCATTGTTAAAGGTCACTGAGGTTTGTGTGCCTACAAAAACATAGAAGCTTGATTTGGGGGCAAAAATCACGTGCTACTTTTTATTATGCCCAAATAATTTTATTTTGATCACTGATTTGTATTGATACTGACATAATTATTTGATTTAATTAATTGATTTTATTGATAGACATTTCTTTAATTCAGTTTTATATAATTATTTAATGCACCAAATTGAGGTTATTATATCAAGGGTTAAATCGGCTACATGCATAGGTACATACAAACATGTTCCCAGAGCTGATGCATCTTCTATAAAGAAACAGTGTTTTATGTTTGCTTGAAGGATGGAAGAATAATTTGGTTTTATAAGTAGATTTAACCCCCATGTCCTCTCTCCTTGAAAATCCACCATACTGCCTTAAATCAGGGATTTGAGCAGGGAGCCTCAGGCCTAAACTGGATGAGATCTTAGGCCTCTTTTCAAGTGCAACAGTTGGTTGTCTGGTTGCATTGTGTGACCTGAAGATTGTCTTTCAGCCTTTTTCTGATCAATGAAATGGTGCCACTAGCACCACAGGCCTTGAATTTGTACATATTCTCCAACAATTCTTTGCCCCATCTCTACCATATAGAAACAATTAGAGATAAAGTAGATAGACCTTTGTGTGTGAGAGTTGCGTCGTTACTAGACATGGGCACAACTTGGTGAAATTCTCGTTTCTGTTTCCGTTCCTAGTTTCCGTTACGTAACGGAAACGGAAATGACAATTACTCCGCCAGAACTCGAACTCGAACCAATAAAAGAAAAATTGGGTCTGATTTGTCGTTGTCATTCCTGGCATCGCAGCGATCGCGCGATGCCAAGCGGCACAGAAAAAAAGTTTTAAAAATAAAAAAAACCCGATTCCCGGCCAAAAAAGCAGGCGAAAATATGCCTGCCTGAGTGAGGGCACCTACCAGAGGGGTGGTTTCTGGGGGGTCCCCGGCCTCCCCCCCTCTCCTGTCCTGGGTTGCTCTGGTGGGGGCCATCCTCGTCGTCTCGCCAACTCGCCATGGCATGCGGTGCGGGCGGGGGATCCAAAATGGGGCGACCGCAATATTTATTTTGAAATCGTGGTCCAAAAACACACCAAAGCACCACAGAAACATGCGAAAATAGCTATTTTAAAAGTGCCTGAATTTTTACAGTAGCAGTAGTGGGTTTTTCTTGCAACAAAACGTCTCCATTGATTTTATTTTATTTTATTTTATTTTTTATTTTTTATTTTTTATGATGGGCACCTGGACCGCAATTGCATGAGCCATTCCACCTTGGCCACTTGGCCAGGTTTTGACCAAGACTTCTGGGATGTGCCAGTCGGGCATAAAAAGCCCACTAACCCTAGCCCGAACCCGAACCCAAACCCATACGCCAGTACACTGTCCTTCTTAGTGGGTCAGAGAGGCACCCAGAGGTGCACCCCACTAACTCACCCTAACCTTACCCGTAACCCTAAGCCTAGCCCTTGCGCTAACCCTAACCCTAAGCCAGATCTGTGTACTCACATTGCACTACACGCAAGCACACTTCTCTTCTTAGTGAGCCAGAGGGCGCCCATAGGGGTCCTCTCTTACTTTGTTCCCAGCCCAAGTGCACCGTACACCAGTATTCCAGTATGCTGTCCTTCTTAGTGAGTCACAGTAGAGGCACCCAAAAGAAAGAGAGGTGCCTCTGCCTGCCACTGCAACTTGGTATGCATATCCAATTGGCTATGCGTACCCTTTTGTAGCGGGCCAGAGGAGGCACCCACCCCAGAGAGGTGCCTCCAGGAGCCCGCTTTCCCTTCATAGCGGGCCAGAGGAGGCACCCACCCCAGGTGCCTCTGGGAGCCCGCTTTCCCTTTGTAGCGGGCCAGAGGAGGCACCCACCCCAGAGAGGTGCCTCCAGGAGCCCACTACCCCCCCCAAACCAGTACTAACGACAGACGAAAAAACGACAAACGAAATGACAAATTTTTGAGAAATTTCGCGACAAATGGAAACGAGCCGAAACGGGCCGGCTCCGACACACGACAACTCGAAACGTCATTTTTCCTGGCCGTGCCCATCTCTAGTCGTTACAGTCGTGACCGACCCTTCGTGACCCCGTGTCCATGGAGTTTTCTTGGCAGGAATACTGGAGTTAGCATTCATCTACTTGCAGATGGGGAAAAAACCTGGTTTCTGTCCATTCATTCTAGTCCTTTCCTTTGAATTCTTCTTCTCAAGGCCGGGATCTGATAGCTATTGTGAGTTTGTGCTAGCCAAACAGTCCGTGTTCCAGAACAGTTCTGTCTAATGTCTAGCACAACAGCGATCTTCCTTGTCTTATTTGGGATCACAGTTCTCATGGCTTCCCTTCATCTTCTTTTATGTCAAAATTCTCTTTTCACAACTTTGGTAGACTAAGGGAATGTCATGGATGTAGTCTATCTTCAATTCAGCAGAGCTTTCAACAATGAAATTGAATACTCATCAATTGACTTGCTGAGAAATATGACAAGTGTAGTACTGCAGTTTCTGACCTGGTCCATGTTGTTCATTATCTTTATGCAGGGTTAGACTGAAGGTGTGGAGGAAATGTTAATCAAATCTGCAAATGACAACATACGTATTAAGAGGAAATTAATACCTCAGAGGATAGATTCAGGAGACTGGAGATCTGGCCAAAACAAGCAATTTGAATTGGCCTGGAGATAACTATAAAGATCTAATTTTAGAATTCATATTCATAAATATAGAATGGATGACAGCTGACCTGGAAGTATTGTGTATGAAAAGTATGCATAGGTTTTGCAGACCACAAGCTGAACATTAGTCAGAAGCACTTCACCATACTTAGGGCCTTTTTACACGACCCCTAAGATCCGCTGGCCACTTAAATTCGGAGCAGAGATCTTAGGGGTTCGTCGCTCTTCCTCTGTCCCCACCCCCCTCCGCACTTCCTGGTTGCTGGCTGCGTGAGGGAGGGAGAAAAAAGAAAGAAAAGAATGCCGGTTTACCTCCATTTTGTTCCCGGCAGCATTCAGATCTCTGAAAGGGGCGGGGGGCAGAAAAACAACAAACAGAAGCCAGGAGAGCCCCGCACTCACTATCCTTACACCGGATCAAATATTTGTCACATCCAAAAAGCAGGTACCTGAAAGCTGCACTGGGACGCGCTAAAGTGGGCGAGGTCGCACTTAATTTCCTGTTAACTCTGGAGCTGGTGGGTAAACATTTTTAATCTCTGGAGCTGGGAGCCATTTGCCCCGGAGTTTAGGGGTCGTGTATAAACGCCCTTAATGGGTATTGGGAAAGGTTACATAGGTTGGGACTTTCATGCACCCTAGGCCATTACCCACCTAATAAGCCTATTCAGATCATGGTCCCCTATGAATCTATTCAGGCTATTGTCAACCTGAACCTAATCAGGCCATTGTCCAAATTATGTGCCTATTCAGACCAGGGCAATGTGAAATCAAGGTGAACTATAAAATGGAGGACTCACCACTAACCTTCCTCGGATTTATGAAGCTGCTTGGATGAGTGGAGAAATGTTTCAATCTCTCAAGAAAAGAAATTCCAGTTGCCATGACTCAACTTCCAGATAAACTCTCCTGAATGACTGAGAATCTTCACAGACATGTCAATGGTATGGAAAATGAAGATAATGCAAATCTAGATTACATCAATAGAATAGAGATGGGCACGACCAGAAAAAAAAATTTTCGAGTTGTCGTTTTTCGGGACGGGTCCATTTCGGGTCGTTTCCGTTTTTCACGAAATTTTTCAAAAATTTGTCGTTTTGTCATGTCGTTTGTCAGTTGTCGTTACCGCCGCGATTTAGCGCGACTTCACTTCCCAGAGCATGGGGTTAGGGGGTAAGGGCTAGGCTTAGGGTAACGGTTAAGGTTAGGGTGGGTTAGTGGGCTGTACCTCTGGGTGCCTCTGGCCCACTAAGAACACAGTGTACTGGCATATGGGTTAGGGTTAGGGTTAGGATTAGGATTAGGGTTGGTGGGCTTTTTATGCCCTCTCTAGCACATCCAGAAGTCTCAGCAAAACCTGGCCATGCGATTGGTGGAATGGCTCCAAAATTTTGCATGGTCCCATCCCATGGCCAGCCCATCATTGCACATGCGCAGATGTAAAAAAATAAAAATAAAATAAAATAAAATAAAATAAAATCAATGGAGATGTTTTGTTGCAAGAAAAACCCACTGTTGCTACTGTAAAAATTCAAGCATTTAAAATAGCTAATTTTTGCATGTTTCTGTGGTGCTTTGGTGGGTTTTTGGACCACAATTTCAAAAAAAAATATTGCGGTCGCCATTTTGGATCCCCCCGCACCGCATGGCAAATGGAGACGCCGAGGATGCCCCCTCCCAGCCTGGTACCAGCAAGTCTCAGCAAAACCTGGCCATGCGATTGGTGGAATGGCTCCAAAAATTTGCATGGTCCCATCCCATGGCCAGCCCATCATTGCGCGTGCGCAGGTGTAAAAAAAATTAAAATAAAATAAAATAAAATAAAATCAACGGAGACGTTTTATTGCAAGAAAAACCCACTGCTGCTACTGTAAAAATTCAAGCATTTAAAATAGCTAATTTTCGCATGTTTCTGTGGTGCTTTGGTGTGTTTTTGGACCACGATTTCAAAATAAATATTGCGGACGCCATTTTGGATCCCCCCGCACCGCATGGCAAATGGAGACGCCGAGGATGCCCCCTCCCAGCCCGGTACCAGCAGCCCAGGACAGGAGGGGGGGAAGGCTGGAGTGGGGACCCCCCCCGAAACCACCCCTCTGGTAGGTGCCCTCAGGCAGGCATATTTTCGCCTGCTTTTTTGGCTGGGAATCGGGTTTTTTTTTTATTTCTAAAACTTTTTTTCTGTGCCGCTTGGCATTGCGCGATCGCTGCGAGGCCAGGAACGACAACGACAAATCAGACCCAATTTTTCTTTTGTTGGTTCGAGTTCAAGTTCTGACGGCTTAATTGTCGTTTCCGTTTCCATTGCGTAACGGAAACGAGTAACGGAAACGGAAACGAGAATTTCGCCAAGTTGTGCCCATGTCTACAATAGAAGCCTAGTGTCCAGATCCTGAGAAATAATAGTACTACACCCAGAATTCCAAGCTTGTATTGCCCATGACAAAGGACTGTGGGAGTTGTGGTGCAAAACATCTGGAGGGCTGAAGTTTGGACACCACTGCCCTAAGGGAAAGCCTGCCCTGCAGAGAAAGGTCTTGGCTTGTGGTGGGATAACAAAGATGGGGCCAGCCTGGCCTCTTGTGGGAAGAAGTTCCAGAGTCTAGGAACAGCGACAGAGAAACCTAGAAAAGACCTTTCCTCGTGATCTTAGCATCTGAGCAGACTCATAAAAGCAGATAGCTTGGACCCAAGCCCTTTAGGATATGTTAAAACCAGGTCTTTGAATTGTGCCTGCAACTGGATGGGCAACCAGCTGCTGTAACAGGGGAGTGATGCCTGTAACCCCTTTGTGAAGTGCAATTCTTAAACAACTCACTCCAGTGCTATTTTCATTTTCTTTTTAAAAAAGAAAAATTGCTCACTGTAACAAAGTAAGAGAGAGAGGGGGTGTTGATATTAATAGAGGCTGAGAGATGACTTTGACTCTTGATGAATACTTAACTCACTTTGGTAATGGAGGTCGGTGCGCGCCAATTTACGTGCATCCGCAAATCCTGAAGGAGGTCTGAAAATGAATTATTAATCGTTGGCGACGACAGATGGAGATGTGCATTGCTAGGTTGCCAGGACAGATCTTTGTTCTGCTGGACCAAATCTTTCATCGGAGACTTGGCTCGTGGCTGCAGTATATCAACCAGGTTTCAATCTGCCTCCCCCATTAATGAGTTTGAAATATTTACCAGCAGAAGCATTTGTAGTTCTTGACTGGAAGAGTCTAAAGAATGCATACACCAGAGCTACATTTTACTGTTCATCAATCATTGTCCAGAAGTTTCTGGGAACACACAAGTAGATACCCATCATTTCTTTCTTTCTTTCTTTCTTTCTTTCTTTCTTTCTTTCTTTCTTTCTTTCTTTCTTTCTTTCTTTCTTTCTTTCTTTCTTTCTTTCTTTCTTTCTTTCTTTCTTTCTTTCTTTTTGTTTTTTGAGAACCTTGAGAAGGTGTGCGTGAAGAAAAGCCTTCTCTTGCACTGTTGAACATTGGCCAACCTGTGCTATGGACCTCACCCCCACCCTCCACCTGACAAGTACTAAGAGGGGGGCACTGCCAATCAAAGTTTTTAATGGACCAAAGAATGGAACAAAAGTCTTGTTTGGTCTAATGCAGAAAGTGCCAGTTCAATCCAGTAGGTAGGGCTGAGACAATGTTGGATGGCCAATCTGAGACAACAGTGTTGGGCTGCTCAATCGTTGTGTTGTTACAGTTGTGACCAACTCTTCGTGACTCCATGTCCATGGAGTTTTCTTGGCGGGAATACTGGAGTGGTTTGCCAGTTCCTACTCCAGGCGCCTACAGCACCTGGTATTCCCTGGTGGTCTCCCATCCAAGTACTAACCAGGGCCAACCCTGCTTAGCTTCCAAAATCAGGCAAGATTGGATGTGCTTAGGGAATCTAGGCAGCTGCTCAATGGTTAGCAGAATGCAATTTCAAATGTTCCTGCCTGCTGGGGTTGATCTTGCTGAGGGTTATCCAAAAGATAAAGAAATTATTTTGTGCAGTGACAACTTCCAGAATCCCACATGAACTTTCTGAATTCTGGGAGTCGTAGTCCAATACAGTATAGTATTTCCACACGTGGGAAATTCCCTGCAGTGAGCAAAATTCTGAGCTGGATGGCCTGCAAAACCCCCAATGCATTCTCTTTCTGCCTCTGAAATTATCAGAAAGTAACAGTTGCAACATCATCCCTGGAGGGATGCTGATAATTCTTGACTACGGAAACGGTAACGGGAATCACTCCCCCAGACTTCGAGCTCGAACCGACGAACGAACAATTTTGGTCTGATTTGTCGTGCTCGTTACTTGCACGCGGCGATCGCGCGATGCCACGCAGCACAGAAAAAAGTTTTTAAAAGTTAAAAAAAACCGGTTCCCGGCCAAAAAGCAGGCGGAAAAATGCCTGCCGTGCCTCAGGGCACCTACCAGAGGGGTTGTTTCTGGAGGTCCCCGGCCTCCCCCCCCATCCCCCGTCCTGGGCTGCTCTGGTGGGACTCGCCGCAGGCTCGCAGCCAGCAAAAAGCCCAGTCTCGCCGCCGGCCGCCGCAATTAAAGCGCAAGCAAGCGGCACGGACGGCACAGGAAAAAACTTTTAAACTCTCCCCCCACCCATTCCCGGGCCAAAAAAGCAGGCGGAAAAATGCCTGCTTGACTAAGGGCGCAGGGCACCTACCGGAGGGGTGGTTTCTGGAGCGGGGGGTCCCGCCTCCCCCCCGTCCTGGACAGCCGGACTCGAGTCGCCATTTCGCCATGCCATGCGGTGCGGGCGGGGGATCCAAAATGGGGCGGCGAACGCAATATTGTTTTTGAAATCATGGTCCAAAAACACACAAGCACAACAGAAACACGCAAAAATTTATAAACTGCCAGATTTTTCACAGTAGCAGTGGGTTTTTTCTTGCAACAAAATGTCTCTCCTCTCCTCCTCTGTCCTCCATTGATTTTATTTTATTTTATTTTTTTTACACCTGCGCATTGGATGGGCTGGCCGAGTGGCCAGCCATGTGGGAGTGGACGACCATGCAAATTTTTGGAGCCATCCCACCAGTCGCATGGCCACTTGGCCATGGAGACTTCTGGGATGTGCCAAAAAGCCCCCTAAAACCTGCCCTAGCCCCCCTAACCCTAACCCTAACCCTTGACTCCATACCCATACGTCAGAGACTGTCTTCTTAGTGGGTCAGAGAGGCACCCAGAGGTGCAACCCACTAGCCCACCGTAACCTTACCCGTCACTAGCTAAACCCTAGCCCTTGCACTAAGCCACCTTAAAGCCAGATCTACTTGCTTGCATTGCACTACACGCAGCAAGTACAATTCCCTTCTGTGTGAGACATGGTGGTGCGAGAGCCTTGTGCAGGGAAGGCATGACGCTATTACTCTCACACTGGTCTCACTGTCTGCACATTATGTTATGCAATATCTATATGGCTATTGCATAACATTTTGCAGCAGCAGCAGGTGAGGAAGGGAGACCCCCATGTAGAGGGGTCTCTTGGAGCCTGCTTCCCCTTCCTAGTGGGTGAGGATAGGAGGCACCCACGGGTGCCTCCAGGAGCCCACTTTCCCTTTATAGCGGGCCAGAGGAGGCACCCACCCCACAGAGGTGCCTCCAGGAGCCCGCTCCCCCCCCCAAAAAAACCAGTACTAATGACAACAAAAAAACAAAAAAACGAACCGACTAATTTTTGCGAATTTTCGCGAAAACCGGAAATGAGCCGAAACAGGACCGGCCCGACTAACGACAACTCGAAAAAAAAATTTTTCAAGTCGTGCCCATCTCTATTCTTGAGCTTTTATTGCCAGGCCTGGAAAGGTCAGCAGAATGAATCCCAATATCATACCAGGATGCCTTTGTTTTCCTTAACTGACTTTTAACCTTTTACTGAGAATGTCAACCAGAGCACAGATCATTTAATCCAATATGGCTTAATCCACACGAAGTATAATTGGCAATCAAAAAGATAATCTTAAAAGCTTGGGACGGTTAGTGTTATTTAAATGGAAGCTCCATTGAATTGGCTTTTATTTATTATTACTCCTGACAGGAGATAAAAATTCAATATACAGTGGACCCTCGTATAACAAATGGTTTGTATAACATAAAATCTGTACAACATAATAAATTCCGGAGAGAGGGGAAATTTGCTTAACAGAATCGCCTATGGGGCGAATCCGTACAACATAAAAATGGTCGCGACTAGGGATTACTCCGTTTTCAATGCATTCCTATGGGAAATTTGTATAAAAGAAAAATTTGCTTAACAGAATTTCATTTGGAATGAATTAATTCCTTTATAAAAGGGACTACTGTATTTGGGATCCCTGTGAGTTTAATGGCTGCTGTTGCTACAAGGAGTATCTTTAAAAAATCCGCTGTCTATTGCATGATGCTCCAAACACATGCAGATATGGCAGTGTTACAAGATATATGGGATAGAAAATGTTTGGGCTTTTTGGACTACAACTCCCAGAATCAGTCAGAGCATAATGGCCAGTAGGCTTGCTGGTTGTGAGAATCTAGGAACTGCAACCTTAATAAATCAATTAATCAATACTAAGCCATCAAGTGGATTCTATCTTCTGGGAACCCTTCCTAGGACTTTCTAAGTATGAACTCCTCTAAGGCCATTTACTCGTTCTGCTTCTGGGGGCACTCTGGGTCTGTACAGCTTGCCCAAGGCTACCCAGGCTGACGGTATTCCCATGAGTCACAGTAGGGCATCAGACTCCAACCACTGGCTTCACCTCTGGGTGTTTTGACTCAGAATATGGCTTCATCGGTTGGTTATTTGGCTGTGGAGCCAGAGGTTGGAGTTTGATTCTTGATTTTTTTTTCTCTTTCCTTCCTCCCTCCCCTATTCCATTTGCCGCCATCTTGCCCTCCGCTGCTTTACTGCTCGGAGGTTTTTTTACTTATTTTATGTGTTTTTAACATTGTTAGCCGCCCAGAGTTCCCGCTGGGAAGATGGGCGGGATATAAGCCCATAAATAAATAAATAAATAAATAAATAAAATAAAGAGACACATAGTCCCAGGTTACCCACAGGGGGAAAAGAAATAGTAAATTATTAGTATAGAATCATTACTATTAATCTAAAAAAATTCCCTAAGGTTTTCCCTCCATCTCCATGACATAAGACCTCATCCAACTGATGAAGTAAGCTATAGTTTGTGAAAGCTGTAGGGGTGTTTGGGGCTTCCCAGCCTCACTTCACCCTAGCAGGCTACCCCTCATAGGCAGGACCTATCAGAGAAGGAGCAGGGGAGCCAGGGTGCTGCACGGTGCTCTGAGTAGGCACCTCCCCCGAGAAAGAGGAGCTGGCCAAAGGACAAACCAGCATGAACTACACATCTCAAGGCATGGCTTCAGAGACTAGGAGGTGGGGCAGTGGCTTCAAACTACAGGAAAAGAGATTCCATTTGAACATTAGGAACAACTTCATGACAGTTAGAGCTGTTCGGCAGTGGAACATGCTGCCACGGAGGGTGATGGAGTCTCCTTCTTTGGAGGTTTTTAAGCAAGGCTGGATGGCCATCTGTCAGGAGTCCTGTGATGGGAGTTCCTGCATGGCAGGGGGTTGGACTGGATGGCCCTTGAGGTCTCTTCCAACTCTATGATTCTATCATTCTATGACACTGTAAATCTGTCCATCTTTAAGGTGCACCTAGACTCTCGATTGGGATACAGAATGCTATGTCTTCCAGTACATTGAATGTTTAGTGTAATGTTTACTGTAATGCTGTGTCTTCCAGTACACGTAACATCAATAGAAAGATAAAGTGAAAATTTTTAAAAACAATGACTCCAAAGGTCAGAGGCCAGGGGTCATTTAAAAAATGTAAAGTGAGGATTAAAGGGAAAATATGACTTTTCACTGCTGTGGAAAATGGAGGAATGTGCAACTGTGCTTGCACAAGTAACCATGACCAATATCGTCTCAGAAGCATAACAACTATCTCCTCAGTGCTGCTTTGCTCTGACAGGTCCCGGTTGCGAGATCGTTATCTTCCCTGCTCTGGTGAGGTGCATTGTCATTTTAATTAAATGATACAGATCAGTTCTAAATTTGCCTCTGTATGTATCCTTAGCATATGCATTTTCATGCAAATCCATGTCCTTCTTTGACCTCCGTCTTGCCTGTGCTCTGGGTGATGCTTGTCCTTCTGCCTGGCAATGCGGAAGTGGACCCCTTACCACAAGCCCTCTCCATAAGGCAGTCGACAACTCTGAAGTCCATATATTATTTCAAACACTAATATTGGTTTGCAGATCTAATAGAAACTGGAAGTGCTATCTAGATTGTCCAAAGATACAGTGGTACCTCTTAAGGCCAATGCCTCGTAAGACAAAAAAAATCGTAGGAAGAAAAAAAATGCTGCAAATAGGCATGCTTTGCATGACAAAAAAAATTCCCTGTGGGATGCTTTGCAAGACAAAACACTGTTCCGTGTGTACCTAGGGGGGACAGGGGATGGTTATTTTTGTCTTTATTTTGGCCTCCAGAACAGATTCATCTGTTCCCAGTGCATTCTTATGGGAAACTGTGTTTTGTAAGACAAAATTTTCGTAAAACAAAGTGACCCATAGCCTCCAGAACAGATCTATCCATTTTCAATGTATTCCTATGGGAAATCGTGTTGCGTAAGACAAACTTTTTGTAACACAAAGCGACCCATAGACTCTGGAACAGATTAATCCATTTTCTATGCATTCCTGTGGGAAAACCGCATTTTGTAAGACAAAATTTTCTTAAAACATTTTAACTAGAACAAATTAAATTTGTTTTAAGAGGTACCACTGTACTCGTAGGATGGCAGGGAAATTCTTTTGGAAAGAGTCAGCTGTGTTTCCCCTTCTTGGAGAGCAAGAGGGAAGGGTAGGCAGGGAGCTACTGTGACCGTTGATCGCAATTGTCCTGTTCCCTTGCACGGACAGAGCGAGATGTTAAAGAAGAAGTTGCTTCAGGCACATTCAGGACCAAGAGGCTCCCTTCAGGTTTTTACATAGCCTTGGCAAACGGAGTGGAAAATTAGGTTTGACCTAATAATCATGCTTAAACTGACACAGGATAAGCTCCGGCACGATAGGCTGCCCTTCAGCTGAAATTACGGAGAGCCATCAAAAGCCACAAGCCTCTGTTGGCATATTTGAAGCTCTCTGTCACATAGATCAAGATAATTCATTATTGACAATTAGCGGGAGATAACTTCATCTATTAAAATGGGATTTACGAGTATTAGGGTAGCCATGCTGGCATTGTCCATTTTTCTTTTGGAAAAAGCCATCCGCTGTTATTGTTTGTTTATTGCTTGCTTGTTTCTTTAACTTCTATCCTTTGTTTCTCCTATCTGTGACTCAAGGGGACAACGTGAATTTAAAAATAGGTCCAGCTTAAAAAATACCACAGTAACTGAAGTCCTATTGTTAATGTACAAGTTACTGAAGATTAGTCCCAGTGGTGGTTTGATAGTTTATCTCCTCTGTAATGCTCCAAATGGATCTCCTCTAGTTGTAACTCGCTAACTAGATTAAAATAGGCCCATTTGAAAGCAATGGAACTTATGTAGGATTTGGCACACAAACCCTGCTCTGGTCGGACCCCACCTGGACTACTGTGCCCAGTTCTGAGCACCTCAATTTAAAAAGGATGTTGACAACCTTGAATGGGTCCAGAGGAGGGCGACCAGGATGGTTAAAGGTCTGGGACATACGTCTTACGAGGAGCGGCTTAGGGAGCTGGGAAAGTTTAGTCTTACAAAAAGAAGGTTGAGAGGGGATATGATAGCCATGTTTAAATATTTGAAAGGATGTCATATCGAGGGTGCTGGCTTTTTTCCCATGGCTGCAGAGACTAGGACTCAGAGCAATGGTGTCAAATATAGGAAAATATATTCAATTTAAGCTTTAGGAAGAACTTCCTGATGGTTAGAGCTGTTCGGCTGCCACAGAGGATGGTGGAGTCTCTTTCTTTGGAAGTTTTTAAGCAGAGGCTGGATGGCCACCTGTTGGGAGTACAGTGGTCCCTCGCCCATTCACAGTTCATTTACTGTGGTCCCGCTATATTGCAGGACCGCAGTATATGAAAAAAGCCCCCCCCTGGGGTAAGGGGGGGAAGCGTGTTTCAGGCCCCCTGTACTTACCCCAGGACTGGCTCTGCCCCGAACGGGCCTGCGAAGGCCTTCCTGGGCCTTCTGGAAGCCCCAAAATGGCGTCCCTGTGAACCGGAAGTGATTTCCAGTTTACCGGAAACGACTTCCGGGTTGCTGAAAATCATTTCTGAGGCCTCCGAGGTCCTTTCTAGGCCTGTCGGAGGCCTCAGAAATGATTTTTGGTGATCCAGAAATCACTTCCAGTTTGCAGGGAGGCCCTTTTGGGGCCTCCAAAAGGCCCAGGGAGGCCGTAGGCCCATTCGGGGCAGCGCCATTCTGGGGGTATTTACAAGGACCCCCAGCTAGGCCCCCCAGGCCTGACCCGACCTGCATCCACATATTGCCGATTTTCAATTATCATGGGTCGGGTTGGGTCCCTAACCCCCGCGATAGGCAGGGGGTCACTGTATTTTAATGGTGATCCCTGCATGGCAGGGGTTTAGACTGGATGGCCCTTGAGGTCTCTTCCAAAAAAGAATCAATGGGCCTACTCTGATGCAACATACTGCACCACACAACAGGATTTCAGCCACAAAGTTTATAACATTGAAACAGGAATTGGTAGCATTAAAAGAAGCACTAAAACAATGCAGTTCATAATGATCATACTGTTTTATTTTCTGAGAGGCAGTCTTGGGAAGAAGCCTGCAAAATGTCGGAAGGAAAAAATTGGTAGATACTGCAAGAGACATTGCTTACAGAGTGATGTGTGGCATAACTGCCCTATTCCTCAGCTTGCTTGTAATACTCCTCTACTTGCTACTGAAAACTTCATCTCTCTTCCTCCAGTCTTCCAGGCAGGAAAGGGGCATCATTTTGTCCCTTGCTTTAGACTCTAAAGTGTTTCCCAACCTTAGCTTCCCAGATGTTCTTGGATTAAAACTCCAAGAATCCTTCGCCATTAGCTGTGCTAGCTGGAATTTCTCTTTCAGAGCAAGAAGTCTGAGTCATCCCTGAATTTCCTATTAAGAAGTGAAAGAGGAGACAGCTGAGATGGCACAGACCATTCAAAATGCCCATATCCCGTCTGCCTATCTAGTCTAGAACAGGTGACATTCAGGCATAGATTCGTGCGGGCATCGCCTTTAGCAGGAAACATGTCCATGAGATAGAATCCCAGCTTCCCCAAACTGGGAGTATTTAGAGCAGTGGTGGCCAAACTTTGGCCCTCCAGATGTTTTGGACCACAATTCCCAGAATGCCAAGCCTGTATTGCCAGTGACAAAGTTCTGTGGGAGTTGCAGTCCAAAACATCTGGAGGGCCAAAGTTTGGACCACAACTGGTTTAGAGTGACCCCTCCCATGTTTTTATTTTCTGCAGCAGATAAATAAGGCGGGAGAAACCATCCAGTGGTTTTTGTAGCTGGAGGGGTGGGGTGGATCCTAATTTTCTCGTCCAGATCTGTTACTGGATATTATGGGTCCCTGGCTCTCATTAAAAATCTACAGAATCCAATTTTCTGCATCAGGCACTGTGCAAAATGTTTTTAAATCCCATTGAAAGCCCTTCTATTTCAATTTTATTAAAGGCATATCAGTTTTCCTGTTCTTTTTTTTCACACTGAGCAGAATCATGCTATAAATAACTAATAAAGATGCATTGCTGGATTTCTTTTGGTTGTATGAAGAGGTAGAATAAGTTACTTTTTAGTACTATATCTTTTACCATCCAGCAGTGAAAATCCCTGATTGAATTATTTTTTTAAAAAGCAATGTGTGCTGCTTATATACCTCCCTATAGTGCTTAACACCCGATCTCACCTGATTTTGGAAGCTAAGCAGGGTTGGCCCTGGTTAGTACTTGGATGGGCGACCACCAGGGAATACCAGGTCCTGTAAGCTCCTGGAATAGGAACTAGAAAACCACTCCAGTATTACTGCCAAGAAAACTCCATGGACATAGAGTCCAGTCGGTCACGACTGTAATGACACAACACGCAAACACATAGTGCTTTACCTTAAAGCAATCTCAGGGTGGTTTATGATTGTTTACATCATTTGTGCAGTGCACACATTGCTGTCCAGTGATTTGGGTACTCATTTTATGGACTCCGGAAGGAGGGAGGGGTGAGTCAACCTCAAGCTGGCTCTCTGAGCCTGTCAGGATCGAAGAAGGTCTTGAGCAGAGTCTTTGAATACTGTGTCTCAAGGCTCCTTAAATAAGCATTAGACAGTGGACGTTCATATAAACAAGCGGTTCGTTTTAACAGAAAATCCACTTAATGGAAAAAAATTCCGGAGATAGTGGGAAACTGCTTAACTGAATCGCCTATGGGGCGAATTTGTACAACAGAAAAAAGGTCACGATTAAGGATTAGGAGCCTTGTGGTGCAGTGGTTAAAATGTCTGTACTGCAGGTAAAACTGTGCTCACGACCTGGGGTTCAATCCCAGGTAGCAGACTCATTGACTCAGCCTTCCATCCTTCTGAGGTCGGTAAAATAAGTACCCAGCTTGCTGGGGGAGCAATGTGTAGCCTGAATACTGTAATTAAAAAAAAACTGTAAACCACCCAGAGACTACTTGAAGTGGTATGAGGTGGTATATAAGCAGAACACTTTGGTTTGCTTTTTAATCCATTTTCAATGCATTCCTATGGGAATTTGTACAAAGGAAAATGTACTTAACAGAATTGCATTTGGAACAAACTAATTCCTTTATATAAGGTACCACTAAGGTTTGAAAAGTAACAAGTCTGTGAAGATTCTCAGTCATCCAGGTGAAGTTATCTGGAAGTTGATTCATGGCAACTGGACTCCTTTTTCTTGAGAGATTGAAACATTTCACTGCTCATCCAAGCAGCTTCATCAGTCTGAAAAGTTACATTTTCAGGTTATGATCCATTAAACATATTTACCAGTGTGTGTGTGAGAGAGAGATGATAGGAGCTCTTAAGTGCAAGTAATATCAGTCTGGGTGAAAATTACGGTTGTCCTGTCCAAGGAGGGAAGGAGATCAATTATTTTTAAATAAGAAGAGGGATTCTGTTGTTGTGGCTGAGACTGTTTTGAAAATTCTAGATTCCCTTCTGAAATTCCCTTTTTCCCCCATCATGGTCTTCAGACATCATGCAGTAAGGAACCCAAATGGTTAATTCCACAGTTGAACTGTGTTTCATTACCCGATTGTAGCAGCTGTGGTACCAATGCTACATAATGCATTCGTCATCTGAGGGGTCATTTTGCCTCCACCGCCAAAAACAATCCAATTTTCTCACACGTTATTACATGTTTGGGTTGTTGTTTTTAAAGGCCTTGCTGTCTCTATGGTGAACCCTCTCCACCCTCAGCCACCATTCACAACAGGCAGTGTGGGCTTTTTTGTCTTCCACCTCTGGGCACCTTCACCTCTGAGTCATTTTAATATTATTTATTTATTGGCTTTCGGTTCCCACACAGCATTTTCAATTACTGTTTTTAAATAGAGAGATATTGTTGGCAGAATTTAATGAATCCCCCTGTGAAGACAAATGACATTAAGTGACATTAATTTGCGGCCTGTCTTGATAGCAACCCCGTTCGGTTTTCCTCCTGTGTGCCTTCTTCATTTTTCTCCAGCTGACTGCATTAATATGGCAGATGCCGTTGTTGCAGTTTTAAAGCACAATAGGATGTAGAAAATTAACTGCTGGCATTCTTTTTTCCTCCCAGTTTTTTTCCTCTCCTTCATATCTAATTATTTTTAACAGGATTGTTCCAGAAGTGAACAAAAGCTTCGGTCACAAAGAGACCCTATAAGTATCAACTAATTTATGCAATACTTTATCATTGTCTCCCTCGTCCCTGTTCCTCTCGTTCTCTTCCGTTGATATCAATTTACCCATGTTCCCAGATTTTCTTTTTGTGGTACTTTATCAGATGAAATATCGAATATTCCTATAAACAAGCAAAAAGGAAATCAGCCAACATGGAAGACTAGGGAACAAACAAGAACAGGTGTTCTAACAATTATTGACTGATGGTGGATCGATCCAAAACCCCAATGAGGCCAGAATTGTTTCATGTGGCATCCATGTTAAACCAAAGCAGCAAAGTAATATGGCAGCTTACAGCTCAAACCCTCTGTTCCATTGCTTTTCTTATGAGCAGAAGGCAAACTGTGGAAGCTCCTGTACCTTATTGATGAGATGATGGCTACATGTTGGTTCAATGCCTAGTCATGTGCCTGGTTGTGTGCCCAGCCCGTGGCAGGAATTCAACCCGCACTTTAGCGTGACCGATTTCACGTTTCCCTTCCTTATATGGTAAAAAGCAACAAGATCAGCAGATTCCTTTCCATATGAAGTTTGGTGGAAAGCTCTTACCATCTGGGGAACTGGCTAGTGATCCGTTCACACATGAGTTTTCTCCAGTTGGATTTTGACCAGTGTTTTTGTACCTCTACTTGCTTAGAAGAGATGGAAGATATCAGTAAAATTAATAATGATGATAATGATTCTCTTGAAGACGTGAAAAATAACTCTGATTGTGTAATACCCAATAGCTTCCAAAGACATAGTTATGTCAGTTTGTTGCAGCATGCCTATGATAGCTTGAAGATTAAGAGATGCATTTCTGTGCAGGACAAAATCCACCTCTTAGGTATCCCTTTTCAAAAGGTAAGCCACGTGAATTTTAGTGGGATTTACTCCTGAATTGTGCATAACTTTATAAGCCAGAAAAAATAAGAAAAACCTTCAAGTTTTCTAGAACTTGTCATGAGGAAGTGTGTTTGAGGAAGTGTATTTTATGCCACAAAGGCTCAGGCAAATAAAAAAGAAATCTATTTTGACATCTCCTGCCTTTCATTGTTGTCAACATACAAATCCTACTAATCTAGTATGAATGCAAATACGAATGTGAACGCAGATTCAAATAGTAATGATACTTCTCGCTGGAACACCTGATGGCTTTTAGCATTTTCTGGATGTGCCTTGTTTATCCAAACAGAATGCATCTCTGATGCCATCAGAAGTACTCCCCTTTTAAAATAATGGTCCTTTAAATCCAAAGTTGACAAACTATGAATGATTTATATGAGCAACAAGCTGGGTGGTGGGCTCCGGCATAGTCTATCTGCTACTTATCAGGCTGTACTTTCCAAAGTACCCAGGCAAATCAAGGAGCCTTCACCACCAGGTCACAGCTAACGACCCATTCTTGATGGGTTTCAGCACCTTAGGCCATTGTTTACCTTAAGGCCATGGACACTAATGTCTCCCTAACGAGCCTATTCAGGCTTTGTTCATCTTATGAGCCAATCAGACCAGGGGACAAGAGGTCAAGCTGACTATAAGAAGGTCTCTTGCACTAGCTGTATTCAGACCGATGAAGCTGTTTGGATGAACAGCGAAACGTTTCTCTCTCTCAAAAAAGAAGTCCAGTAGCCATGACTCAACTCCCAACAACTGATGACCTCCTTCTACCGGTTTACAATAGAAAGTATCCTTACGTACTGCATTACAGTCTGGTATGCTGGTTTGACAGCTGCAGATAGAAAGAGGGTCGTGAACACAGCACAAAACATTATGGGCTGTCCCCTGAGTCCACTGGATGACATCACCAGAGACCGCTGTCTTAGGAGAGCAAGGAATATCATCAGGGAAGATTCACACCCTGGTCAGCGCTTCTTTACTCTCCTACCCTCGGATAGGAGATACAGAAGTATAGCAAGCCGTACCAACAGGCTAAAAAACAGTTTTTATCCATGGGCTGTTCGACTGTTAAACGAGATGTGATAACTCGTGATAGACTTGTGGGGCTGGCGAGTTGTGCAGCAAGCACACAGTGTGAAATCAGATTGAATGGCTTTTTAGTGGGATGGTGTTGGGGGGGAGGGAGGGAGGCTCAGCCAATTTCATTGTACACTGGATGTACAATGACAATAAAGGTTGTTGTTGTTGTTGTTGTTGTTGTTGTTGTTGTTAGGGATGGGCACCTAACAAAAAACAAAACACTGTTTCATCCTTTTGTTGGCTAACAAAACAAAACAAAACAAAATGGGGAAGCAGTGTTTTGTTACAAACGAAACAAAACACCATTTTCCCCTCTAGAACGAAATGATTTGTTCTAGAGGAAATGACAGGAGTACCTTCAGAAAGTGATTCTAGCCTACCCCATGAAATTTGGAAACATTTGGGGTAAGGGGTCTGAGTTATGAAGCTCCAAAAGGGGTGCCCCTTGGAAAAAACTTTATAATTAGAATTGGAAGCTGATTGGGCAAGCGATGGCGCTGCCTCTCCTTCCCATAAGATTCTAATAAGGTTTTTTTTCCTAGGATCACCCCCTTTGGAGCTTCATATCTCAGCCCCCTGACCCCAAATGTTTCCAAATTTCAGGGGGTTCCCAAAAATTGCTTTCTGAAGTTATCTCTGCTACTTTGGTGCCCCAAACTTCAATCAAAATTTACTTACCTTGGGGCTTCAACGTAGCAGGGGTACCTTCCTGAAGCAATTTTAGGGTACTCCCTGAAATCTGGGAAGAGGTGGGAGTAAGGGGACTTGGTTACGAAGCTCTAAGGGGGATGGGGGTAGTTAATTAGCAAAGTGTGCTGGGTGTGTGGAGGCAAATCTGGGAGTTTACTCTATGGTATTAACTCCCTAATTGCCTCCACGCTCCCAACACACATGCTGCCTTCTACCTTTCACCCCTTCCCTCCAAACCCTGACTTGTCAAAAAGCCCCAGCTGGTAGTGGGGATCACAAGGAAGAAGGAAAGAAGCCGCAGTAAAATGAAGTTGTGTTTGAATGTACTGCTGCCTCCTTCCTTCTCTCCATGCTCGCCCTCCTCCTAGGGAGGTTTTCTGGACAGGGAGGGCTGTGGGCACTGCGGGCTGGACCCATTGCCAAAAGCACTCCCTGTCCAAAACACACCCCCCTGGAGGAGGGGGTGGCAGGGTAGAAAGGAGCAGTCAGGCAAGGAATTTGCTTCTGCCTGGCTGCTTCCTTTCCTCCTACCCACCCACCTCCCAGCTGAGATCGAGCGGCCAAAATCAGCTAGGAGGCAGTTGCAAGGAGGCTTTTGAATCCCCCATGGCACCAGCTAGAATGCTGGTGCCGTGGGGATCCGTTTTGTTTTGTTTTGTTCCGTAAGAAAGTTTTTTGAAAAATTTCATTACAATACGAAACGCAGGGGAGACGAAATGGAACAAAACACAATTTTTCCACTTCGTGCCCATCCCTAGCTGTGGTTTTGCTTTAAAGTCCATGGATGGGAATCAATAGCCCCCCAGACATCTGGAGATGATCTGCTCATGTTATATGTGGAAAGGAGTCAACTATTTTGTCCTTACCACCGCGAACAAAATGCTTTGAGCTCGTCTTGTTTATTCCTTGCCTGTCCTACAAGAATTGGATATCATGGTACTCATGGTACACTAATCATCCCTTGCTAAGCTAGAACGAAGACATCACTATTAGAGCCTTTATACACGACCCCTAAGCTCCGCAGGAAATGGCTGCAAGGTCCGGACCTTACAAGTGTTTTCCCACCAGCTCCGGACTTTGCAGACAATTAAGTGCGACCCCGCCCACCTAAGCGCGACCCAGCTGCACTTTCTTGTACCTGCTTGAGGTGGGTGAAAACCCCAGGTCCGGATTTAATCTGGTCAGTGCGGGGCTCTCCTGGCTTCTGCTTGTTGTGTTTTTTTGCCTCCTGCCCCTTTAAGAGAAGAGGTGGGAGGAAAAAAGCAAGCAGAAGAGAAACGGAAGAGAAACGGAAGAGAAACGGAGCTCCGGGAAGCTCCTCCAGGTGAGCTGCATTTTTTCCCCTCTTTCTCTGGTGGGGAGGAAGGAAGGGCAACGAACCCCTAAGATCTTTGGTCCGAATTTAAGGGACCAGCGGATCTTAGGGGTCGTGTGAAAAGGCCCTTAGTTATTCTTTAGGGAGGATAATCTCTTTTTTGCTACCACTTTGAGACACCCCACCCCCACCCCAGGCAAGAATGGCAAGGGGGTTCTAGATTTTTTTACTCAAAGACAAGTAATATTGTCAGGCGGTATAACCCCATCATTAAACTCGATCGGACTTATTCGAGTAAACATGGGTAAGACAGAATGGTTAAGTTCTTTTCTCACAGCAGAATAAGACTGTTCTTGCAGTTCTTTTCTCACAGCAGAATAATAACAATTTCATGGTTGTTTTTTTCTTGATGACTTTAAAGTTAGCAGCTGACTAAATTTTTTTGCCATGAAATATTAGCACCATGAAATTCTGTTGAGAGAGAGAGGGTCCGAAAATCAGGAGAACTTTCTGTGGACTGAAGGACTGATGAACTCTTCACACATTTTTGTGTGGCTAAAATTATGCTGAAACTGTGCAACTTTTTATTTTCATTCAGTACCCGAATGTGTTGGAACCACAGCTTGGAAAAAGTTCTTCCAAGTTAATGATAGATAGATACTGTACAGTCTAAAAGCCACCACTCCCAATAGTTAGTTACCATTACACTTCCATCTTTTAAAATTAAGCCCTTTGTTTTCTCGTTATTCAAAATTAAAATGTGATGAATACAAAAGTAATCAAGCAATTGAGAGCTGACAAGTTGATTCTGACATACACCAACCTATTGCAGGATTTTCAAGTTAAAGCACACTTTGATGTACTGTAGATTACCATTCAGTTCATCTGGGGGTGTTTAGGGACTTCTAGACAAAGCCACACAAGCTAGCTCTTCTCTTTCCAAGCACAGTTGGGAATAAAGTCTCAACACCTGACTGGGTGCTGCATCTCAGTCAGCAACCCAGCAAAAACAGGTGAACATCAGTATAAAACTCTTCTTTCAGACTTATTTCATTCTTCATTACCCAGAATTGGTAATGCCAAAGACAGGAGACAGCAAGAATACTGAAACAATGTGTTATACGAGAATCCACCATGCCTGGTGTTTGGAGTACAGGACAATGCAGCAGAGGATACAGGGAGAAGGATAAGGGAAGAAGGAGAAAGTTCATTCTTTAGATCAATCGTTCTCAAACGTTGGTCCCCGAGTGTTCTTGGACTAAAATTCCCAGAAACCTTCACTAGTAGCTGTGCTGGCCAGGATTTCTGGGAGTTGTAGTCCAAGAGCAGCTGGGGACTAGAGATGGGCACGACTTGAAAAAAAATTTTTCCGAGTTGTCGTTAGTCGGGCCGGTTCCGTTTCGGCTCGTTTCCTTTTTTCGCGAAATTTCGCAAAAATTAGTCGGTTCGTTTTTTGTTTTTTCGTTTTCATTAGTACTGGT
This sequence comes from Phrynocephalus guinanensis, assembly GCA_037367245.1. Classification (NCBI taxonomy): domain Eukaryota; kingdom Metazoa; phylum Chordata; class Lepidosauria; order Squamata; family Agamidae; genus Phrynocephalus; species Phrynocephalus guinanensis. The sequence continues at coordinate 128,710,341 of CM074736.1, forward strand.
TTTTTTGGGGGGGAGCGGGCTCCTGGAGGCACCTCTGTGGGGTGGGTGCCTCCTCTGGCCCGCTATAAAGGGAAAGTGGGCTCCTGGAGGCACCCGTGGGTGCCTCCTATCCTCACCCACTAGGAAGGGGAAGCAGGCTCCAAGAGACCCCTCAACATGGGGGTCTCCCCTCCTCACCTGCTGCTGCTGCAAAATGGTATGCAATAGCCATATGGATATTGCATACCAGTTGTGCAGACAGTGACTGTGAAGACTAGTGGATGGCACTGAACCCAGAGCCATAGTGAGATGCCTAACTAAGGCTCTCGCACCACCATGTCTCACACAGAAGGGAATTGTACTTGTGTGTAGTGCAATGCAAGTACATCTGGCTTAGGGTTAAGGTGGGTTAGGGTTAGGGCTAGGGTTAGGCTAGTGACGGGTAAGGTTACGGTGGGCTAGTGGGTTGCACCTCTGGGTGCCTCTCTGATCCACTAAGAAGACAGTCTGTGACGTATGGGTACAGAGTCAAGGGTTAGGGTTAGGGTTAGGGGGCTAGGGCAGGTTTTAGGGGGCTTTTTGGCACATCCCAGAAGTCTCCATGGCCAAGTGGCCATGCGATTGGTGGGATGGCTCCAAAAATTTGCATGGTCATCCACTCCCACATGGCTGGCCACTCGGCCAGCCCATCATTGCGCAGGTGTAAAAAAAATAAAAAAAATAAAATCAATGGAGGACAGAGGAGGAGAGGAGAGACATTTTGTTGCAAGAAAAAACCCACTGCTACTGTGAAAAATCTGGCAGTTTATAAATTTTCGCGTGTTTCTGTTGTGCTTGTGTGTTTTTGGACTACGATTTCAAAAACAATATTGCGTTCGCCGCCCCATTTTGGATCCCCTGCCCGCACCGCATGGCATGGCGACTCGAGTCCGGCTGCCCAGGACGGGGGGGGAGGCGGGACCCCCGCTCCAGAAACCACCCCTCCGGTAGGTGCCCTGCGCCCTTAGTCAAGCAGGCATTTTTCCGCCTGCTTTTTTGCCCGGGAATGGGTGGGGGGAGAGTTTAAAAGTTTTTTCCTGTGCCATCCGTGCCGCTTGCTTGCGCTTTAATTGCGGCGGCCGGCGGCCGGCGAGACTGGGCTTTTTGCTGGCTGGCTGCGAGCCTGCGGCGAGTCCCACCAGAGCAGCCCAGGACGGGGGATGGGGGGAGGCCGGGGACCTCCAGAAACAACCCCTCTGGTAGGTGCCCTGAGGCACGGCAGGCATTTTTCCGCCTGCTTTTCGGCCGGGAACCGGGTTTTTTTAACTTTTAAAAAAAAAATTTCTGTGCCGCATGGCATCGCGCAATCGCGCGATGCAAGGAACGAGCACGACAAATCAGACCAAAATTGTTCGTTCGTCGGTTCGAGCTCGAAGTCTGGCGGAGTAATTCCCGTTACCGTTTCCGTAGAGTAACAGAAACGAGTAACGGAAACGGAAACGGGAATACCGCTAAGTCGTGCCCATCTCTACTGGGGACCCAAGGTTGGGAATGACTGTTTTGACCCTTCCCCTCCATGTTAGTTAAGAGTATGGGATGGGAATGTGTTTGAACACCAGAGGTGAAGGCATAGGTCAATGGTGGCAAACGTTCAGCACTCCAGATGTTTTGGACCACAACTCCCAGAATTCCAAGCCCATATTGCCAGTGACAAAGGACTGTGGGAGTGTGGTCCAAAATATCTGGAGCGCCGAAGGTTCGCCACCACTAGCATAGGTAATTCTGAAAGCTGAGGAGGGTGCTCCTTCCCCTGAGAACTGTACTTGTCTTAGGGTCAATATATAGTTTTCTTTTGATTTTTTGGAAGGCCTCCATCTATTGTTTGTTTCCTTTGTTGTACACTGCCCGGAGTTCCGTCCGGAAGACGGGCAGTATATAAGAATGGAATGCAATTTATTGTCATTGTATAAATACAACGACATTAAAAGTGCCATCCAGTCAGTCATTCACACAACCCAGCATAAAAATCCAAGACGTAAAATCTACAATTTAATAACAAACCATCTATACACATACTCCAACATTCACACGCCGAACATCACTTACACTCATTTAAAACTGACATAAAAACCAAACATGCACACACAGCCCTACACTCTTTCACCTGACAACATTCATACCCAATCCATAAAAACTACAATTTAAAAAAAAACAGCAGCCATACACAATGCCCCGTACAATATATGTGCAACACATTCAACACTAATATTACCCATCAACTTAATTTTTAACAGAATTTAGCATGGTTACTGATATTGGGTAAAAACTATTTCTGAATCTTTCTGTCCTTGTTCTAATAGATCTATACCTTCTGCCTGATGGTAATGGTACAAACAGAGAGTGTCCAGGATGAGAAATATCTACTACAATATTCTGAGCTTTCTTAAGACAGCGGGAGCTGTGTAATTCCTCCAATGTGAGGAGTGGGCATCCGATGATCTTCTGTGCCATATTGATAACCCTCTGGAGCGATTTCCTCTGAGCCACCGTGCAACTGGCATACCACACACATATGCAGTACGTCAGTACACTTTCTACTACACAACGATAAAAAGACACCAATAGTCTCTGAGTGATGTTATTCTTTCTGAGCACTCTCAGAAAGTACAGTCTCTGTTGGACCTTTTTCATCAGCTCAGAGGTGTTTACACTCCAGGTTAAATTCTCCTCAATATGGACTCCCAACATATAAGCTCAAATAATAAGTAAATAAATAAATAAGGGTATTTTGGAAAACCTGGAGCCAAATTGAGAACCTCTAATGATTCTACCGTCTTTACATCAAAATCATTCTTGCTGATAGGAACATAGACAGTTGCTTTATACTGTATCAGACTGTTGTGCATCTAACTCTGACTCACAAAAGCAGCTCTTCAGGGCTTCGGGATGGGGTTCTTTCCTAGCCCTGACTAGAGAGCTCTGAAATATTGACCAGGCACAACACTGCATCACTTCCGAAAGGGTGGTAAACTCTTATTCCTGTTGTCATACCTGACAATTTGGGAGTGTACTGATTTTTCCATAACACATTTGTGCCAGGGCACCAAGTCTGAATAAAAGTGCTTCCCACCACACACACTGCACACACACACACACATCACATCCTACTTGGTAGACATTTGATTGGGGTGCAACTCTGAACACTGTAAGGTAACTGTCATGATTGGTCCTCCCTTATCCCTGTAATAGCACACCTCCTTCAGCTCTCCCACCAGCTGCGGAATGGGCTGAGTGCCTTCCACCTTAAGAAGGTGCGGCGTGAACTTCAAGGAAGGAGATGTTGCACAGAGCAGGGAGCGGGTGGGAGTTGCAGTGTGCCGTTGGCTTGCCCGTTTTGAACAGTTCAGCCCCTCCTGCCCGCTCGGCTGTGTTTACTGGGATGAGCTAAATGTGAATACATGTACACAAGCAATGGGTCTCTCTGTGTTTGCGCGTGTGTGGCTGAATGACCTCCCCCTGTGATGTGCAATATAAGAGTCCCGGAGCAACCTATGTTATAATTCAGGCTCCCCACCGCTGAGCGGAATAGCGTGGCTTAATTATAAAGGCGACTGTGAATTCAGCAGCTGACAGGGGAATCTTGAGAAGCTGGTGACAGGCACTGTCGGCTTTTCTTCCAACAAATCCTTCCTTTTCGGGTGAGTGAGATGGCTTTATTTCTTCTAACTGATTCTGATCTTTTGTGCCTCGTGGCTTTATAATGCATTTTCTTCTATAGGGACCGTAACCATGGCATTGGGGAGGTGATCTTAGCATCAGGTGTGTCCTTTTCTTTTCTTTTTCTGATTTGGAGACCTGAAAGGCAGAAAAATGGGTAAAAATTGCATGGAGTTTTTGTCTGGAATTTGCAAAAATAGATAGCTTCTGGCTTTCTCTGTATGTCAATAGTTGGGACTAGAATTTAGAATATATCTGCTAGCGTGCCTAGCTCTGCAGAGAAAGAGAGAGAGAGAAAGAAAGAATCATTTCCCTTGGCTAGCATTTTTTTCCACAGTCATTAAACTTAAGACTCTACATCTGTCTGTCTCGGTGTCTGTCTCTCTGTCTAGGATTTGTGCAGCTCAAAGCTGGGAGGGGCTTGTTCCCTGGGTTGAGTTAAGCGGGTAGCTGCCTGTTCCATGAATATTGCAAGATGTTTAAAAAAAAAGAAAAGAAAGGAAAAAGCAGCTTCCAATGAATTCCAGAAAGGGTGGGTGGGTCCAGATTGCTGCTGCAGAAGGAAGCATGTAATGAGCTTGTGTGCCGTTGTTTCGACAGACAGTCATGATTGTCTGGAAAGGTAAAGAGCCAGTTCTGAGCACTGAGCATCAGCTGCTTTTGACTGTCCGCGTTTGCTTGTCTAAAGAGAGGAAGAGATGCAATTTCTAGTTTTAGGCTTCCGATGAAATGCAGCAGAGATGACGAAGGTGGCACTAATATAAACGTGGACCAGATTTGGGGCATTCACGGTAACAAACATAAATATCCATTCTGCAAAAAAAAAAAAAAAATCAGTCATCTTTCGTGCTAGTTCCATGCAACAGACAATGTAGCATGTGCTACAAATATTTTGTTTTCATCTCTTGGGTGCCAAAGGACACTATAAGCTTTTGTTTGTTTGTTTCAAAGGTATGATCTCTCCCATCACCACCCCACCAAATTTTGAAAGACAAGCAGCAACACCATGCAGTACGGCAAACATTGTTTTGTTTTGAGATCTTCTCGTTGCCGCATGCTTTAAACAAAGCCGGGTGTTCCTTGGTTTAATGATTGCTTGCTTTTGACCTCACTTTGGTGGGAGGTGAGGGAGGAAACAATAGATGTATTTATTGAAGTTCCCTCACTGGTTACTGTATGACACCGATAAGATTATCAGGGGTGTCTCTGAGCTGATTTGAAATAAGTACAAGCAGTGTTCATACACAAATGGTGCTTCTCTGTACACTTATAATTCATTCACATTCATGTTTGGATGTGGTCTTCCTTCTCCTCAGAGCCGGCTTGGTGTAACATCTGGCAAAGTTGGTCTTACTGAGTAGGAAAACGGAAACTTCCCTGCTGCCAATGGTGTACTGTTGAGGTCGTTGGTTGCGTGAACGACGTTGCTTCTCATTGTTGTGGTTCATTCCATTGCTTGTCATTTCCTCAATGAAAGTTGCCTCCATGTGCTGGTGTGGTCGAGCAGCCCAGTGGCTAAGCTGGGGATGTCTGTTTATAGCTTTGATCTCAGTGTTGCTGCAAAAACACCTGAAAGCCCTGTACCCATGTGAAATGGGGTCAATGTTTGTCTTGGGTAAGTTGTCCTCTCCCTGGTTGAACCCCGCTCCACACCAAACGGTCTTCGGTATGGAAATAAATTATGCTGACCTGCCTCACAACGTTGCTGTACACATTGCTGCAGACTTCTTCAAATGCAATCAAATGGCTGCAAAAACATGGATGCAAAAAAAAAATCCCTGCACAGAATAATCAACAAAGAGTCTTGCGGTACCTTAAAATTTAGCACAGTTGCATGCATGTGAAAAGGTGAGGTATAATTCACAAAAGCTTATGCCCAAAAAAGTGTGTCCTTTTGTTTGTTTTTAAGATGCCGTGAATATCTCTGTTGATTTACTAGCACAACCCGTGCTTTGGAAATTAATATGATAGGTGTGTTGAACAATAAAATTGGATTATTATTATTATTCATTTGTTACATTTATACCCCACCTTTCCACTAAAATTAATGTCCTATGTGGCTTACAAACTTCATAAACAAACAAGGAGATCCAAAGTTAACTATAAAATCAAAACAAGTAAAACGATTCCCACTGTAAAAAAAAATTACAATCAAGGAGGTGCATTAAATACATATAAATCAACAAAAAGTGCAGTTAAAACTATACAACAGGAAATTTTGTAGACCATGTGCTAGTCTAAAAAGATGTATTTTCATATGCTCCCCAGCCTGCAGGTATCAGAATGTGTTGGATTACAACTACCATCATCCGTAACTAGCATGGCTGGTATTGATGGGGGCCAAGGTTGAGATCACTTCATTTCAGCGAGGTGTTCTTTGTCTGATGGGATCGAAATGAAAGATGATCTACACAGTGTTTTTGAATGACCTGAAGTGGGGTGGGGGCAAGAATAGTAGGAGAAAAACCAACAAAGTGCCCTACTGATAGTATTCATCTGAATGATAAATGGCAGATGTCTCAGATTTACAGTACATTGGTAGTTCTAAATTCTGTGTTCAGTGGAGCCTGGAAAATTCATTTTTGGATGACAAGTCCCCAAATCCCCCAACCAGGACGGTCAGTACCTGGGCTGCTTGAGCATTCTGTATATTGTAGTCCCAAAAAAGGCAACTTTCCCCAAATTCCAGCAATCTAGACATTTAAAACTTTTAATACTGTATCTCATTGACTGTCCATCTAGCACATGTGTGTGTGTGTGTGTGTGTGTGTGTGTGTGTGTGTGTGTGTGTGTTGTGTCGTTACAGTCGTTACAGTCGTTACCGACTCTTCGTGACTCCATGTCCATGGAGTATTTCTTGGCAGGAATACTGGAGTGGTTTGCCAGTTCCTACTCCAGGCGCCTACAGCACCTGGTATTCCCTGGTGGTCTCCCATCCAAGTACTAACCAGGGCCGACCCTGCTTAGCTTCCGAAATCAGGCGAGATCAGATGTGCTTAGGGCATCTAGGCATCAATGTATAAACAGAGCTTCGATCCATGTAGTCCTCTACGGCTCCCCTCAAGTCTCAGGCAGATGTTTTTCACAGTTTCATAACTAAAGAAACTTCTTGATATTAAACCTGGGACTCTTCCCGTACAAAGCATAGGTAAAGGTTCCCTCCACACATGCGTGCTAGTCGTATCCGACTCTAGGGGCAGTGCTCATCTTCCAAGCCCAAGAGCCAGTGTTGTACAAGTCTGTAGCCATGTGGCTGGCATGGCTGAACCCATTTCTGCACACAGAACACTGTTTACCTTTCCTCTTTTTATGGTGGTACCTATTTATCTACTTGCATTTACATGCTTTCGAACTGGTAGATTGGCAGGAGCTGGGGTTAACAGCGGGAGCGTGGCACCCGGGATTTGAACCGCTGAGCTGCCGACTTTGCAGCTGAGAGTTTCAGCGCTCTAGCCCACTGAGTCACCACGCATCTACTGTTCTAAATTTTGGCATCTTAATAACCACAAGCCATCAAATCAATTCTAACATATAGTGATTGGTGACCCTTTTTCTGGGCTTTCCAAGTAGAGAATATTCAGAAGTGGTTTACCATTCTCTTCTTCTGGAAGTGCCCTGGGACAGTGCAGCTCCCCCAAGGCAATAGGATTTTCTGGGATGTATAGCAGCGAATCGGACTCCCAACCTCTCACTCCACCGCTGGATACCAAAACCATTGAGCTGTCCAGCAAATTCCCAAATTCAGGGTATTCACAGTTGCAACACAATGCAGCATGTACAGATAGGGTGAAGATTTTATTTGATGTATTTAAGAATTTTCCAACGATTTCAGAATTTACAAAATGCTTATAGACTTGCCAGAAACAGAATTTGATTTTTTCTGGCTTAAATGGACTGTGAGAGAAAGCCAACTTTACAGATTCATCTGTCCAAGGGGTGGGGGTGGTCGCTTGAACTCTTTTAAGTTTTCAGATCTAGCTTTGAATAGTTGTGTATTCAGCCATGTTTGTGGATCTGATTTTGGGTTGTCACTTTTTTTCTGGCAGGTGTCTCATCATTCACAGCGACATCACAGACTCCCATCTGCAATGTAGCTGTTAACAATAAGCAGCTTGCCATAAAATATGGTCTTTTCCATGCTGCAACACGATACATGTAAATAATAGCTTTAGATCTTCAATGTGGCTGATGCAGGTGGTCTAAAATTTAGTTGTATTAATTCTGGATAGAAACCTAATGAAATCCAGCAATTTCTTTGCTAAGTAGCTAGATATGAAAAAAATCGCAAGAAGGTAAAATCTGAGAGATTCATCCAACCCAGTCAAAGAGCTCCAAAACAGTATATCTGAACTGGGATAAATGGTAGATATAGTACACAACAAGTGCAAAGCAATGCACTTAAAGGACAAAAATGTAGAAACTATCTCTATGTATTGATGAGATCCGATCCAGAGGTGACTGCACTGTGCTACCAAATTGTGTTCATTCCATGTTGGAATATGTATTCTCATTGTCTTGTCCTTGAATATGAGGATAAGAAACTGCAAATTTCCTTTTCTTATCCAGGAAGGTGAGTGCTTTAAAAGAATAATGTAGTTTTGCTTAAATTAAGGCAATCTGGTCAGATAAAGCAGATAAATACAATAAGGTAAAGTACTCAAGTGGCATGCAATGACAATGGCAGCTACCTGGATTAGATGCATTGGATTGTTGTCAGACAGTGATTTTTTACAGAGGCGATTTGCTCATAGTACAGGTATCTGGATGAGAAAAAAATAGTGGTATTTGTCTGACTCTTTCCTGGAGGTGTGAAATCTCCCTTGCCTAGGTAATTTAAAAATCCCATGTCTAGATAGCCTTATCAAATCATGATACCCCAACATGATGACAAGTAAGAATGTAGCTAATAGCCTTAATCATCATGGAAAAAAGGCAAATTCTATGCTACAGATTATTACAGAAAATCAGTTCTAATTTGAAACTGCTGCTATGATAATTGTGTTAAATAGATCTGCAGTGTGAGCAGCACACTTGTGTACTGTGTACAGTTCTGACTGATGGATCTCGAAAAGTATGTTGGTCATAGTGTAAATGCTATCAATGTAGTTGTATGCTGCCAAATCATTTCAGGTTTATGGTGACCCTATGAATGAGCGATCTTGAAGCCTGTAGCTTCCTTTAGTGAGTTGATCTATCCTATAGTTGGCCTTCCTCTTCTACTGCTGTCTTCAACATATCTCTGTATGATGTTCCCCAAAGTAGGACAAGTTCAGCTTCAGCAATGTTTTGCCTCCAAAGATAGATAGTTCGGGCTTGATTTTTATCTTGGGGATGTGCAAATGTAGTCCAATCTGATTTGTATCCAAATAATAGCTTTATCAAGCAGAACTAACCTGCATAATCTGACCTGGAGATTGCCTCAACCACTTTGGTCTCGTGTTTCTGCATTTATAAGCATTTATTTGTTTCTGAATTGAAAGAAGAAGAAAAGGTGCATAGAAGATCGTCAGTCTGAAGGCAAAGTTCCTACCTGTTTCCTTCCTTCATTCCAACACCCAGCTCTCCAGAAAGTTGTGCTGTGTGTTGTGCTGTGTGCCCTCCCAATCAGCTTTCCTCAGTGTGCCCCTACCCATGTACTCTGGGACGTACAGAGGTCCCTTAGCAAAGGAAGGCCACTAGCAGGCATTAGAAGATGAAAGAAGATAGAAAACAGTGTTGGATAGATAGGTGGTGTATGACTTGAAATGACTCAATAGAAGCTCAGACAAGAGAGTCAGTTGTCCATCTCACATTCACACACATTTAATCCTAGGTGTAACAATGACTCAGGGTAGCTATCTACCCCAGAGGAAAAGCAGCCAGAAAGTTCTCGAACGTGGCCAGTCTAATAAGCCATGTCCCATCCTTCCCTTACAAAACTGCTCATTCATGTGGACAGGAAATAAATAGAATCTCGTGATGTCCATCTGAGCCCTCCGCAAGGCTTGGCGATTGGCGTCTCCAAGAGTCGTTTTGGCTTTTGCTAGAGCTTCAGCTGTCAGTCTCCATCTGCTTCTGTGCTTCCTTCTGGTGCAGCAACTGCCACAAAGTATTTTTGATCAAACACATACATTTTTAACCCCAACACCACCACAGTGAACTTCAGTGATTTGTATGGGTGTCCTAACTGACTGGGGACATCTACAGCAGCCTACGGTCAAGCAGTATGCAAAGATCTTGGCTTATCACCTTATTTCATTCCTTGTCACCCATTCTGGTGGTTTGAAAGATAAGAACATAAGAACATAAGAACAGCCTTGCTGGAACAGGCCACAGCCCATCCAGTCCAGCATTCTGCCGCACACAGTGGCTCACCATTTGCTTCAGGGTATTCCCAAGCATATGTCTTCACCTGCTTAGGACTCCCTGCAAATGGCATTGAGAGATATCCTGCCTCTCTCTCCAACCCCGAGGTTGTCCTTAGGCATCTGTCATGATAGCCGTCGATACCCTTGTTCTCCATGAACTTGACTAATCCTTTCCTAAAGCTGTCAATGCTGACAGCTGTCACCACTTCTTCTGGCAGGGAGTTCCAGAGACCAGTGATCCTCTGGGTGAAAAAGTATAAGAAGAGCCCAGCTGGATCAGGCCAAAGGCCCATATAGTCCAGTTTCATGTATCTCACAGAAGCCTTACCAAATGTGTCTGGGAGCGCATGAGACTACATCTCTGTCTCCTGCAACCACTCCCCTGCATCTGGCCCTCGAAGTACCCCGTTTTAAGCCTGGAGATTACACATCTCCATCATGATTTGTAACATGTGATGTCTTGTTTTACTTAAATTCAGACAAAGTTCAAAATTTATATAAGGAACTCATTGTCCTTGTATTATCATTGCTCCAGTTTATTGCCTCGTTTATTATTAATGTGTTCTCTTGGGGTGCCAGCAAGGCAGAAAAATTAAAGGAAACATTCTCTGGTACTTCCCCTTGGAAATATGCATGAAATACTTAGGCAAACCTTTGACTAAATGAGGAAAAAATGAAGCAAATCGGGGGTGTTTGCGCAAATCTGGGATGACCACAAAGTGAAGCAAAAAGTCCAGAAGCACTAAAAGGGTGGGGTAACACCCCCATGGGTCACATACTAAATTTCTGACATTCTGGAGTCACAATTAGAAGTCAGGCAAGATAAAGAAAAAATGGGTCCAGAAGAGAGCAACCAAGATGGTTGAAGGTCTGGCAGAAATGTTTAGCATTTATAAAAAGAAGGCTGAGAGGGGATATGATAGCTGTGTTTAAATATTTGAAAGGATGTCACATTGACAAACCTGTTCCCTCGGCTTCAGAGACTAGGACGCGGGGCAGTGGTTTCAAACTACAGGAAAAGAGATTCGATTTAACTTCATGAAAGTTAGAGCTGTTTGGCAGTGGAATATGCTGCCACAAAGGAGGGTGGTGGAGTCTCCTTCATTGGAGGTTTTCAAGCAGAGGCTGGGTATGTCAGCAGTCCTGTGATGGGGGTTCCTGCATGGCAGGGGGTTGGACTGGATGGCTCTTGAAGTCTCTTCCAACTCTATGATTCTATTCTATTCTATTCTATTCTATTCTATTCTGTTCTGTTCTGTTCTGTTCTGCTCTGCTCTGCTCTAAAGAAGGCAAATGGAGGTATGCCTTATCTCTCAGAATCGAACCTTCTTTGCCTTTCTGCTATAGTCATTGATTATATCAACAGTCTTGTGACCACAGCACTACTAATTTCAAACCTCAGGATCATGAAGGGTGGGGTGAGAGAGACAAGATGTTAAGCATACATAAAAGGCCCTGTGGACTGCAAATATTAAAAATATGTAAACTGAACACAAGGAAGGGAAGGGAAGGAGGAACTACACAAGATTCTGAATAGATTCCACAGGGGAAAATGTGCTTTGTACCTAAGAAATGAATCTCCCTTGCACTTCCCACTGCAAAGTTATGATTTTTTAAAAAATCAAGGTATCTACTGCTTAGAATATTGTTTTTCTAGTAATCCATCACCCTGCACCCCTGCAATCTTAATGGTAATGCAAGAGGGGCTATAGCACAGAAAGCTTGAATAGGCAACTGGAAGAGATATTGTGGTGTTGGGGAAAGGCTGTCCCATAATTCAATTTTTCCTCCAGTTCCTATCTTCATCTTAAAGTAGATTAAAACACTTCAAACAAAATAGGAATAGATCCCCGCCTCTTAAACCTCCTTCTGCACTTGGGAGGCTGATACAGGTTTTGCATAACTCATATAAACAAAGGGCCTTTATACACGACCCCTAAGCTCCACAGGAAATGGCTGCAAGGTCCGGACCTTACAAGTGTTTTCCCACCAGCTCCTGACTTTGCAGACAATTAAGTGCAACCCCGCCCACCTAAGCGCGACCCAGCTGCACTTTCTTGTACCTGCTTGAGGTGGGTGAAAATCCCCAGGTCCGGATTTAATCTGGTCAGTGCGGGGCTCTCCTGGCTTCTGCTTGTGTTTTTTTTTTCCTCCTGCCCCTTTAAGAGAAGAGGTGGGAGGAAAAAAAGCAAGCAGAAGAGAAACGGGGAGCTCCGGGAAGCTCCTCCAGGTGAGCTGCATTGTTTCCCCTCTTTCTCTGGTGGGGAGGAAGGAAGGGCAACGAACCCCTAAGATCTTTGGTCCAAATTTAAGGGACCAGCGGATCTTAGGGGTCGTGTGAAAAGGTCCTCTCATCTAATCATTCACTCCAACACAAAATAATGATCTTGAAATCTTTAATCAAAGATACAGTTGCTCCTCAACACCACAATGATCAGAGAGTTCCTCATAAAACATCCTCTAGGATTAGAAGGGAGACTCGTCATTCACTAAAACTTCCTTCTTCCCACCTACATCTCCTTCAATCTGGTTGCATAATCCTACTCCCACCTTTCCAAAACCCAGCTCAGTAATAAGTGTAGCATCCAGAACTGAATCTACTACCTTTAGAAGGAAACAAAGCCATTTATCTATCTATCTATCTATCTATCTATCTATCTATCTATCTATCTATCTATCTATCTATCTATCTATCTATCTATCTATCTATCTATCTATTTATTTGTGTATTTCTATGCTGCTGACTAAGTGTCCAACGCTAAGCAGGTTTTCACATAACGCAAATACAGTGGTCCCCCTTCCCTTTTGCGGTTCATATATTGCCGTCCCACTATATCACGGGACCGCAGTATATGGGGGGGGGGGAGGTCCCCTGGGGTAAGGGGAAAAAGCCTGTTTCTGGCCTCCCATACTTACCTCAGGACTGGGGCTGCCCCAAACAGGCCTGCAATGGCCTTCCCAGGACTTCTGGAGGCCTCACAAGGGCCTCCCTGCGAACCGGAACTCACTTCTGGGTTGCCGAAAATCATGTCTGAGGCCTCCAAGCCCCCAGGCCCGACCCAACCTGCATCTGCATATCGCGGATTTTCAATTATCAGGGGTTAGGTCGGTCCCTAACCCCCGTAATAGGTGGGGGGGTCACTGTACAATAACGAAACAAACCCTAAGCAATGACAGACTATGAGAGTACCTATATAAATAACATATGAGGATGCCCTTAAAACTTTCCTGAAACATTGGAGTCTTAAAACATTCTCTTAAATTGATGGGAGGGAGAAGGCCCGTCTACCTTCCACCAAGAGCCCATCCCGTAATGTGAGAGCCACAGCCAAGAAGGCAAGATTCTGGCAACCGTCTTAGCCTATCTCAGCATGGCAACCCAGAGAAGCAAGGCCTGTGCAGAACAGGCGGCATGGGCTGATGTTCTGAGGAAGAGGCCCTCCAACAAATACTGACAAATGCTGAGGCTCCAAACCATGAAGGGCCCTTTCGCCTTAGGAAGCTCTGGATCCAGTCCAAAGGATCCCCACTTGGTTATCAGGCTTTGTCTGAATGCAGCATGTATCTTTAGTTTGAAGGCAGTTTAGTTTTGAACAGACAGAAGAAAATATTTTTTCACCCAGCGCATTGTTAGTCTGTGGAACTCCCTGCCACAGGATGTGGTGATGGCATCTACCCTGGATGCCCTCAGAAGGGGATTGGACAGATTCCTGGAGGAAAAGTCCATCACAAGTTACAAACCATGATGGAGACCGGATATTTCAAGGGCCAGATGCAGGGGAGTGGTATCAGGAGACAGATATCTAGTCTCGTGCTCTCCTGGACACATCTGGTGGGGCCACTGTGAGATACAGGAAGCTGGACTAGATGGGCCTTTGGCCTGATCCAGCATGGCTCTTCTTATGTTCTTATGTTCTTATGAAGGTTGTATCTGATATGTGGAAAATGGATCCTGATGTCATCCCCCCCCCACACACACACACCTTCTCTTTGAAGAAGAGCATAAAGGTCATTTACTGGATTCGAATACTTTGCAGAAACATGGAACTGTCTTTTTGGAAAGGAGACTAGGTACCCTCTGGCCCAACCTACTGGTGGTGCAGGAAATCTTCAGTTAAACAAACCCTGATAATTAGGCATCCAAGCTCTGTCTAGAACTCTCTAGGGAAAGAAAGCGAACATCTTCTAAGACGATTGGTAGAAAGCAGGTGGAGAAAGATGCCTTGGATGTCTTTAAAAATCCAACTGGGCAAAATGTTGGAGGATATGGCAAGCCATGGATAGCAGTTATGGTATCTCAGGGTCAAAAGGAGTTTGTCTCTGAGCACCAACAGTAGACAGGCCCTTGCCTTGACACCCCGATTGTAGGCTTCCCGTTGGCGTATTGTTGGGCCCTGTGAGAAACAAGATGTTGGGGTAGGTAGATCTGATACAGCAGGGAACTCAGAGTCTGTTTATTCTTTTAACTTTTTTTTTCTTTTTGCAGACTACGCAACTGCATCCATCTGTCAGACTATTTGCTTTATGCTTATCATTGCCATGGGTACCATTACAAGCGATGCTGGGGAAACAAAGCGTAAAAATATAAACACCACAGCTGGGGAAATAAACAAGTAAAGGCAGTAGATTGAGGACGGTATAGGCAATCTGGTGAGTCCCTGTAACTGAGGGGGAGGGGTCCAAATGATAAGTTGAAATTGGGTTTAAAATGACTCTGCATCCTCATCTTGCTCTTGGTGCAAAATGCCACCCTCAGAGGTAGTAAAATAGTAGAAGGTTTATTAAAAGACAGACAGAGTTACAGCAGTACAGAAAGAACACAGGTAGATTAGTAAAGATCTCAAGCATCCTAGGGCCGTTTCACACGACCCCTAAACTCCGCCGCAAATGGCTCCCAGCTCCGGAGCTTAAAATTGTTTCCCCACCAGCTCCAGAGTTTACAGATAATTAAGTGCGACCACGCCCACCTAAGCGCGTCCCAGCGTACTTTTCAGGTACCTGCTCTCCGGAGGTGAAAATTCCTGATGCGGATATAACGTAGTGACTGCCGGGCTCTCCTTGCTTCTGTTTGTTCTTTTTTTGCCCCCCGCCCCTTTAAGAGATCTGAATGCAGTGCCGGGATGGGAGAACGGAGGTGAGCAGCATTCCTTTCTTCCTTTTTTTCTCCCTCCCCTCACGCAGCCAGCAGCCAGGGGTGCGGAGGGGGTGGGAACGCAGGAACAGCGACAAACCCCTAAGATCTCTGGTCCGAATTTAAGTGGCCAGCGGATCTTAGGGGTCGTGTGAAAAGGCCCCTAGCTGCCCAAAGGTCTAAGACAGCACAGCTGCTTAAGGGTTCAAGACAGCACAGATCAATCAGTTGATTAAACCTGCTGTCCTGGACAGCTCTTAGTGTCCCCCACCATCATCTTAAATAGTTTTTCGAAACCACTCTCCTTAATCAGAAGAACCAGTTAAAAATGGCTTACAGCTAAGAGTCATCTTGGTTCCTCCTGTTGTCACCCAAAATGTCTCAACCTTTCACCTACTTTGCTGGCAGGTTCAGGTGCAGCTCTCATACCAGCTGTGACATTGTGACATTGGTAACAGGGAGCTTATCTTATCAATTGTTTATTTAACCTGACCTTCTTATTAACCCTATCACAAATAATAAAGATGGCCTGGGGAATTCTTGCTCATTTCCAGGGAGGGAGCAGGGAGCAGGGTTAGTTCCTTGCAGCAAAACACCCCAGAAATTGGGCTACAGTCCATGAAGGCACATGCCAAATGGAATACTTAGCCTTCAAAGAAGAGACAATACTCTTTCTTGCTTCATCTTATTTCTGAGTCACTGAGTAGCATGATCAAATAACATTCTGCCAGGTTCATCCCCTGCCTATTAAAGAGGAACAAATGTAATTAAAAGATACCCTGTGCAGTACAGTGGGTAGAGTGACAGACGAGGACTCCAGGAGGCCCTGTGTTCAAATTTACACTCTGCCATGGAAGCTCCTTCTGTGTGTATTTGGAACTGATAAATTAGTCCGTTAGAACTTGAAAAATTACTTCTATTGTTCTGTTAGCTGCTTGTCACTAGTAGCTTGCAGGTCCGCTTCCCGGGAAGTTGGAATGTTGGTTGAGATTCTGTAACATCATTCCTGTTTTGCCAGGCGGCAGCAGATACTTCACTGCCATAAATGCAAACAGTGGATGCCAACATGGGCAAAGATTGGGTTGTGGTATCTCCAAAAGAACACAAGGCAAGATGGGGTATAGTTTATATCTATATAAAGCAAAAGTGTTCTGCTTCTATAACGCCCCATACCACTTCAAGTAGTCTCTGGACAGTTTACAGTTTTAATTACAGTAATGCAGGCTACACATTGCCCCCCCCCAGCAAGCTGGGTACTCATTTTACTGAGCTAGAAAGGATGGAAGGCTGAGTCAACCATGAGCCAGCTACCAGGGATTGAACCCCAGGTCGTGAGCACAATTTTATAGGCATTAAACCACTGCCCTTCTTTTGGGATATACAAGACTGGAGACCAGTGATCAGCTCCGGTGTGAGACATAAATCAGCTATTTTGGAAAATTTGCTCCAGTCAGAAAATACGAAAAATACTTGAGTAAGGAAAAGACACACAAAAATACAAAGGAAACACACACACACACACACACACACACACACACACACACACACACACACACACACTTTGCACAAAAATGCATACCATAATGGCATATAAAATGGTATAATGCTATATAAAAAGAGTGCATGAAATGTGCATGTATTCTCATGCAAACTCTTTGGGCGGAAATTCTAAGCTCTTAGAATCAAATGAACTAAAGGCTGAAGTTGGCCGATTTATCCTCTCCTTCTTCTAGCCTGCCCCTACACTGTCATTTTGTTCACGGTCATCCATCCTGCTCTACAGTAAAACCGATAAGAGCTGGGCAGGGAGGGTGGGGGAACGTGTTGCTGCTTTTCCATATTAAAGAAATTAGGAAGGCCAGGTGCTCTCTTCAACTGAAGTGGTCCTTTGGTCCATCACACTAATATTATCAGCATCGACTGGCAGCAGCCTCCCAGGTTTTCAAGAAGTCCTAGGAGATACTAGGAAGTGAGCCTTTTACCGGCAGCACAGGTGAACTCATAGATGCTTTGACCATTGGTGGTAAGTCTTTTGTGTGCAAATCTTCCCTGGTACAATGTACAGCACTTGGGGAAACATGTTACCTTTCTGCCTAAGACTCTACCAAGGCCTTCTACACACCATGCACGAATACCCCCTTTACTTTCTTGGTTCATACCTGTGGCCTCTATCTCTATTTTCCTAATATATGAACCAGGGCTTTAGTGGTTCAGGTTGGTTTGTATTTTGGCCAGACAGATGTTTGGTATTTACCAGTCCTGCCTCCTCTGGCGGAGACCTACTCAAAGGCAGCAGCCAGAGGATGTAGGACAAGGAAGCCATGGTGCCACCTCTGAGAAACTATCTTCAGCTCAGCAATACTTAGCACTTGTTCTGCCACAGTGCAAACTGTCCAAAACAGCCGAACTCTCACTTCGTGCCCCTCTCTAGTTCCTGATATTGATGGGAAGGAAGGAGGTAGGTCAGGCATATTGGTGTTCGAGTAGTAGTATTTCCTGTGATCTTCACACAAGGTAGGCAGTCTGAATGCAATCCTGCACCAGGGAAAAAAACACACACACAACCAGTCTAGTTTCATGCTAATTTTCAAAAACAGGCACAATGTGATAAACAGCAGTGGCAAAAGTCTAAGAGGGTTCCAAAAGTTCTGCCTTAGCAACAGCATAATTAGACAAATAACAAGCCGCATTGTGGCAGTCAGCTGCACTGAAATTGAAGGAGAAATGAAGCAATCCTCAGAGGTGCTGAACTTAATCCAATTATGAATCAAATGGTAAAATGTGGCAGGGTGGATGTCTGGGTAGCTCTGAGTTGTGTTAGTTGTCAAGAGAAAGACCTGAAGCCCAGGCTGTTGTAATGTTCATGGTTGCTGTCCATAGGGCATTGCAAATAACTCCTCTCTCTCTCTCTCTCTCTCACACACACACACACACACACACACACAGAGAGAGAGAGAGAGACAGAGACAGAGACAGAGAGAGAGAGACAGACACAGACACAGAGACCGGGGGGGGGGATTTTGTATGGAAAGTAAGCTTTCCATACAAAATTCCAAAGAGTGCAGTTTTCTGTTAATATAGATTCTAATACCCAGCCACTGTACAGAACTTCTATCTGTCAATGGAACAGAACAAGCCATGACAAATGAACTCAGCATTTACTTTGTCTACTTGAACCACCAATAACACAGCTACAGAAGAAGAATCAGTTTTAAAATATGGTACCTCTTCTGTTTCTCCAAACCTATATATCAAACATAGTGTTTGCCAACAACTAGATGCGCACAGATCCCACAGAGATGCATGATACGAGAATGTGGTAGAATCACTAGACATGTTCTACTGATCTTGAATTGATGCTGGAGACATGCCTAACATAATTTATAAAATGTACCTAAAAACTAGTAGACTTCCTTTGTCTTTTAATTGTGTATCTGCTCTCTGAATAGATTTGCTTAGTTTTCTCACTGTGTGGAACTACCAAAAAGGAGGTGGATTTATTGCAGCACATTCAGGATCTCTTGAATTAGGAGTAGAGATGGGCACAAATAGAAAAAAATGACGTTTCGGTTTTTCATTTTTCGTTGTGGGTCCGTTTCGGTTCGTTTTTGTTTTTCGCGTATTTTTTGAAAAAAATTCATTTCATTTTTGTTTTTAATTTTTCATTTTCCCCCCGTTTTTTGTGCGATTTAAAGCATTTCCACGCGCGGACGTCCCCCAACGCCCCAGACCAGAGTTAAAACACTAAAAAAATGATGCTGGCAGAGACACAGTATAGACTAGGTACGCAGGGCGGCTGCAAAGGCAGCGGCGGGTGTTGCCCAGGGCGTAAGGCAGCCGCAGAGTGACTGCATTGCGGGGCAGGGGAGGGTACTCACCGAGAGGTACACACACACACAGGGAGGCTGCAAGAGGAATTTCTTCTTTCCCTCCCCTAAGAGCCAGGCTACAGCCAGCAGGAACACAGAGACACACACCTGCCTGGCTGGCCTGAAGTAACGAGTCGCAGAGACAGCAATCCCACCCTAACTCCTACCACAGACTGCAAGGAGGACGGGGGGTGCCAAAGCTTTTTATGCCCTCTGTGGCTGCTACACCTACCCAGTCTGCAACCTGGGCATGCTATTGGTTGAAATTGTCTAAGAATTTACATGATCCTATCACATGGCTTGCATCCATCTTGTGGCTGGAATCCATTTTGTGTCATCCTTAAAGGGAAAAGAAAAAATACATCACGATGGGAGAAAGACAAAAACAAATGTTTTAAGGACCGCAACCCCCTGGTAGGTAATAATTTCAAATAATTATTGCTGTGTTTTTACGGATGTTTGGGACATTTTAATACCTAAGAAATCAATATTAGGCATCTGGGAGCCATTTTGGGTCAATGTCCCCTAACTCCCCTTAAAGAAAAATATACAGCGATCTGAGAAAAGACATAAATGCACATTTTAAGGACCCCAACCCCCTTGGTAGGTATTATCAGGCAGAATAAATAATTATCGCTGGGTTTTTATGGCTCTTCAGAGCATTTTTTAATATTTAAAAACAGCTCATTTCATTGCGCATCGCCATTAATGAAAAACGAAATGTAACGAACCTAATTTTGTGGTTCTGTTCGGTTCGTTCCAATTTCATCACAATTTTCGTTATTCATTTTGTTATGTAACGAAATAAATAATGAATAACGGAATGAAATTTGTTTTCGTTTCGTGCCCATCTCTAATTGGGAGGCTAACCAATGAAGAAGTATTGAAGCAAATGAAGAAACACCAATACAGTATGAAACATATAAAATGCAGAAACATAGAATACTTTTGTCACATAAGGACAAGCCAAAGGTATAGATCAGTGGCTCCCAACTGTGGGTGACCCAGGTGCTCTTGGACTTCAGTTCCCAGAATCCTTTGCCACTAGCTGCACTGCCCAAGGTTTCTGGGAGTTGCAGTCCAAGAACACCTGGGTTACCCAAGGTTGGGAACTGGTATAGATGACCATTCAAGGCAAAATAAATGGGCAACAAACTGTGGGAAGGAAAACTTAACAGTTGATGAACCTTCATTCTTTACACCTGACATATCCAAGGACAGAATAGCCATAAGAACATAAGAACATAAGAAGAGCCCTGCTGGATCAGGCCAAAGGCCCATCTAGTCCAGCTTCCTGTATCTCACAGTGGCCCCACCAAATGCCTCTGGGAGAGCACGAGACTAGATATCTGTCTCCTGATACCACTCCCCTGCATCTGGCCCCTGAAGTACCCCATTTTAAGCCTGGAGATGACACATCTCCATCATGGTTTGTAACCTGTGATGGACTTTTCCTCCAGGAATCTGTCCAATCCCCTTTTGAAGACATCCAGGCCAGAGGCCATCACCACATCCTCTGGCAGGGAGTTTCACAGACTAACAACACGCTGGGTGAAAAAAAAATATTTTCTTTTGTCTGTTCTTACTCTCCCAGCCCTCAATTTGAGTGCATGTCCCGAGTTCTGGTATTTTGTGAGAGGGAGAAGAGCGTCCCTCTATCCACTTGACTCATGCCCTGCATTATTTTGTACATCTCAATCATATCCCCCCTCAGGTGCCTTTTTTCCAATTTCCCTCAGCCAATTTCATGGTTTGCAACATGCCCTTTGTGGGCATTGCTCTGTACCTTTTCAGGATTATCACCCCACTTAAGCATATGAGGAGTGGTGGTAAGAGTCATTGCTTCCACCTGTGCCCTCACCTGTCCTTTTTTTTAGGGTGTAGTGGTGAACTGCAGGTGCAGTTGAAGTGGTTACTGTAGCAACTGGGCCCAGAGAGAGTTTAGAGATGGGGAGAACTCAACTGAGCCACAGAGTCAAACCAGGTTCTTGTGGTTTTCCTCACTACAAGAGTATGCATCACTAATGAGCCTTAACATTTTGCTATGAGAACAGATTTCCCCCAAAATAGTTCATATTACTAGAGGAACTGGGGTAGATTAAGGCATGCTAATGCACGAAACCATGTGAAGTTTAAGATGCACATAAAAAGGGTAAAGGTAAAGGTTATTCGCGCGCCCCCACCGCACATGTATGGTAGTCGTGTCCGACTCTAGGGGCAGTGCTCATCTCTGGTATTCGAGCCGAAGAGCAAGTGTTGTGCAAGTCCATGGTCACGTGGCCAGCATGGCTGCAAGGAAACACTGTTTTACCTTCCTGCTTTTCACGGCGATACCTATTTATCTACTTGCATTTGCATGCTTTTGAACTGCTAGGTTGGCAGGAGCTGGGGTTATCAGCGGGACCTCACTCCGCTGTGTAGCACCCGAGATTCAAACTGCCGAGCTGCCGACTTTGCAGCCGACAGTTTTCAGAGCCTTCCAAAATAAGCACATTGTTCTCATGTAGTTTTATTCTTTATTTTTATTTTGATGATACCATTGCCAGTCATAATCTTCAGCAGCCCCTCCTTATCTGAATCCTGCAACTATAGCTTCCTTAGCTTGCGTCTAAATCCAGCTGTGATGCAGGATCGCTGGTATCAATACACTCTTGCTGGAAAACTCATTCCATCCACCTACGCCTGCTATTGTTAGGATTAAAGCTGAGCTCAAAGGGGAGAGAGCTCTTTGTGGTGGGTGGAAGAGGATATATAAGGATTTCTCGTTAATCTAAAAATTCAAATAGCTCTGTCCTTCACATCCTACCTCCACTATAACATTGTTCATTGAGAGGACCAGGGAGAAGACCTCATTCCCCTGGTCACCTACTTACAGACTGGGACGAAGCTATGTAAAAGACCCATGTTCCTCTATGGGCCTTCCTGGGTTTTAAGAGCATCAAAGGAACCCATTCTCTCTGTCCCACCAACCTCACAGTGGCGCCTGGTGGGGACACGGGAGAGGGACTCCCGCAGAAACTAGGCTGGCCCCGTCTTTGTTGTCCTTCCACAAGCAGCCCAAAGACCTTTCTCTTCAGGCAGACTTTCCCTGAATAACTGGCGTTTGAGAGGGAAGTTTAAATGGATTGTTGTGTTTTTGTTGTCTTAAGGGTGTTTTCGTATTGATTTTATTTACCTCCTTCAAATAGAATTGTTGTTAAATATTTATTTATTTATTTATTTATTTATTTATTTATTTATTTATTTATTTTATATAGCTCGTAAGCTGCTCACTACCCAAAGGTCTCTAGGTGGCTCACAATCAAAATAAACAATTCAGACAATTAAAACATCAAAATGGCAATAAAATTAAACAATACAAAACATTTGAATACAATAAATACGACACAGTAAAATACTACACTAAAATTGCTATCAGAACCTACAATAATCAGGTTAAAAACATCTGGAACAGGAAGGTTTTTACCTGGCGCCGGAATGTCATCAACGTCGGCACCAGGCGGGTCTCACTTGGGAGGGCATTCCATAATCTGGGGGTAGCTGCCAAAAAGGCCCTGTACCTATGAGCCATCCCCTTCACCTCCTTGTCCCTGATTTTCCTGATTTAAGGAAAAAAGGGAGATAAAATATATTAAATGCATAAATAATACATAAATAGGATGTCTGACTGAGCTTTCCTGTTGCCCTGAAGCTTTGGCTGCTGGTCAGTCATCTTGAGTCAGTTTCCTGTCTTAGGAAAAAGTGTCAGTGACCTGCCTCCTTTCCTGATTTTACAACACAGGGGGTGAGATTGGGTGCTGGCTACATCTTAAAAGTGGTTTTTCCAGTGTCATTTCTGCAGGCATTTCTCGAAAGATGTCCCTTGGGGTAGAAAGATTGTTCTTCCTTTTTGATTTCCCTTCCTCCATTTCTAGACACTCAGCCCTGACAGAGAGGTAATTGTCAGGGACTGATTTAAGGGTCTTGCGTGCGGCTGCATAGCAAAACCTTTCCACAGCCGTGTGTATTGCATGGACGGAACTATAATCAGGCACAGTGTGCTTTGCTCTGCACAGTGATTTAGTTCTTCATTTTCAAGGGGAATTGGCTGCCTTGAGCGGTAGAGTGGTGAGGCTTATTAAAAGGGTGTGGTGCAGCCTGCAACGATGGGGTGGGAAAGCATGCTGATGGCCATGAGACCAGAGAGGCTGGTGAACTGAAGGCAGTTGCCCCGCAAGAAGAAAACCATGCAGTCTGAATCTCAATGGAATATAAAAACAAGGAATGGCTGTTTTTCAGAGTCTCTGGGCCTTTTTACACGACCCCTAAGATCCGCTGGTCCCTTAAATTCGGACCAGAGATCTTGAGGGTTTGTTGCTGTTCCTCCCTCCCCACCCGCTCGGCACCTCCCTCCCCACCCGCTCGGCACCTCCCGCTTCGGAGGGGAAAAAAGCCTTAGACAGAGACAAAAGAATAAAAGGCTTACCTCCCGGTGTTGGGGGAAGTTGCTCCGACCTCCATTTACTTCCTGGTTCCTCTTTAAGGGGCGGAGGCAAAAGAAAAACAACAGAAAGAAGCGAGGATAGCTCAGGAACTCTCCGCATCAAATATTTTCACTATAAAAAAGCAGGTACAAGAAAAGTGCAGTTTGGTCACGCTAAGTGGGCGGGGTCGCACTTAATTGTCTGCAAACTCCGGAGCTGGTGGGTAAACATTTTTATCGTCCGGAGCTTGCAGCCATTTGCGGCGGAGCTTAGGGGTCGTGTATAAACGCCCTCTGTGAAGATTCTCAGTCATCCAAGTGAGGTTATCTGGAAGTTGAGTCATGGCAACTAGACATCTATGTCTTCTTCTTCTTCTTCTTCTTCTTCTTCTTCTTCTTCTTCTTCTTCTTCTTCTTCTTCTTCTTCGAGATTGAAGCATTTTGCTACCTATCCAAGCAGCTTCATCAGTCTGGGGAAAGTTAGTGGTGAGCATTTGTTTTTCAGAGGGAAGCCAATAGTAGCCCTTGAATGGGTAAGGCAGCAGAGTAAATGGGTTTTGCTTTTGTTTTCTATAATGAGAACCAGCATCCTCTACTAGAATTCAGCCAAGTCTAATTCATGCTGAACATGGTTTCAGGCCAAGGTCTTTCCCATCATATGCCGTCTGGTCCTTCTGAACAAAGGAACAAAGGATCCTTCTGACAGGTCATAAAGGGGGACTATAGAAAGGTCGATTAACAATACGAATAATTACCAGCTTTTTAAAAGGTACTTGACCAGTTTCCTTTCTCCATTCACTTGCACCATCATGAAAGGAGTCACCACTGGAGAAGGCCCTTCTTCTCACAGTCAACCTCTGAGCCTTGAAAACCTAAAACATGTGGTTTTGAAAATGCAGGCTCAGCTGGGGTCTTCACCAAAGCTCATATCACAGAATGCTTTTTGGTGAGGAGAAAGAGATTCCTAAATATAGAATACTCATGTGTCAAGAGAGGACAATGGGCGCTTTTACATGACCACTAAGATCCACTGGCCACTTAAATTTGGACCAGAGATCTTGGGGGTTTGTCGCTCTTCCTGTGTTCCCACCCCTCTGCACTCCCTTGCTCCTGTCTGCATGAGGGGAGGGAGGAAAAAAAGGAGAAAAGGCTGCAGGCTCACCTCCGTCTGCCCATCGCAGCCCCGGAAGCAAGCATTCCAGTCTCTTAAAGTCTCTTAAAGCGGCAGGGTGCAAAAAACAAACAAACAGAAGGCGAGGAGAGCCCGGCACTCACTGCTTTACGTCCGCATCAGAAATTTTTCACCTTCCGAGACCAGGTACTTGAAAAGTGTGCTGGGACGCGCTTAGGTGGGCGTGGTCATACTTAATTTTTTTTTAAGTCCAGAGCTGGTGGGAAAACATTTTTAAGCTCCGGATCTGGGAGCCCTTTGCCTCGGATTTTAGGGGTTGTGTAAAAGTGTCCTATATTGCAACGGTTCTCCCTGATGCACTAAGAGTGGCCAGTTGCCCAGATGGCTAGGGTATGATGATGATGATGATGATGATGATGATGATGATGATGATGATGATGATGATGATGATGATGATGATGATGATGATCAAGAAGTCAGAAATCTCTTCCACCTCCTCCTTTTCTTTGTAAAGCAAGAGTGAGCAAATTTTTGCAGCTTTGGGGGTTACAGACAAGTTCTCAACTTTGGGCCAATTAGTGACCAATATCGTTCTCTAAGTGGCATGACTGCTCATTGGGGAAGTTTTTCACCCATATGTCTGAATCAGGGCCATAACAGCCTTTTTATTTCCTTCAAAAGAGTGCATGGCAGGTCAATCTTAGTTTCGTGTAGGGAAATTTAGATATTTGAAGTGTAACTGTGTGTATGCAAGTGTATGTATGAGCAAGGCTGGATCAGAAGCTATAAATGAAGTCTGATATGCCAGTAAAGATTTTAACTTACGATCTATTCTGACCCTCTGCACAACACTGGGTAGAGTTGTATTGTTTTGCACTGCCATTGCAAATGTATTTTTAATAAATAAATAAATAAATAAATAAATAAATAAATAAATAAATAAATAAATAAATAAATAAATAAATAACATTATAAGCAGCTCATCAGCAATGCAACTCGAAAGTCCAGGTCTCCAGGTCAGAAAATATCAACTCCCTCCATCTTCTTTGTTTCTCATTCTGTTCTTCCATCTCTGCTGCACAACATGGGATAGATATTTGGATTGGATTACAGCTTCACAATGACTCTTTGTATGTGAGTTCTTTTATTAGATCACCTTGTCTGGTTTGGGATAGGATTTCAAGGTAGTGAAAGGTCAGAGAAAGTCAGAAAGTTGCATATTCCCCTAGACAGAAACTTCTTCATATATATTCTTATGAACAGTCAGCAAAGTTGAGCAGATGCCGAATGCCTATAAATGTTTGAATTCCCCTTCAATCTGAACCTAGCAAATGGGTAGGGGGATGGGGGATCTATCACTTTCCAATTTCAGCAACATTTAGATTTTCTAAATGCGTCAAAGTCTTTCAGTCCTGATTAGGAACATGTTTGCAACATTTGGTGAAATTTTAAAACACGAAATGAAATGAATTTCCCCCCACTAGCCAAATTCAGAGGCTGTTGCTATCTGTGCCTGTCTTACTGCTTTTAAAGATGATGAGCCTGTCAAGAAAGAGTGATGACAACCCAAATTTCAGTACTAATGTGACCGAATACACAGTCATTCAGTGACCCAGTTCATGGATGCGATTTTGCCGAACCACAACGAACTGCCAAACATTTTTCTACTTGCCACTTCATTTTGATTCAACAAAACAGGATGTCTGTGAAGATTCTCAGCCATCCAGGTGAGCTTATCTGGAAGCTGAGTCATGGCAACTGGACTTCTTTTCTTGTGAGATCGGTCTCACAAGAAAAGAAGTCCAGTTGCCATGACTCAATTTCCAGATAATAATAATAATAATAATAATAATAATAATAATAATAATAATAATAATAATAATAACAACAACAACAACAACAACAACAACAACTTTATTTTTATGCCGCCTTTCTCCCCAAAGGGACCCAAGGCGGCTTACAACAAATTCAAAAAAGTACAATAAAATCAATACAATGTAAAAACAACATAATACCAATAAAATACTATAAAATATTATATAATATAATACAATAAAAACAAGATTAAAAAACAGTAGCTGCAGCAGAGTTTAAAAAGCTCCCCAGCCAATAACTAAGATGTTATAAAAATTGTTAAAGGTTGGAGGCTCAGAAGGCTTGCCTAAATAAGTAAGTCTTAAGGCCTCGTTTGAATATTTCAAGGGAGGAGGCAGTTCTTAACACAAAATGAGGATGGCTCACCTACCTTCTTCTCACTACCCCCGTTGACTCCGCCTACCTGGTCCTGCCACATCCACTCAGCTGATAGATGGGAGCATGCACAGAGACAGTAGCCTGCCACCACCTCTGAAGATGGTGACAGAACCAGGGAATACCCCACCAAAAAATGGAAAAATGAACTGTGTGAATGAATGAATGAATGAATGAATGAATGAATGAATGAATGAGAAGCTAAACATGGCTTCCTTTGCAAATCTAATTGTTAAAGTATTGAAGGAATCAGGAACCCTGAAAGGAAAGCAGCAGCAAAAGGAGAAAATGCATGTTACTCTTAACAGGTACAGTACTTGGAGTCTATACTCCTGGAATTTGTGTGAACTGCTCAACGCCCCTGTCCCATACAACACAGTGAAGGAGAGCTGGTGTACATGGCAAGAGTGCACAAGCAGTGTGCTACTAAGTAAGAGAGGGGCTGCTTGCCACCAGGCCTGGCCCAAGACCAAGTCCCAAAACATCTCTAATGGTGGTAGTCAGGAATGTCTCACAGTCATATCAAGCAGCTCCTTTGGGTCGCCTTAGTAGCCTGTTCCCTGAATTTCATGGATGGGCTGCATGAGTGATGTGGCCCAATCATATATATATAGTATTATCTTTCTGTAGGTTAGGCTTGGCCACAGTTCCTTGTGAGTATACCGTTTGCTGAACTGGGACCGTTATCCATCTTGTCATCGTCATGGGGGTGGTAGCAGGAGTAGCTGAATAGTAGTGTGGCATCAGTGTGGAGACCAGTGTTGCCATCTTTATAAACTCATTTAATAGCTTGTACTGAGGATACGGAAGCTAGCTGGATAGCTCAGTGTTTTAAGTATTTGGCTGCTGGTTGGGAGTTCGATCCCCCTACTGTGCCTCCTGGGAGAGGAGCCAGCCTGTGTGGCCTTGGGCAGGCTTCACAGTCCCAGAGCAACCCAGGCATGTCCAGACTTCAGCCCTTGTGGTGTTTTGTACTACAACTCCCAGAATTCTAAGCTTAGATTGTCAATGACAAAGGACTGTGGGAGTTGTGGTCCAAAACATCTGGAGGGTCGAAGTTTGGGCATGCATGCCCCAGAAGGATTGCTAAACCATTTCTGAGTCTTCTCTACCTAGAAAACCCTTTAGTAAGTCAGTATTGACTTGATGACTTCCCAAGTCTCATCATGGCGAAAGTCCTGGCCATGGCACCCCACTGTACTAATGGGATTTCTTGGCTTCTGAAGAAAATGAAAAGCCCACCTCATTTCCCTCTCTCAACTTTTGCCTCTCCCTTACAGTTCCATGGCTTTCTGAGACCTTTTTCCCCTATAAAGCTGCCATTTTGTACAATAGTTAAGTTATAATAACTTCTGCACATAGCTGTCAAGTTTCCCGTATTAGCTGGGAAACCACGTTTTTAGGCATCTTTCCCACCATTGTCCCATAATAGTATTTCCTGGATTGTATAATTTTTAAAAAACCCTTTGAATGGCATGGGGTTGCTGCATGGGTGCCGCCATGTTGGGGGCAGCTATTGAGCACCCTTGAAGTATCGACCATGCTCAATAGGTGTTAGGGGCGGAGATACTGTGACCACGATCTCTTATTTTCAAATCCGAAAATTGCCTTTGTTTTTGTTTTTTGTGGGTTTGTTTTTGTTTGTTTGTTTGTTTTGTTTTTGTGATCGGGAGCCCCTGCCAAAGGGGAAGGGGAGGGGAGGGGCACTTTGTTTGGGGTTTTTTTGCAACTGGGAGGGGAACAGGGCACTTTGTTTGTGGGGGGGGTTGCAATCAGGTGGGCAAGGGGGGAGTGGGTGCTTTGTTTGTGTTTTTGTACATGTGTTTTTGTTTGAATGTGTGCACCCATTACACCTCCCCCCCCCCTCCTTTCCCGGCTGGGGCCAGAGAAAACTTGACAACTATGCTTCTGCACAGATTGGATTTTTTTTTTTTTGGTGGGGGGGTATGATTTCAAAATGTCAGAGGGGTCTCACAGAGTTTCCCCTGAGATTTATCAATGAAAAGAAGGGGGGAGGTTTTGTACAGAGAAATGCCTCAATGGGGGTGGGGGTTGTTCTTTGGTTTCTAGACACAAAGAAGAAGCTTCAAGATTCATGTCCCTAGTTCATTCTATCTGTATCAGCTCTTGAGAACATAGTTCACTCAGATGTCCTTTCCTATCCTGGTCCTCCTTTGCCCTACCATCCTACACTGTCTCTTGAGTAGCCTGTCCCTGAAATGCACCTCCCTTATGAGGAAAGGGCACCTCCCTTATGAGGAAGGGCTAAAACATTTGAGGTTCTTTAGTCTGGAAAAAAAGGCGCCTGAGGGGGAATATGATTGAGACGTACAAAATTACGCAAGACATGACTAAAATGGGTAAAGGGACGCTCTTCTCCCGCTCACAAAATACCAGAACTAGGGGACATGCACTCAAATGGAGGGCTGGGGGAGTGAGAACAGACAAAAGAAAATATTTCTTTCCCCAGCATGTTGTTAGTCTGTGGAACTCCCTGCCACAGGATGTGGTGACGGCACCTGGCCTGGATGCCTTCAAAAGGGGATTGGACAGATTCCTGGAGGAAAAGTCCATCACAGGTTACAAACCAGGATGGAGATGTGTAATCTCCAGACTTAAAACCAGGGTACTTCGAGGACCAGATGCAGGGGAGTGGTATCAGGAGACAGATATCTAGTCTCGTGCACTTCCAGACACATCTGGTGGAGCCACTGTGAGATACAGGAAGCTGGACTAGATGGGCCTTTGGCCTGATCCAGCATGGCTCTTCTTATGTTCTAATGTTCTTATGACTTGGTGGCCAGCATCGTGCCCTAACGTACCAAAAAGATCTGAAAACAACCCCCAAACCTTCAAAAGTTACTCTAAAACCAGTTGCCAAGAACTGCTATGAGTTGGTCTACAATGCAAGTTATTGTCATCATCCTTTCGGCTTCCTTGCCTCCCTTTTTCTGCTGCCTGTTTTAAGAATATGAATGGATGCCCCCAATTCCCTTACACTGCATTGGTCGCATCCTTTCATTCCCATTGACTATTCACTGTTATTACTTGTCTTTGGCTCCAGCGATCATGTGCTGGGTGTAAGCCACCTTCAGGTCCTTTTTTAGGCGAAAGCTGGGATAAATATTATAAATGCATTTAAATAGGTAAAGAGACAATCTGGTCATCTTTGGCATGTGAACACAATATTAGTTATGTAAAGGGTGAAGACACCACCTGTTTCTTTACCACCGGCAACAACAACTCATGGACTCCAGCAAACATGGGCAAGCCCTAAGTCCAAACAACCTAAAACATAAGAAAAGGGCTTTCC
Organism: Phrynocephalus guinanensis; assembly: GCA_037367245.1. Taxonomy (NCBI): domain Eukaryota; kingdom Metazoa; phylum Chordata; class Lepidosauria; order Squamata; family Agamidae; genus Phrynocephalus; species Phrynocephalus guinanensis. Next base: position 128,740,520 of record CM074736.1, read on the forward strand.
TTCTGCAAACAGAGCATATCCAAGGCACAACAGGTTGTGTGAAGCATTTGGGCCAGTCCTTTGGCCATCTGTCTGCTTTGGTTTGTCCTCCCCCATTTTCTCTAGTTCATCCTCTGTTAATCAGTAGGCAGATTCCGTGTGTTCATGTGGGTGGTTGTGTTTGTACTTCTTAATTACAAAAGAAAAAAATAGTCATTGGGCAAAGGAACAGGTGCTAAGATTGCAGAGTTGTTACCTCACAATCTAAGCTAGCTTTCAGCCCAACTGGTTGTCCGGGTGGTCGCATCTTCTGCCACTTATTCAGAATCAACCACAAAGCAAAGCTGGGAACATTTTAAGGTAAGCGATATTTTGGACAGGGACAAACAAAATGGTGTCAGGCCTTGGACCAAATCTGCTCAGCTCTAGAAGAACAAGCATTACTGGTGCCAGGTGGGGCTTGTTTACAACAGTCTTTATATAATGATTTATTACCATTTATCAGAAACAGTGTTGATCAAGACATGAAAGCATCTTGTTATTATGTATTTTTGCTGCAGCTTTTACAGATCTCCAGTCAGATAGATATAGGCTGTGTCTGTGATTGCGCACCAGTTTTGATGATTTCTTTTATTTTTTACTCCATGAGTCTACTATGGGAGGATTTTGTTACAGGCACAGTCGTCAATTTGCCTGTGTAGGCTTAGAAATGAAATGGAAGTGCACTCAGTACTCATGCTATGGATCTTAAATATATGTCTTTCAACATCCCCATCTTTGTTTACCTTTAATTCTGTCATCTGACATTGAAAACTATTACCTTGTAGCTAAGCAGTAAACTGCACCAACTGACTGACTTTGACCTCTTCTGAATGGAACACATATACTGGAATGCAGTACTTTACTAAGTTACAATTTGAGTTGTTGTTACATGCCATGAAGTTGCATCAAATTTATAGTGGGTCTGTGAATGAGTGATCTCCAAAATGTTCTGTCCTCAACTGCCTTTCTTCTTCTTCTTCTTCTTCTTCTTCTTCTTCTTCTTCTTCTTCTTCTTCTTCTTCTTCTTCTTCTTCTTCTTCTTCTTCTTCTTCTTTGTCCCATTTGGTGGTGAGGTCCAGTTTTCTTCTTTTGGCCTTCCACTTAGCACAGTCATGTATTAGGTCTGGGTGAATCCGAGACAACTTCATGTCATTGTCAAGGATGCTCATCCAGTGCTGTCAGTGGACAGATCCATTGTTTGCTGCAACTTTGAATAAATCAGGTGGCCTGTCACAGGGGCAAGTAGATAAATAGGTAACGCCATAAAAAGCGGGAAGCTAAACAGTGTTCCGTGCACAGAAATGCATTCAGCCGTGCCGGCCACATGGCCACAGACTTGCCCAACACTAGCACTTTGGCTTGGAAACGGAGAAGAGCACCACCCCTAGAGTCAGACACGACTAGCAGAAATGTGTTGCAGGAGCCTTTACCTTTTTGCAAGGAGGTCTATATGGCACACATAGGCCGCTTTTACATGACCCCTAAAATCCAAGGCAAAGGGCTCCCAGATGCGGACCTTAAAATTGTTTTCTCACCAGCTCCGGACTTTAAACAAAATTAAGTACGACCACCCCCACCTAAGCGCGGCCCAGCACCTTTTCCAAGTGCCTGGTCTCCAGAGGTAAAAAAAATTCTGGTGCGGACTATAAAGCTGTGGATGCCGGGCTCTCCTCGCCTTTTGTTGTCTTCCCACCTCTTTAACAGCTTGGAATGCCTACGGGGCTGCTCCAACTGGTAGACGGAGGGCAGACGGAGGTAAGCCTGCATCCTTTTCTCCCTTTTTTTCTCCTTCCCCTCACGCAGACAGGAGCAATGGAGTGCGGAGGGGTGGGAACACAGGAAGCAGAACAAATCCCCAAGATCTCTGATCTGAATTTAAGTTGCCAGCGGATCTTAGGGGTCGTGTAAAAGCGCTCATAGTTATGCCACTTCTGCGTGCCACTTCCAGCATCTGCAGCCAGAGAGAATTGCCTGACTTTGCCTCCTGACTAGATTGGCCTTGCCAGCTTTTCAGCGGTGATGAGGAATGTAAAATCCCCCGTCAGATGATTTCTTCAACAGCAAGAGACTGCCATTTGGCTGCCAATAGCCCAGATGCTTGCTCTTACAACGTCTTTATCACGAGAACACGTTCGATTACAGTGGTTCCTGCTCTCATTACGTAGCATGTCTTGGAAAGTGGGTGGGTTACCTGGGGGCATGAATTGTATTGCCATTCAACAAACCGCTGCCAGTTGTTTTTGTGTTAGTTGTACACACTTCATATTCCATGCAGCGGCTCCATCCCAGCTTCCCTTTTACAATGGAATCTTCCTCCCAGATTGTGCTATTGATTCAACAGCATGGCTAAAGTACCAGGATAATGAACAAAATCATGGTGCTCTCCCCTCCCGTCTGCTCTTTTCTCTTTTTTCCCTCCTCGCTGATTTTCTACCGACTTAACAGCTTGCTCTTATTACGGAGCAATGGAAGCTGTTTGCTACAGCTGTTCGGTCCAGACATGTCAGGAGGATGTGGGGAGCACTGTTTGCTTGATTAACAGGACGTCAGCCAAACGTGGCCAGATTCAGGTGGTAAATTGTAGGTGCAGAGCAGCGCTGATTCTTAAATGGTGCAGTTCTTTTGGCCGCTATACTGATTAGAGCATTGCCTTAAACTGAGAGGAGGGGGCGGAAACCCCCCAAAGAAGAAAAAAGGCTGGGAACCAAATGATATGCAAACATGTAGTAAATTGGGAACACCAAGGGCTCTTTTATCCCACTAAATTGGTATGTTATTTATATTATTTTAAAGAAATTAACAAGTGCCCTAATATAAATCTCTGTGAAGCTAATGGCTATATCCCACATATGCATATGCTGAAAGCAGTATGAGGTCTTCAGCCCATTGAAGGCAGTCATATTCTTATCTGATCATGGAAGAAATTATTTTCTGAGCTGAAGTTTCCATTGTCACCCAGTTCTATGTCTGAACTACTCATTCATTCATTCATTCATTCATTCATTCATTCATTCATTCATTCATTCATTCATTTTTATATTTCTGTATCGCAACCAATTTTCCCCATGGAAACTCTGAGAGGTTCACTTCTTTCTTTCTTTCTTTCTTTCTTTCTTTCTTTCTTTCTTTCTTTCTTTCTTTCTTTCTTTCTTTCTTTCTTTCTTTCTTTCTTTCTTTCTTTCTTTCTTTCTAGCAGAAGGAAAATGTTCTCTCTAAGGAAAACCTCCTGTCTTACTTTTTCATCTCAAATAATGGTCACGATTGCCTAGCTTCAGTAGAAAATACAAGATATATAGCTTTTGCTAAATTTACTGACAACGTCATCGTCTTCAGCATTGTTACCACTTGCCATCATCAGCAGGATTTTCTTAGGGTTCACCTGGAAACATGTTGCTAACCCTTGCCCGTCCATGGGGTGACAGTGGCACTCTTCACGCAATGCAGGACAGCCTGATCAAATCCAGCACAGCCAGCTGCCTCCGGGTTAGAAAACTGGGCAGTGACACGAATTCAAGAACTTGGAACCATTGCGTTTTTGAGTACACCTCCCAGGATACTCTACCAGCAATAAAGCAATGCTTGCAAGCTTCAGGTTCACAGCCCATAGCCATGATGGCTGGGGGGTTCTGGTAATTGCAGTTCAAAGAAACAACATTTCTGAGCTCTGAATTCGTGCTCTGTGCTGTCTAGGGGATGCTGGGAGTTGTAACCCAGAAAAAGTAGCACTTCTGAGATCTGTATGGCGTATTTAACCCAACATGATGCAATTGAAGCATAGAACCACGAAAAGGATGGTAGGGATTCCTGAAGAATCCGCATTTTCCATGTACAGTACGTATGTGAATACTGAATGGTGATGTTTGAAGCATTGTTTTGGTGAGTCATGCCATAGGCATAGAGCAACACATTGCAGACAGGCCCCCTCCATGTCTCTGGTGGAGCACGGTGATCAGAGTGTCAGGAAGACCTGGGCACCAGGTCCCACTTGACTCTAATGTTTATTGGGTGACCTTGGGGAAGTAAAAGGATTCTGGAGAGATGGAAATGCTAAATGAATGGATAGGCATTGTCCTTAGTATTTGTTTATGTGCTGTGGAAAACATTTGCAGACTATTTTCTGTAGATCCGCATCACTACGAAAAGGCGTTGGGCTCCCATTGGCACTCAGCACCAGAAAGGGCAAGTGAAAAGGGAATACAGTAGTACCCCCATATCCACTGATTCATTATCCACCGATTGAGTTGTCCATGGTTGGCAGAGGAAAGAATTAAATAATTCAGCAGCCACAAAGCAAGCTGTTGTCACAAACAGCAGTTGTAAAGCAAGCTGTTGTCACAAATAGCATCTGTAAAGCAAGCTACTGTCACAAACAGCAGCCATAAAGCAAGCTACAGTCTCAAAACAGCAGTCATAAAGCAAGCTACTGTCAGGAAACAGCAGTTTGGGGGTGGGTGATCAGGTGTTCTCTCTTATCCATGGTTTTCATTATCCACGGGAAGGCCTGGAACCAATCCCCAGCGGATACTGGGGTCCTACGGTAGTTTATGTCCATTAATAGGAAGGAGAAATAGGCCAGTAAGAGCCTGGGCAGATCAAAGCAAAAGCAAAGCAAAGTGTTCTACCTATATACCACCCCATAGCACTTCAAGTAGTCTCTGGGCAGTTTATAGTTTAATTACAGGATGCAGGCTACACATTGCCCCCCCCCAACAAGCTGGGTACTCATTTTACCGACCTTGGAAGGATGGAAGGCTGAGTCAACAATGAGCCAGCTACCTGGGATTGAACACCCACAGTTTTAGCTGCAGGACAGGCATTTAACCACTGCGCCACATCAGCCCTCAGTCTGCTTCTCCTTTTCAAGGGAATTGAATTATTGCTCCCCTCTTCGTCATTCTCATCCTTGTCACGATCCTTGTTTAAGGAACAGCTTCACTTAGGCGAATTTTGAGTGTCTAAGTAAACAAAATCATGGTTGGGTTCATAGCACGCTGGAAAGCAGTTCTGATTTTAAGCACACACACACACCCAACCCAACCCAAGAGGAAAAGATCGTGTGTAACTGCGGCCATGCAAAGATCATGGTGACAGGAAAGTCATCCCTTAGTGCAAAGTGCTTTTGACAGGGGGCTGCGAATTAATATGCAGGAAAATCTGACAGCCCTTGTAAGGCAGTTAAATGCCAGCCAAGAATCCTGGTTCCTGTCTCTCTTCGAGGCGTCTCTGCCCTTCACATGCAAGGTGCAGCTGGTTCCTCAACGATTTGTGATTCTTCCCTGTAGGGCAAAGAGTCATGTTTTTTAAAAGGGTCCCAGACAGCCTTTGGTTCAAAATTCATATCCCCTTTTCAGAGTCTGTTCTTAAGAAAACAAAGAATTTATTTATTTTAATATTTTTACCACTCTGGTATTCTTGCCAAGAAAACTCCATGGACATGGAGTCACGAAAAGTAGGTCATAACTGTAACCACACACACACACACACACACACACACATTCCTCCTTGGAAAAGGACCCAAGGTGGCTTACAAGAGTGAGGGACAATATACAGCCCAGAACATCCAAAACATATTCAAGTTAAGAACAGGGAATTAGAAGAAGCATGTTACATTAAAAGGTAACATTAAAGCTACCAGGAAGACACACACACACACACACACACACACACACACACACACACACACACACACACACACACACACACACACACACACACACACACACACACACACACACACACACACAAATCCATTATGAGGGATGGAAACCAGCATGGAAACACTGGTGTTCATTATGAGATCAGTCAATGCAATCACACATAGTAATCCATCTAAAAGTCACATGATAGGTAGTCCCTCATTCAGGGAACACTTGCCTGAAAAGGAAGGTCTTTGCTTGCTTCCAGAAAGACAGCAGAGATGAGGCAGTCCTGGCCTCCAGCAGGAGGGAGTTCCAAAGTCTGTCAGAGGCATGATGAGCACCATAACCGAGTTGATACCCTAACCTTCAGCAAGTCCCAATAGTAGCTTAGGAGACTTAAAATCGCAGTGATTTTTTTCTTTGTCAGTGGGGTAGGGGCTCTGCTTCTCATCCAAACAGGACCTCATTTTGGAGGCCCCGTTTGGATGAGAAGCAGTAAACAAATCCTAATACTAAAGTCATCCTAAAGTCATCATCAAACAGATTATTTAAACACTACAATATAACAGATTGGTATAAAAGCAGGCAGTACTAGCTTTTAACGGCATTGCATAGCATCCCTTTGACCGTCGTGGGAATGAATCCATGACTCTGTGGTTGAATCTGTGCTCTGCTTGACCTTGGTTACTTGAAGCTTACCTGAAAATGTGGGGTGTGTGGTGTAAAGGGGTCCTATTTCAACTGACCTCTTGTAATCCAGTCATCCTGTAAATGCTTGAAGGCAAGGTCACATTTCTCCAAGAGGCCATTTCCAGTCTTCCTCTGCAAGAATAAATGGAGGTTGATTTTTGTTCAGTGTTAAACAATTAACAAATTATGCCAAAAGGGGGAGATCCATGCAATTTCAAGGGAAAGGTTTTTAATAAATGGTAGTAGCTTCTTGTTGTCTCGGATCTTTCTTAGCAAATACATTTTTAAGTGTACCCGTTACAATCGTACTCTTCACTATACTGTTTATAGTCCTTGGGAGTACAGATTGTATCTAGCTCTAAAATGACACTGATCATCGGTGCTGCAGAAGAAGAAATACTGTTTAATATGTCAGTTGAACAGTCTGGGAGCTGTGGCTATTTCCATGGTTGTATTGCTCAAATAGCTCTCTGACTAGCTCAGTGCATTAGGTAGCTGGCTGCAGAGCTAACGGTTGGGCGTTTGATTCCCCTCTGTGTGTTTGTCCCAGGAGAAAAGCCAGCCTGTGTAACCTTGGGAAAGCTGCACAGAGAGCTCCCCAAAAAAAAAGCAATAGAAAAGCGCTTCTGAGTTCTCTCTAGCTGGGGAAACCTAGAAAAAGTCACCATGTTAGCACTGACTGGAAGGGACCATTTATATTAGTCAAATGCTTACTTTCTCACTCACTTGAATGGTTTGATTGGGATGTTATTTATAATACTTCCTTGTTTGATAGCTGTTGTGAGTTTTTCGGGCTGTTTGGCCGTGTTTTGGAAGTTTTTCTTCCTGACGTTTTGCCAGACTCTGTGGCCGGCATCTTCAGAGATCTAGCTCCTTTCCCTCTGAAGATGCCAACCACAGAGTCTGGTGAAACATCAGGAAGGAAAACTTCAAGAACATGGCCAAACAGCCCCCAAAAAAACTCACAACAGTTATCAGATCCTGGTTGGTTGAGAAAGCCTTCGAGAATTCTTGTTTGTTTTTAAAAGATGTATTATTGGGTGTTTCTCTACACAGTGCTTGTTTATTAAATGAAAAATGCCTCAGAGTAATGAGCTAGGTTTTAAAAAGAACACACACACACATTGAAGAAGAAGAAGAAAGAAACTGATCATATTGAAGAGAGAACTAGAACGGTTTGCTTATCCAGAGGCCAAACCTGGTAAGCGTCTTTAGAATGATCTCCCAAGATCATGGCCATTGGCTATGCTGGTGGTGGGGAGTAATTCTGTTTCTGTTTATGCGTGCACAATTTAATCCATAGTTGTTCATCTTGCTGCTAACTAGCAAGGAGCCAGGCCCATTATTAGGAATCCATCTGTTTTGTAGTTGTGTGTGTACTTCTGAATGCAACCTGCACTGCTTAACACCAGGTCAACATTGTGGGCAAACACATGCTAACTTACATGCATAAATTCCCCACAGGTTACTGTGTGTTATTTTTTCCACGTTTGATCAGTGTGGAAGGTCTTGCCACATGTGGGGGAGTATAGAATAGAATATAGGAATAGAATATAGGAATATCCAGAAAATATTGTTTTCTGGATCATGCTTTTTGTCCACTTGTACCATGGTGGCTCATTCTGACTGGTAACATTCCAGAATTTCAGCCAGAGGTCTTCCCAATACTTTCTACCCTGTCCCTTTAAAATGGAACTACTATCATTTGATAGCGATTTCCATGTCCATAAGCAGACATCAGAGATGGCCCATAACTGGAAGAAGAAAATCCTCAACTAATGAAAGCATCCAAGGACTCTTAAAGATAGAGCATTTATCCTGTTTAACACACTAGGTCAGTGATGGCGAACCTATGGCACGGGTGCCAAAGGTGGCATTCAGAGCTCTTTCTGTGGGCACCCGACATCGCCCCTTCATAGCCACCTATATACAGGTTAAATTACTGTATTGGCACTTTGCAAAAAAATTAGTGGGTTTTGAATTGCAGTTTGGGCACTCGGTCTCTAAAAGGTTTGTCATCACTGTACTAGGTCCTTCAAAGATTTGACTGCAGTTTTCCCCATCTTCCACACCATGTTTCCCATGCCTCATGTAGTACAGTGGCCTTTCATGTGACTGCCAGCCGCTCTCAAAACCTTTAAAAAAGACTTCATCTAAGAGGGTTCAGCACGGAAGTTCTTTCCTTGACTTTTCCTTGAAAGATTTCATAAAGAGAAGTGTCTTTCTTTAAGAAATCAGAATGTAAATCATTTAAAACTCCTGTGAGGACTTTAATTTTTAAAATTAAAGCTCCTTAACTGGTTTATAGGCATTATGCATTCCCCAGACCTGTGGGATAGGGGAATTTGGTTGTGGGCATTCCTGAAGAACTCTGAAGTCCAAGAAATCTGCTTGCTGGGAAGGAATGTCTTAGTTTGAGCACAGGATGGGCATATAAACTCTGTATCAAGGAACATCTCTGTTGAATTTGCTCTTCCAAATAAATATTCTGAATATGCAGTACTACAGTGCATGAAAGAGGGAAGAGCACAGAAATTCACGAGAGAGTTTTTGTGCATTCCTAAGCAGAAATTTAACATTGAATACATCGGACCAAGTGAACTTTCAGGAACTCAAGTAGTACTTTCTTGCTCAAATTCAGGTCTGCTTTGAGAGGAAACTGCCGACACACCGATACTGCACTTTATCAAGGCTTCACTTTTGATTCAACTCTTCGCTCTGTGCATTGGAGTCTAAATATAGATATTAACTCCCACACCTGCATGCATGGAATTTCTCCATCACTTATTAAAGAGAGAAGCTGTGCAGAAAGTAGAGTTGCTGTATAGAGAGCTAAACACTAAATAGCTGGGACATTAATAATAAAGCGATAGAGAGCGGAAAACTAGCCGTTTGGGGAATTTACAATGATGCAGACTTTCTGCAAAGTGCCTTTTGAGCTTTTCACATTTTTAAAAAAATGCAATTTGTACTAGCTAAAAAGGAGATGTGCCTTGGACCATGATGTTTGTTTGTGTAAAGTGGGTGACGGACTGTAGATGGAGTTTGCGTAGAGTGGGTGATGGACTGTAGGTTCTTAGGAGTTATTCTACAGGAGGATTTGACCTGGAGCGCCAACACTCCAACAGAGATTTTATCTTCTGAGACTTCTCAGGAGGGAACAACTGTCTAAGAAACTGTTGGTAACCTTGTACCGGGGCTTTATAGAATGTACTGTCACTTACTGCCTCTCTGTCTGGTTTGCCAGTTGCACAGTGGCAGATAGAAGGGCACTCCAGAGGGTTATAAACACTGCCCAGAGGATAGTGGTCTGTCCTCTTCCTCCTTTCGAAGAATTATAAAACTCCAGATGCTTAAGGAAGACATCTAGAATTCTGAGAGACCCTTCGCACCCCGGCCACCATTTTTTTTGAACAGTTGCGGTCTGGCAGGAGATATAGGACTCTCAGGTCAAAGACAAATAGACTAAAGAACAGTTTTTAATCCCAGAGCAGTATTTAAGTTAAATGTGACGGTTTTAGCATCATCTTACACAGTTTTTAAGTAGTGTTTTAAATTTTGTAAGCAGTTTTTAAGAGTTTTTAATATCTTGCATGGTGTTTCATGTGTGTTGTATGGTTCCTTGTTTTGAGTGTGTAGTGAAACAGCACTCTAATTTTGTTGTGCATATCTTGCATATGCATAATGACAATAAAACTCTAAAGAGCAGAGACATCACTTTGCCAACTAAGGTCAGGATAGTCAAAGCTATGGTTTTTCCAGGAGTGATGTATGGAAGTGAGAGCTGGACTATAAAGAAGGCTGATCGCCGCAGAATTGCTGCTTTTGAGCTGTGGTGCTGGAGGAGAGTCTTGAGAGTCCCCTGGACTGCAAGGAGATCAAACCTATCCATCCTGAAAGAAATCAACCCCGAATGTTCACTGGAAGGACAGATTTTGAAGCTGAGGCTCCAGTATTTTGGCCACCTCATGAGAAGAGAAAACTCCTTGGAAAAGTCCCTGATGCTGGGAAAAATCGAAGGCAAAAGGAAAAGAGGATGACAGAGAATGAGATGGTTGGACGGTGTCATCGATGCAACCAAAATGAATTTGACAAAACTCCGTGAGGCAGTGGAGGATAGGAAGGCCTGGCGAGCTCTGGTCCATGGGGTCACAAAGAGTCGGACATGACTGAACGACTGAACAACAACAACAACAACAAAAATCAAACTCTGTTGTATTGTATTCTATGGGAGGAGGGAACCAGTCAACAGGTGTTGAAGAGCATTCTCTCAATAAGCCCTCACAGAAAATTGTTATATGAAGTTTCAAGTGTATTAGTCATTAAGTTGTCTGCAAAGCTATCTCAGGGCTTACAGTTCAATGTTGTTCATGCCATTGTGGTAATTGCTGCTTGGGGTAAAACTGTCCACCCATTTTTCATTCCTAGTGTAGGCATCTCATAAAAAGCAGCAAATTGGTCTCCAGTAAATATGAGAGGGTGATTACCAAAAATGATGGGATGCAAGTGGAGATAAAATATAGACAGGAAAATCTGATCATATCGAACGGTCAATGAGAGTGGTTTGCTCAGCCAGAGGCTAAAGGGTAGGAAGCATCTTTAGACTGAACTCCCAGAAAACCTCAACCAACAGAGCCACTGGCTTATGTACATGGGTAGTACTCTCAGCTGTGATGGGTAGTACAGTAAGACCCCTGTATCCACTGATTCATTATCCACTGATTCAGTTATCCACGGTTGGCAGAGGAAAAAATTAAATAATTCAGCAGCCACAAAGCAAGCTGTAAAGCAAGTTGTTGTCACAAACAGCAGCTGTAAAGCAAGCTATTGTCACAAATAGCAGCTGTAAAGAAAGCTACTGTTTCAAAACAGCAGTCATAAAGCAAGCTACTGTCAGAAACAGCAGTTCAGGGGTGGGTGGACAGGTGTTCTTTCTTATCCACAGGAAGGCCTGGAACCAATCCACAGCAGATACCGGCGTCCTACTGTAGTTATCTGAGGTTATAGGCAAGATTCTTTCCTAGCCCTCTCTGAGGTGCTGGTTCCTTATTAGACATGGGCACGACTTGGTGAAATTGTCATTTCCGTTTTCGGTTATCGTTTCCGTTATGTAACGGAAATGGTAACGATAATTAAGCCATCAGAACTCGAACTCGAACCAAAAAAAGAAAAATTTGGTCGGGTTTTTTGTTTCCGTTTGTGGCATCATGGCGATCACGCGATGCGAAGCACAGAAAAAGTTTTTAAAAGTTTTTTTTAAAAAAACCCGACTCCCATCCAAAAAAGCAGGCAAAAATATGCCTGCCTGAGGCTTTGCCACCTACCAGAGGGGTGGTTTCTGGGGGGTCCCCGGCTTCCCCCCCCTCTTCTCCTGTCCTGGGCTGCTTGCACCAGGTTGGGGGGGGTCATCCTCGTCGTCTGTCTCGCTGCATGCCATGCGGTGGGGGGGATCCAAAATGGCGACCGCAATTTTTCTTTTGAAATTGTGGTCAAAAAACAAACCAAATCACCACAGAAACATGTGAAATTTATTTATTTTAAATGCCTGGATTTTTATAGTAGCAGCAGTGGGTTTTTTATAGCAATAAAACGTTGTATTGATTTTATTTTATTTTATTTTATTTTTTATTTTTTATTTTTTTAGACCTGCCCATTTGGGCTGGGCATGGGATGGGACCCTGCAAATTTTTTGAACCATTCCACCAATGGCATCACCAGGTTTTTGACTGACACTTCTGGATGTCTCGGAGGGCATAAAAAGCAGAGGCACCTTCCAGAAATTGCAGTCGGGTGTATGGATGTGGTTGAGGGAGGAGGGCTGGCTGCTGGTGTTGGTGTGATCCGATCGAGATTGAGGAGGGAGGCTGGAGGCTTTAGGATTTAAGTTAGGCAGGCAGGGAGGGAATTGAATTTAGAAAATTATTTATTTGATTCCGTGCAGCTTTGTCTGCTGAAGGGAATAGCAGTTTATTCTTTATTTCTTCTCTGGCAGTTTGAGGATTTTTTTCTGATATTGGATAAAGGGGGAGGTTCGACTGGGAGTGGGAGGTGTGGATTTATTTTAAAATATATACTACCATTTATTTTCTATTTTCCCAACTTCAATTTGCTTGCACATACACACATTTGGGGTGCAAGCCAAGAACAGAACCTCTATCCTAAGTGATATCCTAACTGCCCACTCGCCCGTCCGCCCGCGCCACCACCTGCCTGCGGCCTGCGCCGCCGCCCGCCCACTTGCCTGCCCGCGGCCACTGCCCCCCCATGGCCCCCCCGCCACCACCGCCCGCCCGCACTTCCCCCCAGTCGCCCGCCCCCCGCCCCGCCCCCCGCCTAGGGCGCAAAAACACCTAGCGCCGGCCCTGATTGCGGGACGCCCCTATGCTCTGGGAAGTCAAATCGCGCTAAATTGCGGTGGAAATGACAAACGACAAACGGAAACGACAAATTTTTGAAAAATTTCGCGACAAACGGAAACGACCCGAAACAGACCCGTTCCGACAAATGAAAACTTGAAACATCATTTTTTCTGGTCGTGCCCATGTCTATTCCTTATATGTTCAAAACATGTGCTCTCCCCCTTTCACTAACTCAAAAGTGACACCCGAAGACGACAGAGAAGCAGAAATGTTTTCAAATGAAATACAGTGGTACCTTGTGTAAAGGAATTAATTCATTCCAAATAAAATTCTGTTAAGCAAATTTTCCTTTATACAAATTTCCCATAGAAATGCATTGAGAACCTAGTAATCCCTAGTCGCGGCCATCCTTATGTTATACGAATTCGCTCCATAGACGATTCTGTTAAGCAAATTTCCCGTATCTCCAGAATTTTTTATGTTGTACAAATTTTATGCTATAAAAAAGTGGTTTGTTATACAAGGGTCCACTGTAGTTCCTTGGTTCATGTAGTATTGCTATCACTGACTGGGAGTGACACTCCAAATGTTCAGAGGGGTCATTCCCAGCAATACCCAGTCAGGAGGTTTCCCAACAAGTGCGTGTCCGGTGTCTACCTTCTCCATGAAGACCTCAAGCAAAGAGCCTACTAGCCTTCTGTTCCCATTGTAGAACAGCTATGGTAACCAAGATTGTTATGCAAGCTGGGGGTCAAATCTATTCTTCTGTTACAAACAAACCATGGAATTTAGTCCTGCTTTCTTGGAAAGCAAGGATCAGGTCTTTCTTCTTTTTAATATAATAGCATTTTAGACATTAGAAGAGTCCCACCATGTCCTCTCTCCTTGATCTTGCCTTCTCCAAGAAAAAACTCTCTATCTCCCTCAAAGACATTGTGTTCCATATCCTCCTCTCCACCCTGATTCTTCTCCACTACCCTTATCTCAGTTTGCTTGTGTGGTTACGCCATTACTTAACATAGTGCTCCAGTGTGGGATCTTGCTGATCCCATAAAATAGCATATGATGGTAGTATGATTACTAAGAATGGTGAAACAATTGTCCTCTGGATTCCCATAAGCCTTTACCATACTAGGTGGACTTGATGGGTTAGCACATCAAAAGACCTGGGGGCTCAAACATCTATATGTGCCTATCATGGGGCACCTATACCGGGAAGCTGTCTGGTTAATGGCTCTACAGAATGGCAGGGCAGACATCTGCTAACATTTGTGGGCCATAACTACAGGAGCCAAGTGTAAGTAGAGCTATGTTCAGTGACTAGACATGTTTAGCTTACAAATTATGTATATTTTGCTTATATAGTGTTGTTCATATTTTGGTTTGTTAAATGTGTTACTTTGTTATTTTGTTATGCTATTTTATGATTTTAAACCACCCAGAGTAGCCTTAGGGCTAGATGGGCAGCATAAAACTCAAATAAATAAATAAATAAATAAATAAATAAATAAATAAATAAATAAATAAACAAACAAACAAACAAACAAACAAACAAACAAACAAACAAACAAACAAACAAACAGAATGAGAACTTGACAAGCATGCTTCAAAAGGCTTCAAGACTACTGTTACAAAGCAAGTTTCGCCCTCAACTCGTGCTAAAGGCGGGACTAGATCTAATGGACAGAATTTGATTCATTTGCAACACACATACAGGATAGTTTGTTCTTTGTATGACAGCTCCTTTCCCACCTCTGCTTGCACAAGCAGAAGTACACTTAAAAGTCCAAGGCTGCATAGAGCACTAAGCCAGTAGGGTGTAGCACTCCATGTTTCATCGAAAGGATTCTTCGTGATAGGTTTAAAATGCAGGGGATGAGTTTAGATTGAGCATTAGGTGATGATGGGTTGATGGGAAGAACAGCTGGACAAGGAAACCTATTAGCTGTTTGTGGGGAATAGGCTTGATACTGATATCTAGGATCCCAGTATCTATGGGATCAGTATGCACTAGTTCACTTATATAGGGTCTGAAAATATTAAAAACAATGAAAGAAAAATTCTAGAAACATATATATAAAACCATACCATAATCCATTCACTATAATCTGCATTTTCAGCATCTTCTCAGCAGAGGCTTAGAACAACTCTCCCGTGAACACAGGGATCCCATCTAACTCCCACCATTTTATCCCTGTCGTTCTATACCTTCAAGGATGCCAAAACACCTTTTTAGTTGGAGGGCTGGCCCTGCTATTAGGTATATAGTGAAGCAACCACCTTTGGAATAGATGAAAGAAGGCAGGCAGCAGCAGCACCTGATGTTAAGCAGAGACTGGATGGCCATCTGTCAGGAGCACTGTGATGTACTGGATGGCCCTTGAGGTCTCTTCCAGCTCTATCATTCTGATTCTATGGAGGATTGCATTGGGTATGTCACATGGATTGCCTTGTGCCTCCTAAGCTAGTTAACTGCTCTCAAATGTCATGAGGAACCCTGCCTTGTCAATGCTGTTGAAGTAAAAATTATGCTGCTGGGATTGACAGTTTCTGAGGACGGGATAGAAGGAGAGCACCATTTTGCCTTTCATTCAAGGCAGAAAGATCATGGGACGCCAGCTTGTCACTTCTAGTAACATAAGAATTGACCCCAAGGCCTACTTGATATGTAACAGTGTGTTTAGCTGTCTTTTAAATAACAATAAAAGCTTTTCAGCCTCCTCAGGAGAAGTAAATAATCACACAAAAATAATACTTTTCTTTTAACTCCCTGTCCCAGTTCCCAGTTGTCCTAATTTCTCCTTTCTATCAATACTAGTAGATCTGCTCAGGAGTATGTGCCATGCATTTCAGTGAGATTTACTCTCATGCAAGCAGGCATAGGATTGTAGCCTGTGTGATCCTGACTTCCCATTTTCGAGGAACAAAAACAAAATATGTGATGGCCAAAATAATGTTGGTGATTAGAGATGGGCACAAAACGAGCAATTTTTCATTTTCGTTTTTGTTTTTTCGTTTCATTAAGCAACGAAAATGAAATGAATTTTTTTTAAAAAAAACGAAATGAAAACGAAAACGAAATGACCAAATTTGCCGTGTTTTTCGTTTTCGTTGCAGCAGATGCACTAAACTAAGAAGAATGCTAACGAAACAGCAATTTTTATTTTCGTTTTCGTTTTTTCGTTTCGCTACCCAACGAAACGAAAATGAATTTTTTTTGCAAAAAAAGTCACGAAAACGAAAATGAACCGAAACAGACCCCTAAACGACCAAATGACAAACGAAACACCATTTTTTTGAGTCGTGCCCATCTCTATTGGTGATGTCTATGTGTCTTGGTGATTCATTCAGGTGTTGGAGTGCCTAAGTCACCACAGCAAATTGCTGCTAACCAGGTGCTGGTCACATTACGTGGGAGGAACTTGACTGCCCAACAGTGATGTGTCCAGATTCAATTTGCAGGGGGGAGTAGCACAATGTAACTTAATTGTGTGTAAATTACCAACAGGATTCTGACCCCGCCGCCCCCGCAGCCAGATTGCTATGATTTCAGCCTCAGACAAAAGATGAAATATGTCACCTGCTACAACATATCGAGATGTGCAGTATCCAGTGCCTGCTAAACTTTATTTTGTTTAGCAGGCATTGGATACGGCACATCTTGATACTACACCAGAGGCAGAAAAATCCCACAAATCCTTTTTCCTGGAAATGACAATACAATAACGATCAATTAAGTAATAGTGGGATTCCCACCCCTGTATGTACGGGATCAATATCTACAATTTCATTGATCCACAGCCTGAAAATATTAAAAATAATAAATTAAAAAAAAACAGAATTATGGATTTTTATGATGTAATTAACAGAACTGGCCACCAGAGAGAGGCGGGGACAAATCTATCTATCTATCTATCTATCTATCTATCTATCTATCTATCTATCTATCTATCTATCTATCTATCTATCTAATCTATGGTTTGCAATCATCCATGGTTTTTCAGCTTCCACAGTTGTGCTTGGAACTGATCCCTTGTGGATACAACAATCGTACTGTAACTCAAAATTTGCTGCCTTTTCATGACCAAACTATTCAACTGTCTAGGGTTACCACACTGTGTGTTTGGGTTTTCTTCACGCTGCATGTTGGAATGATGTTTTAAATTGTTTTTGTTTAAAATGGCTATTGTTATTAATTACCTTGAATTAGTAGGCAAAAGGCAAGGGATTAATGTTTCAAACATTGCCACTGCCCAACTTCAGTTGTTAAAGCCAATCCCTCTGGACCCATTGGAGCAATAGTAAAAGCTGACTTAACACATTTGATTCATTCAATGGGTTTGCTCTGAATGGGATTAACCAACAGATCTAACCCAGTCCTAAGTAAATGGCATAGGCAACACTAGCTTGCATTTGGTAATCTTAATAATCAACAGGGTAATTACTTGCCCCAGATTCTGGGCTTGTGGATTTAGCACATTCTGTTCAATTTTGAAATGACTATCAGTTTTAATATACATTTGTTATTAATATTCAGAATGATGGACAGCCAATAGAGCAGTGGTGGCAAACCTTCGGCACTCCAGATGTTTTGGACCACAACTCCCAGAATTCTAAGCTTGTATGGCCAGTGACAAAGGACTGTGGGTGTTGTGGTCCAAAACATCTGGAGTGCCGAAAGTTCGCCACCACTGCAATAGGGAATCAATCAAAAAGTTGGTATAGTGTTTTGGTTTGTGGTTCTCAATCTGTGGGGCCCAGATGTTCCTAGACTGCATCTCCCAGAAATCCTGGTCAGCTCAGCTAGTGATGAAGACGTCTGGGAGCTGCAGTCCAGGAACACCTGGGGACCCACAGGTTGAGAACCACTAGATTAGATGATGGGAAGTGCTATGATACAACCATGACACATATGACACAGGCAAATAAAATAAAATTGGTTGAATAATGGCCGTATGCATTTAACATTTCATTGTATTTCCCTAGAATACGCTCGATTTGAGGCGAAAATCCATGACCTGCGGGAACAGATGATGAACCACAGCATGAGTTCCGGGTCGGGCTCTCTGCGAACCAATCAGAAGCGTTCCCTTTATGTCAGGTAGGACCACAAAATGGAACCTTGGGAAGCAGTAGTATGTCAATGACTTGGGAAGGAGGTGTCCAGCGTTCTAATATTTCCATCAGTGCAATTTTGCTATAAGAAGAATTGAAAGTATCTAGAGACAAAGAGGAAGAGAGAATGTCCATTAAAAAGGAATAATTAAAGGAAATAACAAACAGGTAGCTGTCTACTTTGGTCTGTGTTGATTTAATTGTGCACCTGACCTTCAGCAACAAAGGATTAAAGCTTAATACACATGATATTATGCATGTTACTCCAAAATGCACATGAAACTTCCCATCCATAGATAAGCATGTCTATTTTCTCTTGCAAGATGGAAAGAATGAATGCAATCTCAGATAATCAACATGAATATAGCTCCAATAAATATTGTTGGTATGTGGTTATGTGTCATCAAGTCACTTCCAACTTATAGCAATCACACAAACAAGTAACTTCCAGAAAGTTGTTAAAAGCTCTGCTCAGGTCTTGCAGAAACAAGGCTGTGGCTTCCTTTATTGTGTCTGGCCATCTCCTCTCTCCCTGCTGTCTTCAATTTTTTCTCAGTTTTATTGTCTTTTCTAGTTCATCTCACCACTCCGTGATATGCACGGAGGTTTGTCATGTTGGCTTCTAGAGAAAGTTCACCCTTCTCTTAGTTGCACACTTGATTGTGGTGGTGGTGTGAGAGAGAAGTTGAGATGAGTGTCGTCAAGAGAGTAGACTTGGTTATGGTTTGAACTCCTAGCAGGGTCACCCAGCTCCAATGCCAGACTAAGGGGCATCCACTCTCTTCAAGAATTATTTCATCAGCAGAAGAGAATTGATAGGTACAATAGTAATAGTAGAGGAGCCTTATGCTGCAATTCTTAAACAACTGTAATGCAGCTAAAACTGTGCTCATGACCTGGAGTTCAGTTCCAGGTAGCTGGCTTAAGGTTCACTCAGCCTTCCATCCCTCCAAGGTCAGTAAAATGAGTACCCAGTTCACTGGGAGAGGGGAAATGTGTAGCCTGCATAATTATTTGTAAACCACCCAGAGTGCTTTAAGTGCTATCGGTGGTATATAAGCAGCACAGTTTGCTTTTGTTGTTATGTTGTTGTTGTTGTTGTTTTTCTTTAATGGCATTAAATAAATTCCTGAAGGTCAGCTACTGGGTGGTAGAAGTAGTAGAAGTTGACACTGGCAAAAAAAATCTTCACAGGCAACAACAGTGCACCTTAGGGAAACTCTTGATAGTACTGTGCAAAAGAAGGCATTGGCCAACCAATCTGACAATTTCATACTTGAAAAGCTGGTGATGAAACAATCTCTGATAAATGCCATAGAATAATCTCCACAGCTGAGTGGGAGAATTGCAAGCTTCAGGTTGTCTGAGGGTCACACATTGTATAAATGCAAGCTGTTGCCAGTGGACCATTCTTTTGACTCAACTACACAAGAGGACAGCAGGTCTGTCTTAACAGCCGTCCCTCCACGTTAAGTGCTTTCATTTTCCAGTCCATCTTACTTGTGCTGCATCTCCAGTTCAAGCGTCGTGAATTGGAAGGTGGCAATTTACACCTCCCTAGCCACGATGATTGCTCAGGGTGGAAATAATTCAGACGATGACCTTACATAAATCCAATTAAGCCCAGCCTCTTGAGAATATATCGGCCTGAGAGAAGTGGGGAAAGGAGGGAATGAGGACACCCTATCGGGTGGAAAAACTGCAGCTCAGTGTGAGGCTAAATGATGCCATTTTAGTTTCTGGAGGATGAGAATTAATTGACAACTTTCTTGGGGAAAATATCAGGGGAGCAGATTGTTGAGAGCTGAGTGACATTAACGTCATTGTATTCAGTCTAGTGTTTTATTTCCAGGTTTGTGTTGCTTCTTGGTATAGATAAGTGATACGATGTACAGGTGTGGGTCCTTGTGTTGCTTCCCATGTCTCTTCCTGGTGTGTTGATGACAGAAATTGAAAGCAATCATCTTGGATTGATGTGCCCAGAGGAACAACACAAAACATTTTGTCACCTGTGGAAGAATTGCACGTTTATTGCTCATTCACACAAGGTTACACAGGACCCAAAGGCTGCCATGTTCTTTTGGCCCATGTTACATGATCATCACCATCCTCACACCATGTGAAGGAAAGTGCATGAATTGAAAAGAGAGTATCCGGCTCAGTCAGATCTTCCAGATCACTAAAATCTGTCCCATTCCATTCTGAAGATGTGGTACATCCACGTCGCTCAAATTCAGAAGATAAGTGCTCCGCGCTTTCAGCATGAAACACAGGTCATTTAAGAAAGAATAGGGAGGTCTTTTCAGGAAAAGGAAGGCCATTGGTGAGCATGCAATTCCAACTCATTGTGGCTTTAGATGTCCTCAGCTCCTTGAAAATGGAAATGATCTCAGCAGCCTCTAATATTCATAACCAATAATGACCATCACAGCATGGCAAGATGACCTGCTGAGGATTCTCCAACCCAAGCAGGGCTTCCTGCCAGGAGGGTGTGACTAGAAGTACTTTCTCCATCCATTTTTTTGTGCAAGATTTTATGAAAATAAAAAAAGACAGTATGCATTAAAAAGTACAGGCAAATTAAACAAAAACACACAGAGAGCCCACTCACTGTAGTTACATTTGCTGTTTCATGCTAGGTGACATCATTTTACACGTGCCTAGCTATGTGCATTTGACAGAAACACATGACAAAGAGCAAAATCTTTCCAAGATACACACAATGCTCTTTTCCAGGTTATAAACATTTTGTGTGTGTGCGTTCTTGTTTACAACACAAGATTGTTAGGCCGATTCACGGTCTACAACTCTACTCTCAATGTAAGCATCCTCTGTAGCAAGTCTGAGGGAGCTGTCCATGGTACTAGCACATGCTTAAGCAGCCTTGCTGTTTAACTTTGCCTGATGAGATTTGATCTGATTTGTCCTGATTTAACCTCCCTGGAAAAAGACAGTACTTGACTCTTTCCTTTTCTCCTGTGAGCCTTAAGGGCTAGCAGAACAGGACAGCTATAGGTGGGGAACTGACAAAATCTGTCCATCTCTGTTTCTTTCCGTTTATGATCTTCCAATTACAGAAGTGGGACAGGTGATACCTTTGGGCTACTAGAAAATTAACAAAAACATTGCTAATATTTTGAGGGCGAAACCCTCTTCCTCAGAGCTGTACCAATAGGTTATAACATGGCAAAAGATGGATTTTCAATTATGTTAAGCAAATTTTCCTTTGTACAAATTTCCCATAGGAAAGCATTGAAAACAGGAATCTCTAATCACAACCATTTTTATGTTGTACGGATTTGCCCCACAGGCAATTCTGTTAAGCAAATTTCCCCTATTTCCGGAATTTGTTATGTTGTACGGATTTTGTGTTATACAAACCATTTGTTATACGAGGATCCACTGTATGTATATAAAGCATCTTTCCTTTTCAAAAACTCCATTGTTAGCATTACTTGCAATGCCATATATACATTTTATGCTTTCTTAAAAACTGGAAAGGTTAGTTTCAGAATTTGGAGATAGGCAGGTGTAAACAAGAACTTAAGCTCTGTTTGTACATCAGTTCAGAGGGACAAAATTAGGTAAACTCTCATTATTATGTGGGTGGTGTTAATTTCTTCCCTATCTCTGGCTTCAGATTTTTTTCTTGGACTAACTGCAAAACATTAAGCATTGTAGCACACTGAGACAATTCTAGTTGTTTCCTCCGTCCCAGAATTTATTTCATTTTATTGGATTTTTATACTGTCCATCTGGCAGCGAGGCCATTTTGGGCAGTTAACAATAATTAATCAGTTCAATACAATACAATACAATACCAGCAAAACACATATAATTCATACAGTAAAATAAAATACACATAAAAAAATAGTATATATAATGAAAGTAAAATTAAAATAACATAAAACGGCATATAATATCCAAACCTATGATATTTTTGGCGGGCAGATCAGCTAAAATCATATTTTAGTGGGTGGACACTAGATTTACATTATATTTGAGAAAATGCCTGCTTAAATAGCCAGATTTTCAGTAGTTTTTTTAAAAAAAATAACAGCCAAAGAGGGAGCCAGGCAGATGTCCAGTGGAAGGTTATTCCACAGGGAAGGGGCAATGGCAGAAAAGGCCCTATTTCTATTTTTTTTTCTTTTGGGCCTCTCACGGTGTTAATTGCTTCAAATGCCTAGCCTAGGAAGATTGGGTATTATGGGAAGCTCTCATTGAGAGAAGGTGCTCTGACAAGAACCGATGACATGTCTCAAACTTTGAAAATTATGGTGTCAGCCTTGTCGTGCACAATAGATTTCCCACCTTACTACCATATGCCTAGTTTCTAGATGAAAGAAATTGATACAAATATGACTTTGTGGGTACACTGGGGTGCCATAAGTGTTGCCTGAACTGCGTTTCCAGAACAATAAATACTCTGCATGGAGCTTCCAGCAATCTATGCACTTAGCGGCCTTCTTAAAATAAGTTGAATGCCATAACACGGTTTTAACAGCTGGTGGAAATGTTCTCTCAGATACCATCATATGAATGCAAGTTTGGGGAATGCAGTGAATTACACCAGACAGGCTAAACGTTTCTTGAAGATTGCAACAAACGGCTGTAAATTAAATTGGGATCACAGCATCCTAGTACCTGACATGGTTTCTGAACACAAAATGCTAAGAGCTGAATTTCCAGGACGCCCCCAGCTGCAATCTGGGGCTGTTGTAGAACAAACCTCTTGAGTGCGTAACAGGGTTGGCTACTCCATGTTCATGGCTATTAAACCTTTTTCTTTTTCTGGTCAGGGTGACTATGGTCTGGCTTATTTTATTTTTCAATGAAGCATTTTTGCCTTATCCCTGGGCAAGCAGGGAGAGACAAACAACAATAGTGAAGGGTGAAATTCTCTTCTCTGCTGTGACCAGACCAACTCCAAATAAGCATCCCCTTTCATAGGTCTGTTCTGGTTGGACATCATCCTAGCAAGGTTGCTATAGCAGCGGCTTTCTTGCATTACCCGGTGGATGTTTGGATGACTTTTTAGATATCTAGGTATAGATCTATTAGAACAAGGACAGAAAGATTCAGAAATAGTTTTCACCCAATAGCAGTAACCATGCTACATTCTGTTGAAAATTAACTTGACGGGTAATATTAGTGTTGAATGTGTTACACATATATTGTATGGGGGATTGTGTATGGCTGTTGTTGTTTTTTAAATTGTAGTTTTTATGGATTGGGTATGAATGCTGCCAGGTGAAAGAGTGTAGGGCTGTGTGTGTATGTTTGTTTTTTATGTCAGTTTTAAATGAGTGTAAGTGATGTTCGGCATGTGAATGTTGGAGTATATGTATAGATGGTTTGTTCTTAAATTATAGATTTTACGCCTCGGATTTTTATGTTGGGTTGTGTGAATGACTGACTGGATGGCACTTCTAATCTCGTTGTATTTATACAATGACAATAAATTGCATTCCAATTCCAATTCCAATCTTCTGTGACTTTCTGTTCCATCAGTCTGTTTTCACAGGATAGCTGGTTGTCCTGAATTCCAATGGTGCAGCAAGAGTTCTGTCCTCTGTCACCCTCCTCACCCACATTATGTATGGGACTGTTCAATAAGACAACATTTCAAGAGGGCCAGAGTACATGGAATTCCACTTTTAAAGATCTGTTCTGCCTTTTACAGGCTGGTAAGACAAGAATTCTCTGCTTACCAACCTGAATATAAGCCCCACTGAAATTCATACATTTATTGGGATGGGATTTTCCTATTTCTAGGACTTCCAGTCCCTGGATTCACCTAATCCTACCCCATTTTAAGGCAGAATTCTTGGACTGAGAGAGGAGAAAGCAATAGAGATGCTTCTTTACTTTCATGTCCTGCTTCACTTCTTGTGCTTTAGCTGAGAAAAAGCAAGGACCCATTAGACCAGGCAAGTCCAAAGTCCGGCCTGGGAGCCAAATGTGGCCCGATTTAAAAATTTTGAGTGCCCCCCCCCGCCTCTTCTCCTTGCCAGCTCAGCCTGTCACTCATCCCCACTGGCCGGCCCTTCCCTGTGCTGGCTAGAAACCTCAGCTTGCAGTTTTATGGTTTGCTTGCCCTCCCTGCCTCCGTCCATCCCCTCCGCCACCCGCCCTGCCTACCCGCTCCTGGCTCCGTTGCTGCAGCAGCTTCCCCACCTTCTTGCTCGCATATGCGAGCAGTGGTGCATCTTGGGTGCACGTGGGCCAATTTCCCGGGCTGTACAACAGCCGCCGGGCTCTTGGGGTGCCTTGAAACTGGAGCATTTGTGGCTGTTGCAGACTGTTGCACGGACCACGCTCTTACTCCCCCCTTCAGGCTGAATGGTCGACTCCCACACATTTTCACCACACCAAATTTGGCCTTCCTTGTAAAAAGTTTGGACACCCCTGCATTAGACCCATCTTGCCTTTTTGCCTTTTTGTATTTTTGTATTTTGCATTTGTATTTTTGTATGATTCGGTTCTGACGTTTTTATATGCTCTTTATTGCGGAGCTCTTTCGTTTCTTTTCTTTTTCTTATTACTGAATATTTAACATTGTTCACTGCCCTGAGTTCCTTTGGGGAAATTGGGGGGAGTATAAATAAATAAATAAATAAATAAATAAATAAATAAATAAATAAATAAATAAATAAATAAATAAAGACTTTATAAGGGCAGCCTCTCACCGAACTATCCTTCCCTCAGAGTAGTGGATTGACAGCCAGGAAGCAGTGAGACTGAACGGGCATGCCCTTCATCCTTGCTGAATAAGATGCAGTGGAAGCGCTACTGATTTATGTTAGCTACTGGTTTCTATCTTCTCCCACTCCCGCGATTTCACTGGTGCGAACCTAGGTAAATTCAGAGATTGGAAGTCCTAGAACGGGGGTGTCCAAACTTTTTGCAAGGAGGGCCAGATCTGGTGAGGTGAAAATGTGTGCGGGGCCGACCATTCAGCCGCATTGGGCCCCCGAGCCAGACATTGGACAAGACTCTATAACAGGCATGTCGAAACTTTGGCCCTCCAGATGTTTTGGACCTCAACTCCCACCGTTCTTTGCCGTTGGAAATACAGGCTTGGAATTCTGGGAGCTGTGGTCCAAAACATCAGGAGGGACAAAGTTTGGACATGCCTACTCTATAACATGCACGGAGGTAGGGAGGACACTGCAGCAACGGAGCCGGGGGCGGGTAGGCTGGGAAGGTGGCTGGGTGGTGGTGTACAGAGGCAGGGAGGCCAGGCAAAACATAAAACTGCAAGGTGATGCCTCCATCCGGTATGGGGAAGGGCCAGCCGGTGGGGATGCATGACAGGCTGAGCCGGCAGGGAGAAGAGGCCGCGGGCCATTCGAAATTTGTAAATGGGCCACATTTGGCCCCCGGGCCTGACTTTGGACATGCCTGTCCTAGAAGGACAAACGTTCTACTCCTAGTTTGCTTGTTTTTTTCATTCATTGGGCTAATGCCTTAGACATGATGGGATCGTGTTGTTATGAATGGTCATAAAATATAGCCCTGCTTTCATGAAATGGTTGGAATTAGAATTCTCCCTGTCTCCCCACCACCACCACCACCCCTTTCGTTCTTCTTTCTAATAAATGTAAAGAACATCTGGGGCAGCAAAGGGGCAACACACTTGATCAGCCCTTTGTCTTCCAAGCAATCAAGTGGCCTTTCTGTTTCTCCGGAGGAGATTGAAATAGGTTTTCTGCAGAGAAACTGTCCACCTCCTGATGTCCTGGTAGGAATACTTTCTCCATAAGATGTCACTTCCTGCCGGTGGGGAATGTCAACAAAGGTAAAAGTCATCAGACTCCCAAGGTGAAAAGACAGGAGCTGCAGTCGCTAAGTACCTGAAATGATGGGACAGCCTCACGCACAGCTGTGGTGTCGGAAGGCCTGGTCCTAAATGCCTCCTTGGGAAGCGGGCACTCGCAGTAGGACAGGACAAAGGGCATCAATTGCAAACAGTTTGTAGAAACTGTGGAAACAGCTTCGGCAAAAACGCCACATCTCACTCCCTTTTTCCCGTGGTTCTTTTGTTGATGAAATCTCATTCCCAGACCACGCTTCTGATCCTGCCCTGCATGTAGTGGGACCAGCAAGCCTAGCCCCTAGTTTTGCCTCTCCTGCTATGGTCATCAGCTGCTCTCGGGTTTAGTCCCTGAGTTAGCTCCCTTAGTTGTTGTTCGGTCGTTCAGTCATGTCCGACTCTTCGTGACCCCATGGACCAAAGCACAAAAGGCCCTTCTGTCTTCCACTGCCTCCCGGAGTTTGGTCAAATCCATGTTGGTTGCATCGATGACACCGTCCAACCATCTCATTCTCTGCCGTCCTCTTTTCCTTTTGCCTTCAGTCTTTCCCAACATCAGGGACTTTTCCAAGGAGTCCTCTCTCCTCATGAGGTGGCCAAAGCACTGGAGCCTCAGCTTCAAAATCTGCCCTTCCAGTGAACATTCGGGGTTGATTTCTTTCAGGATGGATAGGTTTGATCTCCTTGCAATCCAGGGGACTCTTAAGACTCTCCTCCAGCACCACAGCTCAAAAGCATCAATTCACCAAAACTAACAGGACATTTTCTCCTCTTCCATAGCAACAGTGACCAGCTTCCACTGGGGCTGCCACCTTAACTTGAGTACCTAAATGCTTTAGCTTGGCCCTGCCAGGAAGCTGTTTAGACACTCCCTGGGGATTCCGTTGCATTTGTGGGGAGAGGTCAAATACCATCCACTTCAATTTGTATCCAAATAACGGCTGCACAAATCAGGACCTAATCTGATTTGATCTTGGTTGGTTTTTCTGCAAATATTTATGAGTTATTTATATATTTCTAAATTAGAAGTAGAACAAACAAACTGAAAATATGGAAAATGAACAACTATTACTTGAGACAAGAGCCATCATGCCACACCATCAAGATGGAGAATGTGGTGAAGAATGACCTTCCAATTGGCAGGCAAAGCTCCCGCCAATCTTCCTCCCTCCCTCCCTCCCTCCTTCCTTCCTTCCTTCCTTCCTTCCTTCCTTCCTTCCTTCCTCCCTCCCTCCCTCCCTCCCTCCCTCCCTCCTTCCTTCCTTCCTTCCTTCCTTCCTTCCTTCCTTCCTTCCTTCCTTGAGCCATGCTCAAGAGTTTGGGTTATGCAAGATGCCCTTTCTTGCTTCCAGACAATAGTCCGGCATGCCGAAGTATGTCCACTCACTGCCTATTCCAAATCAGTGTGCTTGTTGTTTGACACCCATTGACCTCCTCTTCAACATATACATGTTTCCTTGCCCACAGCAAGGAAACATGTCTCCATTTCTTCAGGTGTCTACATTGCCCAGTTACAACAGTCAAATACGATTGGAAGTGTTCATGACCCAGCTTTATAGGTTTCTGGACTTATACTCTAGTGAGGTAGCCAGAATTCTACGCTAGGGATTTCTAGTGCTGCAATGGAATCAAACAACATTCTTAAGCTGATCATGTAATTAAAATATTGTTTTATTTTACAAAAAAGGAAGGAAGTTAAATAATGTAACGTAAATGCTGAAGCCTTTCATCCAGTGGTTTCCAACCTGGGGGTCAAACAATCATTTCGCTGGGGTCGCCATGAGCCAGTGAAGAAAAAGACACAAAGGGCTTGGGTCTGGGGGGGGGGTAGGAAGGGGGAAAGAGTGAGTTACAGCTTGATAGGTTGAAGGGGATGTCAGTCAATGTCACCGGAAGCTGTGGTTGGCTGAGGGTGCCTGTAGAGGGAAGTTCTCTATGGCCCCTGTGGCAGTGGCCTGCCAAAGGGGGCTTGTGGCCTCTTCCAAGCAGGGCAAGGGGGTCACCACAACATGAGGAACTGTATTAAAGGGTCACAGCATTAGGAAGGTTGAGAACCACTGCTTTAGTCCTTTAGTTTTATTATTTTGTAAGATTTGTGCCAATTCACATTATCTGTAGAACTTCCTTGTTTTCAGTCCCCAGTGCTTCCCACTCCCTTCCCGCCAATTCCCTTGCTGTCTCAAAAGTGCTGCCATGACAATCCTTTGAGGATTTAAACCAATGGCTTAAATGGTTAAAGTCCTAATTAGTGAAAGAGAAGGAAAAATTACAGATCTCCCCTGTTTACAGACCTCCTGTGTTTACAGATCTCCAGGGTTAAATCCATGATTCACACTTCCCTAAGTGTGAATGCTGGATTTAAGACTGGAGATGTGTAAACAACTACAGCTCCACTACGGGGGTGCTTCTAAGCCCTTGCAGTTCTCTGCATGGCCCTAAAATTCTCTCATGGGACTTTCCCAGGATCCCAATGCCAGTTTGGAGCAGGGATGAACAGAGGCCATAACTGAATTTCCCCACTTTACCCTGCCTACAGACTGTGGAAAGGAAACAGCAATACGGTTACAATTACCAGGGCATGCATTGGACCGGTAAGGTCCAATGAAAGCCATCGTGACTCATTTTTCTAAATCTGCTTTATTATAATTATATTGTCCAGATCGGAATCAGATTACTGTCAATACAGGAGCTTTCCTTGAAGCATTAAAGAGGCGGCTGCATTGAGAGTGGCTGTAAAGTCTTCAGACTTCCCGTATAAAAGCCAGACAGGGTATATGTCTAAGACACGCCACGTTATCTTAGAAGCCCTAACTATAAGGTTCATGTAAGTCCACAACAAGATAATTAGACTGGAGCTGAAGCTGAATTGCAGTCTGATGACTTGTTTGTTTATTGTCATATACTGGCTTCCAGCTACTGGGAGACATAATTTGTTTTGAACAACAGCATCTGAAAAGGCCTTTGGGCCTTGATCCTTGAATCCGGCAGGGTCACAGTGTGACAGATGATAAGAAGTGGGAGGCTGGTGTCTTCAGTTTGGTGGGTCAGTGAATCAGCTCCAGGTTTTTATCTGAATGTTAAGGGAGCATTGCAGGGAACTGATTTAGAGAGAAGGTCCACCATCTTGGGTAGTTCCTGTGATGTTCCAACTAAAACCCGGAACAAATACACTGGCCTCATGAAATCCAGGTCATCAGCCCAGAAATAGGGAAAGTTGGCTGCAAGGAAGTTTGCCAAGCTGGCAACAATGGTTTTTAGTAGAAACCTCAAATACATGCACCTTGCTATGATGTTACCATGTGACCATCTGAAATACAGGAGGTTTCAGCTAGGGGATTACCTACTAAAGAGAGCTGTGCATGATTAACTATTAGCAGGAATATGTACAAAATCCACCTTTGCTGGATTCTGCCCTAAATTGATACTACCTTACCAGAACGGAACATTTTAGAATTCCTGAGCCATATTTCTCGAATTTTGCAAAATGTTTCAAAATTTCATGGTTACAATTTATTTTATTTGTATTTTTGTATTCTGTCTTTCTGTAATGGCACATTTTTCTTCATTACATGTTCTTTAAAAGGTTCCGTTTTGTTTCTGCTTTCAGAAAGATACTATTATTGCCCCTAATTATTTTTAAAACTAAATTAATTTAATATGATTTGGTTTGTTTTAGTACAGTTTTTTAAAGTATGACATTCTTGTTTTGACATCATCAAGAACCACCTCCAGCTGGAACATATGGTATTTGGCAAGATGCAGAAATATTTTGATATGGTGTAAGGCCATATTCCTAGACTTCTGACTATAGTGGTACCTTGTATAAAGGAATTAATTCATTCCAAATGAAATTCTGTTAAGCAATTTTTCCTTTATACAAATTTCCTATAGGAATACATTGAAAACAGAGTAATCCCTAACCACGACCATTTTTATGTTGTATGGATTGTCCCCATAGGCAATTATGTTAAGCAAATTTCCCCTATTTCCGGAATTTTTTATGTTGTACAGATTTTATGTTATACAAACCATTTGTTATACGAGGGTGCATTGAACTTAGTCTTCTTTAATGTCTTGACTGATAAAGTTGTTTGACTGTTGAGCTAGGACTGGAATGACCCCAGTTCAAATCCACCTGTACTATGACATTCACAGGGTGACCTGAGCACAGCTACTCTTTCGCAGGCTGACCTACCTCAAATGAAATTGGAGTAGGGACCGCATGTGCTGCCTTCAAGTTCTTTAAAGAAAAGTGAGATATGGATATTGCAGGTAGATAAATAAATTGGCATGAACCCTGTAGGCCATATTGCATCTATTTCTCTATACATCATCAGCACGTACCTTAATTATACCTTAGTTTTTAAGCTGAATCACATATAGAATCATAGAATCATAGAACAGTTAAGTTGGAAGGGGTCTACAAGGTCATCAAGTCCAACCCCTCACTCCATGGGGAGGAATACAAATCATAGGATATCTGCCAGTCAGTTGTCCAATTTTCTCTTGAATGCCTCTCGTCTTGGATCTCTCAAGGTCACTGGTTCCGTTACCCACTCCCATCTGTGGGAGAGTGGGGATTTTCATTGGGATTATATTGTGCAACCACTTGCCTTTAGGTTGGGTTTGGCAAAGTGCTTCCTGCCAGCATCCTGGAAGCCTTAGACCTCCACGCACATGTCCACCACTATCACCGATCTGATCCATTTTAGCAGCAGCAGCAGCAGCAGCAGCAGCAGCAACAACAACAACAACAACAACAACAACAACAACAAATGGCTGAGAAAGTCCCTTGGACACCATAATTTTTTTAAAGTTCAGCAAAATCATAAAATGCATTATTTTGCATCTTCAGAGGCCGTAGGGCTTTCTTCATGCAACTAGAGCAATGTCTCGAAATTGTTTTCCTGTTCCAGAGCCCAGCTGTTAAAAAAGGTGACCAATTGCCTCCCCCAGTACATGTCTTGTATGTGAGGTTGCCTCTTTCCTTCTCATTATTCTGAGACATTTATTATCCCAAACGGAATGTGGTGTTTTGACCTCATTTGGCTTATCCACTTTAGAAGCTGGCCAAAGGGTCAGAGCCAAGGGCATTAATGATGGCTGTTAACAAGCTGTTGTGATGGTTCTAATTTTGTTTGTTTATTTGTTTCCTTTCACGTCACGTTGCAGTACAGTAACAATATGCAGATAAAGCAACCATGTTATTATTTTTAATGGTGCAACATTAAATGGCTGGTCAGCAGCTGCCACCAAATACCACTAGCTTGATCACACGATTTTTAATGGCTGTCTAAGGCAAAATGTAATTTTGGAAGCCTTTTATGGCACTACAAAAATAGGCCAGGAATGCTTATATCTTCTTTTTGATAAGACTTTAATGTGAAACAGAACAAAACTGTTTTTTTTAAAACCTCAGAAAAAATAGATCAAGTTTTTCAGTTTGTGTCTTTCATGGTTTAGTTGTTTCTCCACTTTCTCCACTTTTGACCAAATTTTGCTGCTGAACTGAAGTTGTGATTACTTCCTTCTTCTGAGAGACATCTTATCTTTGATGTGTATACAGTTGGCAGATATCACATGGCAGGAATTGGTATAGTCATTGAATTTGGCAGGAACAAATGAAATTTTCATTTCAGTTCATCTTGGAAGAATTTATCAAAATTTCCAAATTTCTTCATAATGTGTGACCTAGCTGAATTGTCTCTGGCTGAATTGGATTAGCTGGTGCTAAACAGGGTTGTTTTGGGTTCTAGTTTGTCATTTGAGATGCAAGGATTAAGTGAAATCAGGGCAGGAAATGAATGAATGAATGAATGAATGAATGAATGAATGAATGTCCCTTCTTTTCCCCTCAGTATAGTTTCCTCTTGTGTTGGAGCAGGAGGAAACTTCCCGTGATTAAACAATTGTTTCTAAGTGGCATAAATGTCTGTGAAGATTCTCAGTCATCCAGCTGAGGTTATTCAGAAGCTGAGTCATGGCAGCAGGACTTCTTTTCTTGTGAGATAGAAACATTTCACTGCTCAACCAAGTAGCTTTGTCAATCTAAGGAAGGTTTGTGTGAGACCTCCAGTTTATATTTCCCCTTGGTTTCTGACCACCCTGGTCTGAAAAGGCTTGTTAGGTGGACAGTGGCCTTAATAGGTCTGTTAGGTGGACAATGGTGATCTAATGAGCCTGTTCAGACCAGAATGACGTGAAACTAAGGGGAACTATAAACTGGAGGCCTCGCACCACTTTTTGACTGACAAAGCTACTTGAATGAGTAGTGAAACATTTGGATCCCACAAGAAAAGATGTCCAGTTGCCATGACTCAACTTTCGGAAAGTGGCATAAATGTTTCATCCGCTTGCTGACCAGCCAGGTCAGCAGCAGCCTTACGAGGGCTTTTACAAACACAGACGTTCGCATTGCATTTCTCCTCTCCATGGGGGAACAGTTTTCAGTTTCCCAATATTGTGATGCAGTTTAAGCAAAGGCACAGCTTAAACCATTGCCTTTGATTTGATCCTGTCAATCGCATATACTGGATCCAGACCATAGCGGAATAATCCACACACATAGACAAAACAGTATTTTCTGACAGGGACCCAAAAAGTGAGAGTAGGCACAGGGGGGGCAGGATGATGTATAATTGCCTGTACATCCTGGAAAAGGGTGTGGACCTTTTTCCTCAAACCAGACCAACCTACAGGAACCAGACCAAGCTACAGGAACAAAAATCTGTGTCTCGTTGCAGGATAGGGAAAAGTTGAAAGTTTAAACTTTCAAATGTTTGAGAAAGTAAAACTTGAAATATACAGCATTCCTGTCTGTGCCTCTGGTTATTATTTTTTAAATTCTTATATGAGGGAGGGAGGTTGTATCTTCTTGTGAATAACGCCATTTTAGAAGAAGTTGTTAAAGTTACATTTTGGAATATAATTCCAAGGGTTCTCCAAAAAAAAATTAACCTTTGTCTTCCCCGTGGATAGAAGTTCAAAATCTTTCAAAATTATTGTTGTCATTTTGTTGTTATTGTTGTTTTAACAATGCTTGCCCTTAAAGAAAGCAATAAGGCTGTTCTTGTCTATGTTCTTTTAAGGTTTGGCGGTTAGGGCAAATTACGCTCATCCTACTGGAAGTTAGTGGCTCAAATTTTACAATGCAGTAAACTCTGCTTTGGGTTCCAATCCAAACCTTTCCAGGATTACCCTAGTACAGTGGTGGCGAACCTTCGGCACTCCAGATGTTTTGGACCACAACTCCCAGAATTCCAAGCCTAGAATGCCTGTGACAAAGGACTGTGGGAGTTGCGGTCCAAAACATCTGGAGTGCCAAAGATTCGCCACTACTGCCCTAGTAGGTGATGAACCCTATTCCCTGAACAAGTTCAGCACCTCGGATAGTTCATTTAAAAATCAGACTGCCGCTCAGAAAGTACAATTTAATCAGACCCACAAAATTTGAGTCACCCATGTCTTCAGCCAGTCAAGGAGCCCAGCACCTCCTAAATGCTGGTTTCCCAACAAGCAGCTTGTATGGTCTGCTTTTTCTGGCCCTACTTGGCTCTCAGCAAAGCAGCATTAGAGTGGCCATTTGTTATAATTGGACTATGATCAACTGGTCTTGTTTTTCCAATAAATCTTACCGTTCCTCGTTCTCTTAATGTAGCATTTATTCCTAATGGATCACTCTCAAGGGCTTCATTTGTTACCAGTTGATTGTTTTTCCTTCTCCCTGCTGCAAATCTCTCTCGTCTCTTCTTCCTAGAATGAAAAAAAAAAGAAATGTACAGTGTTAATTACTTAAAAGGTCTTTCCCCCAAACAATACCAGCCTGGATGTAATGCTGAGCTACCTTTGCCTTTGACAGGTTTATTGAGCTATTGAGTTTTATGGGGATATTTATTCTTCAAAGAAGCCCTAATTGTAAGCTTGATGGATCCATAAAGAACTTTGTGGATATTGCCTACTCTGCCTGCCCATTGTTTCTCAAGAATGCAACAATGAGGACTGCCACCTTCCTTAGCTTAACCGGTTATGTATAAAGCCCTCCATGGTCTGGGACCACGTTAATTGTCAGAGCATCCATCCAAAATGTCAACTGTCAGATCCAGCAGATCTTTCCAAGCTCTGCCTCTCCGCCTTGCTACCCCAAGTAAATCATGCAAGCCATCTATAAGAGGTAGGGCCTTCTTTGCAGTGCCACTGGTTCTGTGGAACCAGTTCCTGTTGACATTTAGGAGGCAACCTAGAACATAGCTTTTCAGGAACCCTTCCACACCAATGCTGGTTGATTTTATGCCTCTTGCCCTGTATTTATAGAAAACATTGCCTCTGGCAAAAAAAAAGTGTTCTGCTTATATACTACCCCATAGTACTTAAAGGACTCTCTGGGCAGTTTACAATTTAATTATGCAGGGTACACATTGCTGCTGCCGCAGCAAGCTGGGTACTTATTCTACCTACTTCGGCAGGATTGAAGGTTGAGTGAACCTTGAGCCTGCTACCTGGAATTGAACCCCAGGTTGTGAGCACAGTTATAGCTGCAGTACGACAATTTAACCACTGCGCCTTGAGGCTTCTCTGGTGTCATTTGGCTTATACATCTGCACATCCCAGGTCCAGATGCCAGAAATGAGAGAGAACAGAGAGAAATGTATGGTGCTGCATCTAGGTGAGAAATGAACTGCACAGATAGACTATTGCAATGCTCTCTACGTGGGGCTGCCCTTGACTCTTATTTGGCGACTTCAGCAGGTGCAAAATGCTGCAGCCAGACTGGTGGTGGGTGGGTGTCGATATGATCACATCACCCCAGTACTGACCTGCTGGGAATATGGGGTAGCTGTGTTTAAATATTTGAAATGAATATGATAGCTGTGTTTAAATATTTGAAAGGATGTCATATCAAAGAGAGGGCTGGTTTGTTTTCCATGGCTTCAGAGACTAGGTCTCAGGGCAGTGGTTTCAAATTACAGGAAAAGAGATTCAAATTAAACATTCGGAAGAACTTCATGACGGTTAGAGCTGTTCAGCAGTGGAATATGCTGCTACCAAAGAGGGTTGTGGAGTCTCCTTCTTTGGAGGTTTTTAAGCCGAGGCTGGATGGCCATCTGTCGGGAGTCCTGTGATGGAGGTTTCTGCATCGCCCTTGAGGTCTCTTCCAACGTTATGATTCTAGGATTCTAAATTTTAAGTTAAACTATTATCGTATCCCAATGACTACTGGATTAAAATCTTTTTGTGTTGCGTTATGTGCCTTCAAGCTGTATCTAATTAGGATTTTCAACATGTGTAAGGTTTTGGAGGATTGCTTCACCTAGTACACCACAGTGGCTCTTTAGAAAACCCCAACAACATAAGAAATTTAAAAAAAACATAGGGGAAGAAAAAAGAAATAAAAGAGTCCAGATTTCTCCCCTCAAGGCCCCTTTGTAGGCAGCATCTTCATGTCTCAAAAGCCAGATGAGTAAAAGATTTGTCTGAAGAAGGATGGGATGAAGGACGCTGTACTGCTGCCCTTTGAAAGAGAGTTTCAGCCACTGAATAAAGCAAAGTGTTCTGCTTATATACCACCCCATACCACTTCAAGTCGTCTCTGGGCGCTTTACAGTTTAATTACAGTCTGCAGGCTACACATTCCCCCCCCCCCCCCGCCCAGCAAGCTGGGTACTCATTTTATCGACCTTGGAAGGATGGAAGGCTGAGTGAAACTTGAGCCCGATACCTGGGATTGAACCCCAGGTCTTGAGCACAGTTTTAGCTGCTGCTGTACAGGCAGGGCCGGCACTTCCATTAAGGCGAACTAGGCAGTTGCCTAGAGTGCCAAAATGGAGAGAGGGCGCTGGCTAGCCTGCTGCCCCCCCGCCGCCGCCGCCGCTGGGCGCCGCCGTCTGTCCCCCCACCGGCCGCAGGCCAGGCCGCCTGTCGCCTTCCACCCATCGCTGCCCTTCACTGTCCGCCCGCTGCCCCCCCCCCCACGCCCAGCACCGCCCACCCCCATGCCCGTCACCATCCGCCCACTATGCCCCCTGCCTCCCCCCCCGCCCCACCGCCACCGCCCCCTGCCCCTCGCCTAGGGCGCAAAAAAACCTAGCACAGGCCATGAGTACAGGCATTTAACCACTGTGCCACGAGAATGAGGCACACTCATGTCCTTACCGGGCAAGCTATGCCTGCCAGGGGGTGGCAGGATTGAGGGGGAGGCGCCTGCTTCTCTAGCACATTTAAGCCCCATCCAAGATTCATTCACCTTCCCTGACAGAAAATGGGGAAGTCAGTTGCAGAGAGGGAGATAAAATGGCTTAAGGAGTCGCATGAATCTAATCCAGCTG
This sequence comes from Phrynocephalus guinanensis, assembly GCA_037367245.1. Lineage (NCBI taxonomy): Eukaryota > Metazoa > Chordata > Lepidosauria > Squamata > Agamidae > Phrynocephalus > Phrynocephalus guinanensis. Next base: position 128,776,485 of record CM074736.1, read on the forward strand.
TTTGGAGTGAAATCCTATTATTTGCCTACCCGATTAGAGAATGCGGTTTATGCAAAGAACCTCTCCGGGGGACATTTCGCCAATCTTTTGCCAAAGTTAACAGAAATGTTGCTCTAAGGGAGAGGCACTGAAGGAACACTTTATCCACTTATTTAACGGGTGGCATTCGATGGGAGGAGAAAAACATACCTCGTCGTTAAATAAATTGGCTGTGCTCAGTATAGCAAATAGCAAATCTGTGCTGTTCTTTCAGAACCTCATATCAATTCAGAGGGAGGAACCTGCTGGGATTTATAGTTAGATCTCCTGGGATGCCCTAAGCATCTCCGGTCTTGACTGATTTTGGAAGCTAAGCAGGGTTGGCCCTGGTTAGTACTTGGATGGGAGACCACCAGGAAATACCAGGTGCTGTAGGCACCTGGAGTAGGAACTGGCAAGCCACTCCAGTATTCCTACAAAGAAAACTCCATGGACTTGGAGTCATGAAGGGTCGGTCACAACTGTAATGATGCAACACACACACACACACACACACACACACACACACACACACACACACACACACACACACACACACTTGGGAGTAATCTGTTGATCCCATTTCACATGGTTCCATGTGCCAAGTATCTGCAATGAATTTTAAAACTCCTAGCATAAATAGCTCCAGTCACTATGGTCCAGTGTGAGTGGTCTGTGTGAGATACAGAGCAGGGTTGGGGGGATCCTGTCCTTGTGAACTCCAGATCTCATCATCCCTGGGTCATGGAGAATGTTAGCAGTTGTTGATGGGCGTTGGAGCGCAATATCTGAAGGGTTGCTGATTCCCCACCTTTGCTGTGTGCATGTGTAAGTGTGTATGCCATCAAGCTGAATCAGGGTAATGGCGACCTTTTCCAGTATTTTCCAGGTAGGGATTACTCAGGAGTGGTTTGCCATTGGCTTCTTCTGGGAGCACCTTGGGACTGTGCAGTTTATCCAAAGATACACAGATTGGCTCTACTTGCTGGAGGCATAGTGGAAAATTGAGTTCCCAACCTCTGGCTTCAAAGCCAGAGAGATACATGTTCTACAATCAGTGCCCTGGAATCCATTAAACCAGGGCTGTCCAACTTTGAACAGGTCGAGGTCTACTTTTTCCAGACGAAAGTGCCTGAGGGCTACTACACTAAAACCTCTACTTATGAATTTTATCCGTTCCGAGCATATGCTCATAAGTAAAAAAAAATTGTAAGTAGAACAGTGGTTTCCCATAGGAACACATTGAAATCAATTAATCCTTTCTGGAGGGAACACATTTCAATGCATTTCTATGGTAAGGCTGACCACGCACATGCTTCCCTTATACCGGCTTGAGGCAGCTGTGGGGGTGGGAGGAGGAGGAGGAGGAGGAGGAGGAGGAGGAGGATGGGAAGAGGGGGACATCACCATGCAAATGAGGTGGGCACACCCATGACCCTGCCCTTCATTGTCCCCTCCACTCCCCTTCCTCCGCTCTGCACAAACAACTCAGTTGGTCATGAGACAGTGGCACACCAATCATCTGGCCAGTAGGGAGAGCAGGGGACCGTGCCATGGCCCCTGAACTGCCCCACTTGGCTGAGACAGTGGGCTGGCAGACCCAGAGATTTGCTGGGGCAGTGGTGGTCTTTGGAATGGGGGGGAGGGGGGAGAACTTATCCCCTCACTTTTTTATGGGTGGCGGGCGGGCTACTTTTGAACCCTTCACAGGCTACTGGTAGTCCCTAGTCTACGTGTTGGGCAGGCCTGCATTAAACCTTTTCAGATATTAAGGAAATAGAGATTTTTAAAAGTTTCATCTCTGGCTAACATCTGTGAAGATTCTTCGTCATCCACGTGAGGTCATTGCCATGACTCAGCTTCCAGATCTCTGGCTAACAACACCCAGAAGCGCTCAGCCAACATGGGAGATATTCCTACACTCTGTGTGGTTCTCTATATGGATGTACCTTGGCCTGGTTTCGCTCAGTTTAAGATGCAGGCAAACGTCCTTACATCAGGCTCCTGCAATGATGGTGACCACTGTTCACCCACACTGCCAGCAACTCCACAGGAGGTGGCATTTGTATATGCCTGCAGACTTCTGTCCTTGATAATGGCCAGTCTTAGGGTTAGGGCGAAAGATACGCTTTTTTGATAAAGACGTGTTTTTACTCTAAAGTTATCACATGATTGAAGATTCGGTTACAGCGTCCTCATGGGCGTGGTATTAGTAAACGAATCTTAATGTTCCCACATCGTAAAGCTGCATTTTTAAATTTGATCCAGAGCAATTTTTAAACATTTTTTGGCTCAGTCCCAAGAGCCCATCAGCTGTAGTGCGGGCTTGGGGCTGGCAAAAAAAAAAAGTTTAAAGAATGAAATGGAAAGCCAAATTAGGGTTTTTGTTTTAAATTTAAAAAAAGAAGCTAGCATCAGCTAATAGGGGAAAAGGGGGCCCAGATAATCAGCATCCCCACATACCTATGCGAGGTTGGAAAACGTGCATTTATAACCAGGTTAAAAAATACCCAACATCACCTCTAGGTAAGTAAAAACCGGATCAAACTGCTCATGAGATAGCACCCTTAAAGTAACTCAAGCCCAAGCCTTAGCTAGAGTGGTCACCCTGCCGAAAAACACAAAACAAGTCGCCAAAAAAAAAAGGGACACAAAAGAGGGTATGGATTTCCACCAAGTTTGCAAGTATAGATTTATCTCCATAAATAAAGCATTTAGAAATAATGGTTACCATTTAAATTGAAATGCAATACACCTTGTTACATTGGAAAAGCCTGTGACCAGGTAATTTCTATGGGCTCGATTAATCTCCGGTCCTGCTATGAGTCAAAGCATCTGCTCTCTCTTCTTTATATTCTGTATTCAAAATCTACAATAATAATTTTCGAGTAAATTCATTGAATCAATAGAGCATCGAATCATGCCAGTAGATTTATTGAATCAATAGGATTTAAATATGTGCTAATTTACGAAATTCACATTGACTGCTTAAGTCTACTGCATTTGGAACTAACAAATGGGTTTATCTTTAAACCAGTTTTTAAACCATGTAACTGGCTCTTTACATAGGGGAAATGTTGGAATTCACATCAGTCCCCTGTACAACTGAATGCATGGCCATTGTACTCTTAGCCTCTAAGGATCCTCATTCCAGTCTTAGCACCCTTAAACAATTGAAAGCATTCGGTAGATTTCTGAATATTTGGAAAGAATCTATTTATTTGATGATGCAGAAGGTCCAGTTTTATTCTTCCATTGCATACTAGACTACAGAGTAGTTTTGCATTTTCTTTAAGCCTTGACCTTTTACTAGAGGTCAACTGTGCAGCCTGGCTGTCCTTGTTGAAGCAATAGCTTATTTGTCATTGTCAGAAGTGGTAATTTTCATCTGCATACTTCAGTTGAAAAATAGAGCATTTGGGGTCTATTTTTACCAGGGACTCTTTCCTACTCTTTCTGCTTTCAGGCCAGATGTGATTGTCATGATAGTTGCTCTCCTTTTTCAACGAAGGAATGTTACAAAGTGCCAAAGAAACACAAATATATAAAGAAAAGAATGGCTAGATCAAACCAAAGCATAGCATTTAGACCAAACATATGTAAAGCCTAGAATTTTCTCTCCAACAGCAGACCATCTGACACCAAAATAATGCCAAATTCTAGGAAGAAACAACAAGTGAAAGGAAATCTCTTTGTAACAATTCTAAGCTACCAAAAAACAACCTGAATTTCTGGTGGGGAATCAGACTGTGGCCTGCCCAAACAGTAATCCTGATAATAGTCTGAGTACCTGAGCTTGTACAGCTCAGTGGGAAAAACTGAGAATGAGGTCAGCGTTTTATTTGTGCTGTCCCATTTCCAAAACTATGCTGTTCCAAGCCGGGTTGCATGCGAAGGTGTAACAAAGGAAATGATGATTGAAGAGAAATTAGTCCTGTCATAAGAAAGAATGACTCCATTTCCCACTGCCCATCTCAGACCTCATCTGGAGTACAATTTGCTGTTTCTTTTGAGAACGATGTAAACAAAGTGGAAGGGGTTCAAGAGGAGAGCAGCAAAGGCTGATACTTCACGTCCATCTCATCGCTGTTGGCGGTCCCGCTTGGGACCGGTACGAAGTAATCTTACTGCACGTCCATTGCTTGATGATGGGACTTCGTCCCGACCACGCCCCCTGAAGTGTGATTTAAGTGGGATGAGCGATTCCCCTCCCTGGCCTCGGGAATCTGCTCGTCTCGCTTCTCGTTCCAAGACGAGAGCCCGTGAAGTAAGCCTTGTCGCGGAACGAGTGCCGATTGTAGCTCATTGCCATCTAGTGGCAGGAGTGCAAAGTGCCATTTGCCAGTAAATTCCCTATGGAGTTAGCAATGCAGTGCTGAGATTTTAAAAGACAAATGCCTCGAAGTTTGCTCCACAACGCATTGAAGGCAAGGCTTCGGAGAATCAAAACATCGAAAAACGGAAGGTCGGACTGAACAAACAAAAAAACAGAGTGAAGGCATAGAATTTCACATCTCATCACGGAACGAGAACGTGTGGTAACAGATATCCCAGTATCATCAATCACACCCATGGGTACACGGAAACAGGGACAGAAGTGGGAGAAGACCATGTGACCGTGACCGATGTCAACACGCAACAAACTTCCTCCCGGAACGAGAATGGACGTGAAGTAACCATCAAAGATAGCTAGTGTTATGGGAAACAGTTCTCATGAGAAAAAGTTGAAAGTCCTGGGTATGTTTAGCAGATAAGAATAGTCTGAGTGTGGGGTGGGGATGGAAGTCATGATCATATTTGTTCAGTTCTTGAAATACTGTTCTTAAAAGATAACAAAGCTTTCATAGCCTGGAAGGCAAGGCTAATCAAAGGACATGGTAGAATTTGATTGACACTCAGAAGACATTTCTCAGTTGTAACTGATGCTTAGCAATGGCACCAGTGACTTAAAGCTAAAGCCAGTTTCCCTTTGTAGGATGTCTTCATGTATAGGATGGTCATTTATCTACTGGAGAGGCTGTTGGCTGTAAATTTCCTGGGCAGAGTAGGGTTTGGGAATAGATGACCTACAACAAGTCCAATGGTCTTCCCTTCTTCTCTCCTAGATCTTCCCAAGGATATCTCCTCTTGCCTTTATCAGGTTCGATCCATATTGGTGACATGGTGGTAATGAAGAATTCATAGATTTTGATGATTCCATCCCCCAAAAGACAGATGTTTCTCAGTTTGCATTCCATTCCAGAAAAACCAAGAGAGGCTCACGTGGCAGCTTGAAGACTAATGATTTTCATTTGGCTTTCATGAACTGAAGCTTACGTAGGGCAAAACCTTTCATCTTTAATGTGCACAACAGAACCCTCTGCTGCTTTTGCTGCTGCTGGGTTAGTGGCACCATGGTGGATATGGAGAGTTGAAACATAGGGAGGTAGAAAAGTAGATGAACGAAAAGGGAGTGCTAGAAATCCCAAATCCTAGGTTGCACATTAGATAGATAGATAGATAGATAGATAGATAGATAGATAGATAGATAGATAGATAGATAGATAGATAGATAGATTATGGATGGATGGATGGATGTTGTATGAAATAGTTTTTTAAATTTCTGGCCACGACATGGAGATTATTTTCCTTTCCAAAAGGAAAAAAAAGCCACGTTCTCACTGCCCTCTTTTCTGTGTTTGACCAACCTTTCAGCCAGTGGTGCTAAGGAGGCATTTTCCTGAGGTAATGTTATCCTGCTATTTGACACAGCTGCTTAGCTGAGCATGCGTTCCAGTCAGGGCCGGTGCTAGGTTTTTTTGCGCCCTTGGCCAGGGGCGAGGGGGTGGGGTGGGCGGTGGGCGGGCGGGGCAGGGGGTGGCCCGGGGGGGTGGTGGGTGGGCAGGGGGGTGGCAGGCGGGTGGCGGGGCAGCGGGGTGGGTGGGCGGGGCAGTGAGCGGGGGTGGGGCGGGGCGGGGTGGCAGATGGCGGGAGCGGCGGGCAGCAATGTGCGGATGGCGGGCGATGGGGGGACGGATGGTGGTGGCCAGCGGTGGGGGGGAGGTAGGGGGGCGGCAGGCTGTCCAGCGCCCTCTCTCCATTTTGGCGCCCTAGGCCACTGCCTAGTTCGCCTTAATGGAAGCGCTGGCCCTGGTTCCAATGACCTGCTCCATCCCATGGTGTGATGTTTAATGCTGCCTGTTACAAAATAAGATACTAAAAGTCCAGTTGAGGAAGATAGATAGCTGGAGTGGGGTAAAAATATTCTAAATACTAAATAAATAAATAAATTCAGTTTTCACTCTAATTGACCTTTTATCTCTCTAATCAGTCCTTGTGACTCAGGATAGCATCAAAAACCTTCAGTCACTGGAAGCAGTTGCTAAACACTTCACCTGCCTTTGATCTCTTGTTTTTTTTTAATTACCATTGTGCATAATATCTCAATCAGTGTGAAGCGGGCAGGGGAAGGTGTTGCCATCTGTGTTCAATCAGTCATAAAACCAATCACAGGAAAATGAAATCATTACCAAGGGTTGGGATTCAATTCACACCAGGCTCGAAAAGAGCAGTGCCTGCACTGTGATTTTATTTTACGCATTTGCAGCGTGGCTAGACATGGAGTACTGTGTTGTTTATTGCTCGTCTGGAAATGATATATAAAAATCCAATCAAAATGTTCCAGAGCCTGCTTTTATTAAGACTGGGATGCTTTAGTCTCAAGGTGGTATCACAGGGTGAGAGAAATCATACAAGATATATTTGCAAAACTCATGACTCTTGGGCATTTAACAAATTAAGAATAAACAGAGGTGTGTGTGTGTGTGTGTGTGTGTGTGTGTGCGTGTGTGCGTGTGCGTGTGTGTGTGTCTGTGTGTCTGTGTGTCTGTGTCTGTGTCTGTGTGTGTGTCGATGGATGGATGGATGGATGACCTTGATTACCTTGACTGAGTGAATAAAAAGATCACAAATTAGTTTTCAGAGACGTGAAATTTATTACTCCTAATTTGTTTTAGATTGGATGAAATCTGGTAGTAAGTTACAACTAGAGTAGACCCATTGAATCAGTGTAGATTCCATGAGTCAAATCCTCTGTAAGTTCAGTTGGTTCAGTGGGTCTACTCTAGTTGTGGGAATGAGTTTCATGTTAATTCTGTGGTATCTGAAGAGCTTCCTTTTACCTGTCATGTGCCTAGTTCTGATATTACGGAGGGGGAGAGAAGTAAAAACCCTCTTTAATTAAAAAATAAAGTAGTAGTATGTCAGATTTCTGTATGTTCAGATGAGACATCCCAAGGTTTTCCCAAACAATTTTCATTTTTAAGATTGTCCTTAGTAAGCAACTATTTTCAGAGCTTGGAAAGCTCATGTCAACAAGGTGATTTTTGGAACTGTAATGCAAAAGGAACCTTTTCTAAATGTTGAATTTTTAAAAACTGTCCCTGCATCTACAGGTCTTTCCAAGGTGGGGAGAAATGCGTTTTTCCTGCTGAGAGATTAAGACAGATCTTGGTTTTAAAACGCAATTAAATTAAATCCAATGAATAAAAGAGATTACTGAAAGAAGTGCTGTCTTCATTAAACAACCAGCTTCTGTTTGTGTCTTTCTCTTTTCTTCCAGAGCCATGTTTGACTACGATAAAAGCAAGGACAGTGGCCTTCCAAGCCAAGGGCTTAGCTTCAAGTACGGAGACATCCTCCATGTCATCAATGCATCCGATGATGAATGGTGGCAAGCAAGAAGAGTTATACAGGAGGGGGACAGCGAAGAAATGGGAGTTATACCCAGCAAAAAGAGGTATGTTGTGCACAATACACACCCTTTAGAAAGTGTGTGCATGTCCCAGGATATCCATCCATCCATCCATCCATCAATTCACTTGCTTAGTTGTGTGCAAGAACAAGCAAATATTTGACCATTCTTCCATCTCCCGAAATGGCCAGGGCAATCTTCCCAGTTAAGCTGCCTAAGTGTAACATGATGAAAATACAGGGACTCATGTTTGGCTATTGTCAGTTACCAAGTAGTAGTAGTAGTAGTAGTAGTAGTAGTAGTAGTAGTAGTAGTAGTAGTAGTAGTAGTTGTTGTTGTTGTTTGTTGTTGTTGATGTTGTTGAGTCATTCAGTCATATCTGACTGTTCATGACCCCCATGGACAACTGCATGCCAAGCCCTCCTGTCTTCCACTGCCTCCTGGAGTTTAGTCAAATCCATGTTGGTTGCATCGATGACACCGTCCAACCATCTCATTCTCTGCCGTCCTCTTTTCCTTTTGCCTTCAGTCTTTCCCAACATCAGGGACTTTTCCAAGGAGTCCAATAGCTTTGACTATCCAGACCTTTGTCAGCAAAGTGATTGTCGGTCAAGTATCACACCATCCCTTAAAAGCTGTACTTTATTTTTACAGCATTCCAAATTTTAAAGCTAAATCTGAGCCATAACCCTGACTAAGTTTTAGAAGCACTGATTTCATTAGGACTTGGTTAATGAACACCAAGACCCCTTGATTCACTCTGGTTGGGATTGACAACTAGGAGTGGTTGGATTAGTGGGTTAGTGAAATTTGTGTCCCTCCCTTCCTCAAGTGACTTCAAGGCAATACATATGGCCTCCCTTCTCCATCCTTGATCCTCAAAATAACATGTTTGAGTATGAAGACAACAATGATAATTAGCGAGCTATTGAACTAACAGTAGTTGTGATTTTTGTGCCTAAATCAAGATTTAAAGATTAGGCCTTCTAAATCCTAAACCAACAACACTCTAACGCCAGAGGCTGTTCAGCTCTTTAACAGCTAACCTCCTATTTACAGTCTGCAGTCCAAACTTTTTTGAAGCTCTTCCATTGCCTCAATGTTATTATCATGAAATATTTTGTGATGCTCTCCACTTCTGCCACAAGTCTTCCTTGCTTGTTTATTTATTTATTTATGTATTTAAAATATTTTACCCTGCCTTTCTCCCTGAAAAGGAACCATGGCAGCTTACAACATTGAAACACAATATTTCAAGTTGAAAATAATGAGTATTGAAGCATTCCCAACATTCGCACATATCAGTCTTCAGAAGCTCTCCATTCTGGACACATCTCCTCCTGCTCTCCATTCTCCTGTCCATCCTTCCTCCTCCTCCTCCTCCTCCTCCTCCTCCTCCTCCTCCTCCTCTTCCTCCTCCTCCTCCTCCTCCTCACTATTGTTGCTGCTGATAGTTCATTTGGCCAATCCCTCCTCAGCACCACTAACAAGATTGTTGTTGTTGTTGTTCAGTCATTCAGTCGCATCCGACTCTTCGTGACTCCATGGACCAGAGCTCGCCAGGCCTTCCTATCCTCCACTGCCTCCTGGAGTTTGGTCAAATCCATACTGGTTGCATCGATGATACTGTCCAACCATCTCTTTCTCTGCCGTCCTCTTTTCCTTTTGCCTTCAATCTTTCCCAACATCAGGGACTAACAATATAGAAAAGTCTAGACTGGCATCACTTGCTGTTCCGTGTAATCTCTTACAGCTCAGCTACTCACAGTCAACAGGGAAACAAGCAGGAACAGCCAGAGGAAGGAATAGTTGGACTAGGAACCCATTGAAGGTGATGGGCCTCAATAGATGGGCAACATTGACAACCTTTTCATCTCTAAGATCCCAGCCATCATATAAAATGACAAAAATAATTCTGTGGTTTCATTCATTCAGAGTGGCCCCAGAGTAGATGGGCAGCAGACCCCAGCACCATGTGAGGCAAACATTAAGAAGAAGAATTAATTTAATTTGTTCGTTCGTTCATGGCATTTATCTACTACCCCATTAGTGCACAGCACTATACTGGGCAGTGTACGTACAGTATGTAAATAGCAAAATAACACAGTTAAACACAGTTGAAAATTGGAGAGAAAACAAACTAAAATAAATCAGACATTAAATCCAGATGGCACCAGTGAATCCAGCCAGCAGTGCAAGGTGTAGCTCCAACAGGAGGTAATTCCAAAATATTGATGCCACCACCAAGAAGGCCCAACTTCTGGTTGAAGATTTTCTGGCCTCTTTCAGCACGGCCACCTAGAGGACCAACTCCTGAGAACTCTTGATGGCATGGGCAGAGGATTAAAGGTCCTACATGGCACGTTTAGCATTTATGTAGATGTTTTTATCACCGATTCCTCAAAACATCGACCCATGTTTTGCCTGTCTGTGTTTTAACTGCACCCCCCCCCCCAACTTCCATGGTTTCCTTACTGTAGAGATGAGTGGAAATATTTCCGATTGAAGAATTGGCACTGCTGCATCCTTCCAAAATCGGTAAAATGAGTTCCTAGCTTGCCGGGGTGAGGGGGAAATGTGTCGCCTGCATAATTACTTGTAATACCTCCGTGCCTCTGCTTGGGACCTTCCGGGCTTTAGCTTTCTTCCTTCTGCTGATGTTCACTGCTTTGCTGCTTCCTTCACACCTACTGTTTCTTTTTCATCATCTCTTTCTCATCAGCAGCCTGTAGTCCAATAGTCCCCTTCCACCACCGTCTTGGTGTCAGGAGCCCCACTTTCTTGGAAGACAGGTCACCTTTATTCTCTTCTTTCCTCTCTCTTTAGCTCTGCCTGTTTTTTTTACCTTCCACTCTATACCAAGGAGAATTAAACTATCTACTAACGAAAATGTGTGTTTCTTCCAATTAACCATCCCTTTGCTTTTCTCTGTCCCTCCTTCCATAATGGTACTCCTTCAGGGATGCATGACTCAAGAAAGCTTGGAAATGAAACCCAACATTCAAAGTGTTCTGCTTATATACCGCCCCATACTACTACAAGTAGTCTTGGGTGGTTTACAATTTTAATTACAGAGTGCAGGCTACACATTGCCCCCCCCCAGTAAGCTGGGTACTCATTTTACCGACCTCGGAAGGATGGAAGGCTGAGTGAACCTTGAGCCTGCTACCAGGGATTGAACCCAGGTCGTGAGCACAGTTTTACTTGCAGTACAGGCATTTAACCACTGCGCCACGAGGCTCCTGATTCATTGTTTATCTTCCTGTGATCAGTCACATACTCACAAATCATGTTAAATGAAAAATACAGAGGTGATGGTAATTATACGTTTTGACCAACAGTCTGCTTTAACTAGCTGAGAGAGCACTGCTTTGAAATATGTGCTAAGTCTATCGTCTGTTTTGGTCTTACTGTATATTTACATCTGGAGTAGTTTTTCATAAAAGACGGGGGGGGGCAAAGTTCAGTCTTCTAGATGTTGCTAAAGAGCAGAATCCATGTTGTCTCACTGTTGAGTGTGCTGGAAAGGGATTGTGGGAATTGTAGTCCAACAGTGTCTTGAGGGCTGTGCTATGTCGAGCCATCAAGAGTAGATGGACACTGATTTGTTCTGGACAAATACATGAAAAATGCCATCTTCATATACAGGGAAGAAAGAAAATTTCATTTTTTCTATTAAAGGGAAGCTGATGTCGAAGGGTTAATGATTCCATGTCCTCTCCTATGCTGAAGCTAAGACCATTCATCACATTTGCAAACCATAAATTTGGTAACCGGCTTGAAATTTAGCACCAAGTTCATTTCAGGGTACGATCAATCTTTCTGGAAGGAAAAGAGGGTATCATCTGGAGATATTGCCAAAGTGTAGTTTGCATAGATCAGTGTTTTTCAACCACTGTTCCGCGGCACACTAGTGTGCCGCGAGATGTTGCCTGGTGTGCCGTTGGAAAAGCTGAAGAATATCAGCTTTGTGTTCAGCCAAACAGGCCCAGGTTGTGCACTGAATAAAGTATTTTATAATTTTTCATTTCTGTTTACTTACTATTTCATAATAAAGTAATTATAAAATACTTTCTTTGTGTTTATTTGATTCCTATTCAAGAGAATTACTTTATATATAGTCAATATAGGCACAGAGTTAAATTCTTTTACATTTTCTAATGGTGGTGTGCCTCGTGATTTTTTTCATGAAACAAGTGTGCCTTTGCCCAAAAAAGGTTGAAAAACACTGGCATAGATAATATTGTACTGACTGTAAAGAAGGGCTAGTTCTTTTCAAAAGGGGAGGCACATGTTTAAATTAAGAGGGATGCATGCTTTTGCTTATGCATTTAAGCCATATCTTTATCTTTTCCCTTTGAGTTAGGAACACTCACTTCAGATCAAGCTAACAAACTTATTCTTACATTTAAAAAAAACCAGATTGGAATCTTGAGGGATGCGGCAAAAGTTATCTTGCTCCGTGTTCCCCATCTGAAAAGGCAACCAAGTCGAGTGGATAAACATGTCCTCCTAACAACCCAAGCGGAATAACAAGATGTAACATGACTTGCACGTCCAGAGGGTTTTTCTTTTTTCGGTGCTGATTCCTTAGCCTTGAAAATTATTTATAAAGGACATTTCCTCTGTATACTTCTGGCATCTAAAGAGAAGAGGGAGAAAATAGCCAGGTTTTTAAAACTCGGTATTTCTAGATGCAGCGCTACAGGAGGTAGAGGGCTGACATCTCAAGATCAGGCACCCTGGGGCAGCTGCTGTGGCCCACACATTCTAGATGGGCCCCTCAGTACAGTAAACCCCCACCTATCGCAGGGGTTAGGGACCCGACCCAACCAGCGATAATTGAAAATTAATTGCAAATATGCAGGTGCTGGGTCAGGTTAGGACTGGGCGGGCTCTCTGGGGGCTCTTGTACTTACCCCAGGCCTGGTGCTGCACCAAACGGGCCTGCAAGGGGCTTTCCAGTCCCCCAGAGGCCCCAAAAGTGCTTTCTAGTGATCTGGAGGTCACTTCTGGTTTATTGGAAGTCACTTCCGCTTTGTGGGGAAACACTTTGGGGGCCTACGATGGCCTGGGAAGGCCTTTCCTCCTTACCCCAGGGGGGCTTTTTTTCATATACTGCGGACCTGCGATATATGAACCACGAAAGGGCAGGGGACAACTGTAACACAAACCCAAGTGAATGGCTGAGGGTGAACTGCTACATGTGGGTCTGCCCACAGTCTTAAACTTTGTCCCCGTGGGAATGGAGAGGCAACTGATTAGGATCTGCATCCATAAGGCAGAATGTGAAGAGAATTTTGGTGTGTTTCTTCTTCTTGTCTTTTCTAGTTCTGCATGTAGATTGATACTCCCCATCTGACTTCCTTCATCCTTTTGCCCCCTCTGGGTGATGCTTCCAGTTTCTTCTTCCTCTTCCTATTTATTTATTTATTTATTTATTTGTCTCATTTCTATACCGCCCCATTTCCAATATGGAACTCTGGGCGGTGTACATGGTAAAAACAGATAAAGCAATAGATAAAAGCAATAGATAATAGATGAAAACATGCCAGCTCTTTATTCAGTTTCCTCCTCAATAAAAATAAGTTCCCCGTTTGCCTCTAGTGTGGCAAGTTTAGTTTCAGTTTAATTTATGATTTGTATACCGCCTGCTTGCGAAAGCAACTCAAGGCAGTGAACACACTCATCAACCAAAGGCGTGCTTGAAGAGCCAGGTTTTCACAGCTCTCCTGAAGACAGGAAGGGATGGCGCCAGATGAACCTGGCTAGGGATGGAGTTCTAAATCAACGGGCCAGCCACAGAGAAGGCTGGTTCTGCGTGCAGGTTTCGTGGGCCTCTCTATGGGTGGCTACCCAAAGCACAAGTTCCTGGGAAGCTCTGGTCAGGTGTAAGTTGATCTAACTCCTCAGTCACCACAAGGTCAGCCCTCAGTTGCTTCCCTTCAGCAACCAAAATTCCCAATAACTCCCTCAGTCTCAAAGTGGGTGAAGTAGCATCATTGCCAAACAGTGTGGGAAATTATACCTCATCCCATCTTGCTCCCCACAGAGACAAAACGGACGTGAAGTAACCGCCTGAGTATTTTAAAATTTTTCATAAGCACACTTCTTCACCCTTCCTGGACACTTTTTCTCTCACTTCGGAGTTGAAATTCTGGCACAAAGAAACCGCAAGGGCATACAATCACTCCTCCTCACGGTTCCGTTCCTATGAGAAGGTCATTAAGGGAATTTGGTTGTTCAGTGAGGAGCTTAAGGTGGATGCCTTGTGGCGTGTTACAGCCAGGCCAGAGTGGGGAAGCTCTCCAGGAGGCCATGGGAGAAGCAGAACAAAAAGAGGGGGAAATCGAGATGGGGGTGTCCGGTGCTACGCTCCACTAGGGTCAGTTTCCTCCCAGGTTATTAACTGGGAGCATTGTGACACTCACAGCAACAGCCATCACTTGGAAGCAGCATCAGCAGAGGAGGAGAAAGGCAGTTGAGGGGACGTTGTAACCCTGCTTCCTCCCTTCTGAGCTGCTGTCAAGGTAGGCACAGGCAAGCAGAAACAGGCTGGAGGTTTTTGCCCAGATTCTGTGGGCTGGAACACCAGGGTCTCCCTGAGGGAGCAATTAGGCCGCGGCTTTGGCTGTTGCGTGTCATTAAACAGGTAGGTTGTTAAGTGAGGAGTGGCTGTATCCCACGGAGCAGGTCTACCTCATGGAATTTAGCACATTGTCTCTAAGCCTTAACAAAGACAATAATTTTCCGTGACATACATTAAGCCAGTCCTCTGGGTTTCCATCCACAAGCCAAATCCTAATCACCACCATTGTGCTGGAATTAATCGCTGCCTATTGTCTTCTCAATACCTGCTCCCCCTGGGATCAATACATCCTGTTGCTGTCTTCCCCCCAATGCCCCCTCCCTGCCTGCCATTTTAAACTGCCCCTGGAGAATAGCCACTCCGTTCATCTGAAGAAATGTGCTTTCCCCCCATTGAAAGCTTATGAAATATACAAACGAGGTGCTGCTGAATTCTCTTGTGCTACAACGGACCAATACATCTACCTGCTAGGCTACATGTTGTGAATTAGATATAAGATAATATGAAGCCACTTTCAGAGATTAGCAGGAAGAGAAAATACAAAGTAATACAGTATTAGGTAATGATTTAAAAGGTTGTATTCAGCTGTGAGCTAATTATTCCCCCTCCCCCCCACTAGGCACTGCTTATTCCATTTTGATTACACAGCCTCAAATCTTCATGCCCCTACCCACTGTCCTCTTCCATATGCAAATTTAAAATGAAATCTTCGCTTCAACCATTTCCCTGCACACATACTGCTTTCTCGTTTATTCCAAAGTTCAGCTGTAACTATAGTAACCTGAATGCAACTCCTAGCAGCTGGCAAGATTTAAAATGGGCAAGATTAAAACCGAACTTATAGCGTCTTGAAGGAAATTTTCTCCCAGACATTTTGTTCCATTGTAATTAACCCCTGGTGCTTGAACACCAAATGTTTAGAGAGAGGGGGGGAAATCAACTCCTTTCCTTAAACAATCTCTGAAAGAGACTGTTCTGTAATCAGAGTTAGCAAAAATTGCAAATTTCCTCATCAGTCATGTTACCAATATTGAGGGGATGCTGGTGCTATATTTGTTGTTGCCTTTAGAGCACAGGTGAGCAATCTTTATGAGCAAGTCTACCTTTTAAGCTCTAGATGAGTTGTATTCCAGATGTTACTGGGTTACAGCTCAAGGGCACGAGTATAGTGGATAGAGGGAAGCTCTTCTCCCTCTCACAAAATACCAGAACTAGGGGACATCCATTTAAATTGACGGTTGGGAGAGTGAGAACAGACAAAAGAAAATATTTTTTTACCCAGCGTGTTGTTAGTCTGTGGAACTCCCTGCCACAGGATGTGGTGATGGCATCTGGCCTGGATGTCTTCAAAGGGGGATTGGACAGATTCCTGGAGGAAAAGTCCATCACAGGTTACAAACCATGATGGAGATGTGTCATCTCCAGGCTTAAAACCAGGGTATTTCAGGGGCCAGATGCAGGGGAGTGGTATCAGGAGGCAGATATCCAGTCTCATGCGCTCCCAAACGCATCTGGTGAGGCCACTGTGAGATACAGGAAGCTGGACTAGATGGGCCTTTGGCCTGATCCAGCAGGGCTCTTCTTATGTTCTTATGAGGGGAAAGATGTGGTTTGGTGACAATCCAAATCCGTTGAGGTGTTCATCCCCCATCTATTCAGCACTGATTAGTTACTGTGTAATGTTACATGTGCATGCCTTGGATTCATACTAGTCCCCATCCTCCACCCCATTTCCTTTTGCATTAAGGTTTAGGTTGCAGTGCTTTTGACACCAAGGTAAGACTCCCCTCTCAACCCTTTTAAGATCTTAATCCCTAAGGCTTAGTTAATAGTTTTAATTAGTAGTGTGTCAAAGCTTGTTTTACCCCCATGACGGCATTCTTAATTTTGTTAGAAAAGAAATTACTTTCTTTTTTAAAAAAAATGAGGAAGAAAAATATTGCAGCAAAATGCTGATGGCACAGTGCAAGATGGTTGCACACCACTGACAGAAACTCAACATTAATTCTAAGAGATCCTATGACTGAGGTGGAAAACCATAAGTCTCTGGGGATCTTTGAGACACTTGGAGACAGGATTTCAACATGCCATGGGTTTTCATTCCTCTTGAGGACACACAGGGAAATAGCTCACATTCTGGACCACTATTGGCACCATCCAGTGTGAGCTATTTTCTGGTGATCACATGTCATAGAATCAAAGGCAAGTGGCAACCCAACTTGACTCAAATCAATGCTGGATATTTTGGGGGCAGTGGCAGTGCTACTCTTTTTTTGGGGGGGGGGGCAGGCAGAAACAACTCCTGCACAGATGTAATGGCCGGCTGAAGGCAAGATTCACTCCCAATGGAGCTATCCTTCCTGGTGCAATCAGATGCAATCTTTCCTTGAAGTCTGACTTAACCTTTCATTGATGCTGGACTTGACAGGGCTAGAATCTGTAAATATGCTTTTTAATACACTTTGGATTCAATTGTACTTTATAGTATGAGCCCTACCTTTTAAAGTGGTTTCTTACGCTTCCTATCAGCGTTAATGGATTATGTATTTTTTCTCTCTTTCTTCCTCTTTTCTTTTTCCAGGGTTGAAAGGAAAGAGCGGGCACGTTTAAAAACAGTTTTTTTTTAAGCTTTTTTATTGAGGAAGTAACAACATATATTTCAATCTTACAATTTTCCAAAACATTACATCATTGTTTAGTCTCTTCCTCATTGACCCCCCTCCCCCCAGCAAGCCGAAATCACTATCCTTTCATGTTGAACATTATTAAGGCATGATGGAATAGTCTAGCCCATTTCTCGTTCTCAGGCTTCCCTTTTATCCAATTTATATATTTCTCCCACTCCTTTAGAATTCTATGTTTCCCTTCTATGTTTTCTTCTTGCATACTTTGTATCCAATTATTTTGAAAAAATTCATGTATATAATCTTTCCATTTATCATATTTCCATTTCTTTTGGTCCTTCCATCCACCCATTAGTACCATTATAGCTGCTGCTATTCCGTAATAGACAATCTTTTTTACGCTTCTCCATTGTTTTTCTCTATCTACTAAGCCTAAGAAAATATAATCTATTTTTAGCTCAATCCTTTTCTTTGTAATTTCTGATAACCAATTTTCTACTTTCCTCCAATATGTTTGTATTTTCTCGCAGTTCCATATCATATGTACAAAAGTACCTTTTTCTTTTTTACAATGCCAACAATTTTGTGATATATTATTATTTATTCTATTTAATTTCTGTGGGGTATAATACCATTTATGCAATATCTTCAATTGCATATCCTTAATTTTTTCCAATTTTACCTCTCTTATCCCCCGTAATATAGCCTGAATCTTTTCTGTATTTAAGTCCATATCTCCCTCCCAATTATATTTAATTAAATTCTCATTCTGATTTCCCAATCTAACCAAATATCTATAGATCTCTCCTGCTCCAACCTTTTTTTCTTCATATTTCTTATATACCACTTCCCATTGTCTATCTTCTTTTCCCTTAAGAGAAAGGAACCATTGATCATATCTCCTTTTCATACTTTCTGCCATCATCCATTTTTGATTCCCTAATATCCCTTTTAATTTATTTATTGCCCCTCCTGTTGACATTAATTCATGCATATCTTTGATTTTGTAATATCCTTTCTCTTTTAGATTCTTTATATCTTTTTGTGACAAAATCTTCCCCTCTTTATTAAACTGTTCTAAAGGGCCCCAATTCGATACTCCACCTATTTTCGTCCTTTTTATTAAAATTTCCATTGTTACTTGCCTTGGTCCCTTAACTTCTTTCAGTATTCTTTTATCTCTATCAAATATCCCTAAGTAACCTGCTGAGTTGTTTATTGCATCTTCTACTCTTTTCCATTTGGGTGTGGGGTATTCCTCCACCTTCATTGCCCATTTTAATTGGAAGGCTATATAATACTTTTCCAAAGAGGGCATACTCCATCCTCCTTCTTCTTTTATTGCATATAGGATTTTATGTTTAATTCTTTGATTTTTCTTGCCAAAAGCCCATTTCCTTAATGATGTGTCCCATTTCTTTAAAATCTTTTCTGAGAGTAATATTGGGAGAACCTGAAATAGATATAACAATTTTGAAACTATAAAGATTTTCAAAGCCCTAATTTTTGACAGTATGCCCATTTTTTTATCTTTCCAGCCCTTTATTATTTTCTGGATCTTTCTCCAAGTTTTATTATAATTTTCCTTACCTAAATTTTCCCAATTTTTTGTTAATACCACTCCTAAATAAGTCATTTTTTTAACACCATTTCCCATTTTCATTTGTAATCTTAATTGATCTTGCTCCTTCCTAGGAACGTTTAACAACATAATTTCTGATTTTTGTAAATTTACTTCTAGTCCTGATATTTTTTCAAATTTCTTTAATATATTAAACAGGGGACCTGCCGCTTCTAATGGGTTAGTCAATATTAAAATTAAGTCATCCGCAAACATGTTTAACTTTATTTCCTCTTTTCCTACTTTATATCCTTTTATTTGAGCACATTCTCTCAAATTTTGGGCCAATGGTTCCATCGCTAATGCAAATAATGGGGGAGATAGGGGGCATCCCTGCTTTGTACCTCTTTCCAATTTAAACTTTCCTGTTAATGATCCATTTATTCTTACCCTTGCAAAATTTTCTTTATAAATTTCCTTTACTGCATTTGCATAGGGACCTATTATATCCATCTGTTTTAATAACTTTAATAAATACTCTCTTCCTACCGAGTCAAAAGGACTGGGCGGGCTCTCTGGGGGCTCTTGTACTTACCCCAGGCCTGGTGCTGCACCAAACGGGCCTGCAAGGGGCTTTCCAGTCCCCCAGAGGCCCCAAAAGTGCTTTCTAGTGATCTGGAGGTCACTTCTGGTTTATTGGAAGTCACTTCCGCTTTGTGGGGAAACACTTTGGGGGCCTACGATGGCCTGGGAAGGCCTTTCCTCCTTACCCCAGGGGGGCTTTTTTTCATATACTGCGGACCTGCGATATATGAACCACGAAAGGGCAGGGGACAACTGTAACACAAACCCAAGTGAATGGCTGAGGGTGAACTGCTACATGTGGGTCTGCCCACAGTCTTAAACTTTGTCCCCGTGGGAATGGAGAGGCAACTGATTAGGATCTGCATCCATAAGGCAGAATGTGAAGAGAAGTTTGGTGTGTTTCTTCTTCTTGTCTTTTCTAGTTCTGCATGTAGATTGATACTCCCCATCTGACTTCCTTCATCCTTTTGCCCCCTCTGGGTGATGCTTCCAGTTTCTTCTTCCTCTTCCTATTTATTTATTTATTTATTTATTTATCTGTCTCATTTCTATACCGCCCCATTTCCAATATGGAACTCTGGGCGGTGTACATGGTAAAAACAGATAAAGCAATAGATAAAAGCAATAGATAATAGATGAAAACATGCCAGCTCTTTATTCAGTTTCCTCCTCAATAAAAATAAGTTCCCCGTTTGCCTCTAGTGTGGCAAGTTTAGTTTCAGTTTAATTTATGATTTGTATACCGCCTGCTTGCGAAAGCAACTCAAGGCAGTGAACACACTCATCAACCAAAGGCGTGCTTGAAGAGCTAGGTTTTCACAGCTCTCCTGAAGACAGGAAGGGATGGCGCCAGGTGAACCTGGCTAGGGATGGAGTTCTAAATCGTCGGGCCAGCCACAGAGAAGGCTGGTTCTGCGTGCAGGTTTCGCGGGCCTCTCTATGGGTGGCTACCCAAAGCACAAGTTCCTGGGAAGCTCTGGTCAGGTGTAAGTTGATCTAACTCCTCAGTCACCACAAGGTCAGCCCTGAGTTGCTTCCCTTTTGCAACCAAAATTCCCAATAACTCCCTCAGTCTCAAAGTGGGTGAAGTAGCATCATTGCCAAACAGTGTGGGAAATTATACCTCATCCCATCTTGCTCCCCACAGAGACAAAACGGACGTGAAGTAACCGCCTGAGTATTTTAAAATTTTTCATAAGCACACTTCTTCACCCTTCCTGGACACTTTTTCTCTCACTTCGGAGTTGAAATTCTGGCACAAAGAAACCGCAAGGGCATACAATCACTCCTCCTCACGGTTCCGTTCCTATGAGAAGGTCATTAAGGGAATTTGGTTGTTCAGTGAGGAGCTTAAGGTGGATGCCTTGTGGCGTGTTACAGCCAGGCCAGAGTGGGGAAGCTCTCCAGGAGGCCATGGGAGAAGCAGAACAAAAAGAGGGGGAAATCGAGATGGGGGTGTCCGGTGCTACGCTCCACTAGGGTCAGTTTCCTCCCAGGTTATTAACTGGGAGCATTGTGACACTCACAGCAACAGCCATCACTTGGAAGCAGCATCAGCAGAGGAGGAGGAAGGCAGTTGAGGGGACGTTGTAAGTTGTAACCCTGCTTCCTCCCTTCTGGTGCAATAGTATGAGCCCTACCTTTTAAAGTGGTTTCTTACGCTTCCTATCAGCGTTAATGGATTATGTATTTTTTTCTCTCTTTCTTCCTCTTTTCTTTTTCCAGGGTTGAAAGGAAAGAGCGGGCACGTTTAAAAACAGTGAAGTTTAATTCAAAACCCGGTGTGATTGATGCAAAAGGGGTATGTAAAAGTATAATTACCTAGAAACTGGACTATTAACTTGTTATGCATTCTTAAAGGCTCACCAGCCTGAATGGGAAATGAAAAGGGGTGATGAAAAATAGAAAATGAAAAATAGAAAAAATACCGTAAAAGGTTTGACCTGGACTTTTAAAAAAAGAGAAAGCCCTTGACTGTGTCAAGTGGAGGGCCAAAACAATAATAGCAGACAATAATAGCAGACCCCACCTCCAAGTGGGACAAACGCTAAGGAAAAAAAGGAGGAGGAGGAGCAATGTTAGACAAGTTAAGGATTATGCTGTTTAGTTTATTTTCCTAACGGGTCACAATCGCCACGACTGCTATTTAACTTAGCATCAAGAGGATGGTACCTGCTTGACAATTTATTTACAGTATGAAAAATGTCTCTGATCTACCTCTTCTAGAGTTATTCAGGACTCCGTACCTTTCAAGTGTCACTTGCTCCCTCTGTGTAACCAAGCAGTGGGGGGAACCTTTTCAGATATTGTTGGACTGCAACTACAACAGGCTGTAAGCCAACGTAGAGGATGGCAAGAGATCACGGGAGCTGCAATTCAACAACATATGGAAGGATGAAGGCTCTGGCCCGCTAGTCTGTCTACACTGTCTTTCCCTTTCAGCTAGGACAGCAGATTCAGTAGGGACCCTTGAGTCTTCTTTGTGCTTCTTGGGTTAAACTCCAGATTGCTCTGGGGAGGCTGCATCTGAGTAGGAAATGGCCACAACCCACAGGCATCATTGGGGCACCGTCCAGTGTCAATGTCCACCCAGGGGCCTCTACTCTCCATAGTACTCTCCCCCCTCCCCCCAGCCAACACTCTGAACAGTACAATGCTGCTGTATCTGGTCACCCTTTTGATATCTCAAAATAGTCTAGACCAGTGATGGCAAACCTTTGCCACTCCAGATGTTTTGGACCACAACTTCCACAGTGCTTTGTCAATGGCAATCTAGACTTGGAATTCTGATAGTTGTGGTCCAAAACATCTGGAGTGCCAAAGGTTCACCACCCACTGGCCTAGACCAGTGGTTCCCAACCTTGAGTCTCCAGCTGCACTTGAACTAAAATTCCTAGATGCCTTCATCACTAGCTGTGCTGGCCAGGATGTCCGGGAGTTGTAGTCCAAGTCTATCTGGGGACCCAAGGTTGGGAAACCACTAAGAGTGTTTGCTTCACTCCCACACCCCCTCCAACTATAATTTACAATTTACATTTTCTTCTAGGCTACATACATTTCAAGTGTCACTTCCTCCCTCTGTGTAACCCAGCAGTGGGGGGGAAAGTAACTGTAGGACAAAGAGTCAACATACACTATTTGGGTTTTCACAAAGTCAGGCCTCCTGCAATCTCTCACACACTCCAACCATGAGGCCTGACACTTTTATTAGCTATAAGAGGCAGGGTTACAGATATGGCGTGATATCCTGCGTGTCAGCCGGCCATAGGCTGATGAACTCCTGGGAAGGGCTTTACCTGACGTGGACGTGTCACCTAGCGAGGGAGTGGATGATGGATAACCCCAGCAGCTTGTTATTTCCTTACATCCCATTCCATGAAGTGATGATGAATTATCTTGTTTGTTCCTATGGCCATGTCATGGCCTGGTGGGAGGAAGAGAGAGCAGTAGCCTGCTTCCTGCATCTTAGATCCCATGGGCTCCATTGTCCTCTCCCGGGGCCTCCCTGCACAGGAGGGTCAATATTTCCCATGGGGCCCTTGTGCAGGAGGCTTGCTGGGTGCATATTAATATTTAATATCTCTCAGGGGAACATCCCTATAAGTAACCTTTCTGACATTGTTGGACTACAACTCCCACAGGCTGTAGCCAACATAGAGGAGCCGAGGAGCAACTTTTCTCAAAGGGTCAATCCACCAAAAAAGCTTTAAATGAAAGAGCCAACATCTTGAATTGGACAAGGAGGTTCACGAGTAGACCCTGCAGATTGCTCAGAATAGCTGGACTATGTTCGTCCCGCCACCTCCAAGGACTGTGTCACAGAGAATCCATTGCCACAATTAACCCCTGGGGTTACAGACCCTGGGGTTAGAATCCTGGGGTTAATAAAGGAATGAAAGTCAAAAGATGTTGTCAAAAGCATAGAAGCCCCAGGCCTTGTCTTAGAAGGCTTGTATTTGTGTTTGAGGTGTGATTAAATAAAAAACTTGTATTGCATTC
Source organism: Phrynocephalus guinanensis (assembly GCA_037367245.1). Taxonomy (NCBI): domain Eukaryota; kingdom Metazoa; phylum Chordata; class Lepidosauria; order Squamata; family Agamidae; genus Phrynocephalus; species Phrynocephalus guinanensis. Next base: position 128,799,593 of record CM074736.1, read on the forward strand.
TAGTCTATATCTTACTTACAGTATACATCAGTGGTTCCCAACTTTCTTAATGCTGCGATCCCTTAATACAGTTCCTCATGTTGTGGTGACCCCTTCCCTTGCTTGGAAGAGGCCACAAGCCCCATTTGGCAGGCCACTGCCGCAGGTCTCATAGAGAACTATCAAACAATTAATAAGGGGATTATGAAAGAAATACACAATTGTACATGTTTATGTGTATAGCAGAGAAAATGAGCTTAGCAGCAGCATATAGATAAAGTGTAGATAATTTGCAATAAGTGTTATTGGAACTTAGAGACAGAGAGACAAAGAAAACATGACTTAGAATAAAACTCTTATATTGAATATATACAGTAGATATACTGCAGATAAGCATAACAACAGCATAACACCAAGCATAACATATATACAAAGCAAAAGAGTGTGGGGTACTGTTTTCTCACCATAAACAGTCCCAATTTAACATTACACCAGCCAGTTCCTTTATACACATTTGGAACTCATCAGACATGATTTTTACCAATCACATCCTGACACACCATGATGTCATTAAACTATTCCACCTGTGCTAAATCACTTTAACCTCCTAGTGATTTCTAATCCCTTGCACTTGTGGCTAACATCATGACACTGCATTTTTGACTGACTCTATTTTACAAATTCTCTGTTCAATCTGTTAAATATACATTACATACATTTTGTCAATTATAAATATTATGACAAAAACTTCCCTCTACAGGCACCTCCGGTGCCCTTGACTGACATCCCCTCCAACCTATTAAGCTGTAACTCACTCTTCCCCTCTTTCCTCCCCTTCCTCCTCCAGACCCAAGCCATTTGTGCCTTTTTCTTTCCTGGTTCATGGTGACCCCTGTGAAATGGTCATTCGATACCCAAAGGGGTCCCGACCCCCCATGTTGGGAACCACTGGTATATATGATCTAGGATGAGGTGGACCAAATGTAACTGTAACCAGCACGGTCAATGGTGGGAAATGCAGTTTAATAATACCTGGAGGGCAATACTTTTTCTAGGTGGAGGATGCGTAAACAATGCATCTAGTAATTGAAATAGAGTAGTAAGTTGCAACTAGAATAGGTCCATGGAATCAGTGGAGGTTTAACGAGTCAGTTCCTCTGTAGATGTCACTGATTTGATGGGTCAGGTCTAGTTAGAATTTGCTATGTGATTTGAGCCCTTGTTTCTTTGGTATAGTGAACATTGGTAGGCATACCGTTATATACCCGCCTTTTCTTCTTCTCTTTCCCCTTCAAATAAACTTGTGTCTCCCCCAAAACCTAGATTTAGTAGCACCTCATGATTGTGTTTTGAAGGTTAATGAATAATTCTTCTCAGCATAATGTAAGACTTGAAGCAAGAATCCAGGAATTAAAATGCAGGATTTGTATATACTGTTGAGGCAGACATTGTACAGAGGGGTTTGTATTGGAGATGGGCACGAATCAAAAAGATGGCATTTCCTTTGTCGTTTGTCATTTAGGGGGTCCGTTTCGGTTTGTTTCCATTTTTCGTGAATTTTTGCAAAAAAAAATCATTTTTGTTCATTTTGTTACCGTTTTGTTACCATTTATTTCAATTTTTGTGATTTTTTTTAGCTTTTAAAACAGTTCAGTGTATTGCCGTAACGAAAACGAAACGGACAACAAAATTTCTGGTGTTTCTGTTCGTTTCGTTTCATTTTGGAGATAAAATTTGTTTGTCATTTTGTTGCATAATAAAATAAAAAACAAAAACGGAAACAAAAAATTGTTCGTTTCGTGCCCATCTCTAGTTTGCATATAGGGGCTATGACCAGGGCGGAACAATGGGGGCTTTCCCCCAGGGCACCAATATTTCGAGGGCACCAAAATCTGAACGTGAACCTACTGAAGAGCATTAGTAAAATAAATGGCGACAAGCCCTGGCTCTAATCGCTTTCCCTTTTAAATCTGTGAAGATTCTCAGTCATCCAGGTGAGTTTATCTGGAAGTTGAGTCATGGCTACTGGACTTCTTTTTGAGAGATAGAAACGTTTCGCTGTTCATCCAAACAGCTTCATCGGTCTCCTTTGTCGTTTGTCATTTAGGGGGTCCGTTTCGGTTTGTTTCCATTTTTCGTGAATTTTTGCAAAAAAAAATCATTTTTGTTCATTTTGTTACCGTTTTGTTACCATTTATTTCAATTTTTGTGATTTTTTTTAGCTTTTAAAACAGTTCAGTGTATTGCCGTAACGAAAACGAAACGGACAACAAAATTTCTGGTGTTTCTGTTCGTTTCGTTTCATTTTGGAGACCGATGAAGCTGTTTGGATGAACAGCGAAACGTTTCTATCTCTCAAAAAGAAGTCCAGTAGCCATGACTCAACTTCCAGGTTTCCCTTTTAAAGAAACAAAATTGTTCTCTTTCTTTTGTGGGGACATCACAGTCATTTCCTTCTTTTTTCCTAGAAGGGTTGGGTCCAAGCATCAGGGCAAGATGGGTGGGAGATGATTTGATACAGCCCATATCCCAAATTGCTCTGTTTGCGTGTGTAGAAGGTAGGGTCAGCAACAAAGTAATTTCAGGAAATTAATTCTGAAAGAGTTTATTTATCTGTTTATTTTAGAGTATTTTTACCCCGTCTTTCTCCTTGGGAAAAGGAGTTGTTGTTGTTGTTGTTGTTGTTATACCTTACCTTTCTCCTTGGACCCAAGGCAGCTTACAACATTGAAGGACAAGCATATACAATGGCTGTTTAACACATTAGAGACAACATTTAAAGTTAAGAACAGTGAGTGTGAAGAATCATCTTACATCGTTGACAATGTTAAAGCCAAGAATAAACAACTATAGGGAGGAAAGGCCACTCGGAAAGATGGAAAGCACAGGTAGTACTGCAGGAATGCAAAGAAAGCCTTCTAAAAATCACATAACGGGTTGCTGGTTAGTGAGGGAAGGGTTGCCTGGAGAGCATGGTATTTTCCTACTTGTGGAAGGAGAGCAAGGACGGAGCCAGCCAGGCCTCCTATGGGAGGGAGTTCTAGAGTTTGGGAGCAGCAACAGAGAAGGCCCTCTCCTGTGTTCTCATCTGACACACCAGTGAAGGTGGCAGGACCAAGAGAAAGGCCTCTCCTGATTATCTTAGCACCTGAGCTGTGTACCTATTGATAGTTAATGAAATAGTACCTTGATGCTGTGTAGTTACCTATTGTTATATTTAAAGAAGAAGAAAAACATAGTTTATGGAGAATATGTTGTCTTTGCTATCCCTTACTTTTCAAGACATGGCAGGGATGTTGGCCAGTCTGTGAGTCCAAGTGTTTGGTCCCAAGATGGAAACCCCAAGTCTGAGTCCCTATTCAAATCAAGCTTTCTTCCTAGAAAAAAGGGAGGGGTGGGTGGGTCACAAGTCACAAGTTGAGTCTGAGTCATTGAGAAAAAAGGTGGAGTCGCGTCGCCAGTGCGACTTACATCCCTCCTTGGACCAGAGCAGTGGTTCTCAACCTGTGGGTCCCCAGATGGTCCTGGACTGCAACTCCCAGAAATCCCTTCCAGTACAGCAAGTAGTGAAGGCTTCTGGGAGTTGCAGTCCAGGAACATCTGGGGACCCACAGGTGGAGAACCATTGGACTAGAGGGAACACAGACACTACTCCCCCCCCCCAAAAAAAGAAACAGAAATCAGGCATTTCTGCTTGAATTGATAACAAACCAGAAAATGAGAGATCAGCAATGACTATGATGTTTACTCTAGCAGGATAAGAATAACTCAACCCAAGTCATCATCCTAGTCCCTGAAGGCTTTTCCTGGATTTCAACAGAGACCTAATTGTTCAGCCAAATGACATCCTAAATGCCCATTTCTGATATGTAGTCAAAGCCTAAGGGAATTAGCAATCCTTCAGGTTACTAATAATGCCTTACGAAAACCAAAGCCTGGTGAGAATTTGCTAATCCCTTAATTTTCGGCATTGTTCTTCCTACACCTCACTGCTGATTCTGAAGCAGCGTCCCTCTTGGCGTCGCTAATTTCAGCACCCGTTATGACATTTGGAAGGCACCATTGTCCCTGTCTCGTTTTGACAATCTAGTATGGCTGCCCCACCCCACCAGGCTCAGCTGCCTGGTGGAAAAGGAAAGATTTGGGCGATAGATGTGAATCAGACCATTTTCAAGGACAGGATGTGTTCACAGTGGAGAAAAACTGCAGCAAAGAATTGTAAAGGGGCCTTCCATCTAGGACAGTCTGGTCCAAGCTGTGGCCCTCCAGATGTTTTGGACCGCAACTCCCATAGCCCTTTGTTGTTGGCAATCGAGGCTTAGAACTCTGGGAGATGTGGTACAAAACATCTGGAGGGCCAAAATTTGGACACCCCTGATCTAGGATAAAAGTGCAGTTTTTGCATTCTCTCACAACTCGTTATAAGAAACATTGCTTTACAGGAGCATTTCAGAGAACTACAATACTGCACACATTTTAAAATGCAAGCAAGTAAAATGTGTGTGATGAGGGGAACAATACACACCAATACACTTGAGCCAAAGAGTTAAAGTTGCATAAAATAAATTGCATAAATAAATATGCATTATGTGTCATGGGGTGGATTTCTAAAGTTTACAGCACCTGCTTTAGTCTGCAGTCAGCTCCTTTTTCTGGAAAAAGTGATTATTCCTCTACCCCCTTGCTCTCCCAGGTGATTTTAAGCCAGATAAAAATATCAATCCAATTAGTCCTCCTGGCCCTGAGATGTCTTGTTAAAAAAAAGGAGAAAGCCTGAAAGCAAGAGAGACAGTGGTATAAATAGCAGGTGTAATTTCATCGGGCAGGAGTGGAAACCTAAAATTACCACTTGGAGGCTGCCTATTACGCCTTTTAATTTGGCGCATTTAATAGCATCATACTTCTCTGATCATTTCAATTTCCACATTTCTGATAATTGCCATGCGAGGCTTTGATATCCAAACAGGTAGCGGCTCCGGAGTGATGTGGTTCTTAGCAATGGTGTGGAAAACTGGAAGAGGATTAAAAACAGCATTTGGAAAAAAAAAACCCACTGCTTAAGGGTGGTACTGCCAGAATGCATACAACTTGTGTGTTGCTGGGAGTACCTCAGGGGCTGTGCTCCACTTTTCCAGAAGGGTGAGTCAGTTGTGAGGGTCACACATCTCCTTGTGTATGTCTGTGAAGATTCTCAGTCATCCAGGTTCGTTTAACTGGGAGTTGAGTCATGGCTACTGGACTTCTTTTTTGAGAGATAGAAACGTTTCGCTGTTCATCCAAACAGCTTCATCGGTCTGAATACAGCTAGTGCAAGAGACCTTCTTATAGTCAGCTTGACCTCTTGTCCCCTGGTCTGATTGGCTCATAAGATGAACAAAGCCTGAATAGGCTCGTTAGGGAGACATTAGTGTCCATGGCCTTAAGGTAAACAATGGCCTAAGGTGCTGAAACCCATCAAGAATGGGTCGTTAGCTGTGACCTGGTGGTGAAGGCTCCTTGATTTGCCTGCGTATTTTGGAAAGTACCGCCTGATAAGTAGCAGATAGACTATGCCGGAGCCCACCACCTCTGTTGAGGGAGGGATTTTCAATGCTAACATGAATGGCTTCCCTTACTCCTCTCTCAAGCCACCTCTCTTCTTTGTCTAATATGTGTACATCCTCATCTTTGAAAGAGTGCCCTTTTTCCTTCAAATGGAGGTGTACTGCTGATTCTGGTCCTGAGCTGTTACCTCTCCTATGTTGGGCCATTCTTCTGTTTAATGGCTGTTTAGTTTCTCCAATGTAGAGGTCTGAACACTCTTCACTGCATTGGACTGCATATACTCTATTGCTCCTTTTATGGTTTGGTATCGGATCCTTTGGTATCTCCTTGTGTAATTCCCTGCTCTCTGTATTACACAAGGCATTTTGAATCAGGACTTCAGTGCTAGTAACCTTCCTTCTCCTAGCAGAGCAGTGTTAAGAGAGGAAAGTTACTCCCCTGGAGAACTTGAGACAGAGAATGGCATCAAATGAGCCTTCAGCTGGTTGTTTGGATCACTGCAGGAAGGGGCCAATTTGCTCCCTGTGATAGCGATCAGAAAAAGTCATCATTCGAGTAAACCAAACCATCCTCAGAGCGTTCTTACCTGTACCTTTGTAGACCTTTCAGGGTCGTCTGCTTCTTTGGTCGAGTCAAGATTTCTGTCTGGTTTGGTCTGTTTCCTGAGCATGTGATTGCTGGAAACAGACCAATCTGAACCTTCAGTAGTGTGAAGTGGTTTAGCAAGACAGCCAATTCGGGAGAGTGACAAATTAATCACTTCCACAGCCCCAAGGAGCCGCTGTGGAACTGGGGTAGGGGGGTGGGCAGGGGGATTGTGTGCATTAGGGTAGCTTATAGGGGCTGCAACACTTTTAAAAAAAAAGATGAGTGGAAAGTTTCCTTCTATAAACTATTGTTTATTTTTCTTTTAAAGCTCCAGTGAAGGGCCTGCCTGAATTGGCTATACTGTAAATGGTGCAAGGAAGCCTTTAATACCCCCAAAATATTGCTAGACCATTGCTGGTGGTCCCTAAACCCAGCAGCAATGATCCAGAAATGAGTTCTTACTCTTGAAAGTTTCCCAAATTCTTCCTTGGGGCAAAAGGGAACGCCACAGAACCTGAAAAGAGAGGATAGGAAGCCTTTGATTTGTCTATATCAATTATGCTGTGCCTGGATTTAGTTTATGCTAACATTACTACTGTACACTAATAGGATTATGCCCAATTAGGGTCAGATAGTAAAACAGATGAAAACTTGTCACATTATCAAAATGTTGCTAAAATATGATTAAAACTCTTAAAAATATCTTAATTTAAATAGTACTACTACTAACAATGCTTTTCCTTTTTAAAACACACAGAGAGAGAGAGAGAGAGAGAGAGAGAGAGAGAGAGAGAGAGAGCAATACATCAGCTCACTCACTCTCTGTAGTTTGAAGGTCATTAATTGTAAAAGGCCTCTCTAAATGAAAAGACCAAAGGACAGTAAGGAAGGTGGAAACTAAACCTGTCCCAAATGTATTGGAAACGCATGGGGTGTACTGGATAGTGTTGGACCAGGACTAGAAAAACCCAGTTCTAGTTACCCCTGAGCCACAAAGCTCAACTTGATGGTTAAAAACTCAACTAGGAAGATGATGGTGAGGAAGTAGGGAGCTATTAGGTCACCTTGCTCTTACTGGAAGAAAGGGGAAGGGTATAAATGCAGCAGATCAGCCGACCACTCAGTCAGGGCGCTTTTACACGACTCCTAAGATCCGCTGGCAACTTAAATTCGGACCAGAGATCTTGGGGGTTTGTCCCTCTTCCTGTGTTCCCACCCTTCCACACTCCATTGTTCCTGTCTGCGTGAGGGGAGGCAGAGAAAAAGGGAGAAAATAATGCAGGCTCACCTCTGTCTGCCGGTCGCAGCCCCAGAAGCAAGCATTCCAGTCTCTTAAAGTCTCTTAGAGGGGCGGGGGGCAAAAAACAAAAACAAACACGAGGCAAGGCGAGGAGAGCCTGGCACTCACTGCTTTCAATCCGCATCAGAAATTTTTCACCTTCGGAGACCAGGTACTTGAGAAGTGCACTGGGACGCGCTTAGCTGGGCATGGTCGTACTTAATTTTTTTTTAAGTCCGGAGCTGGTGGGAAAACAATTTTAAGCTCCGCATCTGGGAGCCCTTTGCCTCGGATTTTAGGGGTCGTGTAAAAGCACCCTTGTTAGGAAGCAATGGCTAAACAGAAGGGCTTAGGGATATAATTGTTCGAGTCAACAAAGAGTTCCAGAGCCTGGGATTTGCCTTAGAGACAAAGGCCACTCGATCCCTGGAGGTGGTTGGATCATTAGAAGGGCCCCTCCAGCAGATCCCAAAGCCCGGAAAGTCTCTTTCCAGAAAAGCTATTTCCACATGGCTTTTCATTTTAAAATGCCAAAGTTGGTTAAAGTAAGAGGAGTAATAGCTAAATACCAAGATAATAGTCAAGGAGTAAGAATAGTACAATCCATGGGGAATAACTCATTAAAATGCAGCTAACTGATAGTGTTAAACAACTACAAAAATGATGTTCCCATGAAGATGTCTGTTGTGGCCTGGCTGGTGTCCCAGAGTGGCATCATAGGCATCAAGACTCCTTGGTCTTGTTGCTCATGATAACCCTTGGCCTTATTTTTCGCCCTCTTGGAGTCTTCTACAAGCTTTTGACTAGGTTGCTATTAGAGCTGTGAAGATTTGTGTTGTGTGGGTGTGTGGGTGTAACTACAACTCCAAGAATTCTCCTTCAGCAATTGTAAAGGGGTGTTCTAGTTGGGGGGGGGCACAAATCTATGCACATCTACGTGTGATTTTTTTAAAAAAAATTGTTTACTCTTTTGTGAGCTGCCTTGGGTCCCCTGTAGAAAGAAAAGGAGCACATAAATAATTTAAATAAGTTGTCAAATAAATTAGTTTCAATTTATTTAAACTTACCAGATAAATAGACCTGCACCGAGCTGTTATGACTGCTGGAAGCAGGCGGGTGAGGATGGGAGAGGTTGAAGATAGTTTTTCTAGGTTTTCAACAGTGCCTTGTTGAAATTCTGTTGTTGTTTTTCCTCTGCATTGAGTCCTGTTCCAGAAACGAATGTTTGTAGCCATCCACTTGTTGTTGGACTGCAGTATCCCTGAACCCTTGCCACCATAGCCAGTGCTGAAAGATATTCTAGTCCAGTAGCATCTGGTAGCATCTTATTTGGATTGAGACCTGCCAGAAAGTCATCTTCTTTCAGCTCTCCAGTTCTGGCTGTTCTTTCAACCTCAGTTGCTTTTTTTTCTGTTCAGGAAAGCTGTTTACCTTTTTCCGGTACTTGTAGGGGAGGTTTTTAAAAAGCACCATTCATCTATTTTCAGTGAATGGCCTCCCTGTCACATGGAAGACTGTAGGATGTGGGAAGGTTGAACAGCAGAATGCCCTTTGTCAAATTGTCCCTGCTCTTTATCAGCACAAAGAAGAGGTCAAGAGTGGTCAGCGTGAGGGAGTGGTAGGTCGTGGCTACCACTCTTAGAGCATGTGCTGCTTCAAAAAGAACTGTCCTCCCGGGTCCAGGGCCGGCGTGTCCATTAAGGCGAACTAGGCAGTTGCCTAGGGTGCCAAAATGGAGAGGGGGTTCTGGCCAGCCTGCTGCCCCCCGCCCCCCTGCTGCTGGCCACCACCGTCAGTCCCCCCCACCACCGCCCCCGCCGCCCCCTGCCCCCTGCCCCGCCCCCCTGCCCCTCGCCAAGGGCGCAAAAAAACCTAGCACCAGCCCTGCCCAGGTCAGATTCAAAGCTGTGTTTTGGTCTGTGGTTATTGGAGTATCACATGCTCTGGCGTTCCTTCCCCCTGCTACCTGGAGCTATCACATTGGGTGAGATTTTAGAGAGGGAAGAGGTGGGTGAAAACTTGCTCCCTTTTTTCCTTTGGCCTTCAACTGCTGGAGAAACAACCAAAGAAAGTGAGTGAGTGAGTGAGAGAGAGAGAGAGAGAGAGAAGGGCCTGTTGATTGCCCATGGGATGGTTGATGGAGGTATTGGACCCTGTGTCATCTCAATGATATAAGAACATAAGAACATAAGAAGAGCCATGCTGGATCAGGCCAATGACCCATCTAGTCCTGCTTCCTGTATCTCACAGTGGCCCCGCCAGATGCCTCTGGGAGGGCACGAGACTAGATATCTGTCTCCTGATACCACTCCCATGCATCTGGCCCTAGAAGTACCCTGGTTTTAAGCCTGGAGATTACACATCTCCATCCTGGTTTGTGACCTGTGGTGGCCTTTTCCTCCAGGAATCTATGTCCAATCCCCTTTTGAAGGCATCCAGGCCAGATGCCATCACCGCATCCTGTAGCAGGGAGTTCCACAGACTAACAACGCGCTAGGTGAAATAATATTTTCTTTTGTCTGTTCTTACAATCCGAGCCCACAATTTGAGTGTATGTCCCCTAGCTCTGGTATTTTGTGAGAAGAAGAAGAGTGTCCCTCTATCCACTTTACTCATGCCCTGCATTATTTTGTACGTCTCAATCCTATTCCCCCTCAGGCACCTTTTTTCCAGACTAAAATGGGGGTATCGCCAGGTTCAAAATATCCTGCAAGTAGTTTGAGCTCTTTCCCCCGCACCCACCCTCCAAGCAAGCTTAATGGATTAGCAACTAATGCCAAGCTTGCTTCAAGGGAGCAGTTTCTTCCTCCATAATTGCTCATTATCCTTGCTGTGGCCTTGTTGTCTGCCTGTTGCAGTGGGTCAATTAGGAGACCCAAAATAAAACATTCCGAGTCTGAAGAAATACACTAATTAAATGCCTAGCACCCAAAAGATTGGAACACGAGTGGATCCGTTATGGATCTCTGGAGAGGGATCATTTCAGAGGCAGCACTGCGAAAGAGATGGGCATGAACCTTTGAAGCTGGTGCTGGGAAGACCGAAACAAAAAGAGGTAGCTTTAGGACAGGGGTCCTGAAACTTTTTAAACAGGTGGCTGGTTCACTGTCCCTCAGATACTGCTGGGGTCCGGTCTATACAGTATGATCCCTGTGTCTGCTGATTTGCTATCCGTAGATTCAGTTATCCGCGGATAGCAAGCAGTGGTGCAAGCGCCTGGACCCGACAGCAGGCTTGCAAAATCGGGGGCAGAGGAGGAGGCTGCATGCCTGGGGAGTGCCTGCCCGCCTGCCTTACTCCAACATCGGCAGCGGCAGCTGTGCGGCCTCGGAGCGCCTACTCACCCACCTGAGGCGGAGAAGATGGGGGGTGGAGAGGGAGGGCGAGGAAGGCAGTGGCAGGCAGGCTGGCGGAAGTGTCTGTCGGCAGTGGGCATTAGATCCCCATGGGCTTTGTGCATGGCTTCCTCCTCCTCCTCCTCCTCCTCCTCCTCCTCCTTGTCTCTTTCTCCTCCCCCATCCCGTCTGCTCCAGCCTGTCCCACACCCCCATCTCTCCACTGCCGTTACTGCCAGGCAGTAGCAGGACTTCATGCAGCTCTCACCAGGATGCCCTCTCCTCCTCCCCCTCCCCCGGGATAGTCCTCCATTGAGCATCTGTGATCCTGGGCCGGCGAAGTTTCCCAGCTGTGGCAGAAGAGGAAGCCATGTGGCCTCGAAGCTCCTGCTGGCTTGCTTACCTGCAAGATTGGCGGCAGTGGCAGCAGCAGAGGAGGCCGTGCCACTCTGGAGCACCAACCTGCAAGCACCACAAGTAGAAAGAGGCAGCCCAGGCGGCACGAAGGTGTTTGCAGCAGGCCCGTGCCCAGCCTCCACCACTGAGGCTGCTATCTCACCTGATCTTTGGAAGGTCCGGCTTTTCCTCTTCCTTCCATCACGTGACTGAAGATGTGGGATAGCAGTTCCCACATACAAAGGTTTTTTTTAAAAAAAGTGCAGTTCATCCCCATGGCCAGCAGGTGGCACTAAGATTTTAAAAAGGACCAGCTGACTGGCGCTAGGGGTGGGGGGAGTTAAAAATACATCACCTTATTGGCCAGCTGCCTGGTGCTAGGAGGGTGAGGAAAATTTTTAAAAAAATAAAAAAACAGTGTCAGACAAGCCAGAGGACCAGCTGACTGGCACTAGTGGCGGGGGAAGTGAAAATAAAAAAACAGCGCCCGATCAGCCCCAGGAACAGCGGGTCGGCACTATGAGAAGGGGAAAAAACGGATCATCTATGCGGTCCCACGACGTCTGCCTCCTTAAAAGGTGAACTTCTTAAGCGAGGCAAAAAATTCCCTACCTCTCCGGTAAGTCTTGGAAACCTCGCTTAAGGGGGCATTACTGGGTGTGTGTTTTTTTTTCAAAAAGCCCGGTGGCTGTGGGGACAGCATTTTTGGACACAGTTTATCTACAAATTTAACCTGCATTTAAAGGGACATGGGATAGGGGCCTGAGGGGGGGGGTCTGCACTTGCCGGCAGGCCATGTTCAGGACCCTGGAGGGCCTGATCTGGCCCCCAGGCCATAGTTGAGGATCCCTGCTTTAGGACGTAAGGTTACCTATGCCTTGCCAGAGAGGCAGCATGCTGCAGTAGGTAGAGCGCTGTTATGGAAGCTTTCGTCCTGCACCCAGATTCTGGAACTCCCTGCCACAAGGTGGCCACATTGGCCCCACATTTGCTGCCCTTCCACAAGTGGACCAAGGCTTTCAATTAGGTAAGCTGGCTTGGGTCCTTAAGGAGAAAGGTGAGGTAAAAATTACTAATAAATAATGTGGCACTAGGATTCAGATGAGTTGGATTCAAAGCCCAGTAGTTAGCCATGGGAAAATTGTTGAGGCAGAACTTGAAAACCCTTTTCAGGTTATTGGGTGGCATGTAGCATACACGGAAAAGCTCAAAAATCCATGCTAGCTTAGAGACAAGGGGAGATGTTGTCCCAAGTAACTTTTTCAAGTCCTGGGGAGTTCCCAAGGTGTAACACCACCACCATGAAGAAGACCCTCTTCTGATACCTCCATGGGTCATGCTGTACTTCAAACCAATAGAATCATAGAACCATAGAGTTGGAAGAGACCTCAAGGGCCATCTAGTCCAACCCCCCAAGGGAGGTTATTCCCATTTAAAGGAAATATAATCCCATTTAAAGGAAATATTGGGACAGTGGGCTCTGTGAAATCCTCCTTATTGTGGCTATTTGTGGGGAGTCCCTCGCTCCACCTTCTTTTGCTCTTAAATTAAATCTGGATTTTTAGAAAGTTGAGGGGACCCTCTAGTTACTTTAAATTTCTAGGAGGGCCCTGGAAAAATTATTTGTGTTTCTGCTGTTGTCTTGGAAGCTGGCAAATGCCCCTTGGAGCTTCTCCCCACTCACTTAACACTATAATCCCAAATGATTTCAATTGCCTTCCTCCAATATTAGTCACATAATAGATTGGTTTAAGGGAACATTCCTCACCTTTCTAAGTTTAGCCTCTTTAGGAAAACAAAGGGTGTGTGTGTTTAAGTAGTGGAGGAATAATGGAAATGTGAAGTTTTAGAACGTGTAGGATTCTAGATGGGGTGTCTTTCCAGGCAGAGGATGCACTGAAATTCAGCTTGGTGAATCTGCTCTCTCAGAGGCAGAGGTGGGTGGCTTTTGCAAAGGTGGTGGAGGTGCTGGTTCTAAATTTCAAGCCCCTCAGCCCCCTCTTCTCCCTTTGTTATTGGAGCTTTATGCCATTTTTCAGCCTTCCTTACACCTTTATCTCACCCACTTGAGGTCATAGGAAGATAAGAAGAGCCATGCTGGATCAGGCCAAAGGCCCATCTAGTCCAGCTTCCAGACTAGATATCTGTCTCCTGATAGTACTCCCCTCCATCTGGTGCTTGAAGTACCCCGGTTTTAAGCCTGGAGATTACAGATCTCCGTCGTGGTTTGTAACCTGTGATGGACTTTTCCTCCATGAAACAGCAGTGTAAAGCAAGCTACTGTCACAAACAGCAGCCATAAAGCACGTTACTGTCGCAAAACAGCAGGAGGGTTCACATTCTATCTTATCCACAGTTTGTGTTATCCACAGGAAGGCCTGCAACTAATCCCCAGCAGATACTGGGGTCCTACTATATTTCAAAGCAGGGAGGGAGCAATAAGTGGGTGCATTCAACAATCAGTGTGCACCCAGGAAGATTAGCACCAAAGATTAAGAGGTGCTAATGTAGGCTGCACTTATGTGATGAGGTAGAAGCAATTAAAATAATCTTGTGATTGAACTAAAATAGGTTCATACCTGAATTATCCATGTATTGTAAATTAGAACTACACTCTCTTACACAGAAAGTAATCATCTATTCAGGATCAAACAACAAATAAAGCAAATTTCCCCTTTAGCTCTTCTACCTTTCCTTTTTTAGTTTGTGAAAACCTACTGGGGCCTTTGTCCAAGCTTCTAAAACAAATCTTGATTTGACTTGGGTGAAGTTGGTGATTTTCAATATGCGGTACTCTCACTGAACTTGGGAGGCCAAAGTGACTTAGGGCCTTTTCACACGACCCCTAAGATCCGCTGGCCACTTAAATTTGGACCAGATATCTTAGGGGTTTGTCGCTGTTCCTGTGTTCCCACCCCCTCCGCACTCCTGGCTGCTGGCTGCATGAGGGGAGGGAGAAAAAAAGGAAGAAAAGAATGCCGCTCACCTCCGTTCTGCCTTCCTGGCACTGCATTCACATATCTTAAAGGGGGGGCGCAAAAAAAGAACAAACAGAAACAAGGAGAGCCGGGCAGTCACTACATTATATCCGCATCAGGAATTTTCACCTCCAGAGAGCAGGTACCTGAAAAGTGTGCTGGGACATGCTTAGGTCAGCGTGGGCGTGCTCCGGAGCTGGGAGCCATTTGCGGCAGAGTTTAGGGGTCATGTATAAAGGGCCTTTGAGATTGTAAATGCAGGTTCCCACTCCCACCCCACCCGAAGGATCTTCTCCCCAGTTTCCAACCTCTAGGATAGATAACCAGACTTCTGCGCATTTGTGTTTTCTTGTCAAGTGTAAGAGCCAAAGAAAGCAGTGATCTGAATACAAAAAAATTGGCAGGGACAAAGAGAAATGAATATTTTCTTGGTTCCAGAAGCTGAAAACTATTAAACAATCAGAGCCTTAAGTACAGAGGAATTGTCTGGGCTTTCAGCCAGAGTGCTAAAATTCAGAGAGGGGAAAATGCTTCTCGGAGCATCACTTGTCATACTCTTTTCAAAGGGCACAGACCTTCTGGCCCCCAAGCATGTATACTGCCTCCAGCCACTTTGCCCTGGGCAGAAGGAAATGTAAAACAAACACTTTCGGTGCAAAAAAGGTGCGCAAATTGCACATTTAAATTGACTTAACCAATGGGACATTGACGTCCTAGATACCAACATAACTAATTAGAGGTATTTTAAACCAAACTCCGTGTACAAATACTGTAAATCAGCACTAAATCTTCATTGGGAGTGAGGCTTTTAAGTCCTTTAAGTTCCTCAGAGGTTTTAAAAATTAATACAGTAATTTAAGTTCAGGTAATGAGACTTAAGCAGTCTTGGCAGGGTGGAAGAAGAGTAGATTTCCCTTGGAATTAGTTCAAAAATATACTCCAGACCTTCCAAATTCAAAGTGGAAAAGAGGCTTATTTAGGGCTTAGAAGCACCTACATAATTACAACTGCCCTCGTTACAAGTTACAATTTCTAGTTACCTGAAAATGAAGGGCATTTTAAAGAAGTTATGACAGGATTTTTCCAGTTTTACACTATTTCAAAACATCATTGAGAAGTTCAAACAGTTCAAGTGAGTATGTGTTGTTGTGTTGCGTCATTACAGTCGTGACCGACTCTTCGTGACCCCATGTCCATGGAGTTTTCTTGGCAGGAATACTGGAGTGGCTTGCCAGTTCCTACTCCAGGCACCTACAGCACCTGGTATTCCCTGGTGGTCTCCCATCCAAGTACTAACCAGGGCCGACCCTACTTAGCTTCCGAAATCAGGCGAAATCGGATGTGCTTAGGGCATCTAGGCAGCTTAAAAGTGAGTATGCCTTTGTCCAATTTCTGGAGGGTGGTGGAGTCTCCTTCTTTGGAGATTTTCAAGCAGAGGCTGGATGACCATCTGTCAGGCGTGCTTTGATGGGGGTTCTTGCATGGGAAGGGGTTGGACTGGATGGCCCTTGAGGTCTCTTCCAACTCTATGATTCTATGATTCAAACATGCTTCTTAGGTGCAATGTCAGAATTGGCCACTAGAAGGAACCGGAGAATACGTCAGTGTATTTTCCGGTCTCAGTGTAAGCAGCAATAAACACAACACCAGAACACACTGAGGACACGAAGCATGCTGGTTCAGTGTCTGCCGCAACAAGAAACTTACTAGAGCCCTCAGGTCTCCGGAACAGCAAATTCGTTACATTTGCCATATTAGAAATCTTTCATCCATTCTGAATGAAGACTTCTTCATTTCCTTGGTAAACCACAAAATCAATTGAATAGATTCTTCCTTTAAATGGCATTCCTTGCACCATGGAGGAAGATTGATGCAATCCATTTCAATTGCCTGACACCCTGGCAAGAAGGCTGGAGACATCCCCCCAACCCCACCCCTCAACAGCACTATGGAATTCTGTCCTCTCTCAAAATTGCAATGTAATATCCTCAGTTGATTGGAGAATTTGGGCATCTGAAGCATAGAGCTCTTGCAAGGACTTGACACTCTGCCTGACCTGCAGAGTGGCCACCCCATCTTCACAAAACTAAAAACCTGGCCTCTGAGACAGCCATCTCAAATTCCCTAAGGGGAAACCAACTCTGCTTGGTAAAGAATAGGTATATTGATCCAAACTAGTCTTGTTTATGTTGCTGTGGCACAATTGGAGAAACTCTTGTTTGCTTCCAAATCCCTGGTCTTTCAAAATACAATATTCTGCATCTAAAAATACATTGACTAGCTACTATAGGCATTTTCGTAGAGTTTACATGGCTTATAATGTCAGGGCACACCTTGTCAATTAGCAACAATGAAGAATGTGGCACCTGACCAAAGATGCAGTCTACCATCTCATCAATGAGCTTCACTTAGCCACCACAGGTTATGCTGATTATATACCATAAACCAGGCCTGCCCAACAGGTAGACCTGGGGCTACCAGTAGCCTGTGAAGGGTTGTAAAGTAGCCCGCCAGCCATCAATAAAAAAATGTGAGGGGATAAGTTCTCCACCTCTACCTCTCCCAACCCAAAGACCACCACTGCCCCAGCAAAGCTCTGAGTCTGCCAGCCCACTGTCTCAGCTGAGCAGGGCAGTTCAAGGGCCATGGCACAGTCCCCTGCTCTCCCTACCGGCCAGATGATCGGCTCGCCACTGTCTCGTGACCAATTGAGTTGTTGTTGCAGAGCGGAGGAAGGGGAGTGGAGGGGACAGCGAGGGGCGGAGTCATGGGCGTGCCCACCTCCTTTGCGTGGTGACGTCCCCCTCTTCTCCCCCCCCTGGAGAATTCCTTCCTCCCACCCTTCCATCCTCCTCCTTCTCCTCCCACCCCCACAATTGCCTCACAGAGACTGTGACCTGCCACTCCTCCTGCTCCCCTTCTGAGCCATTCTCTCCTCCTTGCACCGCTGTGGTGATGTGATTGCCCCACTGCTGGCTTGGCGCATTCCAGCTGCGCAGCGAACATGGCAGAGGTGAGTGAGAGCTATGGGCGGAAGCAGCAGTGGCAGCAAGGGGGCTGGAAAGGAGAAGGGAGAAAATAGGAGGAGAAGTAGAGTCAAGTCAGGCCCAGGGCGGGTTGGGAGGAAAAGTGCACCTTTTAAAAAAAAAAAGTCTTCCAGCAGCCCGGGCAAGCGGAAGAGGCGATCTGCGCAAGCATGCACGCGCCTCCTTTGCACCCATCCACACTGGCTCGAGCGGGTGTAAGGGAAGTGTGTGCATGGTCACCCTTCCCGTAGGAATGCATTGAAATACGTTCCCTCCACAAAAGAAGCCTCGTGGCGCAGTGGTTAAATGCCTGTACTGCAGGTGAAACTGTGCTCACGACCTGGGGTTCAATCCCAGGTAGCAGGCTCAAGATTCACTCAGCCTTCCATCCTTCCGAGGTCGGTAAAATGAGTACCCAGTTTGCTGGGGGGGGCAATGTGTAGCCTGCACACTGTAATTAAAATTGTAAACCGCCCAGAGACTACTTAAAGTGGTATGGGGCGGTATATAAGCAGAACACTTTTACTTTTTTCAATGCGTTCCTATGGGAAACCGCTGGGAAACCATTTTTTTTTACTGATGCGCATTTGCTCGGAACAGATAAAATTCATAAGTAGAGGTTTTAGTGTAGTAGCCCTTGGGCACTTTCGTCCGGAAAAAGTAGACCTCGGCCTGTTCAAAGTTGGACAGCCCTTCCGTAAACACCCCTAGAACTGAGACCATAAATTGCTTTAAATGGGTCGTTGTTCTTTCAGCAGCAGAAATGACCTGTTGAGATGCAAAGGCCAGTCTCTTGTAATGTGGTATTGAAAACAGATACCAAATTAAAGGGGTGGGGGTGATGAGGTTTTGTTCTACCAGGAGAGAATAGTGATGACCCCCATTATTATATATAAAATGCCTCATTTCTGCATTTGTTCCTGCTGATCACCAAGGTAAAGCTCTAATGTTTCTGTATCATGTTGTTTTTGAACAGGGGTTTGTATAAAAAAACATACATTTATGCCACTAAATATTTATCCAAATAGCAACTAGAATGATTACTGGGCTGGGGGACCTCCCTTACAAGGAAAGGCTAAAACATTTGGAGCTCTTAAGTCTGGAAAAAAGGCGCCTGAGGGCGGATATGATTGAGACGTACAAAATAATGCAGGGCATGAGTAAAGTGGATAGAGGGATGCTCTTCTCCCTCTCACAAAATACCCGAACTAGGGGATACACACTCCAAATGAGGGTTGGGAGAGTGAGAACAGACAAAAGAAAATATTTTTTTACCCAGCGTGTTGTTAGTCTGTGGAACTCCCTGCCACAAGATGTTGTGATGGCATCTAGGCTGGATGCCTTCAAAAGGGGATTGGACAGATTCCTGGAGGAAAAGTCCATCAGAGGTTACATGCTATGGTGGAGATGTGTAATCTCCAGGGTTAAAACCAGGGTATGTCAAGGACCAGGTGCAGGGGAGTGGCATCAGGAGAGAGATATCTAGTCTCATGCGCTCCCAGAGGCATTTGGTGGGGCCACTGTGAGATACAGAAAGCTGGACTAGATGGGCCTTTGGCCTGATGCAGCATGGCTCTTCTTATGTTCTTATGTTCTTATCCCTCCATAGTTACCAACAGACAGCTACAACATCCAGGGACAACACTCATGCTAAGTTGACCATCAGGGGTTTGACACAGCAGAAGAAGTTAAGTAGCTTTTCCTGAAACATATGTAGATGGTAGCAGCATTAGTCTGATGTAGCACAAGTGAAACCAGAAGCTTCATAGCCCCTTTAAGACGAACCAGTTTTTATTTCTCATAATGGTTCATCTGAAGAAGTGTGTGTGAATACAAGAAAGCTTATGAAAAATAGAATCTGTTACATCTCAAAGGGACTTAAAAAAAACCTTTCGGCTTCTCTTTCCAGAAATAATGTTTTCATGGAGCTGGTTCACCTCTTTATTTATCATCCTTGCTTCATGGGAGATGTGCAGTATTTTTCCCTGTATAAGTCTATATTTTTGTCTAAAATTGTTAGACTAAAAATTGAGGTTCATCCTATACACAAATGTAAGCCAAGGAGAGAGCCGCGTGGATGTGAAACTGTAATTTTGTGTTGGAAAAGTGGAGGTTGCCTTATACATGGGGGCGTCTTATAGACGAAGGATAATATGGTAGATATTTGGAGCGGGTAAGACCGCCTCACTCATTACAAAATCACCATTTTTATATCTGGACTTCCTCCTTGATGGCCAAGAAAAGGATGCCTGGAAATTTCACAGTGGACATTCTTCACATACTCAGGAGTTCTGATCAAGCAAAGCTCCTCCACATGTACCTTTCTAGGCATGTCAACAGGTTTGCATTTAGACAGTGCTGCTACCCCTCTTCCCAAATGTATTGGAAACACATGGGGTGTACTGAATGGTGTTAGACCAGGACTAGAAAAATCCAGTTCAAGTTACCCCTGAGCCACAAAACTCAACTTGATGGTAAAAACTCAACTAGGAAAATGGTGGTGAGGGAGCTGTTAGGTCACCTTGATCTAACTGGAAGAAAAGGGAAGGGTATAAATGTAGCAGATGAACCAACCACTCAGTCAGTTAGGAAGCAATGGCTAAACAGAAGGGCTTAGGAATGTAATCGCTGAAATCAGTGGAGGTGAGGGACTTTGATTTGATTGTGTATGTGTTTGGGGAGGAGTGGATCCCATTTTAGCCTGCCATCTAACATGCTAAACCTATTTGTAGTAAAAGGGCTCAGCACTTGGATAGCTCCTGTAAAGTCCAGAAATGAACCTGGTGTAGCCTCGATGTCCCCGTGAAAGTGAAATCAGCGTTTTCTAGTCCTAAGGTGGTATCACACAGTATTCCTTGTATATTATAACGCAGATGGAAAACCAAGAGAAAGAACTGCTCTTCTAACATGCTTTTGGAGAACTGGTTGAACTTAATATTATGACTTTATGCAGACTGGGATGGTTGAGTCAATTGTCTTCTCCATGCTCATTCAGAAGCAGATCACGGTGTTCCACATCAGATGCAGCTTCTGCAGAGCAAACCAGAGGCAGCTCCATGTAGAGCAAGCACAGGGAACCTCACTGAGCAGAGTCCAGTCTTAGTCAAATTTTAGGGAAGCTATATTCCAATGTTAGGTGTGAGTGAAAGAGTGAGACAAAAAAAAGAGAGAAATAGCTGCATCGTTGAGCTTAAAGCTGATTCTGTTAGATCCTAAGCCTTGTGAGGAAAACATCCAATATAAGGAAGAGACCATACAGAAGATGGTATGGAGAAGGAAGCATGGCCGGGTGGGGGGGGGTGGAGAACCAGAGCATCAGATTGTGGTCCTAGATGGTACAGATTTAGCACCAGGGCTTAAACTTTCTCACACCTAACATATAGTATGTAAAGGGGTTAAAGTCGAGTCTTGACGGCACAGGCTTTTCACCGTCTTAGGAGAAAAAGTACTTGTAGACCCATCTGTAGTCTCAATTCTAGGTGCAGCTACTTCAGAACAAACTTTATGAGATTCTTTGAAGGGGTGATTGGCAAATTTAGGGGCCCTATGAAGACCCTCTTGTCTCCAAAACTAGAATGCCATCTCTTTACAAAATAAATATCATTCCTGTTTGAAATGTGCCTTTTTGATGTTTTGATTGCAGATGGTTGAGGAGGGGTGGGTGGGAAATATGGGTGCAAATTTCCTTGCGTTCTGTGATTGTAATATGATGTTTCAATTATCTACAGCATGCTGGTACAGCTATTGAATTCCAAATAGGAAAACACATATTACCCTGCCAGTCTTAGATGTGTTCCCTTTATTTATATGTAGTATGTCTACCATAAAATTATGCCAGATTTTGAAGGGGGGGACATATCTTACTGAGAATGTGCTGTCACGTGATCTTTTTAAAAATACGATTTATCTCAAAGAGAAGGGAGAAACACAATTTAATTTTCCATTTGAGTTGATATGCCATTACTTGCATGCCGGTCCCATTCACCCTTGCAACCAAATCACTTTCAGAACTCTTTATGTCTTTATTTTCGTTACCTGTCCTTGTTTTTGATGCCTGCATGATTTGTGTATTGCCCTTTGCATGACCGTCATGATGTTCCAAATTCCAATACTTGCAGTGGTAAGGAAACATTCATAGGTTTCCATGTATATTAATTTTCTCCCTTTGTTTTTTGGTTCATTGTGTTTGGTTATTAAATCTTTAAAAGGCTTGGCATGTAAAAGTGGCTTGAAACATGGGTGACACAAGGACTTGAATTTCCTAAATTTGGACTCCAATTTGAATGCTCCATTGGCTATTGATTGTTAAGTATTCAGAGATTATAAATTTGAGGCCAAAATCTCATCAACGTTGATTAGGGCTACCCCCCCCCCCCAGTTTAAGTAGAAGAAGTAGATTGGCATCCAATGTGAAATGTTTATTTTCTCATTGGTTAAAAAAAAAAAACAAAAAAGATTTTAGGCTGCATTTTCACCTGATTGTCACACATTACTTGATTAATCATCTGAGATTTTGTTGATGAGCTCATTAATGAATCTGTTAGAATTTTGCAAACTTCCATATGGGTAAAAGCAATTGTTTTGAGAACTTCTGGAGCAATGGCTCCCAACTGTGGTTCTTTGGATGTTTTCGGCCTACAACTCCCAGAAGCCTTCACCACTAGCTGTGCTGACCAGGATTTCTGGGAATTGTAGTCCAAGAACATCTGGGGTCCCAAGGCTGAGAACGGCTGTTCCTCCCTCCCACCCCTCATAGGCACATTTATGTCATAGCAAAAACAAACAAAAAAGTTAGTCTGTGAAAAAAATTATCCTGTGATGGGAGGCAGAAGGGAAATTCCTCTTTTCAATCCGGTCCAAGGAAGCTGGGATGCTTTAAATATCTTTGGGCTTCAAATCCCATCGTCCACAACCCAATATGGCGTGTGCCTGTGGGTGGTGTGAGCTGTAGTCCAAAACTTCAGAAAGGCCATTACTTTTCCTGCACCGTTTTGAATGGTGCTTCCTAGCTGCAGGTTTTGAAACGAATACCTTGTTGCTGTGTTCAAAAAGCACAGTGGCCCAAATCCTGTTACTGTACACAACTCTGTGTGCAGAACTTAAGGCGTTGTTACGCACAGTGTCCGCGCTAACAGCAAGGCAGAAGGGCTGCCATCAAAGCACACACACTAGTGCATTGCACAATTGATGGCATCAGGGACGCACAACCAATTGCCTAATTACATACTGGACCTCCTTGTTAGCCAGCATAACTAATTACAGCAGCATAATTTGTTTTATTATGCTGCCCTAAGCAGCACAGTGCGGGCCAGTATTAATATAATAATCTCCCCTGGTCAATCAGGGCATTATTTAGTCAATTAAACCCTCACGGAGACAGGGGGTTGGACTCAGATGGTCTTACAGGCCCCTTCCAACTCCTTGAACGAGTCTATGATTAATTTATAGCTCATTTGGGAAGTAAATCCCAAAATGTGCTTTGGAACGTATTCCCAAACGTGCAAAGGATTTTCACTTTAACTGGTTAACCAAACATAGCAAATTAAGCATCTTTTCGCAAGCCACCCAATTGTGAGGGACTGAGAGCTTAATTCCCCCCTGGGTCTCTTTCTTAGTACCGCCAGTTCTTATTGAATTGGACTGGGTCACTACGGTTGTTTACCACTTTTACAAACTAGTTGTTTTGTCAGCATGAGTGTGACAACAATTAGACGTCCTTGTTTTTGCCCCCCATGCCTCTTCTCCTTCACAGTCATTCAATGACAAGCGTAAAAAGAACTTCATCTTTTCACGAAAATTCCCCTTCTACAAGAACAAGGAGCTGAGTGAGCAGGAGACGAGTGACCCGGAACGTAAGTAAACTCCACAGAGGCGACGCCACCGTTCCACACGTGCGTGACACGCATGACACTGGTAGCCCCCCTCACGCGCACACACCTCTAGGCAAAGGGGAAAAAGAGAGTTAGGGAAGGTGAGGCGTTACTACTGTGACCAATGTCTGATAGCAGTCTGGATTCCTTTCTCCTATTCTTTGAGGCAGGAAATGCCACTGTGATAACCACCGGTTGAACAATCAATTTTTTTAAAACATAAGTCTTCCAACCCCGTTCATCAGATTGGCTCAGATTGGTCCGTTTCGTGTTTTGGTTAACCCGAAAGCCGCAACTGTTGACTCCTTGTTGGGTGTTCTTGTGACAGAGAAAAGGAAAGTCACCTCGTTGGAGTACAATCCCGTAGCTGCTAGGGTCACAAGCCACGCTGTTGGTGGCATTCTGGCAGATGCTGTAATTTAATAATAATAATAATAATAATAATAATAATAATAATAATAATAATAATAATAATAATAATAATAATATTTTAGTGTACAGTTTTTATTATTGTTTTTAATTATTTATTGATATTCTATATGTTAACTGTTTTAATTTTTTGATTGTTAGCCGCCCAGAGACCTTTGGTTAGTGGGCGGCATATAAGTTGTAAAAATAATAAATAAATAAATAAATAAATAAATAAATAAATAAATAAATAAATAAATAAATAGTTCAGGTGGTTCATCAGACATAGGAGACCGAGTTCTTTGGGAGAGCAAAGAATTAGCGCCAAATGAATCATGATGTCAGAATCCAGTGACTATTAAATACTGGTAGTAATAATTAATTAATTATTATTTATTTATTATTGTTATGATTAATTGATTATTACTATTATCAAGCTACAGGAAGCCAGATTTTAACTGAAGAACAGAAAAAAATGTGTTTACTGTTAGAGCAGTACAACAGTGGAAACAGTTATCTTTGGAGGTAATTGGATAACCATCGGTCCGATGTGCTTTGATTTGGAGTTGGATTTCATAGCCTTATAGGCCACTTCCAACTCCATCAATCAGTGATCCGATGATGATGATGATGATGATGATGATGATGATGATGATGATGATGATGATGATGATGATGATGTCATTATCATGATCTCCAGATTATGCTGTCTCATTTTTTGCTCTTTATTGGCTGTGGGAGGCTCATGATGGATCCTGCCAGTAAATTCCTAACTCTCAATCCATCGCCTTGGCTCTTGACTCTAATAGCGCCTTTGAATTCAAGGCAGGGGTAGGAACTTGGATCAAAGTTAGGGATACGAACCTTCACTCATTTTGCTCTTGCCGTTGAGAAGGGGAAGTTTAGCAAGGTCTCTCCCAGCTCAGTGCAATGACAACAGCTTTTCTGCAGATGTTTTTGAAATGCAAACTACACGTTTTTGCACCAAGATTAATTTACTCATCTGTTTATCTATCCATTCATTTATTCCCCCTGATGTTCCTACCAGTTTGGGCTGAGGTTTTTAGGAAGTTTTAAAGCAGACCACCTTCAACTTCCTCCAGGGACCAAAGAGAGCTCCAGCCCCTTGCACATACCAAGTATTTTAAAAGGCAGATAACCACCCCCAAGACTCCTTTTGTGTTCTCCAAAGAGCACAGGAGCAACATTTCCATGTTTTTAGGGCCTTCCAACACCCCAGTGACCTGACCCTACACTCCTCAGAATAAAAACAGCCCCACAGAATGCAAGGGGCTTTGTTAGAAAAAGAAAATATAAGAATAAATAGGTAAGATGGAGGGGAGGGAGTAACTACAGCCGTCTGAGATACACAGAGAGTGTGGGTGTAAAGTGTGTTGCTTTATATAGCACCCCATATTTATTTATTTATTTAGCATGCTGGGGGAGCAATGTGTAGCCTCCATACTGTAATTAAACTGTAAACCGCCCGGAGACTACTTGAAATGGTATAGGGCGGTATATAAGCAGAATGCCTTATTTATTTATTTATTTACTCACTTATTTACATTTATAGACCACCTGAGTTTCCAAAAGGAACTCTGGGCGGTGAACAGCATAGAATAAACAACAAGATTAGGCAATAAAATGTAAATCCATATTAGTAAACCATATAAACACACACACACACACACACAAATGCACTTAAAGTTCTCTCTGTGCAGTTCACAATTAAATTATACAGGCTACATATTCCCTCTCACTGCCTAGCAAGCCGGGTATTCATTTCACTGACCTTGGAAGGATGGAAGGATGAGTCAACCTCAAGCCAGCTAACTGAGCCCAGTGGGATCAGACTCAGGCTATCAGCAAAGGCCTGAATGCAATACTATACAGTAGGACCCCTGTATGCACTGATTCATTATCCACTGATTCAGTTATCCACGGTTGGCAGAGGAAAAAAATTAAATAATTCAGCAGCCACAAAGCAAGCTATTGTCACAAACAGCAGCTGTAAAGCAAGCTGTTGTCACAAATAGCATCTGTAAAGCAAGCTACTATCTCAAAACAGCAGTCACAAAGCAAGCTACTGTCAGGAAACAGCAGTTTGGAGGTGGGTGGGCAGGCGTTCTCTCTTATCCACAGTTTTCATCATCCACGGGAAGGCCTGGAACCAATCCCCAGCGGATACTGGGTCCTACTGTAATTGAGGCACTCCATTGGACCTCTAACAATCACCCACCTTTGTTTTATTTTGACAAATTTAATATTTACATTGATGCTTATAGGTAAAAACAAACTGGATATTGTAAGAGAACTCGTTGCAGTTAGTTTTTTGCAGCTCATGAAAGGAACAGCAAATGCCAAATACAAAACAAGCCATTAAAACACAGACACCGGCCCTTTTTTAAGTGAAGGTCGCAGGATTCACGTTGTCCAGCTTGCATGCCAAATGCATAGGTCAGTGGTGGCGAACCTTTGGCACTCCAGATGGTTTGGACCACAGCCCCCACAGTCCTTTGTCATTGGCAATACAGGCTTTGAATTCTGGGAGTTGTGGTCGAAAACATCAGAAGTGCCGAAGGTTCGCCAGCACAGGCATAGGTCCATTTGTTAGAACAGTGCTTCCTAATTTGGGGGGTCATAAGAACATAAGAACATAAGAAGAGCCATGCTGGATCAGGCCAAAGGCCCATCTAGTCCAGCTTCCTGTATCTCACAGTGGCCCCACCAGATGCGTTTGGGAGTGCATGAGACTAGATATCAGTCTCCTGATACCACTCCTCTGCATCTGTACCTTGAAGCACCCCGGTTTTAAGCCTGGAGATTACACATCTCCATCATGGTTTGTAACCTGTGATGGACTATTCCTCCAGAAATCTGTCCAATCCCCTTTTGAAGGCATCCAGGCCAGATGCCATCACCACATCCTATGGCAGGGAGTTTCACAGACTAACAACGCGCTGGGTGAAATAATATTTTATTTTGTCTGTTCTTACTCTCTCAGCCCTCAATTTGAGTGTATGTCCCCTAGTTCTGGTATTTTGTGAGAGGGAGAAGAGCTTCCCTCTATCCACTTTACTCATACCCTGCATTATTTTGTACATATCCAGATGTTTTTGGACTACAAATCTCAGAAATCCCAGCCAGCACAGCTAGTGGTGACAGTTTCCAGGAATTTGAGTTCAAGAACATCTGAGGACTCAAGGTTGGGGAAAAATTGGTTTATAACCTGAGGTATTCAGAGTTTATAATGACAAAGTTGGGTAGGAACCTAGTTGCAGTTGAGATCATCACACATTGGTTATAATCCCCCCCAAAATGAGGATGGTTCTCCCACAGTTTGGGAATGACCATGTTGATGGGGGGATTTTAGGAGTCCCCAGTCCCTCAAAAAAGGGAGCTTTTCCTGTCTCCAAGCCCTTCCATCTCTGTCCTAGACTCACCTCACGAACTTTGTTGTTTCAACAGCATTCTTAAAAGACGCGTGCTTTTTCACCTTAACCAAAACAGATGGATTTGCCTTGTGGGTTCCGTGGAGCTGGTGAATCAGGGGCGGGAGGTTGATTTCCAAAGAAATCAGGAATCCAGACTGGGTGATCAACATGGTCCGTCATGGTAGTATCCATTTCAAATCCACTGACTTCTTCCTTCCTGTTCTGTGGCTGTTCTTTTCTTTCATTGCTCTCTCTCTCTCTCTGGGGACTTCCGTGCAGGACATCCCCGGATTAGGTGACGACGGTTATGGAACAAACACTCTGAGTAAGTTCCCAGGAATGGTCACTGTAACCCTTAACCCCCCACCACCACCAACCACCCTTTTCTTTTTCGTTTTTTTTCGTTTTTTTCCCTTTTCTTTTCTCTTCTTTGGAAATCAGTTTGTTTTTCTTTCATTCTTTTAACTTTTTTTTTAAAATTTGAGTTTGGCTTTTCTCCCTACCCCCCCAACCCCCAAGGACCTGCCACTCCTAGCATGCACAAGATTAGATTTTAATTTTGTTCCCCAGCTTTGAATGCTCTTGGAGAGAGGGAAAATAATAATAATAATTTCCTTTGTTTGTTTTTTATGTTCTGCATGACGGTATTAATAGCATACCGCATATGAAACAGAGAGACATCTTCTGCAAATAACACTTTTGTTCCCGACGAACTCACCGTAGATCCTTTGGTGGTGGTCGTTAAGTTTTGGTTTGGTTTTAATTTAAAAACAACAACTCGGGTGTGGGTTGTTGTTTTTTTCAGCTGTATGTTGAGGAACACTTGAGTGGTCCTCCTTTGAGAAGGTCCCTGATGTTAGAGAAGGTGGTCCAATGAATCTAGCCTGGGCCAACATTAGGGAGTCAGTGCAATTGGACAGATGCCGAAAAGTCATTGCTGATATTGGACCAGCTGTGGACAAGCAGAGAGGGACTGTTTCACTCTGGTGGTAGAAAGTCAAGTTTGTGGGTGTCTTTCCTCAGTTCCGTGGTGCCTTGCATGGAAATTGGCAACATGTTACCTGTGCATCTCATGCACATAACACCCTGGTGTTTTTACAGCCCCCTCTGGGGGAAGCCATTGTGGTCTAGTGGATCGAGTTATCGGCAAGGACTCAAAAAGTTTGGGTTTGAATCCCTACTCTGCCATGAAATCACATTGGAGGAGTAGAACTGGTAAAACCACTCCTTAAATATCCCACTTGCCTAGAAAGCCATGTTAGGGTCATCACTGTACGTTGATTCTGACTGGAGGGCGCTTAACAACAACAGTGGTTGCCCACACTACAGGCATGGATTCAAGAGACACCTCACCCCACCCGACCCCACCCCAAGTCATGGAACTGGCCCTGGGATTGGCCATCATTCTTTTACTTCCGTGGAATTGCGCCAGTAATGGGGGGCCAGAAATCAGATGTGTTGCAAGATACCATCATTATTGGTGCTGGGGGGGGAGCATAAGAACATAAGAACAGCCTTGCTGGAACAGGCCACACCCATCCAGTCCAGCATTCTGTCTCACCCGGTGGCTCACCATTCGCTTCAGCATATTCCCAAGCAGATGTCTTCTCCTGCTTCAGTCTAATATCAGACTTGTGCGTTGCTTAAGGGCAATGCAGAAGTCTGATATTTGATATCACATTACATGGGAAACCATGTCTCAGAGTCCTTTGAAAAACTGGGACAGGTCTGTCACACACTTTCAAGCCAGACAGTTTCATGTAAGAAAAGTTGAACGTTGGAAAGTTCAGCAATCATGGCTCTTGGTAGCCGTTTGAGTATGATGCTCAGAAATGAGCCCTGGACCCATATTTTGGCCCCGTAGCACACAAATTCTTTTTCAGCTTCTTCAGGTATATGGTGTGCCTGCAACAAAATGTTGCAGTGTCATGTGCACTGTTTCAGGGAGCAAGTCTTCTCTAACCAATAGAACAGTGGTTCTCAACCTGTGGGTCCGCAGATGTTCCTGGACTGCAACTCCCAGAAGCCTCCATCACTCACTGTGCTGGAAGGAGTTTCTGGGAGTTGCAGTCCAGGAGTATCTGGGTTCCCACAGGTTGAGAACCACTGCTCTAGAGTATGCCTGCCATTGAATGCCTCCCTTCTTAGAACCATTAGTAACAAATGAGCATGTTTTGTCTTCACTGGGATGTTTGAGGTGTTTCTCCACTTTGGGGCTTGTGTTCTCTCTTTTTTCAAAAAAAGAGTTAATACTCTGCCCCCATCTGGGTCTATCCATGGATGCACTCTTGTGTGGATGCTGATTACCCTGGGGTCAGCACTCACCTTCAACCCTCACTAACAAAAAAAAGAGTGGTGTTTCCAAGAGACCTGTTACAGAATTTTGAATTTCTGTTTAAAATTTCTTTCTGGTGTGCAGCAGAAATACAGAGACTCACCAAGGAGAATAGTCACAAGACAGTCCACCCTTTCTCATTAACTGGAACAAACTTACTCTCCGACATTTGCAGGAGAAAGAATAAAGACATTTCATTGCTTACAATTGTGAACAGATCAACAGCAAACAAACAACTGACTAAAGAGAAGCCCCCTCCCCCTTTGCAGGCCATCTGTCGCCTGGGTATGCAACTGAGGGTGCAACCAAGGGCCCAACATGGATATGCCTGAGTATAGAGCAGAGCCCCCATATCCACTGCAAATTGATTCCAGGCCTCCTGCAGAGGCTGAAAACTGCAGATAATAGCAAACTACATGTACTGTACTGTGCATGTATATATACACATGTGTGTATGTGTATATACACACACATATATGTATATTAAATACAGCATAGTATATACAGAGAATGTGTATAATATACACAGAGATATACACAGGCATTACCAGAACTGATCCCTAGAGAGCGCCACAGAACTTTATGTATTCCTCCCTACAAGTATCCATAGCAGGAGCTCTTGCCTCCTCTACTGGCTGGATCTGGTACTACATGAACAAATAATACTGGCCTTTTAAAAAATATTTTTAATATTTTGAGGCCATGAATGAGGATAAGTGAAACAATGAATAGTGATCCCGGAGATGTGGGGGCCCTAATTTACAATAGATAGGCTGCTTGTGCAAAAACCAGCTTCCTGTGCATACTCCTGATAACATCATAGGTCATGTAGACAAGGGAACTTTAATCTGGTCCGTTGTTTAGAATTCCACTCCTCAGTGCCACTAAGATAAAACTTTCAAGAATGAGACAGATTTCTTGCAACAGATATCAAAACCATTCCGTGGATTTGCGTGCTGTACCTCTCCCTGCCTCGGTCTTTAACTTTTGCAAAGATTTTGCTGATATATGCACTGGCTGTTTGCTTTCTTCAGAGTTGGCTGGTTCGTTTTTGTTTTTTTTCCTGAGACATAAGCTATTCGGGCCAAACAAAAAAGGGAATATGCCATTGTCTTGGCACCGGGTAGCCTTTTGCTGTGAAAGCGCTTTTCACTGCAGGAACGAATGTCTCTGTAGTCAATCGGAGGCAGCTCTTTGGATTTCCCTTTCTTGCAGAGCGAAACGCTTCTGACGGTCACCTTTCCGCCATAAAGGCAGATGCATTATCTCTTGTGGAGCAGATCGGGAGGTTTAGTTCGCCAGCAGTGGCTATCCTTTTATGGGCCATTAGCAAAACCCATAATCCAGTCACTGTTTGTCACTGATTATTTTATGGGAAGAGGATTTGCTGTCACTGGTATCCCATTGTGAAATGCAAGCACTGGGTATTTCAGTTCTGTGGATTTCCTACCGCCCGTGCCTGGTGGGTAACAAGGGGCCTTTTCACACGACCCCTAAACTCCGCGGCAAATGGCTCCCAGCTCCGGAGCTTAAAATTATTTCCCCACCAGCTCCGGAGTTTACAGATAATGAAGTGCGACCACGGCCACCTAAGCGCGTCCCAGCGCACTTTTCATGTACCTGCTCTCGGAGGGTGAAAATTCCTGATGCGGATATAACAGTAGTGACTGCCCGGCTCTCCTTGCTTCTGTTTGTTCTCCCCCCCCCCCGCCCCTTTAAGAGATCTGAATGCAGTGCCGGGAGCAAAGCGAGATGGCAGAATGGAGGTGAGCGGCATTCTTTTCTTCTTCTTTTTCTCCCTCCCCTCACGCAGCCAGCAGCCAGGAGTGCGGAGGGGGTGGGAAAGCAGGAACGGTGACAAACCCCTTAGATCTCTGGTCCGAATTTAAGTGGCCAGCGGATCTTAGGGGTTGTGTGAAAAGGCCCATAGCTATGTCTAAAGTTGCACCACCTTAGAATGCCAGTGTAAGGAACCCTGCATTACAATCATCATCCTCACAGCAACATCACAAGGCGAGAAGGGTGGCAGTTTGCAGAGTCCGGACAACCTGTGAAGCTGTGGATCCAAGGATTCAAGTAGACTTTTTTGCAAAAGGCAGTGAAAGAAATTAAGACCTAAATCCAATTGCAAATCCCAAGTAGAGCGGTTCTGTTGAATCCATTGTGAATGGTACGTTAATTCTGAGTTTGCCCAGTTAGCATCTCCTGTTCCCTGTGATTTCAGGGCAGGTCCTTGCCGAACAGACTGTTGAGAAATCACTGCACATAATCATAAAATAACTGACTTGGGAAGGGCCTAAAAAGCCATCGTGTCCAACTCCCTGCTCTAGCCAGAATGTTGGGTCTTGGTGCAGCCAACAGTGAATTTAATCATTGCCCAGACTCTGCAAATGAGTTTAAAGATCAGTCTGTAGAATCACAGCTGACTGGGAGTATGCAGTCATCACTGGCTTCTAAGGTCTTCTCTCATTCCCATCACACTCCCAGACGCATTTGATGAAGATCCAACAGAAGATCTTTTTAATATCTGCACCCAAGCTCTGGAATGCCCTCCTTCAGGAGATACAGTGGGCCATCTCCCTGTTTTTTTCTGTTGTTGTTGTTGTTGTTCAGTCGCTAAGTAGTGTCCGACTCTTCGTGACCTCATCGTCCACTGCCTCCTGGAGACTGGTCAAATCCATGTTGGTTGCATCGATGACACCGTCCAACCATCTCGTTCTCTGCCGTCCACTTTTCCTTTTGCCTTCAGTCTTTCCCAACATCAGGGACTTTTCCAAGGAGTCCTCTCTCCTCATGAGGTGGCCAAAGTACTGGAGCCTCAGCTTCAAAATCTGTCCTTGCAGTGAACATTCACGGTTGATTTCTTTCAGGGTGGATAGGTTTGATCTCCTTGCAGTCCAGGGGACTCTCAAGAGTCTCCTCGCTGTTCTTCTACCAGTAGGCAAATAAGTTTCTTTTTAGGCAGACTTTGAACGATTGAATTGGACAGCCCAGGAAAGGGATGTGTTAACACATAACATCTTGTTGGGTTTTTATGTGTCATTTTAAAGTGTTTTTAAATTGCCCTTAAATTACTAGTCTTGTAAAATATTGCTATATATTTTAATGTTATAACTTAGTGTTTTTACTTTATGTTTAAAATAATTCCTGAGCTTCCCTATACCAAGATAAAGGCAACAAACCATGAAATAAAAACAGAAAGAAGCAATACTTTGAAGAAGACAAGGGTGCTTCTAGACACGTCTAAAGAGCATGCTGTGAAGTCCTAAATTAACCCATTAATCTAGGATTGCCAGGTTGGGTGCCTCACATGACCTGAGATTTCAGGTCCAAAATGTGGAACCTGGAGAAGAGGTCCAAAATATGAATCTGAGGACCAAAACCCAAGAGCAGAAACCCAAGTTGACACATATGCCAATCCCACTGTTTCATTGAGTCTTTTTGTAGTTGGAATACCAGCTGGATTTCGGTCCAAGATTATTTTAAGATGGACAGTGTGCAGGGGAGAGAGAGAAGGAGAGAAAACATAGGCAATAGGTAATACCTCTATAGATCACTAATGGTTTTTTTAAAAATGCAGTATGCAAGACTGTGTGGGTAAATTCCAGTTTTTCACACCAAACTACCAAAGTCCAAATCTTCATGGCAAGAGGGGCATTGCCAGGAAAGTTACTCTTAGATGTCCAAAAGGTTCTTGGCAAAATGGATTTCACCAGGCACGTCTCTCTTAGATATAGTCAGGAAGGAAGCAGGAAGGCTGTTGTTTTAGGGCCTTTTTACACGACCCCTAAGATCCGCTGGCCACTTAAATTCGGACCAGAGATCTTAGGGGTTCCTCGCTCTTCCTCTGTCCCCACCCCCCTCGGCACTTCCTGGTTGCTGGCTGCCTGAGGGACGGAGAAAAAAGAAAGCAAAGACTGCCGGTTTACCTCAGTTTTGTTCCGGACAGCATTCAGATCTCTTAAAGGGGCGGGGCGCAAAAAAAGAACAAACGGAAGCCAGGAGAGCCCCGCACTCACTATCCTTACACCGGATCAAATATTTGTCACCATCAAAGACCAGGTACAAGAAAACTGCTGTTTGGTCGCGCTAAAGTGGGCGGGGTCGCACTTAATTGTCTGCAAAGTCTGGAGCTGGTGGGTAAACATTTTTAAGGTCCGGACCTTGCAGCCATTTGCGGCGGAGCTTAGGGGTCGTGTATAAACGCCCTTAAAGTCACAGCTGAAGCATCTGTGGATTGCATTTCACACTCGGGGGAAGGGGGGAAGAGGATTGGTAAGTAGAATTAGGCAGCATTTTTAGATTGCTGGCAAAACTCTGCGCCACATGGATTATGCCACATCAGCCGTGAGAATAACATATTTCCCTCCTCAGGGGATAAAATCAGGCATGCGCTGATTTTTCCTCAGAGTGCGCCTTGTGCTTAAGAAACATGATAGGTACCAGGTCTTCAGCTCCTTCTGGATCACCTCCACAAGCGATAAATGCATTTGGCCGTCATAATTTTCTGGTTTTGCAGAACTGATGGGCTGCCCTGCTTTTCCTCTTTGCACAATCCATCCTTTGCATGATCTGGGTGGTTCCTTGACATTCCGGTGCTTGGTTATGTCCTTTTAATTTGCTGTCCTGTTCTTGCAGAACATGTTCCTTCTAATGCCAGCGATAGCGAAAGTAGCTACAGTAAGTTACAGCTTTTGTTTGGGTCTCTCTCTCTCTCTCTCTCTCTCTCTCTCTCTCTTCCTCCCTCCCACCCTCTTTTTAACTTTTGCCTTGCCGTTCCTGGTTTTGTTTCTCTTACGTAACTTACTTTCGGATCGCCCCCCCCCCCCCCCGCTGATCAGACTTTTAATTATCTGTAATGTGTTATGATGGATGCAAATGGCTTGGTGTATCTAATTAAATTTAAAAAAACAGAAACAGTGGAGGATGTGGCTTGAAAAATGGCTGAATTCCTTTGACAGGGCTTTTTCGACTACTCTTTTCTCTTTTAAAACTGCACCTATGTACAATCCAAATTTCTTCTTCCGCAAAGTTTTGATCAATCTAAATGCTCTGCTGAATAAGACCAAGGAGGCTGTTTTGTCCAACATTGGGGCTCCAAACAAGGCCAAACCTGGACCTTTTGCTCCTTGAGGTAAAAGACAAAATGGTGCCCTAACGTTGATTCCATGTACAGAAGCTGATTGGGATGGCAGCGGAGCTGAGCTTCAGTGAGCTGGCAATGAGACACAACTTCCACACACTAGAGCAAAGGTAGCATAATGAAGCCATGCTGCATGATGAACACAGCTTTCTCCTCCAAGAGGCAGGGAAGGCGGGAAGGTTCAGGATGAAAAACTATCCTTAGCTTCCCCTTCCAGAATCTCCCTTCCAGAGGAAGCTGTCTCCTGAATGATAGAGCCAGCCTTGGCTCCAGGAACATGCACCTTCTCCTGTGAGGTTGAGCCTGAGATCATTGCACCTCGTTGCTTGGTAGTTCCTCAAATCATCCTCCTGAGCCCAAGCGCATTTGTTGGACTCTAAATGCTTTGGCAAACAAATCCCACAATGTCAAGGTTAAGGCCAACAGTAAGAGATGATTGAAATTATTATCCAACACTTCTGGAAGAACAAAGGTCTCATGCTGGTGGCATAGCGGAATCACAGAGTTGGAAAGGTTCAAGCCTCAGCTTTTTTTTCATGACTAAAATGCTTTCCCTTCTAAAGATAAAGGCGTTCCAATACATATTTGTCATACTCTGAATTTCTGAATATCCTTCCCCCGTCAACACACAGCTGGAGCATCTTCCCATTGCTTTCTCTCTCTCTCTCTCTCTCTCTCTCTCACACACACACACACACACACACATCCTCCCTTAAGCTGCCTCCCATTGAAGGTATAAAGCAATTAATGACAGTTACTCATTCATGCCAGTCTCTGTTTAGCCTAATTGCTCGATTGGCCATAATTGCTCAATTAAACTAAATAGGCAACAGTGCAGCAATAAGAGAGGTGTGTGTGCATACGTGTGTGCCTGTGTCAGAAAGGTGCCAAACAAAGGCCAAACAAGACTCTTGGGAAACAGCACACCTCCTTATGTTGCTCAGCCCCTCTCCCCATTTCTGCCTTGGCAGTGGGATCAAGAGTCTATTTCAAGGGGCTCTCCCCCCCCCCACACACACACACAAGTATTTGCTGGACTCAGTGGCACATCCATTCCTTATTCCTGCCAGTGGTAAAGGACTGTAGGGGTTGTAGTTCAGCAACATTTAGATGGCCCCAGATCCTCTTCCTATGTGTGCTGCACACACCAGTAGGAACCCCTATCTTGACATAAGAAGAGCCATGCTGGATCAGGCCAAGGGCCCATCTAGTCCAGCTTCCTGTATCTCACAGTGGCCCCACCAAATCCTTCTGGGAGCGCACAAGACTAGATATCTGTCTCCTGATACTACTCCCCCTCATCTGGCCCTTGAAGTACCCCCAGTTTTAAGCCTGGAGGTTACGCATCTCCATCATGGTTTGTAACCTGTTATGGACTTCTCCTCCAGGAATCTGTCCAATCCCCTTTTGAAGGCATCCAGGCCAGATGCCATCACCACATCTTCTTTCTTCTAGCATAGAGAAGATACATATAGATTTAGATATACACTGCATGTAGCTGTCAAAGGAAGGAAGGAAGGAAGGAAGGAAGGAAGGAAGGAAGGAAGGAAGGAAGCGAGCAAGGACCCATAGCTAGTACCATCTACTGAATAGTGGATTTTTTAGCAAGGTGTAAATCATACACCTTCTTTTTTGCTGCTTACAAGCACAGTCACTGAGCTGTATCCGATGTTGCTGTGACCTCTAGCATTCATATGGATGTCACCAGGATCTCAGCAAGACCCACTTCCAAATCTAAAAGCAGTTTTGATGCCAGCACTCATACAAGGCCTTTTTCCATGCCGTTCTTCTCAATTCACTAAACCCAGGCACAAAATGGCCCCAGCTTCAAATGCAACTCTCCACGCTCAGCTTTTAGCCTCAGCCACAGAAATGTAGGGCTCCCGTGTTTCAGGGCAGAAACAGACAGGCCACTGGCTTTGCAACTAGAGGTGGAGTCAGTTTAAAGTTTACTTGCCATGAGATTTTTGCATCTTCACATTTTTAACAATTAGCTCATATTCTTTGGAGAGAATCGCTGGATTAATTTACCAGTCAAAAGTGCAAAGACAGATAGCTTTGAAAAAAAGCATCTTGGGAGGAATAATGTTTTATCACCCTCTAATTGCAAAGCTGGCATCTCATCTGCTTCTGACCTAGATAAAGCAAGGTTTCATTATTTGAGACCCACATATAGTTACAGACCCTTCCATCTCTTAATTTTGTATGTAATGTTCTGAAATCCCAACCCTTTTTTTAAAAAAAGATGAAAGTGCAGAGAATCTCTTATTGAGCAGGTTCTGCCAGAGAAGACTGGTTACTGTGATTCCATGAATCTGCTTTGGAGTTTAGTCTGAACATTAAGGAACTGTCCCAGCTGCTAACTTTTTCCCAAAAACGTTACCAGCCTTCTGGTACCAAGTGCTTAAGGAATTGTTTGTTTTCTGTCTTAAACCTGTTGGCCTCTCCTCTAGTACTTAATGTGGAAGGTTTACTGCCAGTGGTTTTAAATGGGGAATGACTTGAAGTTTAAAACTGCTGGAGAAATGTGAATGCATTTTTGGAAAGACTCAGTTTGAAATCTCTCAAAAAGCTGAAATCAGTTTCCTTGAGAGATCTGGGGAGGAATTCAGTTCCTCAGCGTTGATTTTTCTTCTACTTTCTTTTTTCAGGAGGACAAGAAGATTTCATTCTCTCGTACGAACCCGTGACAAGGCAGGAAAGTAAGCAAC
Source organism: Phrynocephalus guinanensis (assembly GCA_037367245.1). Lineage (NCBI taxonomy): Eukaryota > Metazoa > Chordata > Lepidosauria > Squamata > Agamidae > Phrynocephalus > Phrynocephalus guinanensis. Next base: position 128,836,619 of record CM074736.1, read on the forward strand.
TTCTGACCCTCTCCTAAATAAGCTAGGACTAACTAGAAAAAGCCTGGCCTATTTGAGCAGCTGAATGAAACCTGAGATAGTCAGTGGGAGTCTATCACTTCATAGTATTGAGGGTGGGTGTCACTCACCAAGAAACAGTTCCCCCCTCCATGGGGAAAAATCTCCTGGTGAGGATAAGCTATGGCCTCCACCATGGAAGGTCCGATCCTCACCTGTATCCAGAATCCTTGATTTTACCTGCAGGAAATTTTTGAATGAGGGGGGTGATTTAAAAACTTTCTTTCAACACCTGTAATCAAAAATGATTCAGACTACTTTCTCTGATTTGGTTATCACCACCTTAAGGAACTGCTAGATGAATCTGTTGTTGCTGTTTTAAATAATGCTCATTATTTTAAAAACTGACACATTAGTGAGAAGGGTTGTGGACCCTTCTTATTGTATATAAAAAAGAAAATCCAAGAGCATTAAAAATGAGATTCCTACTTGCAGCCTAAGGTGGTATATCTGTGAAGATTCTCAGTCTTCCAGGTGAGGTTATTCAGAAGCTAAGTCATGGCAAGTGGATTTCTTTTCAAGATCGAAACGATTCACTAGTCATTCAAGCAGCTTCATCAGTTGAAGGAAAGTTGGTGCTCAAGAAGTCCAGTTGCCATGACTCAACTTCCAGAGGAGATGGCATAGTCTGTTTTTCATAGCATGTGCCTCTGCTGCAAGTCTAAAATATTGCATGTGCATGTATTGTCTTAGGATAAATTTCTCCAATGGAAGTGCCCATGCCTTAAGATTTGAAGAAGAGTCATTTGAAATAAGAGTAGCACTTAAGAATCTCCCTGCCTGGAACCAAATACAGTAAATGAATGTAACAATCAACTCTTACTGAGAGACACCTTAAGCCAGTGGCCGTCAATCATCTTAGTTGTAGAGATGGGCACGAAACGAACTTTTAGTTCGTTTCATTATTCGTTATTCATTTCATTACGGAATGAAATGAATAACGAACCTCAGAGTGGATTTAGAACAAAATGAAATGAACTGGGGGGGAAATGGCTCATTTTGGTTCATTTTGTTAATGGCGGCGGAGATGTCTCCTACCTGGTGCTGCTTCTCCCTGGACAGTCTGGTCTTCCTGGCTGCAGGGAGGGGGCGACCCCCCCCAAGAAAAAAAAGCCAACTGGCCACGCTCCAGCTGGTAGGCGGCCGTGGTTGGCAGTAAAATAAATAAATAAATAAATAAATAAATAAATAAATAAATAAATAAATAAATAAATAAAAGATCCACAGGCCAGCAAAAAAAATTTTTTAAGTTCCGACGCGCGGGCCCGGTACCGGCCCGCGAGCACCGGACCCGGCCTGCAGGCTGCGGAACTGGCCCGCAGCTGGCAAAAGTTTTTTTTTAAAAGCCGACCACCCTGCGCTACAGCTGTAGCGCGTGCCACATGGTTGGCAGTAAAAAAATACAATAAAATAAAATAAACATAAATAAAATAAAATAAAATAAGGCGTGCCAACCTGGCCCCAGGAGTGGCCAGGTTGGCACCCTAAAATAAAGAAAAAAATATAAAAAATAAAACCAGCGCCGACCCGGCCCCAGGGGCTGCATGGTTGGCGCTTGAAAAACAACACAAAAAAACAAAAAAGAGGTGCTGGCCCCAAGCCAGCGCCTCAAAAAGCTCCTGCCACAGTGGCCAGGAACACCCCACCACCACTGTGGCCGCCGCCCGGTAAGGGTGATGGGATGAATGATGATTGAAGATTATGATCATGATGTGGAGGATGAGGATGAGGATGAGGATGCTGCCAGTCCAGTTTGTGCAGTTGTTGTAGACATCTGTGGTTTATTTTGAATTTTTTTCCCACCCGCGTGCTCTCAAATGGATTAAATCACGCAAAGCGGGGGGGGGACGAATAATGAAGCAACGAACCAACGAAACGAATATTTGGGAGGGGGATCCATTAAAAATGAAACGAACCAAACCAAACCCTAAAACGAACTGAACCAAAACAAATCACCATTTTTTTCGGTTCGTGCCCATCTCTACTTAGTTGCTAAAACGTGAAGCTTCTGTTTACGTTTACTAGAAGTTACTTTTATGCGGTTGACCTGCACCTGCCCTTTGCTCAAGAGTCACCACTTGAAACATCATCCTCAAGACCGACATTTTCTTTCTGCTTTTCAGTTAATTATACCAGACCGGTTATCATCCTTGGCCCAATGAAAGATCGGATCAATGATGACTTGATATCTGAATTCCCTGACAAATTTGGCTCCTGTGTACCACGTAAGTGTTGATGTCTTGGTGATGCATTTTCTTGCTTGCTGTAGTTTCTCCTATGCTTTTCTCATTTTTGCTGCTGCTGCTTGAATCAGAACATTTTAAAGACTAGCACCTCTTTTTTATTTCATGCAGATGTACCTTATCAGAACCAGGGCTTGAAATGGTATACACCAGTGGTTCTCAATCCTGAGTCACCCCAGTGTTCTAGCACTGCAACTCCCAGAAGCCCTGGCCAGCACAGCTGGTGGCAAAGGCTTCTGGGAACTGCAGTCCAAGAACACCAGGGTGACTCAAGATTGAGAACCACTGGTGTACAGTATTCTCTAGAGAAGGGTTGTCCAAACTTTTGGCCAGAAGGGCCAGATTTGGTGAGATGAAAATGTGTGGGGGCCGAGCATTCAGTCGCATTTGGCCCCCGGGCCAGACTTTGGACAAGCCTCTAGGACATGCATGGAGGCGGGGAGGATGCTGAAGCAATGGAGCCGGGGGCAGATAGGCTGGGCAGGTGGCTGGAAGGACGGACAGAGGCAGCGAGGGCAGGCAAACTGTAAAACTGCAAGCTGACATCTATCCAATATGGAGAGGGGCCAGCTGGTGGGGATGTGTGGCAGGCTGAGCCAGTGGGGAGAAGAGGCTGCAGGCTGCTCAGCATTTGAAAATGGGCCGCATTTGGCCCCTGGGCCTGACTTTGGACATGCCTGCTCTAGAGGTCTGGGGGTTACCTACAGCCATCCCTGGAACTCAAAAAAGGTATCTTTCTATCCCCACTCCTCCCAAAAACATCTCAAAAAACTAAGGTGTTTTTGTTTTTAACAACAGGAAAAACTCACCTTTTCACCATCCAGTCCCCCCCCCAAATAATAATACAGGAAAACATGTTTGGATCTTAAAAATATGCCTTAACATTGCCTAGCAGAAGGTGACTTGACTCGGAAGGCAGGCATTTTATAGGATTACTTTGGGTGACGGGGGAGGGGGGACTCATGCATCCTGGCGTTGTACATATCTAAGGAAAGTGCCAAAGCTCAGTGGTGGAGTACCTATTTTGTGTGCCAAAAGTCTCAAAGTCAGTCCTCAGCCTCTCCAAGAATTTCAGGGAAAGCAAAAGAAAATATGCTACGCACGCTCTAATTCTGAGCTCTTCCCACAATGCTGCTTTAGAATGCCAAAACATAGTAAGGTCCACATTTCATATCCAGCTATAAACCTGGGATAGGAACTAATCGTAAAGAAGACTGCCTCTAAAGACATGCTGAGTCTTTCCCCCTTGTTCCAAAGGTAGACTAACCTGGAGCTTGGAAATATTACTTTTTAACTGAAATTCCTCCCCACCATGAAGGTGATGGGAGTCATATGTGCAAATGTTCCCCACACACACACACCAGAAAATATTGATACAAAAGCAGATTCAAAAGGTGCAGCACCTTTGGCGACCAGCACTGGGTTTGCAGATTTCCCCACCCCACTCCCAGAAATGCCTTGGGAACTCTTCATGTAGTGAGAATGATAAGCCCTGTTTGATAATGGCCATCATCTGATGGATTAAGACAGGGCTGAACAGCTCCTGGGTCCCTGCTGAACTCCTAAATAAAAACTGAATTTCTGCAGAGGTGTGTGTGTTGTGTCATTACAGTCGTGACCGACACTTGGTGACCCCATGTCCTGTTGGCTCGTCCGTCCCAACGTAGCTGATACCAACCGGCAGCAAGGGTTTAGGGAGAAGGCAGACATGAATCTTAAATCTTCTGTCACTGTTGTTATTATTGTGGTTTCCGTATGTTCTGCCAATTCTTCATTATTCCATATGCTATTCTGATAGGTAAGAACGAGATGAAGACTTTAAAGCCAGGATACAGATGTGTTGACTGGTTGTTGTTGTTGTTGTTGTTGTTGTTTGGCCTGGGTACACACTTGCAGATGTGACCTGTTTCTAACTTCCTTATTTTGTTCACCAAAGATACCACCCGGCCGAAGCGGGACTATGAAGTGGATGGGAGAGATTACCATTTTGTCGTCTCCAGAGAGCAAATGGAAAAAGACATCCAAGAACACAAATTTATAGAGGCGGGACAGTATAACGATAACCTTTATGGCACTAGTGTACAGTCTGTGCGATTTGTAGCAGAAAGGGTAAGTCAGCCAAAAGACAGAAATTGTATGGGTAGAATCCAATTCACTGCACATTCCACTGATTATTTTATTTTTTATTATTTTTTTACCTTTGGTGAAAGCATTGGGTGCTTTTACACGACTCCTAAAATCCGAGGCAAAGGGCTCCCAGATGCGGAGCTTAAAATTGTTTTCCCACCAGCTCCACCTAAGCACGCCCCAGCGCATTTTCCAAGTACCTGGTCTCCGAAGGTGACAAATTCTGATGCGGATTGCAAAGCAGTGAGTGCAGGGCTCTCCTCGCCTTTTTCCCCCTTTTTTTGCCCCCCGCCCCTTTAAGAGACTGGAATGTTTCCTGGGGCAGCTCCAACGGCAGAGCGGAGGTGAGCCTGCATTCTTCTCTCCCTTTTTTTCTCCCTCCCCTCACGCAGTCAGGAGCAAGGGAGTGCGGAGGAGTGGGAACACAGCAAGAGGAGCAAACCCCCAAGATCTCTGGTCCGAATTTAAGTTGCCAGCAGATCTTAGGGGTCACGTAAAAGCACCCATTGTCGCTGGGAGGAGGACAATTAACACATGGCACAGTCCTCTTGAAAATGTTTGATTCTTAGGCTGCTTTCAGGCGACCACTAAAATCCACTGGCAACTTAAATGCGGATCCCCCAACCAGAGATCATGTGGTTTTTGACATGGTTCCTGTGTTCCCACCTTCCTGCACTCTGATTCTATTGCTTCTGTCTGCTGTGAGGGGAGGGAGAAAAAAAATGCAGGCTCACCTCCGCCTGCCATCAGCAGCAGCTAATTGTAGCAGGACAGGAAGCCCATTAGGGATTCCTGTCTGTTAAAGGGGGGGGGGGTGGGACAACAAAAACAAACAGAGGTGGAGGAAATCCGCATTGGAACAATGCCAAAAAATTTACCTTCTCAAGACCAGGTACTTGTAAAATGCGCTGGGTTGCGCTTAAGTGGGCGTGGTTGTACTTTATTTTTTTTAAAGTATGCTGCTGGTGGGAAAACAATTTTATGCTCCGCATCTGTGAGCACTTTGCAGTGGATTTTAGGGGTCGTGTGAAAGCAGCCTTATTGATTTTATTTATTTAAAATATTTGTATCATGCCTTTCTCCTTGGAAAAGACGTAAGGTGGCTTACAACACTGAAAGACAGTATTTAATGTTGAAAACAATAAGCATAACAATGGTGCTTAACATCATTTAAAGACAATATTTAAAGCTAGGAATAATGAGTAAAGAGGCACCTTATACCTTTCTTTAAAAAAGAGCAAAGTGTGCTGCCCATATTCTGCCCCATAATGCTTAAGGCACTCTCTGAGCAGTTTATTTCATTTTACTGTATTTATTTGTTGGATTTTTATGCCACCCATCTGGCAGCCAGGCCAGTCTGGGCGGTTAACAAGTTTACAAGTAATTATGTGGGCTATACATTGCCCTCCCCCAGCAAGCTAGGTACTCCTTTTACTAACCTCAGAAGAATGGAAGGCTGAGTGAACCTTGAGCCTGCTACCTGGGACTGAACCCCAGGTCATGGGCTCAATTATAGCTGCAGTACTGAGGTTTAACCACTGCGTCCCAAGGCTCTGTAAAAGCCAATATTGTATTAAAGCTAAGAACAATAAGTATACAAATATTTTGTGTGTGAGAGAGAGAGAGATGTACCAGAGAGAGATGCAAGTAAAAAAAAAAGAAAATTACTAGCTTCATAGTGATTTGTACCCTAATAACATTATTGATGGCCCCTTCTAGGCCATGATCATCCCCTGCCAGCTTCACACACACACACACACACACACACACACACACACACACACACACACACACACACACACACACACACACACACACACACACACACACACCTGAGATTTGAAATGGTGCTGTGCTAATTTCAAAATAAGCAAGGTGTGTTAATCTCTCTCAGCATGCGGGGGGGGGGCTTTTAAGTGCTACTACAAAAACATGATTGCACTTTAAAGACTAACAATTTTATTTCATCTCTGTGCTTTCATGGTTTCAAAATCTGCTCCTTCAGACACTGGAGTGCAAATAAAAGAGCAGCATATTTATAGATAGCCCTATATCCAGGTGAGGATAGAGACAACAAAGTGACAATTAACACAGGAATCAAACAATTAATTAAACAAATTAAATTTAGTGGGTCATGGGCAGGGTAAAAGCTGTAAGCAAAGCCTATCAAACTGTTATGTATGGCTTGTTAGTCCCCCTTTTTGTGTTCATGAGTCACAAGGTTTACTGTTTTTACCCCCAGCCTCATAAAATATTCATCTACTATGTGTAAAATATTTATACCTCACCTTTTTCCTCCAGAGGACTTACCTAGTCATGGGAACATGAATAAATATTTCAGATTGGGTATTTTCACCTCAGCATGCAAAGAGGTGGATACTGTCCAATGCCTTTGTTTTTTTACTAAAATGTTCCAACTTCCTCAGAAGTAACTTTCCAGTTTCTATACAGAGCAGTTTGGGGAAAGCAGCCATCATTTCTTTGCTTTTCTTGTCCTTGTCCTGTGCAGAAAACTGCCAAAGTTTTGCACAACTTGATGCGGTTATCGCTGGATCCTGCACAGGACCGATGCCATCCTGCGCAGGACTTGTTGGTCCTGTGCAATTTGGCATCCTTCCCAGAAAAAAAGTGGTCATTCCACATCTAAGGCCCCAGTCCAACGTCCCTTAAAGTAGTTTAAATTACCAGATAAACTGTGTCTAAAAATGCCATCCCCACGGCCATCAGGCTTTTTGGAAAAAAAGAAAAAAGAAAAGCCGGTAATGCCCCTTGAAGCAAGGTTTCTGTGACTCACCCAAGAGGTAGGGAAATTTTTGCCTCGCTTTGAAAATCCAGCTTTTAAGGAGGCAGACGCCGTGGGAACCACGCAGATTATCCGGGTTTCTTTTTCTATAGCACCGACCGGCTGATGGGCTATGCTTTTTTAATTGCTTTTCACCTTCGGAGAAACAGGAAGCTCTATCCGGTCCTACAAGTTTTAATTTTCCCCAGCCAAATGGTCCGTTGTTTTTTTCAAATGCTACCGCCACCTGCTGGCCAAGGGGGCTGAACTGCACTTTAAAAAAAATAAAAAACAGCTTTTGACGTGAGAACTCTTGTCCCACATATTAAATCACGTGATGGGACGAAGAGGAAAAGCTGGACCTTCAGAAGATCAGGATCGAAACCCAGGTGTGACCACGGCCTAAGAATCCCACAGAATCTCCCAAGAGATTTCTCTGGGAGTGTAGGGGAAAAGGAATCTTGTGCCAAGAAATCTCACAGGTAGGAAAAGAAGAGGAGTGCTCCCCCCCCCCCCGTGTTTCTCTCCAAGAGTGAGGATATTGTGAGATTTAGGTTTGGAGTGTGGAGACGGTATGATTGATCTTGTGTCTCAGCTGATATACAGATGCTCTGTGCATCTGGGTCAATAGAATTTGCATGAAGGAGCCATCAAGGCGAACCTCAGCAGATGGCAAGGCGATGTTCCTGCCATGGGCACAGCAGTGAGAAACTTGTAATCAGAACTATCTTATGGACCGCAACTCCTAGAATTGTTTTTTAGTGCACCAGAAAATGACAAAGTGGCTGTTGTCTTGTGGCTTAATGTAGCAAACTGCACCAGTGTTGGCCCACGGAATCAATGGTGGCTTGATGAGATCCTCCTTAAGTTCCATTGATTAAAACTGGCCTACTCTAGTCCTGCCTTTCTTCCCTAAGCAGCAGGATTTGAGGTGACGTCTGAAGAAGTAGATTTTGATTTAAAAGTTCACTCCAAAACAAAGTTGTGCATCTTTTAAAGTGCCATAACATTTGTTCCTTGGTTATTTCCCCCCCCCCCTTTCTTTTTAGTTTGGACAATTTTCTAAAATGTATAGATTTTGAAAACCGGTAAAAAAAATATTGATTTTTGCCTCTTACTGGGAGTTTTGTGGCATTTCAAAGGTTTATTTGGCTTAAGCTTCCATGCACGGTGATCCATTTCTTAAGAGAAGAAGAAACAGATCTTATGAAGAAGCAGGCTATGGTTCACAAAGTCTTATTCCAAATAAAATTGCTGCCCTTTGAACTGCCACCAAACAACTTTGATCCTGTATCTGTGTGTATATTTGGCTTTAACAGACTAATCTGGTTACGCAACGCCCTGTAAAATGCAGTGGTCCCCTTGGTTCACAAAGCAGGCCTTTTTTCCATTCATGCCTATGGATAACAAAATATTTTGAAAAGGAGATAAAAAGAGGCAGTGGGAAAGCCAAGAAATAAGTACTGTGATGTCTAAATTAGTGTAAACAGGTTTATTATACATAAGTTAAACTGGTGCATTTCTCCTGGAGAAGCCCCGTCAGGAGTTTATTCATGACGGTAGCAATGTCCCGGTAAAACACCGTTTCATTACATCTGTGCATGTTTTGAAGAATACCGATTCAGATCATATGCGTGGTCTCTTAAAGATGATGATCACTTTATTGACTGCTGAGACTTAGGAGGTTCTGGTTTTTAGCTGTTTTGCCTTAAACTCCCCAACAATAAAACCATCTCTGCCTGTCCTCCCCCCCAACAGGGAAAACACTGTATACTCGATGTATCGGGAAATGCCATTAAGCGACTACAAGCTGCACAGCTCTATCCCATTGCTATCTTCATTAAGCCTAAATCGTGGGAGCCATTGATGTGAGTACTGGTTCTTTGAATCTGTGTTTGAGAGCACTTCGTCAAAGCAAACACTATTTTGTGCCTTGCCAAATTCACGTCCCCCAGTATTAGGGTTCAGTTATTTTTGCAAATAGAGTTTGTGGCTCTCTTGTGTGAAGCCGCTTTGGGTATCAGCGATGATACGCAAACATGGAAGGGGAGCTGTGTGTCTTTTTATTTCTCTTCGACAGCATCTCTTGTGCTGTCCTGCAATTCTTACTTCTGGCATCGTCTTGGACACCGGGAAACTCCTGGAAGTACTGTCCTGCTTGTAAAATGCAGGGTGCATTCGGAGAAGCCTGTCCCAAATGAAGGACTAAAAATAGATGAGCTGAACGCGTAACATGCCGAAGCTTGTGGAGGTGGGTACCTGACCGCAGAGCCACCACAGGTGGGGCGTTCGGTTCCTCACTGTGCCTTCCAGGAGAGCTAGCCTGTGTAACCTTGGGCAAGTTACGCAGTCCCATGTCACCCCCCCATCCCACCCCACCCCAGAAGAAGGGAACAGGAAACCGCTTCTGAGTATGAACAGAAAACCCTGGAAATGGTCACTCAGCCTAAGTCATAATCAACATATCATGTAAACATCATCGTCATTCATCATCATCATCATCATCATCATCATCATCATCATCATCATCATCATCATCATCATTAGTATAATTACTATTATCAGGTAAACACAGCCGCCAAGTGTTAAGCTGGAGTTGGCCTTCGCCAATGATCGAGCTCTTTTCAAGAGTTCTTGTTGCTGCTGTTGCTGCTGTTGATTTTGCCATGTCTGACCTGTGTGTGCATGTGTGTTGTTACAGTCGTGACCGACTCTTCATGACCCCATGTCCATGGGGTTTTCCTGGCAGGAATACTGGAGTGGTTTGCCAGTTCCTACTCCAGGCGCCTACAGCACCTGGTATTCCCTGCTGGTCTCCCATCCAAGTACTAACCAGGGCCGACCCTGCTTAATTTCCAAAATCAGGCGAGATCAGATGTGCTTAGGGCATCTAGGCAGCTCTATGTCTGACCTACACATGTCTAAATACAGGGACATTTGTATTCATAATCTATCAAACACCTGGGGTGTTTTTGTTTTCGTTTTTTGCTTCTCTAAAGATGGACAGAGTAAGACATGACCAAGTAACCTAGTCAATGGGGCTCTTTCCCCTTTTTTGAATGAGTCCGACACCTCAGTGCGTGCGTTGCACAGCATTAATAAAGTTGTGGAAACACTGGCAAATCCATAGTATGGAGGCAACAGTATTAAATAAATTGAAAATCACCATCCGCGTGACTTCCAGGTAAAGTGGCTCCAGTCACCCCAGAGGCACTGAGCAGATTTGGGCTTATCTCCTGAACCCAGCATAGTTCTGCTGATGTGACAGTCATGGGAAGGTCATATAAACAGAGTTTTTATAAAAATGTCCATACAATTTGCCATAAGTCTGAATTGACTTTACAGCACATGGCGATGATACTCGTTTTCTACAGGTGGGGTTTAATGTGTGTGTAGTCATCCCTGCAGCTAGTTTTCTACATTGGAGCTTTATCTTGGCCTGCACTGAGCAAGAGGTCAGACTTGATGGTATTCTTAGGCACCTTCCAACTCAATTATTCTAAGACTGTGTGATTACCAGTGCTATGCATTTCTCTGATCTACAGTACCTTACCAGGCTTTTGTAATACATGTAATACATGTTGGAAGAGAGATCTTTGGCCCTACCATCCACATAGGTTGCAGACCAAAGACAGGGCATTTTTGGTGGTGGCTCCCAGATTGTGGAACTCCCCGCCACAAGAGACCTGGCTGGCCTCCTAAATTCCTTCCATCAGCAGCCAAAAAAATTTTTAGGTAGGCTTTCAGTATATTAATGGATGGTAGTAAAGGGTTTTAATGGTGGAGCTGTCTTCTTTTCTTGCTATTTGTGCTCTTCAGTGGGTCTGTAGCTTTCAATCATTATTATGCTTAATAATGCAATTTGCTCTGTTTTTACTTATTTAAACACTGATGTTTAGGTCCCTTCGCAGGAGAGGGACAACTTTTCACTGGTTGGTTTGCCCTACTGTCCCAAAGGAAAGCAAACACCAAATTCCAATATGGCACAGAGAAGGGTTTTTGACAAGAATTCAGAGGACTTATAGAGTTGTTAGGGGCCCAAATGGTCATCTAATCCAAACCCTGCCAAAGGAAGAATTCACACTCATATCCTTGTTGAGCTACTTTTCAACATGCAGGATGTTTTCATATAAGCATTCAAATATTGCATTTCCGAGCCTCCTGAATGCTCTTAATATCAGTGTTTTTATTCTTCCCTTTTTTGTTCTCTTTTGGGTTTTGCATGATTCAGTGATTCAATGATTCTATGTCCCAATGAATTTTTATTATCACTGTATTCTTATATGCATTGTTATGTGGGTTTTTTTTAAGTTTACATTTGTAAACTGTCCAGTGTAGTGCATGTACTATGGGGGGGGTAATCAATCATCTGTCTGTCTGTCTGTCTGTCTATCTGTCCGTCAATAAATCAGTTACAAATGGTGCTACACCACCATTTTTCAGTAGGGTAACTAATATTAAATAAGTGATGCTCCCTTGAGTGAATTGTTGTCCAATACCTCCCTAGGAACATCCAAACAAATATTATATCTGAAGTGCCAATGCATTTAGAATAGAGAATAGAATAGAATAGAGTTTTTATTGTCATTATGCATATGCAAGATATGCACAACGAAATTAGAGTGCTGTTCCACTACACACTCTAAACAAGGAACCATACAAAACACATACAACACAAATATCTACCTTGCTGTTTTTTACCCTTCTGTAGCATGGAAACACATTTCAGATGCACACAATTCATTCAGCAGGCAGATTCTTCTTCTTCCTGTGCGCTAGGTCAGCTGTAGCAAATTCATGTTGTCATGTTCTCCGGAGCCGATTCTTTATGCATCACCATGCACATAATTTCCTGGACGCATTGCACGTGGCTTCCGCAGTGGAGTCCCTTTCTGCCTGCTTCTCTGATTCAACCCAGAGCTTTAAATTAAGAGGCCATGTGGCTGCATGGCTCACCTACACACCACGCCTGATTTTTCTAAAATTAAACAGTGCCTGGAAGGCCAGCCACATGCTTCGTCCCAAAAGCCTTTCTGCTCACTGATCTCTGATACACAGAACGAGGCTGTGGTTCTTTCTGCCAGAGTGGGGAAAGCGTTCTGCATACAAACAAGGGTGCAGCTTTTACCAGGTTCCTTTTTAGACTGCAAATCCCATTGTCCGTGCTGGGGATTCTGAGGGGTGCTGTCCAAAAGGAAAGGGTTTTTTGTTTTTTTGTTTGTTTACAACCTCTGCTCAACGACCTTGAAGTGCTGTTTTTCGAGGCTTCGTGCTGGCCCTGGCACATAAAATCATTAGAGAACTGACCTTCGTAACTCTAAAAAATAAGTTCTAGAGAAATCATTTTTGGAATAAAGCATGCCTTTTGGTGGGCAGAGGGGTATAGTTTTCCTCCATTTCAATTACAGTGTTACTTTTTATAAAGGAATTAGTTCATTCCAAATGAAGTTATGTTAAGCAAATTTTCCTTTATACAAATTCCCATAGGAATGTGTTGAAAATGGAGTAATCCCATTTTTATGTTGTACGGATTTCACCCATAGGCAATTATGTAAAGCAAATTTCCCCTGCCTCCGGAATTTTTATGTTGTACAAATTTTATGTTATACAAGCTGTTTGTTATACAAGGGTCCACTCTATACACTTAAAAGGGGAGAACAGAAACCTGTCCCTTTGTTTTATGGCCTAGAATTTTATCAGTCGCCATCCAAGGTTTACATCACATGGCACAGCTAATTGCAGTTAAATGACAAGATCCCCAGTCTTGCCGGATTGCACAACTGACAGGTGCCCTGGCGTCTCATTGATAAGCCGTAATTAGCCACAAGTCATGTAAACCTCATGTCCAACCCGTTAACTGTTGTTTTTATGTTGCATTAAACCAGGGCTGTTCAACTTTGAGGTCTACTTTTTCCGGCCGAAAGTGCCTAAGGGCTACTACACTAAAACCTCTACTTATGAATTTTATCCGTTCCGAGCACATGCTCATAAGTAAAAACTTTAGTAAGTAGAGCAGCGGTTTCCCATAGGAATGCATTGAAAACCAATTAATCCGTTCTGAAGGGAACAGATTTCAATGCGCCATGGCCCTTGAACGGCCCTGCTCGGCTGAGACAGTGGGCTGGCAGACCCAGAACTTTGCTGGGGCAGTGGTGGTCCTTGGGGTGGGGAATGGAAGGGTGGAGAACTTATCCCCTCACTTTTTTTATTGATGGCCGGCGGGCTACTTTTGAACCCTTCGCGGGCTACCAGTAGCCCACAGTCTACCTGTTGGGCAGTCCTGCATTAAACTATATCCCCATTTATGGCAGCCCTAACAAGGTTTGTGGTGTACCATATTTTTGCCGTTTACAAGATGCTTTTTCTAAGATTGTTAGGCTAAAAATTGTTAGGGTTGTCTTATATATTGTAGGTGGGCCATGCAGGCTCCTCTTTCTCAGCTCCATTTTTGGCTCCTTTCCACATTCACAAACTATTGCAGCATCCAGAGGTGTGGAAGTACTTTTCATAATCCCCTCTTTTACACACACACACACACACACACACACACGTGGTGGCTCAGCGGACTAAGGCTCCAAAACTGTTGGCTGCAAAGTCGGCAGCTCAGCGGTTCAAATCCCGGGTGCCATGCAGCACAGCGAGCTCCCACTGATAACCCCAGCTCCTGCCAACCTAGCAGTTTGAAAGCGTGTAAATACAAGTAGATAAATAGGTACTGCCGTAAAAAGCGGGAAGGTAAAACAGTGTTTCCTTGCAGCCATGCCGGCCACATGGCCACGGACTTGCACAACACTGGCACTTTGGCTTGAATATGGAGATGAGCACCGTCCCCAGAGTCAGACACGACTAGCACAAACCTTTACCTTTTACCGTTTACCGTTTACCGTTTACCTTTACACACACACACACACACACACACACACACACACACACACATTTTAAGGTGCCTGTACTTGCCTGGAAGCCTGGTTGATTTCAGTGATATTTTCACACAAATCCCTCAGCATGTGTGAAAGGAGTGGGCCATCCTATACTTTGGAGCATCTTATAGATGAAAAATGCAATATATAAGATGTTTAAAGAGGTCCAATGAGTTCCCATGGCTAAGCAGAGATTTGAACCCATGTCTTCAGTGTCCTTCTTTATTCATTACATCACACTGGCTTGCTTTATTGTTAAGGGAAGTGTAACCCGAGTGTACTAACAGTTCGCCATCCAGATCTAAACCTCTAGCTAGTAGCAGAGATCCACGGAGCATGTGTAGAGTTGCTTTTTCCTCATGACCAATAAGAATTCCCTTTGAGGGTCTCTCCAGCCTGGAGGCAACATTTTGTGTGTTCAGTATGTGGTCTATAAGGCCCCAGAAGGAATCATATGCGTTTCCATGATTTCTATCATTCCATGATATGAGATAGATTGACACTAAAAAGGAAGCCAGGACTTCCACGGCCAGAAAATCTGGATCAAAGTAAAATGCGGATTTTCCTTCAGAAGGGTCACATTTGAACATTAGGAAGAACTTCATAACAGTTAGAGCTGTTTGGCACTGGAATATGCTGCCACGGGGGGTGGTTGAGTCTCCTCCTTTGGAGGTTTTTAAGCAGAGGCCATCTATCGGAAATGGTTGAAAACACTGTTCCTGTGTCCCCACGGGCGCAGTTTAAAGAACAGCATCTTTTGAGTTCCCACGAGCAGGAACCGCAACACAGCAGAATGAAAAGGTTTTGATGCAGATTTGAGTCCCCATAAACTCAAGTACTGGCTAAAAATCCGCCTCAGAACTGAGACAAGCTTTGTACCACCTCGAGACCAGGTACTTGCAAAACTCAATGGGTCACGCTTAAGTGGACATGGTCACATTTCCCCCCCTTTAAAGTTCGCTGGTCATGGGGACACAATTTTATTAACTGCATCTTCAAGCAATTTGAAGCAGTTTTTAGTGGTTGTGGGATAGCAGGCCTAGGTTTGCAAGAGCTGAGCAAGGGTGTTAATGACTGGACCATTTGGAGGTCACTTCATAAAAGTCACCATTTGTCAGAGCCAAAGTGAAAACACTAAGCTTTCCTTTGGTAAAGGAATAATGAAATGTTTATTGCTTCCCCCCCCCTTTCAAATTGCGCTTCCAGGGAAATGAATAAACGCTTCACAGAGGAACAAGCCAAGAAAACGTATGACAGAGCAATGAAGTTAGAACAAGAATTTGGGGAATATTTTACAGGTATGCGCAGCCTGGGAGGGCATTTTGTGTTTTCATGAAGTGAGGGGGAAGGTGTACTTTATTTGTAACTTCATTTCCCCAACCGCCGGTGCTCTTTCAGAAGTGTGTGCTATTATCCCCAGTGGCCTTCCATTAATACCCATTTTAAGAGTAGGCAGCAGCTGTGGGACGCACACACCAACTTTTACAAGGCTTCTTCAGCAGAGAAAAGGAAAAAAGTGTCCTCAGAGATGTCTTAGTAGTGCATTGGCTCCCAATGGGTAACCCAGATGTTTGGGGACTACAACTCCCAGAAGTCCTGGTCAGTGCAGAGAGTGGTGAAGGCTTTTGGGAGTTTCAGTCCATCTGCTGAACCAAGGTTGCAAACCAGTGAAGACTGCAAGAAATTGCCTCACAAATCTAGAAAAGCTGCCTGGCCTCAGTCCTAATGAAGGAGAAAACCCGTGGCCCTCCAAATGTTCTGGACTTCAATTCTGAGGCGCCCCATCAAACATAGCTATTGGTAACCAAGTGCAGTGGTACCCTGGCGTACGAGATTAATCTGTTCCGAGCGTACTCTCGTAAGTCAGTTAGCTCGTAAGTTGGGGAGCTGTTTCCCATCGGAATGCATTGAAAGTCAACCAATCCATTCCGGAGGGACGGATTTCAATGCATTCCAATGGGAAACCACTTTAAACCACCCGCCACTTCTCTCCCCCCCCCAACGTGCCCAGTGTGTGGGAGGAAGCTGCAGTTGGTTTAAAATGTCTTTAAGCCACCAAGGCAACCACTTGGCTCGGTGGCTCAAAGACATTTTAAACAAGCCGCCGCTTCTCCCCACCACCACCACCACCACCACCACCACCAGGCGTGTTGTGTGGGGAAAATGCAGGTTTTTAAAAATGTCTTATAGCCACCAAGCCAAGCAGTTGCCTCGGAGGCTCAAAGACATTTTAAACAAGCTGCGCTTTTCCCCGAAATATGCCTGATTGAGGAGGAAAGCACAGGTTGTTTAAAAATTGCAAAATAAGAGACCCCCCGGCAAAAAAATGTACAGTACAGTATATAAAAACAAGAGAGGAAAAATCAACCTACCTTTCCAGCAGTAGAGAAATGCAGGAAAACGGTGCAGGTATTTTAAAACCACCAAACGCAAAGCGCCACGGGAGAAACAGTTTTCCAAAAAAAATTTGCAAGTCGGGGAAACCCTATTTTTTGCTCGCAAGGCAGTGGGGTTTAAAAACCAATGGAATCGAGCTCGTAAGTTGGGATTTTCGTATGTCAGGTGCCTTGTAAGTCGGGGTGCCACTGTACAGGATTTGTAGTAGAATATGTCTGGAGGGACAGGTTCCTTACCGTTAGTCCCCAAAATAAATGGGCTACAAGATGCCCGACATTTCTGATAATAAAACTATTAAGCAACTTTGGTCTTTTGGGGGCGGAAATGAAGCTTTATTATTTTTCCTTACAGCTATTGTCCAAGGAGAAACCTTAGAAGAGATCTATAACCAATGCAAACTCGTAATTGAAGAGCACTCTGGGCCGTTCATCTGGATTCCTTCCAAGGAAAAGCTATAAAGCCCCCACCGATTCATCTCTGGTCATAACCGAAGAGTATTTAAAAGAAAGCTTAAATCCTATCCTATTTGGAAGCTTTGGGGAAAGGGGATGAATTTTGGGGGTGGGATGGGGGGAGTTAACTTTTATGTTTCTTGCCGTTGATGTGAATATTTTTCTGAATGTACAACACAAAGCGTTTGAAGCCATGAAGGACATTGATTTGCTCATAAAGGGTAGAGAGGGCAAAAAGAAGAAAAACCAAAAGGGGAAAAACACAGAAAGATATTTGCCATATAAAGCAACCAACTGTTATAACCCGCTCACGGCACTAGCTGATCAGGCAGAGGTCTGACATGGAGCCCTGTTTTCCGAGAGAGTTGGTTGGTGGACTTTGCTGCCTCGGGAACCCATATTCTTGGCTCAACCGGATGTGTTTGTCGATTGCTTTAAAGAAGACGTTCCCGGGCCTCTCGATCCTGCTGAGGAGCCTTGTTCCCGAATTCCAGTCGGTAAGGCCGGAGTTGGAAGCAGATGTGGAGAACGTGTGTACCCAATGGTTCTCCAGAACAAAAAGCAGCGCACCCCAGGCCTTGCAAGACAGTCTTTTACAGAACCTGATCCATCTTCCACTGAACTCTGTGGGGACCTCGAATGCTTCCACCCTGCCTGGATTTTGGATCAGGTGGCTGGGTATAATCATAGCACATTCGTATTTGCTACACCTTGACTTGCATATAACTATGCACATCTCTCCTTTTGTTCCTAAAGTTGAGTGTTATTTTCCCTTCTCCTACCACCTCAGACCCATCCTTTCATCAGGTTCTTACCGACAACCCAGGTCATTTCGGTGAGATTTGGTTGGAGAAAGGGAAGCATTCCGTTGTCGAAACACATTCATCCAAAAGCATGGGAGTTCAGGGTACTTGAAACTTGACCGAGAGGAAATACAATTGGGGAAAAGCTTTACCTTTATTTTAATGGTCAATATTATCATTTATATAAAGATAGAGGGCGCTTACAGATGGAATAATTTATTAAAGAATCTATATTGATGTAAAGGCACTAATTTCTATAGGTGACAAAATATTTTGTGAGATTTTGTAAAGATTAAGTAATCGAAAGGTGAACTATTTTTCACCCTTGGCTGTAAAATGCAAAAGGGGGGGATTTCAAGTTGCACTATGCCATTATTCTTGGTCCCCCCCTCCCCCGTAGACTTCCTGATAGATTACTTCTTGAATTCTTAATGTTCTCTTCTAACTTCCTAACTTAGATGTCACATTCTCCTCCTTGTTATTTTATTTTAATAGATAGCTTCCCTGCGTGAGGCACTCTGAACATCTGCTCAGAACAAAAGAAAATGAATCTGCTAATTAAGCTAGATTCCCAGCATCTAGCTTAATTATCTAAAATAGCAGTGGCTGGGATAGGCAATTCTTATTCTTGGTTTCAAAAATACTCCCCAATTAATTATAACAGCTGCTTTCAACATTCTGCCCAGTTCCGTACAGGTGTTTCCCAAACTGGAGGTTGTGCGGGTCACAAAGTCTTTAGGTGGGTCTACTTATATGTGTTATAGCCCGTGTTCATTTCTTTCTTGATCCGGATATTAAAGCGAGTATGTATGTGTATGAGAGATGGTCACGAACCTCCCTTTCAGTGGTTCGTGCCAGTTTGTTAAGTGACCAAACAAGAGTTTGGTGCTTTCCGGCCCCGCCTCCTCCACCCAGCACCCACTCAGAGGCAGCACCCAGAGGAGGCGGGGCGGGGGAACTGGGCGCTGCCTCTGAATGGGCGCTGGGTGGAGGAGGCGGGGCCAGGAAGCAACAAACACCTATTCGGCCACGAAACAAGCCGGAAACCACCGAACGAAGAGCTTGTGCCCATCTCCAGTGAGAAACAGGCCATTGTAGGGAGAAAGTAGCCTCCAGTCTTGAAAAAGGATCCCTTTACCCCATGAAAAATGCCTTTTTATGTTAACATGCCAAGGGAGTCACCAGTTAGTTGGCTATTTACAATAGGAGGTCATAAAGCAAAAAAGGTTGGGAAAGTTTTTCGGGCTGTTTGGCCACGTTCTGGAAGTTTTTTCTTCCTTTTGAGTCCCTACAGCATAGTAGAAGGTTGAGTAACATGGGGATGGCCAGAAACAGTAACCAACTTTTGCAGGCAAGCGGCTGATAAAATGGATGTTTCAGACCCCCTGCAATAGTTGGAAAAATAGTGGGTGGCATATAACATATTTGAAAGGAGACTGGGGGGTGTCCTAGGGCAATGAACTTGGGATGCCAATGAAAACCAGGACGGCTGAAATCCTATTACTTGGTGTATAAATAGGACATTGGGAATGCGTAGGCCCATTAGATAAGTTGGGATGGAGTCAGTCAATTCCTCTGTTAAGGATTTCAGCCAACATCTGAGAGCTGTGTTTTCAAACCCAGCAAGGTTATGTCCATCTACTTAGTGTAAGCCCAGGTGGCCAGATCCTCTTAGGAAATACTGCACATAAAATGGCAGGGGTAATGCAATTGGTTGCACAATTGATTGTGTGACCACTCCTGTGCCCCACTGCACAACCCGGATTGGTGGGACACATAATAGATCAAACAGAGCATTGCTTCATTTTGCTTGTGTGATTGCTGTTAAACAGTCACATCATGCAGTAGTGTTCTGGACATGAAATTTAGTGAGCCTTATTCCAAGTAAGAGAGTATAGAGTTGCAACCGTGAATTCCCATTATTTTCTTTTGTGCGTGTGTGGGGGGGGGGGTTGCCCCTAGATAACTACTAATTAAACTATGCTGAAAGGTACATGTGTCTCATATTCTTCAGCCATTCAAAACCAGATGCTCTTTAAACTGGCCTTTGTTGTGGAATTATTTAAGAGGAAAGGGAAAACTGGCCCTTGGATATCAGGCTCTATGTCTTTTAGGGCAGAGATGAGGTCCAAATAGACCAGTGATCCCCAACTCTGGGCATATAGATGTTCCTGGACTCAAACTCCCAGAAGCCTTCACCACTAGCTGTGCTGGCCATGATTTCTGGGAGGTGTAGTTCAAGAACATCTGTGGAACCAAGGTCTGCAATATCTTCACACCTCTGTTCTCCCACTGCCTTGAACTTGCCACCACTGCTTCATCCCAACGATTCTGCTGGCCAATGAGGGGCAAGTGCCTTTTCCCAAGTTGAATTGTGTGTCTGGCAGGCAGGCTGGCACATATTCCATCTGGGATACAAGGACACTATGTTTCCTGGCCAAATTGGTGGGTTTTGGTGGTGGTGGTGGTGGTGATTACAGAGTTGTGGGGTGCAGGATGATGAAGTCACAACCACTAGTGGATTTCTGCAAATTAAGGCAACCTTCAAGTCCTAGGAGATCTGACAGACACCTTTATTACTTGTGCTTGGCATCAAAGAAACATGTCATGGCCCAGTTTTTAAGCCTATTTCAAGAACCAACATCTAATATTCTCTTCCCTAAAGCCTTTATAAAAATGCCTGAGCTGTTTGTTTTTTATTTATTTTTAATGGTTTAGATTCTTATTTTAACGATAACAGTCCAGAGAAAAGTCAGCAGTTCTATGCCACAGGGACCGAATGGTTCTTTGTGCCCATAGGCCTCACAGATTTTTGCATTCAAGTTCTCTGGGTCTGAAAATTTAAATTTCTAGCACAGATCTTAATGGTTTCCCCCATTTCCTTTGACAGGCTGGGCAGATATAAGCTAGCTTCTTGTAAAACAACAGCGCTCCAGGCATGCACTAATGGAAATGCTAAACCACAGCTTGTGATTTCTTGTCCGGACAGACACAATTGCAGTAGGAACCTAACCTTCCCCACCCCTCATATGGACAGGAGCAGGAGGTGTGCTTTCACTTAACTACTGTCTGAAAATACAATAGGACCCGGTATCTGCAGGGGGTCAGTCCCAAGACCACCTCCATTCCACAGATCCTGCAAAAGATGCTAGAAAACACTATACATAGTATGGCCTCTGTCTCTATCTAGTGGCCAGTTGTAGCAATTTCATATTTAGAAATATATATTTCTAAGTTTTTTTTCCTTTTAATATTTTTAATATTTTCAGAGCATGGGTAAGTGAATCAATCAGTGAATAGTGATCCCGCTGATAAGGAGGTTCTGTTGAAATAAGAGAAAAAACTCAGAAATATGTATTTCCACCATGTAATTACCAGAGCTAGCCACTAGAGGGAGCGAAGGACCATGCTATGCATAAGGTTCACAATTATCCACAGTTTTCACCATCTATGAGTGGAGGCTTGGCACTAACACCCCATGGATAGGAGGATCCTTCCATGTTTAGAAAACCAGACCAGTAAGCTCTAAGATCTGAAAGTGGGGGTGGACGATGCTGAAACTTTCAAAAGCCAATGTTATCAGAGAACTCGGGGAAATGAACTTTGTCAGAGACTGGGAATGGAACTTTTCCAGCAGTCACAACAGCATTTTGAGTGTTATCGGGTGCAAAATAATAATTCCCGAACTCTGGGTGATCGTTAGTGTTTTTTTAAAATGTAGCACTCCTCAAGACACAAGGTGCTTTGTATATCCTTCGCCTTGCTTCTCCTCACAAAGAGCCTCATGGGGGGGGGGGGTGTTTCCTCAGATTCTCCCTGCTTTAGACAGCAAGGAAAGGAGATGGGGGCCCAAGAGGGTTCAGATCCGCCCAAGGTTAGTCAATCATGAGGAATAGGAATATACATTTCTTTCATTGTTTGACTCCTAGTTCACTGGGTCAGTGCCAGTGGGGGAAATGAGGGGGGAACTCTCGTTAGAGCCAGAGAGGAGTTCTACTCTGAGCGGAGTTTTGCTTCAGGTAGGCTACTTAAGTTACAGACCTGCAAAAAATAGATATATGTATATCTCAAAATGTTTTCCAATCCTTAAGGGCTAGAAACTTGGGTTGTTATTGTTCTTTTCTTTTTTTTAAAAAAGATGTAAAAATCAGTCTAGGAAAAGCAGTTTCTGGGTCGCTGAGATGCGGAGTAGCCCAAAAGCTTGGAAACTAATGGTTCATGTTTATGTCAGCAAAACTTCGCCTCAGGTCTACAGCTTGGCACCCAAGGGCCTGAAGCAAAATCATTCCCACCCAGAACCCCCTCGGTTGTGTTCTTCCTCAGCAGTGACATCGGCTTGACTATCTGTTTGGTTCTCTGTTATGCATGCAACCTTTTAAAGGAGCTTATTCTACCGATAAATGTTCTGTTCCCCCATGTGCTGTGCTTTTTCACTTGGGCAGTAGCCCCGCAGCTAAGTATAATCAAGTTTTTCCATCAGTCCTTGATTACCGTAGTGATTTTTTCTTTTCTGCGCTTCCCATTTCCTGTTGTGTTCTTTTGTGCTTCTCAGCTTGGACTTGCTGTTGCACTTTTTCAAAAAATGCAAAAGAAAGCAATTTGGAGTTGCTGGGGGGGCAGGAGCATTGAGGGACACACACACCTATTTTGAAGAGAGAGGAAAATAAAATAAAATCACCAAGAGAAGCATCAAACGAAGTCTCTCATTCTCCTTAGGATTTGGCATTGCCAGTTTGTTTCGTGTCTGGATGTGGGTGCGTTTGTGGCCCTTGGACAGCCCAAGGAGGTTCCACACAGTGGCCTTGTACTTCCCAAGCATTCCATCACACACCACAGAGAGAGAGAGAGAGAGAGAGGCACTGCTGCTCTTCTGTGTGATGTTAAATGATATGAATCGGTGGTTATTCGGTGGAGCAGTTAAATAAAAACCAAGCTATCCCACGGCCAGAAAATCCAGATCAAAGTGAAATGTAGATCCCCCCTCCCGAACAGTCACGTAGTTGAAAACGCGGTTCCTGTATCTCCATGGGCGCAGTTTAAAGAACCACATCTTTTGTTTCCCCACGAGCAGGAACCACTACAGAGCAGAACGAAATGATTTTGATGCGGATTTTCCGAGTCCCCACAGACTCAAGTACTGGTTAGAAATCCGCATCAGAACTGAGACAAGCTTTGTACCACCTCGAGACCAGGTACTTGTAATATCTGCTGTGTCACGCTTAAGTGCGTGTGGTCGCACTAAAGTCTGCTGGTGGGGACACAGTTTTATTAACCGCATCTTTGAGCAGTTTGAAGCAGTTTTTAGTGGTCGTGGGATAGCAACCCAGGGCTCAAAACATTGGGATTTTGGGATGATGGGGTCATCATTGCCATCATTGGCCAACTTCCTTGGCCCTTCTCAGTTTAGCTATCATCCACCTACCCTACACATAGCTGAAAAAAGTGGATGAATTTTGTTAGCAACTGGAGCCAGTAAACCAGACCCTACAGTCTGTTCAGCTCTTTGCCCAAATGCATTAAGGGCTAAATTCACACTGAGACCATAGGCGTCTAAATAATCCATCTTCAAATGTTCCCATATACTTGTGGTGTCAGAGATTATCACACTTTAGGTACCAGACTCTGAAGCCGGTTCTGTTGACCAAGGATTGGTAGCACTGCTGGTCCTCTAGCTACTGAGGCGGTATATCCATGCAGTGTTGCCACTACTTCCTAGTGTCGAAAGACAAAAAGGATCCACATTTGAAGTTGTCATGAAGGTAACATTTTTCCTGTCAGTATGTACTAAGAGCTAGATCAGATGATACCTCAGCCCCACTCTGATCCTTAGGTGGACGTGGGCCTCATGTCCAAGCTTGCCCTGTGCTCAGTGTCCCTGTGCATTGGAGGAGGAGGGGGGGAGGAGGAGGAGGAGGAGGAGGAGGAGGAGGAGGAGGAGGAGGAGGAGGAATCAAATAAACCCTAGATGTGTAGGCAGGTCATCCATTCCTGCAATGAAATTAGCAATCAATTGTACTGTTTTGACTTATTTATTTATTTTAGAGTATTTTTACCCCGCCTTTCTCCTTGGAAAAGGACCCAAGGCGACTTATAGTAATGAGGCATAACACACAGTCCAGTATAAGTATTGGATTTTACACACAAGAGGCAAAAATTGCAGGGACATTCACATGGATGTCCAAGGTAGAACTTGCAAAAGTTACTTTAATATACAGTGATGCCTCTGATAATGAATTTAATTCGTTCTCAGAGGCAATTTTTTATCTGAAAAAATTGTTATCCGAAATGCGGTTTCCCATTGGAATGAATGGGAAACTGATCCATTCCAGAGGTCTGAGAAAAGGCAAAAAAAGCTGAGGGTGGAGTTCCAGTCCTCTTTATAAATTGCACTTTAAAGGCCTGGAACACCCCTCCCCTGCAGTACAATGCAAACATGGACAAGAAACTAGCAAGACTGCCCCAGCCTATTCCTACCCAAAGTACAATGGGGGAAAATGCAAACGGACAAACATAAGCAGCAAGAGAAATCCAGCCTGTTCTTGCCTGCAGAGCAATTGAAAAGATTGCAAGCATGGACAGAAGAAAGCAGCATGACTACCCCAGCCTTTTCCTGCCAGAAATACAAAGAAAAGCAGTGCAAAGATTAATAAAAGCTAGAACTTTCTAAGTTCAAAATGTCCAAATCCCTCTGCAAAACATGTCCAGAATGGCCCAAAAAAATGAAAAGAAACCCCCGCTCTAGCTCCTCCCAGCCCTCCATAAACTACAGGGGGTGCAATACAACCTGGGTACACTTTTTTGCAAGGCATTATAGACATTTGTTATCCAAGGCAGCCCATAGGGAACATTTGTTATCTGAGGCAGCCCTATACCCAGAAATTTCCATTTCTTATCCGAAACATTTGTTATCAGAGGCATTCTTTATCTGAGGTATTACTGTATCTGCAAACGGTTCCTAGAATGGGGCAGCCACACCGTTGCCACCAGATGCCAACCTTTAGAGCAATGGTTCTCAACCTGGGGGTCGGGACCCCTTTGGGGTCTAACAACCATTTCATAGGGGTCGCCATGAGCCAGTGAAGAAAAAGGCATGAATGGCTTGGGTCTGGAGGAGGAGGGGGAGGAAGGGGGAAAGAGTGAGTTACAGCTTGATAGGTTGGAGGCAATATCAGTCAATGGCACCGGAGGCTGTGATTGGCTGAAGGTGCCTGCAGAGGGAAGTTCTCTATGGCACCTGCAGCAGTGGCCTTCCAAAGGGGGCTTGTGGCCTCTTCCAAGCAGGGCAAGGGGTCACCACAACATGAGGAACTGTATTAAAGGGTTGCGGCATTAGGAAGGTTGGGAACCACTGCTTTAGAGGTTACCATAATAGAGTGGCTAATCTACCAGTGAGCAATAGCAAAATATACTAGATTAATCGCTGGCTGTATTCATTTTCTCTGTTGGACAGGGCGGGGGAGAAAGAGCAGAAACTTTCGTATAAGGGGAGCCACATTTGGTTCCTCTTTTTTTCTTGGTGGAAGTTCATGCCCCTAGCTGAGGGCAGAACGGTTGGGAGGCAATGCTATTTGACCTGGGTGCCAAAGTTCCAGCACTTTGATATAGATCAGGCATGTCCAAACTTCAGCCCTCCAGAAGTTTTGGGCCACAACTCCCACAGTCCTTTGCAATTGGAAATACAGGCTTGGAATTCTGGGAGTTGTGGTCCAGGAGGGCTGACGTTTGGACATGCCTGATCTAGAATCATGTGCACAGCATGCCCTTTGACCATCTTGCCTGGGGTATTCTGGGGGGCTGCCCTCTTAAAAAGGAACTTTTCAAAGTCCCAGAAGAGGACTTTCCATCAAACCCTTAGGCAACATCAGTCTGCGTGCATTTTCATGAGGAAGAGCAGGACAGGGTCAGACTAGATTAGGACAAACCATTATGTGAATGAATCTTTGGCAAATTTCTGACATGCCACTTTGTTGTCCTCGATAGACTGGTGCAGATCTTTTGTTTTTGTTTTAATCTGGAACTTAACAGAGCCCAAGGGGGGTGATCAGAAGCCCTCTAAAAAGCTATAAACAAAAAAAGTAAGAAAGACCATTACGATGGGGAACATTTGGGATGGCAATGAGGAGACATCTGAGAAGTTCCTCAACCCTGAGCTTGGGCTCCTCAGGCAACGCTGGTGCTAACAACAACAACAACAACAACAACAACAACAACAACAACAACAACAACAACAACAACAACAACAACAACCACTGTCCTGGTCCTGGGGAGAACTCCTTCTGGAGATGATCTGAGGAACGAATAAGATGAGATGGTGATCCTTTTGAGTGCCTGTGCCAGCTCACATTCTCTCTGGTGCTCTTTTTTATCTTCTTTGGCCACAACTTGTAGCATCGTTGGGTGGTCCAGATTGTATCAAAGAACCACAGCCACAATCACGTCATGCCCGCTCTGCGTAACATCTGGGTCTGCTTGCTTCGTACCGTCTAAAGCTCATCTTGAGATTTTCTCAGAAGTTCGGTTGAGGGGGTTGGTGGATTGAACTGCACATTCTTTCCCCTAACTATCTAGCTGCTACCTTTTCAATGTCCTAACCAGAATGTATACCTAATAGTCTGTTGGACTTCTTGAAAACTGGAATAACTAGATCAGGAAGGTCCTTTTTCTCTATCTTCTTCTTCTGTTGTCAAACCTCATTATGCTAGAGACAGCGAGAATTGTGGCTGAATTATGATCATCAGGAGACAGATATCTATTCTTGTGCATTTGGTGGGGCTATTGTGAGATACAGGAAGCTGGACTAGATAGACCTTTGGCCTGAATGCTGAGCCCCCGATTCCTGCCTCGGCGAGCCGCTCCAGTAGGTTACTGTGGTCGATGGTATCAAAGGCAGCTGACAGATCAAGGAGGACCAACAGCGAGGAACACCCCCTGTCGGTCTCCCTGAGGAGGTCATCCTTCAGAGCGACCAGGGCAGTTTCAGTTCCACAAAATGGCCTGAACCTGGACAGGACTGGATCAAGGATATGATATTCCTCCAGGTATGACTGAAGCCGAACGGCGGCCACCCTCTCAACAACCTTGCCCAGGAAGGGAACAATGGCAATTGGACGATAGCAGGCAAGATCGTCCGATGCCAGGCCTGGCTTCTTCAATGTGGGCTTCACCACCGTCTCCTTCAGATGGGAGGGAAAGATTCCTTCCCTGAAGGAGGCGGTGGCAATAGAAGAGGCCCACTCCGGCATGTTCCCTCTGGCAGAT
The DNA here is from genome assembly GCA_037367245.1 of Phrynocephalus guinanensis. Classification (NCBI taxonomy): domain Eukaryota; kingdom Metazoa; phylum Chordata; class Lepidosauria; order Squamata; family Agamidae; genus Phrynocephalus; species Phrynocephalus guinanensis. The sequence continues at coordinate 128,863,658 of CM074736.1, forward strand.
TTAATGAGCCAGTCTGGGCAAGGGTCGAAAGGGGAAACCGCCAGCCAGCAATAAGCCATAGCCCTGGAGGCCTCCACTGGTGAAACAGGCCCAAACTCGACCAGGTGAAGGGATCGAGGGGGTGAGGCCCCCTGGATAACCGGTAAGGGACTAGTGCAGCTGAAGTCCAGATCGGAACGTATGGCCTCAATCTTAGATCTAAAATAGGCTGTAAATTGCTCACTAGTGAAATCACTAGGAGGAGCCCCGGGCTGACCAGGATTGGAGAGGTCTTGAACCACCCGGAACAACTCCGTCTGGCAGTTCAAGGCCTCACCAAATTTCAGGGAGGCACGAGCTGTTCGAGCATCCCTGATCGCATGCACATAACATACTGCCGTCCGATCCTTTCTCCATACACACTCAAGCTGCCTACGTTCTTGCTTTATCCCCCGCAACTCAGCCGTGAACCACGGAGAGGAGCAGGCTGCACAGCGGAGGAAGCGCTTGGGGGCAATCCGATCGACAGCCCCGGCGGCACCCTCATACCACCTATCCACCAGGGCTTCGACCGGGTCGTCAGACAGTCCGCCAGTAAGCTCCCCGAAGGCCTCCATGAACCGCACAGGGTCCAGGAGCCTTTGGGGGCGGGCCCAAACAAGGGGCCGATGCTCCCTGCGGGGCAGGGCGGCAATCGACAGGGAAAATTTTAGCAGATGATGAAATTTTAGCAGATGATAAATAAATAAATAAATAAATAAAGTGTATGAGGAAGGGAAAGATTGAATGGCTCCATGTAGCACTCATGGCTTGTTCTAGCAAGTTAAATGGATGCCCCGTTCCAACTCAACATTTTAAATGATGCAGCCACAAGAAATATTCAAAAATTCATTAACTGATAGCAAAAAACTGCCTGGTGGTAGCCATCAGGAGCTGAAGGCAATGTTCAAGGGATGTTTAGCTCCACACTGAGAAAGAGCAATCTCCAGAGATCCCGGGTTCACACACAACCATCCCTGAAACTTGGAGGGCCTCACCCACTCCTGTAAACACCCCTCCAAGCCGTTTTTTCCTTACAAAAACGGTTTTTGCCACTTGTGCTTTGTTTTCCACTGACGTGTGCCCCTGCGCTCTCTAGTGGCAAAAAATAGATATATAAAAATTAAACGAATTTAAAAATGAGAAAATGTGCAGGGAGCCTCACTATCACCACAACTATGGAAAAATGTCTCCCGTACAATCTAGAGGGCACAAGGGGATTTCTATGCCAAAATATTATTATTTTTTTAAAAAAAAGACTATGTTATGAATGTGGAGATGCCAAGGTCCCTAGGGATCATGGACATTTTACTTAGTCCAGAAAGTATAGTTTAGGGTTGCCAGCAACACAGAGAAGCAACAGAAATCTGTATATGAGTGAACCTCAGATTTGAAACACGTGGTAGTGCAAAATCCATGGAGGCTAACTATAGTAATAACTCTTCCTTGCACACACACACACAAATGTCTCTGTTTCAGTGCTGAAATTGGTTAATCTTGGTGCTGGAGTGCAGTTGGGTTGTATGATTTATTTTATTTTTGTCCTTGACCCCCTTTTCCTTTTCACATGCTTCTCTTCCATACAATGTTTCTTAACACTGACGTGATTTTTGTGGGGTGGGTTTACTCACCACTGGAACTGTAGTTTACAAATACACTGGACAGCTTTCACTCCTGTTAAGTGTAAATATTCGACACATCCATTCCATTTGTGTAAAAAAAATTGAAAATTTAAAAATAAAGCACACTCAATGAAGAAGAAGAAAAAGTTAAGATGTATGTTTCATAACCGTTGTGTCTTTGCCTATTTTATTCAGTCTCATGCTCTTTTCTTTCCATTGGTTGATTGTTAATTAATAGAAATGCCATAAAGATGTCATGTCTCAGGAAGGGAACATAACTAAGAAGACCTAGATCATGGAATTTTACCTTTTAAAAGGCACTCATTGCTTTGCTCATTATTTATTTATTTATTTATTTATTTATTTATTTATTTATTTATTCATTCCTTCCTTCCTTCCTTCCTTCCTTCCTTCCTTCCTTACTTACTTACTTACTTACATACTTACTTATTTATGACTGTACTCCAGCTAAAACTGTGCCCATGACCTGGGTGGAGTTCAATCCCAGGTAGCAGGCTCAAGGTTGACTCAGCCTTCCATCCTTCCGAGGTTGGTAAAATGAGTACCCAGCTTGCTGGGGGGGGGGGGGGGGGAATGTGTAGCCTGCATACTGTAATTAAACTGTAAACCACTCAGAGGCTACTTGAAGTGGTATGGGGTGGTATATAAGCAGAACGCTTTGCTTTGCTTTTATTTATTTATTTATTTATTTATTTATTTATTTATGTTACAGGATATTTTAGCCGCCCCACTAACAAATGGTCTCTGGGTGGTCACTGTTACTTCTTGGCAGTCATAATGGCGTACGAAATTCAGTGTGTTATGTTTTTTTAACTTATCACATTGTCACTGCCAATAGACTAGAAAAACACTCCCTCTTTCCCCTTCATGGCCAATTTGATATTACACCTTTTTTAAAAAAATGGTTCCTGTCAAGTCATTTTCAAATAGAGGCAGTACTCTGGATTGATTACATCAAAGAATCTAATCATTAATAGTCCAGCCCACATCTTGCTAACTCTAAACTGTGCATTCCTTTATTGAGTCAATCTATCTTACGTTTAGCAATTAGCACCCCTCTTTTCCATTTTACGTAGCATTATTGTCTTTTCCATTCTACTCATGATAGATCCAATGCACGATAGCTTCAGTTTAGTCACGGAAGCATCTATAATAGTGCTTTCACTGCAATTTAGAGTTGCCATGTCCCTAAGTATTACTCATTGTGTCCAGAAAAATTAGATGCGACTTGTTAGATCTCAAAAGTAACTGTGGCATTACCAGTTAACCAAGCCCAGGAGAAGCCAAGAGAGGAAGTGAGGATGAAATGCTGATGCCAGCCTCTCCTTAGCCACTATTTCCACTATCCCAACTTGTTGTTTGCAAGTTCATATGTCAGACTTCCTGGCTTTCATAAAATCTTATGATAGTAAAGTTGTAAAAAAAAAAAACTTCAATGAAAAAGCATGCAACTCGGTGGTTTCATTTGACACTCCTTCCCCTTTCTGTCTTGCTTTCTCTGTTTTTCTCTCCTACACAAATAAATTTAGAAATAAGCACCTCAAGGTCTTTGCAGTAAGCTACTTCCAGTGGCAGCCACATAAACACTCAGTCTGAGCAGTCACAGCACCCACACTTTTTTAAAAAAAATCATCTCCCAAATATAGATCTGATCTCACGCTTGATGTCCCTCAGGATGGAGCTCAGTCAACACATTCACTTCAGAGCTTGCTGCAAAATTGTGGGGTGTCTGACCTTTTGTGGTGAAATAGCTGCTTCCTGGCAGCTGCAGAAAGGAAGGAAGGAAGGAAGGAAGGAAGGAAGGAAGGAAGGAAGGAAGGAAGAGATAACTTAGATCTCTCTCACACACACACAAACACACATACAACATAACATATATGGATGTCTTCCTTCCTTTCCTACTTTATCCTCACAACGAGCCTGTGAGGTTGGTTACATTAAGAAAGAATAATCATTACCAAGCTACCCAATAGAGTCAAAGCTCTTCCAAGTCCCATTCGGACATGCTAACTATCCTACTGGACCTGATTCTCTATTGTCAGCTGCACCACCCTCAGCTGCGGTTCGTGAGGAACGAGGAAAGTATCTAAATTCTGAGCTGTTTGGTATTCATTTCTTCATTTCATATCAATAGAATGCTCTTTTACAACAAAAATGATGAGCGATGTAATCATAATAATCATAATAACTAGACAAATAAAAGACAATCTCGGGGAATTTGCAAGGGTGGGTGAAATTCTGACCCCCAACCCAATCAAGACTCCAGCATAGGGCTCTCAAGGCTTTGAAAGGGGACATGCACTAAAATTGAGGGCTGGGAGAGTAAGAACAGACAAAAGAAAATATTTTTTCACCCAGCGCATTGTTAGTCTGTGGAACTCCCTGCCACAAGAGGTGGTGAGGGCATCTAGCCTGGGTGCCTTCAAAAGGGGATTGGACAGATTCCTGGAGGAGAAGTCCATCACAGGTTACAAACCATGATGGAGATGTGTAATCTCCAGGGTTAAAACCAGGGTACTCAAGGGCCAGATGCAAGGGAGTGGTTGCAGGAGACAGATATCTAGTCTCGTGTGCTCCCAGACGCATCTGGTGGGGCCACTCTGAGATACGGGAAGCTGGACTAGATGGGCCTTTGGCCTGATCCAGCATGGCTCTTCTGATGTTCTTATGTTCAGATCTGATGGTTGTAGTGGGTTTTCCAAGTTGTTTGGCCATTTTCTCCAAACAGAGCCTCCAAAACAAAGCCAAACAGCCCAGAGAACCCACAGCAAAGATTCCTTTGCTTATAGGGTCGTTTTGTTTTGTAATTTTGCAGGAGGGGCCATTTCCAACGTTTGTTGATTGCACTTGTAATCTCTCCGTCAGTGGTCTGTTGGTAGCAGTGGGAAGTCTGATGTGATGCAGAGCAGACGTACTGTACAAGGAGACAGGCAGGGTAAAAACATTCTAAATAAAATAAAATAAAATAAAATAAAATAAAATAAATAAATACAATCCCTGGTTAAAGTAGGGCTGAATAAGGGCGTTTATACACGACCCCTAAGCTCCACTGCAAATGGCTCCCAGCTCCGGAGCTTAAAAATGTTTCCCCACCAGCTCCGGAGCTAACAGAAAATTAAGTGCGACCCCGCCCAACTAAGCGTGACCCAGCGCAGCTTTCAAGTACCTGCTCTGGGAGAGTGAAAATTTTTGATGCGGAGAGTGCCGGGCTCTCCTCGCTTCTTTTTTTTTTTGCCTCCCGCCCCTTTAAGAGGAACCAGGAAGTGACCGGGGCTCGGAGCAACTTCCACTGGCACCGGAGGTAAGGCTTTATTCTTTTGTCCCTTTTTAAGGCTTTTTTTCCTCCCTCCCCTCACGCAGACAGAAGCAAGGAAGTGCGGAGTGGTTGGGAGGAAGGAAGAGCAACGAACCCCCAAGATCTCTGGTCCGAATTTAAGGGGCCAGCAGATCTTAGGGGTCGTGTGAAAAGGCCCTAAGTTCCTGTTTCCCAGATGTTTTGGTGTGCATCCTTCATCTACAGCCAACATGGCCAATGGTTAGGAGTTAAGGCATTGTTTCCCAAGCCAAGCCGTGTGGCTCCTTGGGGTGCCGGGAAGCCCACCCAAGGGTGCCACAAAATTCTCTCATCCTTCCCTCCTCCCTTCTCCGCTCCCAACCTAAAATATCATACACCACTTCCTTACAGTTTCTGCAGTGCCCATGCATGGTGCCCCAAGATTGGGGATCCTGCCCTCCTCTCCAGAAGGAGGCTGTCCCTGCCTGCCACCACCCCAGCCAAAAAAAAAAAAAAAATGCAGCTTCTCCATTTTTCTGGAAGCTGCTTCTCTCAGAGAAGTCATGCCAGAATGGCCTTTCCATTAAGCCACCTGCATATAGCACAGCCTCTGTCTCTATCTAGCGGGCAGTCCTGGTAATATGCCCTGGGAAGGTGTATTTATATGTTTGTTTTTTAGGCAGTGGATAAATGAAGCCACGGGTAATGATCCCGCAGTTATAGCCATCCTACCTTTACTGGGGAGCTGCAGCCTGTAGCCAGTAAGTCAAGAGAGCCAAGAGTCAAAAAAGTTTGGGAACCACTGAATTATGGGAAATACTGCCCAGAACATCTTGTTGGCTATCCATTTGGCTAAAACATTTGGGGCTCTTTAGTCTGGAAAAAAGGCGCCTGAGGGGAGGATATGATTGAGACGTACAAAATAATTCAGGGCATGAGTAAAGTGGATAGAGGGAAGCTCTTCTCCCTCTGACAAAATACCAGAACTAGGGGACATACACTCAAATTGTGGGCTGGGAGAGTAAGAACAGACAAAAGAAAATATTTTTTCACCCAGCGCATTGTTAGTCTGTGGAACTCCCTGCCACAAGATGTGGTGAGGGCATCTAGCCTGGATGCCTTCAAAAGGGGATTGGACAGATTCCTGGAGGAGAAGTCCATAACAGGTTACAAACCATGATGGAGATGTGTCATCTCCAGGCTTCAAACCAGGGTACTTCAAGGGCCAGATGCAGGGGAATGGTATCAGGAGAGAGATATCTGGTCTCATGCGCTCCCAAACGCATCTGGTGGGGCCACTGTGAGATACAGGAAGGTTGACTAGATGGGCCTTTGGCCTGATCCAGCATGGCTCTTCTTATGTTCTTATGTTCTTATTCCCTCAAGCAGTGGTTCCCAGAATCATGAAGTTGGAAGGAGCCTATATTTACATCAAGTCCAACCCCCCCGCTCAATGTCATAATCCAAATCAAATCAGATTTCCCAAAATGTCATTTCCTGGTACAGAAAACACAACAACACTTTGTTGCTTGAAAAATATATCCACAATGTGTCATATCCGCATGCAACTTTTCCAGCTGCGGACTCTGCTGGCTTCCCCTCACAGGCCAAATGGAACCCCTGGAAAGTAAGCCCCCCATTCTCCAAAACTCTACCTTTCATGAACATAAACATTTCTTTCCATAAACATTTCTTTCAGGAGGTCAAAGCTAGGTTTTGACAGACCTCCTCCACCTCAAGGATCACAGCTTCTCCTCAGAGTAGGTTATTAATTGCTTGCTGTCAGACGAAACAGGCGTATGAGGTGACCTAGTTCTGCTTCACAACAGATTACAAGCAGCGTTCCGCAACATTGGACTTTGGGAAATGCTGTGTCCAGATGCGCGGCAATCAAAGAAGAGTGGGAGAATTAAATGAAAGAAAATATGAATGCTCAACGGCTGTCTAGCAACTAGTGAAGATTCTTCTCGTGGAGTATCTCTGAACTAGCAAGAACAGAGCAGAAATAAGGAAGGGGGTAAATTAACCCAGTCTTCTCAGCCACCCCTTGAGCAGCATTCAATAAGGAGCCCAAGGAAACAGTCTTGGATTCAAATCCCTGGGTTCAAATTCTTGTTCAGTCATGAGGCAATGATGAGCTTTGGCATCATATAAGTAGAATAATAGGATGGCAGTGAAGATGAAACTGAGATTGCCACTGACCTACCTTTTTCGGTTCTTTTGACTCATGAGGTTTCAAAGGAGGGATGCCAGTGAAGGCCTCTTCCATGGTTGTGCCTAGAAACTTGGAAACATTATTTTTCCCCCACTCCAACTCACAGAACACCTCCAGCATTGGACCAGGGGGATTCTGGGACTTAAAAATGAAGAAAGCAACTTTCCCATGTTCTAGAGAACAGACTCAAGACCTGAACCTCTGATAGTGCACAATGCCTGATGGCAATTAATGCCTCACAGGAAGGTGCTTGTTTACAAGCGGTTGTGCTTTATGGTCTCCAAGACTGGAAGCATTGAAGAGAAAGACAGACAAATACATTTTAACTTGAATTTCTAAACGGAGCAGGATTTGGACTCAATGGCCTTATAGGCTTCTTCTATAGTTTATGGTTCTCTGAAGCCGGGACACCAAGACATGCTACATGTTGAGTGCGATCAGCAGCATAGCTCTGCTCTCAGTAGCATTACTTAGAAGCATTAATCACAGGTAACCCTTCTTTGCATCGTGCATTTCGTTTGGGATTCAGCTTTATCTGGTTCTCTGGTGAATCTTCCATGTATTGGTCCTCCTGTAGACTTCAACCCAGATCAAGGGGCTTCCACAGAACATTTGATTTGTATTCCTGTATTGGGGTTGGACTCAATGGGGCTGGCCTTTTAGGCTCCTTCCAATTCCATTATTCTATGTTTCTATTGTTCTCAGAGTTCTGACACTACCTTCAGGGTACATAAACCAGAGAAACTGCAAAGCTTTACCCCTATGAGGATAACAGGAGATACAGGGTTAGAAATGCATGGAACAGACATCTTAGATGTAGCTCCTTACCAGATAGGCTCTGATTGGCCTCTATGAGAACTGGTGATAGGATGGACCTTGGATTTGATCCATCACAACTCTTCTTATGCACATATATGGACTGCCTTCACAAGAGAGCTCCATATTTACATAGATCCTTGAGTCCACTGGATTCAGGTCATGACAATGTACAAGCGCCATTACACTATGCACAGCACAGTAATAAGCTGGTTCTTTCCCCCCAAATGCAATGGCTACAAACAGTAATGTGTATTTAAGTGGTGGTGGTGGGAGCTCTGTGAATACAGCATGAAAGTTACTTTGCTGTTGTTCATCACTAAAAGAAAATCACCTAGCTTAATTACTGTACATATTTTTTGTACAACTGGTACATAGCTCAGCATCTTGGTTGCATTCAAAGCTTCTAATTCTGTAGCACTTACCATTTTTGAGAGTTCTAAAAGGTTATTATCAAGGTTGCAGCACTCCGACCAATCAAAGCTGTTTTCTCTGAATGGCTTTTAATTTTTTACTTTGCAATGAACCTCTTTAAATAGCAAGAAAGTTTACGATAAAATCTGAGTGGTGAAACACTTTATGGTCAGATACGAAGCTGGGAATCAGTTCTTGGTAATGGAAGTGATTAAACTTTTGAAGGGTAGGTAGTTGGGATTTAAGAACAGAAGAATAGAAGAAAAAACATGCCAGGTCAGACCAAAGGCTGATCTAGTCCAGCATCCTGTTCCCAGAGTGGATAACTCTAAATGGCTTGAACACAAGGTATCTCAAGGACGACGTCTCCCATTATGACGCTGCTGAGGTGTTAAAATCACCAGGAGAGGCCATTTTCTTGGTTCTACCGCCTTCACACATATGTTTGGTGGAGACATGGGACAGAGTCTTTGTTGCTGCTCTGAGACTCTCAAATGCCTCCCAAGCAATAGCCATCTAAGGGCGTTTATACACGACCCCTAAGCTCCGCCGCAAATGGCTGCAAGGTCCGGACCTTAAAAATGTTTACCCACCAGCTCCAGACTTTGCAGACAATTAAGTGCGACCCCGCCCACTTTAGCGTGACCAAACAGCAGTTTTCTTGTACCTGGTCTTTGATGGTGACAAATATTTGATCCGGTGTAAGGATAGTGAGTGCGGGGCTCTCCTGGCTTCTGTTTGTTCTTTTTTTGCACCCCACCCCTTTAAGAGATCTGAATGCTGTCCGGAACAAAACGGAGGTAAACCGGCATTCTTTGCTTTCTTTTTTCTCCGTCCCTCAGGCAGCCAGCAACCAGGAAGTGCCGAGGGGGGTGGGGACAGAGGGAGACAGAGGAAGAGCGACGAACCCCTAAGATCTCTGGTCCGAATTTAAGTGGCCAGCGGATCTTAGGGGTCATGTAAAAAGGCCCTAAGTTGCTCACCATCCTAACACCCTACAGTTGGGAATTCCACAATAACATAGAATCACAGAATCATAGAGTTGGAAGAGACCTCAAGAGCCATCCAGTCCAACCCCCTGCCATGTAGGAACCCCCATCACAGGACTCCCGACAGATGGCCATCCAGCCTCTGCTTGAAAACCTCCAAAGAAGGAGACTCCACCACCCTCTTTTGTGGCAGCATATTCCATTGCCGAACAGCTCTAGCTGTCATGAAGGTCTTCCTAATGTTTAAATTGAATCTCTTTTCCTGTAGTTTGAGATCATTGCCCCGCATCCTAGTCTCTGAAGCCATGGAAAATAAACCAGTCCCTCCTTCAATGTGACATAAATCTTAACGTAACATAACATAAATCCTAAGACATTCATCCAGGTGGAAGAGGGCCGAAATGGGCGCTATCAAGATGGACTTCCATGATGGTCAGCATCCAAAAAAATAAGAAGAAGAAGGAAGAAAAGCCAGAAAGATATGAAAACGTGTTAGAATACGAAGGAATGCTAGGCTCTAATGGCAACATGAACATTTATTTCCATTGCTTTAGAGCAGTGGTTCTCAACCTGTGGGTCCCCAGATGTTCCTGAACTGCAACTCCCAGAAACCTAGAACAGTGAGTGGTGGAGGCTTCTGGGAGTTGTAGTCCAGGAACATCTGGGGACCCACACGTTGAGAACCACTGCTTTAGAGCAATGATTCCCTACCTTGGGTCTCCACATGTTCTTGGACTGAAACACACCACTAGTTGTGATGGCCAGGATTTCTGAGGGACCAAGGTTAGGAAGCACTGCTATTGACTATGGGTGAGCAAGACATGGTTATCCAGATGTTGTTGGACTTCAACTTCCAGAATGGTTACAAGGGCTAGAGCTGATGGGGCTTAAGGCCCCAGAACATCTGGAAGACTTCCTGTTCCTCACTGAGAGATTAGCCAGTGGCTTCAAATTACAAGAGAGGGGATTTTCACCACAGATTAGCAAGCCCATCTGATGATACAGGCTATCTGAACAAAGTTCATTGGGTTGGAACACAGTGGCCTTCTCCATCAGTAGGTAAAGGTTGGCCATCATTCAGAGCTATGGAGGTGATGGATTTCTATTTTTTTATTATTATTATTATTATTATTATTATTATTATTATTATTATTATTATTATTATTATTATTATTATTATTCATCACTTCACAAATGGACAAGAGAGCCTTTTAGACCAGTGGTTCTCAACCTGTGGGTCCCCAGATATTCCTGGACTGCAACTCCCAGAAGTCATCATCACTAGCTGAGCTAGCCAGGATATCTGGGAGTTGCAGTCCAGGAATATCTGGGGACCCACTGGTTGAGAACTACTGTTTTAAACACCCCTTGTTTGCAGCGTGTTTCTCAGTATTTTGATATTTATTCCAAATGATGAGTAGACACTTGAAATGTACCAGGTTATTGAAATATTTCCGTGTGGGTAGCAATAGCTATTTAAGTACCTGGGGTATAAAGAAAGGCGTGTCACTGGAGACTATGAACAAGATTATCCACACACATGTTTCCAGTCATCATGTATGGTTGTGAACACTGGACAATAAAAATCTGATAGAAAAAAAAAAGGGGGGGGGGTTCATTTGAAATGTGGTCCTGGAGAATACCCTGGCTTGAAAATTTTGTGGCTTGGAAAATACCCTGGACTGTCAGAAAGACAGACACATGAATCCTAGATCAAATCAGGCCTGAATTATCTCTGAAAAAGACAAGAATTCTGCGAAAGGTGGAAGGCAGCAGGGAACGAGGACCAAATATAAGATGGGCTGACTCTACAAAGGAAGCCATGGGGTTTTGCTTGCAAGAGCTGAAGAGGATTATTGACGACGAGAAGACATTTTGGAGATTGGTGCATTCACATGGTCTCCCATGAGCTGAGGCCAACTTGACAACCCATAAGAAGAGCAACAATAAAGAAGTTTGGATCAAACCTCTGTGTAGTCACACCCTCACCTCTGCAGCAAGGCAAGATTAACTAGTTCTTAGCAGATGAACTTGGTCGGTCTTTCTGCAAAGAATGTGCATAGGGGTTCCGAATCAAAACAAAGCAAAAATATTCTTTCACGCCCCTAGGTTTCACCTGGCTCCACTCTCTTTGCGCTGTAAACAAGCCATGAGGCTGCAGAGAAAATTTCCCCGGGAGGCTCTCTACCCTATCCCACCCTCAGCAAAGAGGAAGAGTTGGCAAGCGAGCCTCCCGTTGCCATGCCAACGGGATCCAAAAAGCCTAGGAGGTTGCAGGGCAAATTGGATGCAGTTGACAGAGAAGCAGCAACAACTTGGAAAAATGCTCCCTTTGCACATCCCATCTGTTTATGCTCTGGTTATTCTCTGCCCAGGTGTGTTCTGGAAAGAGACAGTGACCTGCCTGATTTCTGTTCTATCCCCTTTCATTTCTGTTCCTCACGAGAAGGAAATTACCAAGCTGCCATGTTGCTTGCTTGTCAAGTGCCAGTTTGAGATCCTGGGGGCTATTTTTAAAAGCCTGCTCATTTCAGCTTAGCTTTTCTTTAAAACTGCAGTGTGCTTTATTCAGGTGCATGTGTCTCCTGTCAGCAGCAAGGCAGTTTAAAAGATGCTTGATTGCCCCAGTTATTTCGGAGGAGGATAAAGCAAATTATAATCTGTTGCGAAGTCCGGTGGATTGGAGGCTGTGGGAAAGCACGACTCACAAATACACACCGAGTTAAACAATGAAACTTTTTAAGACCACAAACAAACTCCCAGAAGAGTTACTTTTGTGGACCACCAAACATGCTGGCTGACGGACTCTCGCCTTCCCAAACTATGCAAATGTCTCCAGATCCCAAAATGATCCCCTACAAGTCACGTCCAGACATGCAACTTGTGTGGATAATGTGGACAAGGGCTGTGAATGGTTGCCTATAGGTAAGCCTCCCGTAAGTGAATGAGTGCACAAAAGACGAGGCAAGAACATCATTGTTTGGGTATAATTTTAATATAATAAAGTCACAACTTTATTGAATACAGCAGACAGTACTCTGGCTAAGCAGTTGGGTCAGATCCCGCGCATCAACGGAGCACACCTGCCCTTTGATGTCCCCATGTACTTTTGTTATTTTATGTAATCCCTCTTTTTGTTTGTTACAGGAATCCTGGGGTGTCCACCCCATTGGTATTCCGTGTCCCCATTCCAATAGAGACTACTACCGCAGTCCTTTTCCTTAAAAACAAGGTGCCTTAAAAATAACTGTCCAGTTTTCAAAACGGTTTATCTGACGAACCCCCTTGGCCATGCCCATTTTGGTCTGCTGTGGCGCTTTTTCTTGCAGCGGGCACTGGGGGTGGTGTTTTGTTTTTTGTAATCGCTTCCTGCGTCTCCCTTTTAAGCGATCTGGTTGAATTTGCGGACATACTAAGTCGCTTCCCCTCCCCCCTTGCCTCCTGTTCTTAGCCCTTTTTGCTTTCAGAAAACACAGACAACAGTATCCTACCGCCATGCCAGGACGTTTACCAACTTATGCAAAAGTTTCATCTCATTGTCACTTAGTTTCATTTTCTTGGTTCTTTAAAGTCAAGTTTTAAAGCGGTTCAGTCAATTGAGAACTGGAAAGCCGATTGCTAGCTACCCGCTGAAGTGCGAACAGCAGAACCGCTATAACAACCACGCGACCACGGGAGGAGAAAAGGCGATCCAAAACAAGAAGCGGCTGCTCGTGGAACTGTGGTAGCGGTCTGTATGTTCCCGAGGGATGTCGACCTCATCGGTGGCCATGCTACAAATCGTCATCGAGCTTTTGCCCTTCCCCCAGCTATTTACCCATTACCATATCCGTCAGACTTTTTCCTTGGCAGGTGTTTGTTGAACCCAGAGGTTCTCGCCTGCTGCTTTAAAAGCCTGGATCCATCCCAATGCCTGTAAAAAAGCCAATACCTTCCCAGGTTGTGACATGCATTCATATAATTAACGTACTACCTACTGATCTGCAGCTGTCTGCAAGAACCGAAAAGAAAAAGGGGGGGAGGGTGGCCCAGGGATGCTCCGTGTTCTGGAGGGGAAAGAGGGGGGTTGTTTCCCTTGCTCCCCCATTTTAAACCTTCTGGGACGCCCCCCTGGGAGTGTGTCATGTTTCCAGAGGGCTGCCGCCACCCAGCATCTGTTTCCATGTCTGGGCTCTCCCCCCGCCCTTTCTCCGATGCCGAACCCCCCAGACCCGTCTGGTTTTCCATGTGGGGATCGCCATAATCCTTTGTCCCTGCAATTGCCACTCCAGCAACAATCAATAGTAAGGCCCCACCTGGAGTATTGTGTACAATTCTGGTCACCGCCTCTCAAAAAAGACATAGTGGAACTGGAAAAGGTGCAGAAGAGAGCGACTAACATGATTACTGGGCTGGGGCACCTCCCTTATGAGGAAAGGCTAAAACATTTGGGGCTCTTTAGTCTGGAAAAAGGGCGCCTGAGGGGGCGGATATGATTGAGACGTACAAAATAACGCAGGGCATGAGTAAAGTGGATAGAGGGAAGCTCTTCTCCCTCTCACAAAATACCAGAACTAGGGGACATACACTCAATTTGTGGACTGGGAGAGTAAGAACAGACAAAAGAAAATATTTTATCACCCAGCGTGTTGTTAGTCTGTGGAACTCCCTGCCACAGGATCTGGTGATGGCACGTGGCCTGGAGGCCTTCAAAAGTGGATTGGACAGATTCCTGGAGGAAAAGTCCGTCACAGGTTACAAACCATGAGGGAAATGTGCAATCTCCAGGCTTAAAACCGGGGTACTTCAAGGGCCAGTGGCAGGGGAGTACTATCAGGAGACAGATATCTAGTCTTGCGTGCTCCCAGACACATTTGGTGGGGCCAATATGAGATACAGGAAGCTGGACTAGATGGGCTGTTGGCCTGATCCAGCAGGGCTCTTCTTATGTTCTTATGTTTGTTTGTTTTTGGACCCGGTAAGGCGTGTCCTCTCTTTTTCTACAACACCTGTTGAGTTTTGTAAGAACATCTGGAATTAGAAGAGGGAGCCCCTAGCTCCCCCCCCCCCAATGCATGAGGAATTATGGATTGGAACAACCTAGTCTATTATTTATTTATTTATTCATTCATTCATTTAAAAATTACCTCATCTTTCTCCTTGGAAAGGACCCAAGGTGGCTCATAACACTGAAGGACAAGATACAGTCAAGGAACATTGGGTAGTTTTTCTCAGTTGTTTTAAATGTGTTTTAATACTGATTTTTTAAAGCCTCATGGCACAGTGGTTAAATGCCTGTACCGCAGCTAAAACTGTGCTCACAACCTGGGGTTCAATCCCAAATAGCCAGCTTCTGAGGTCGGTAAAATGAGTACCCAGCTTGCTGGTGAGGAGGCAATGTGTAGCCTGCATATTGTAATTAGTACTATAATCTGCTCAGAAACTACTTGAAGTGGTATAGGGCGTTATATAAGCAGAACACTGCTTTTGCTTTGCTTTTTATTACCATTTTAAATATACTGGTAATCCCTGTTTAATTCTTTTTAAAACATTCATATACTTACATATTCACTTATAAAAAAGTAAATATTCACTTGTAAATATTGTTTTTTTCATGATGTAGGCCACGTTGGGTCCTTTTTAAGGAGAAAGGTTGGGTAAGAATATTTTAAACAAATAAATATAGTGTTTTTAAATCTGTTATTCTTTCTGGGCACGCTGCCTTCCCTCTAAAAAAGAAAGGCAGCATATAAATAATTTAAATAAATGAAATAAATACATAACCTGAGTTGGCTAAGATTTCTCAGCCTGCCTTCCCGCCGGAGAGTGTTAAGTTCGATGCCAACGCAAGGAACATTTGCTTCTTTCCTTCTGCCTCTCGACTTTTCTTCAGCCACTTTCTAAATCTGCAGGGATTTGAGTTTATGCACGGAGAGTCATAACAAGAGACCCGAAACACCATCTCTCCAGAGAAAACTTCCATCCCATTAACCTCAAATGCACCATGCTGGCCAAGCAACGAGGCCAACAGAAATGGGCTTTCATTATTGCACAGGCAACAAGGGAGCCCAGGACAGCCTTCCCATGATGTTCAGTAGGGATCATCTGATATCTTTGATCCAATCTGACATCTTGAGCTGACATTCTGCTCCATTGTTTTTTGTTTTAAGGAAGCACATCCAGATGCATAAGCAAATGCCTACTGCAATCTCCTAGACGCATTTGGTGGGGCCACTGTGAGATACAGGAAGCTGGACTAGATGGGCCTTTGGCCTGATCCAGCATGGCTCTTCTCATGTTCTTATGTTCTTGACCCGATCCCTTCAGTGAAATGAAGGCAGAATGCTTTGCAAATGGTAGATTGCCACATCTACAATCATCATCTCCTCCTCTACTCAATGCTGGTAAGGCCTCACCCAGAGCACCCTGTCCATTTCTGAACACCACATTTTAAGAAGGATGCTAACAAATTGGAGGAAGTTCAGAAGAGGACAACAAGGTTGATCAGGAAACTGGGATCCTAGTAGGGAAAGACTGCAAGAATACCTCCCTTAAGAGTAAAGACTAAAACATTTGGGGCTCTTTAGTCTGGAAAAAAAGGTGCCTGGGGGGATATGAATGAGACATACAAAATTATGCAGGGCATGACTAAATTGGATAGAGGGGCACTCTTCTCCCTCTGCCAGAATACCAGAACTAGGGGACATCCACTCAAATTGAGGACTGGGAGAGTGAGAACAGACAAAAGGGAAAAAAATTATCTAGTGTGTTGTTAGTCTGTGGAACTCCCTGCCACAGGATGTGGTGATGGCATCTGGCCTGGATGCCTTCAAAAGAAGATTGGACAGATTCCTGGAGGAAAAGTCCATCACAGGTTACAAACCATGATGGAGATGTGTCATCTCCAGACTTAAAACCGGGGTACTTCAAGGGCCAGATGCAGAGGACTGGTATCAGGAGACAGATATTTAGTCTCGTGCGCTCCTGGACACATTTGGTGGGGCTCCTGTGAGATTCAGGAAGCTGGACTAGATGGGCCTTTGGCCTGATCCAGCATGGCTCTTCTTATGTTCTTATGTTATGTTCTTATGTTAATGTTAGTCCCATCCCCCATAATGGAATTTTTGCTCTTTTTTCTTTAACTAGTGGCAAGCCACAACTCGTGGCAGTTTACGACACAGAAAAAAGTTTTTCTTCCTGACGTTTCACCAGACTCTGTGGCCGGCATCTTCAGAGGGCAAGAAACTCAGGGAACTAGGAGTTCTCTCTGTGTTCTGGGGTATAAAGTCCCAAAATGATTACTCTCTCTCTCTCCCTCTCTCTGTCTCTGTCTCTCTCTCTCTCTCTCCAGCCTTTCCGCTCCCTGCTTCATACTCAAGCTGCACAGAATAAAAGAGTTACATTAATTATATTGAGTCCTTTATTATCCTGCCATTCATTTGATATACCTGTACATGAATTGCCCAAATCTGTTCTCTGCAGAGTGATAAATACATTTTAGGAATAAACTAATAAGTGGGGTGGAGATGGGATATTTTTTCATTAATATTGCCTTTGCCGTTGATTAATTACCCAACTGGAACACTACCTATCTGAAGATTTTGCTATGCTTCCCCAAATTAGTGTATTTGTTTTTTCTTTGCCAGCTCATCTTTGTCAAGGGTCAAACCGCAGATGAAAAAGAATGAATATTCCCTCCAATTAACTCATTTCCCTTCAGACAACCAGGATCCCTCAGAGCTGTGAGTCTTGGCAAACTGATTACTGTGGCTCAGGGCTCTGATAACCTTCCAACATTCAATCTATGCCAAAACTCATTAAGTAGAGATGTGGCTGCTAAACGTGGTGGCTCTCCTTTAAAATATGCTGAGCATGTCATCTGGATTGATTCCAAGACATTCTGGCCCAGGCAGCTTTATCCCTGCTTCTTGGTCAGTACTCATGTTCTGAGGCCCACAAAACAGACCTCTGGGTGGCATTTTGTGTGGTTTAGTTTGCACTAAAAATAAGATTTTTTAAGCAAGGACCAGACCACTTGGACTTCCCTTGCCTAGGCATACCTGCTGAGAGAGAGAGAGAGAGAGAGAGAGAGAGAGAGAGAGAGAGAACTGAAGAGTAGAACGCTTACATTTGGGGACCAGTATCTGCGGTTTCACTTATCCATGGTCTGAAAATATTAAAAATATCCAAAGAAAGCATCCAGCAAAACTATTTTCACATGCACTACCAGAACTGGCCACTAGAGTGAGCAAGAGACTGTGCTATGGATACTTGTTACAGCAGCTGTAAGTAAAGAATCCATAGCATGGTCTTTGGCACTCTCTAGTGGCCAGTTCTAGTAATACATATGAAAATAATTTTTTGCATGTTTTTTTCCCTTTTACTAAATACAGTGGTACCCCAGGTTACAAACGCTTCGGGTTATGAAAAATTTGGGTTACAAAAAGAAATTATTGGCAATGAAGATGCCTCAGGTTAAGAAATTTTCAGTGGAGTGCCCCAGCTTACATTTTTTTCCATTAGGCATTGAGAAAAAAGTGTACCCAGAATGCATTGCGCCCCTGTAGTTTGTGGAGGTGTGGGAGGAGTTGGAGCTGTTTTTTTAATCAAGTATTAGAGCCATTCTGGACATTTTTTACAGCAGGTTTTCGACTTATCAAACCTTTTTTGGTGCATTTCTCAAGCAGTGGAAAGGTAGGGAGGTGACCCTTCCGTGCCTGTTCTGTGCATTCTGCATTGTGGGCATAGGGGGGAGTATGACAGTTTTTGCTTTTTTTCTGACCTCCAGAACAGATTAATTGGTTTTCATTGCATTCCTCTGGGAAACTGTGCTTTGGTTCATTGATTTTTTCAGGATACAAAACGTCCCAGAGAACGCATTAATTACTTAAACCAATGTACCACAGCAGTGTTCTCTATTATCTGCAGATATGGAGCCAGATATAGGGGGTGAGGTGGCTCAGTGGATTAAGGCGCCGAAACAGTCAGCTGCACAGTGCTGCCGGTTCAAATACCGGGTGCCACTCCAGCGGAGTGACCTCCTGCTGTTAACCCCAGCTCCGGCCAACCTAGCAGTCTGAAGGCATGTAAAATGCAAGTAGATAAATAGATACCGTCATAACAAGTGGGAAGGTAAAGCAGTGTTTCCATGCAGTCATGCCGGCCACGTGGCCATGGACTTGCACAACACTGGCTCTTCAGGCTTGAAGATGGAGATAAGCACCACCCCTAGAGTCGGACATGACTAGCACGCATGGGTGGGGAAAATCTTTATGGGGCCAGTAGGCGAAACTCTGGAACATTGTTTACAAATCTCCACGTGACAATGTTGCACAATGGCTACCTAGTTGTGTTAATTCTCTGTGTGAAATCTATTAAAAAAATTAAGTCGGGGGTGTGATTGTGTGTCTAAGATGCCTTATCCAAAGGGGTGAGAGTTAAAAAGAAAAGAAAGATAATAATAATGATGGGGGGGGGGCCACTATATCAGCAGTACTAAAGAAGAGCCATAAAAGAGGACAGAACAGGTTGTTCTCACCCATTTCTAAAACTTTGCTCAGACATTTCTTGATGCTGTTTTTCCTCCCACATTTTTTATGTAAGCTAATAACAGGAGCAAGCCTTTTCTCTCTCAAGGTGGCATTAAAAATAAACTTCTAGTGGTTTGTTCCTGCCTGGAGTACATTTTCCCCTCCCCTTAGCGGACAATGAAACACGAGGAATGGTTTATAGGCCAAGCCAGTGAGATATATCTGTGGTGGGACAGATCTCCAGCGCAAGAACGGAGTGGAGCTGGTTGGATTTTATCACACAATCTGATTTTTCATGCTCAGAGCTCGCTCTCTCAGGAGCTGTGCAGGCTGTTCTATTTTCTCCTTACGTTGCTGCCGCTGACCCGCGAAGTCTCTAGTGGTCACTAAAACTGTTTGCTGTTTTCCTTCCGTTCCGCAGTCCTTTCAAAACCTCAGTTTTACCTCAAGTAACCAAAGCAACTAGGTCAAGAAAAACTTTCTGCAGAACACTGCAATAGCTGTCTCTTTCCGCTCCTAATAGAACAGAAGAGATGGGATGTCACCCTCATCAATGCAGGATGTACTTGTACTCCAGGGTCCTGTGGTTGTCCAACTTGGGCTTATCTCCAGCAAAGCAGACTCCACCACTTCCTGGGAGGGTCGCTTACACTGTGGGATGACTTGCATGAAAGGATGGTGTTTTTTATTTTATTTCGTGGACTACAAATCCCATAACTCTCCATTCTGAATACCTGCATGTGGCTCACCTTGGATAACAGCTTCAGGTGGAAGGCTTAGCTAGGCCTAAGTCATAAGAACATAAGGACATAAAATGAGCCATGCTGGATCAGGCCAAAGGCCCATCTAGTCCAGCTTCCTGTATCTCTCAGTGGCCCCACCAGATGCCTCTGGGAGCGCATGAGTTTAGATCTCTGTCTCCTGATACCACTCCCCTGCATCTGGCCCTTGAAGTACTCTGGTTTTAAGCCTGGAGATTACACATCTCCATCATGGTTTGTAACCTGTGATGGACTTTTCCTCCAGGAATCTGTCCAATCCCCTTTTGCAGGCATCCAGGCCAGATGCCATCACCACACCCTGTGGAAGGGAGTTCCACAGACTAACAACGCGCTGGGTAAAAAACAACATTTTCTTTTGTCTGTTCTCACTCTCCCAACCCTCAATTTGAGTGGATGTCTCCTAGTTCTGGTATTTTGTGTGAGAGAGAAGTGTGTCCCTCTATCCACTTTACTCATGCATCTCAATCATATCCCCCCTCAGGCACCTTTTTTCCAGACTAAAGAGCCCCAAATGTTTTAGCCTTTCCTCATAAGGGAGGTGCCCCAGCCCAGTAATCATTTTAGTCGCTCTCTTCTGCACCTTTTTCAGTTCCACTATGTCTTTCTTGAGATGCGGTGACCAGAATTGTACACATTACTCCAGGTGCAGCCTTACTATCATTTTGTACAATGGCATTATAATGTTGGCTGTTTTATTTTCCATCCAAGATTCATGTTCCTACCCCAGTAAGAGCTTTATTTCTCGACAGGAAGCTGAGAGGGCCTAGCAAAGCCTCAAAGTCTCCTGGCCGCACTTAGGTGCTTGTAAGCAGCCTGTCTGTCAAGCAGAACTCCACAAATTGAAAGTTATGGGAGACACAATCCATGAAACCCACAAATCCCATCCGTACTGGTAGATGCACCATAGTCTTGTTCTTTGGCTCCACAACTGACGTAAAAAGAACGTTTCAGAATTTCAGAAGACTGTCTCCATCACTAGAAGTGTTGCTCTAGTATACAGGTACATCCTTGGAATGACATTGGCTGCAAAAAAAAAACGTTTCCAGGTGTTCTAATTTTCAATAATCCAAACAAATGACAAATCTCACTGACAAACTGAGGTAATTCTATCCCATGGAGACATTCAATGAGAATGTCTGAGAAATGTCTGGAAAGTTCCAGAACACAGTGCCTAGAAACATGGAGCTACAATAGACTTGGAAATGCTGAGGCACTAAATATGTATCCAGGAACATGATTGTGATGTGATAATTTATCTTAATTAGATGAACACAAACACAATCGTCAATCACTAGCGGAAAATTATCTCCCGGGTTGTATATTGCTATCATTGATAGAAAGGAGAAAGCCGTACACGCTCTTAAAAGCTTCCACTCAGAATGGCAAACATTGGAACCAAAAAAGAGAATTCGTGTTTCTGATTTGCATAGATTAATCAGGCCCTGTGGAATCTATTCGTCAACCATGCAAAAGGCTTTCCAGATCTATGATTATTATTATTTTAGATTTTAACAAACTAAGCTGCTTAGTTCTGCAGTGTTCTGCTTGTTATTACTGTATGTTCCTTCTTACTAATGAAATTAAAGTTAATTTATTTTCCCTTCCCTAAAGGCTCACTAAAAAGAAAAAAAAAGATAAGAAATATAGTTTTAAAAAAAAAGATTTACAGAAGTAATGACTTTAAAGAGGAGCCTTTTGGTACAGTGATTAAACTGCAGTACTTCAGCCAAGACTCTGTTCATGACCTGACTTGAGGTAGACAGCCAGTCAGCTCAAGCTTGACTCTTGTAAATTGATCATCCAGTTTGGGGGTGTGGGGAGGCAATAATTGAATGTATATCCCTGTATGAAAATTCTTGTCCACCTAATTTAGAGGTGACAAAATGGGAGTAACTGTTACAGAACGTTCCTACTTATAATTTCTGTTTTCCTGTCTGGAGGTGCTTTATTTAAGATGCCAAAAGAATCACTCTATTTGGCTCTTTTCTAGCTTATGCAATAGCTGGGATCAAATCAAAGTGGAGCTTGCTGCTTTAATTTCCCATCTGATTTCATTTTACCAACCTCATTAGTGGCTTCAACAGGCACCTGAGCCACTGAATGATATTGGGAAACTGGGAAAACCTCCTTTCTATGCTCCTCCATAGAGGGGCAGAGGGAGGAGGCAACTTTATTTTTAAAGGCCAATTAGGGCAGTGCTGAATGATGCATTGTATTTTGTAGAAGAAAAAATTTAAAGCTTCCTCCTCAAAGGAGGAGACAGAAGAAGGGAAGGAAGGGATTTTATTTCTATTGTGTTTTAATGTATTGTAGTTTTCTTTCTTTTCTTTTGGGGCATGTGCCAAATAGGATCGCTTAAATGCATATTCCATGTGGATACAAGGATCACCCCACACAACATACTTGGCAATCCTATCTAGTTGAGCTAAGTAAACCCTTCCTTTAAAGGAACAGGCCTGATTTTAGCCATTAAAATGCAATTAGTTTAATGTTCTTTTGTCTGTCACTTTTTTTTAAAGCAACTCTGTAGAGGTCCATAGTAGATGTTTGTTTGTTTCATTTTTTAAAGTGTTCCAACAGAGACCCTTGCTGTGCAGCCTTACACAAGAAGTGCATTAGAAGCAATGAAACAACAAAGCAGCACGATGAACAGAGGTGATGAGTGAGTGACAAGGTGATTGTTCACAATGTTTGACATGGTGAAGCTGAGCCATGATGACTAATAGTTTCATGGCCTGGGGCTTTGGTGCAATATTGATTAAGCTTGAGTCACGTGTGAATGGCCTGTGTACAGAGCCAAAGAAGGAATGGGGTGGAACCAGGGCCGGCGCTTCCATTAAGGCGAACTAGGCAGTTGCTATGCTGGATCAGGCCAAAGGCCCATCTAGTCCAGCTTCCTGTATCTCACAGCATCCCCACCAGATGCGTTTGGGAGCGCATGAGACTAGATATCTCTCTCCTGATACTACACGCTTACATCTGGCCCTTGAAGTACCATGGTTTTAATCCTGGAGATTACACATCTCCATCATGGTTTGTAACCTGTGATGGCGTTTTCCACCAGGAATCTGTCCAATCCCCTTTTGAAGTCATCCAGGCCAGATGCCATCACCACATCCTGTGGCAGGGAGTTCCATAGACTAACAACACGCTGGGTGAAAAAAATATTTTCTTTTGTCTGTTCTTACTCTCCCAGCCCTCAATTTGAGTGTATGTCCCCTAGTTCTGGTATTTTGGGAGAGGGAGAAGAGCTTCCCTCTATCCACTTTACTCATGCCCTGCATTATTTTGTACGTCTCAATCATATCCCCCCTCAGGAGCCTTTTTTCCAGACTAAAGAGCCCCAAACATTTTAGCCTTTCCTCATAAGGGAGGTGCCCCAGCCCAATAATCATTTTAGTCGCTCTCTTCTGCACCTTTTCCAGTTCCACTATGTCTTTCTTGAGATGCGGTGACCAGAATTGTACACAATACTCCAGGTGGGGCCTTACTATTGTTTTGTATAATGGCATTATAACGTTGGCTGTTTTATTTTCAATCCCCTTTTTGATAATCCCTAGCATTGAATTGGCCTTCTTCACCGCTGCCACACATTGGGGAGACACCTTCATGGAGCTGTCCACCAACACACCAAGATCTCTTTCCTGATCTGTCACAGATAACTCAGAGCCCATGAGTTGATATATAAAGTTTGAATTTTTTGCCCCAATATGCATTACTTTACATTTGGCTACATTAAAACGCATTTGCCATTTCTCAGCCCATTCCCCCAGTTTGGAGAAATCCTTCTGGAGCTCTTCACAGTCTTCTCTGGTTTTTACCACACAGAAAAGTTTTGTGTCATCTGCAAACTTGGCCACCTCACTGTTTATCCCTGTCTCCAGGTCATTTATGAATAGATTGAAAAGCACCGGTCCCAGGACAGAGCCCTGGGGCACACCGCTTTTCACTTCTCTCCATTGTGAAAATTTCCCATTGACACCTACTCTTTGTTTCCTGGATCTCAACCAGTTCTCAATCCATAAGAGGACCTGCCCTCTTATCCCCTGACTGTGCAATTTTCTCAGCAGCCTTTGGTGAGGGACTGTGTCAAAAGCCTTTTGAAAATCCAGATAGACTATATCCACCGCTTCACCCAAATCCACATGCCTGTTGAAAGATTTGTCAGACAAGATTTACCCTTACAGAAGCCATGGTGATTTTCTCTCAGCAAGGTTTGTTCTTTTATGTGTTTTAAGATTTTCTCTTGAATGAGGCTTTCCACCATCTTCCCTGGGACAGATGTAAGGCTAACTGGCCTGTAGTTTCCTGGGTCCCCCCTCCTTCCTTTTTTAAAACTTGGTGTGACATCTGCTATCCTCCAGTCCTCCGGCACTGTGGCTGTTTTAAGAGGCAAGTTGCATATAACCGTTAAGAGATCTGCAATTTCATTTCTCAGTTCCCTAATAACCCTTGGGTGGATGCCATCTGGGCCCGGGGACTTGTTAATCTTCAATTTATCAATTAGTCCTAAAACATCCTCTCTTTTAACCTGTATTTGATTTAATTGTTTAGTCAAGAGGGGCGGTTCAGGCAGCGGAATCTGCTCAAGGTCTTCTGTCGTGAAACAGATGCAAAGAACTCATTTAATTTCTCTGCAATTTCTAAGTCCTCCTTAACCTCCCCTTTTCCTCCCTCGCCATCCACAGGGCCAACTGGTTCTCTGGCAGGTTTTCTACTTCTAACATATTTAAAGAAGCTTTTATTATTACCCTTTATACTGCTAGCCATGCGTTCCTCAAAATCTTTCTTTGCCTCTCTTATCATCTTCTTACATTTCTTTTGCCAGAGTTTGTGTTCCTTTTTATTTTCCTCATTTGAGGAGGATTTCCATTTACAGAAAGACCTCTCCTTGCACTTTAGAGCCTCTCTAACTCCACTCGTTAACCATGCCGGTGTCCTCTTGGACTTAAATGAGCTCTTCTTTCTTTGTGGTATGCACTTGTGCTGGGCCTCTATTATCGTCGTTTTAATCAGGCTCCATGCACTCTGAAGAGATTGGATTCTTCTAACCTCCCCCTTCAATTTCTCTCTAACTAGTTTCCTCATCTGAGGGAAGTTTGCCCTTCGAAAATCAAAGGTTTTTATGTCTGATTTGGTTGACACTCTTCCTCCAACATGCATGCCAAAGGAAATTGCAGCATGGTCACTGTTCCCCAGAGGCTCAGTGACATTCACATCCCTGACCAGGTCCTGAATATCACACAGTATTAGATCCAGAGTTGCCTGTTCTCGGGTGGGCTCCATGACAAGTTGCTCTAAGGCACAATCATTCAGCAAGTCGAGAAACGTAGTTTCTCTTTCTTGCCCAGAGCTCGCATTGGCCCAGACAATGTGGGGATAATTGAAGTCCCCCATGATTACTATCCTATCCCTCTTAGCCACCTCCATGATTTCTCTCCTCATTTCAAGGTCCCCCTCATGTTTTTGATCTGGTGGAAGATAAAATACCCCAACTATCACATCACTCCTTGGACCTGGTAGTTTAACCCACAGTGATTCTATGGTGGAGTCAGACCCTCTGTCAATCTCCATTCTGCTGGATTTTACCCCTTCTTTGACATAGATGGCCACTCCTCCTCCAATCCGCCCCTCTCTATCCCTTCTATAGAGTTTATAGCCTGGGATTGCTGTATCCCACTGGTTCTCCACATTCCACCAGGTTTCTGTTATGGCTATTATATCTATGTTATCCCTAGCTGCCAAATGTTCAAGTTCTCCCATCTTTGCTCGGAGGCTTCGAGCTTTGGCGTAGAAGCACCTGTATAGTGGGTCCCGCAACAACAGCTGCTGCCTTGTTCTTTTCCCCCCACAGCTTTTATTTTCAGTAGACAAACTATCACATTCCATTATTCTCCCAGTGCTAATACCTGCTATGCCATCTCTATGTGATTCTCTACCCTCTCCAACCTCATTCCCCAAGGATGAGGTGTTCCGAACCGGATGCCACTCAGCTCCTGTCGGCTTTCCCCCAGTTATCAGTTTAAAAGCTGCTCTGCAGCCTTTTTGAGATTGAGTGCGAGCAATCTGGTCCCATCATGATTCAAGTGCAACCCATCCCTCCTGAACAGGTTTGGCTTGTCCCAAAATGTTCTCCAGTTCCTGACAAATCTAAAGCCCTCCTCTCGACACCATCGCCTCATCCACGCATTGAGGCTTCTGAGTTCTGCCTGCCTGGTGGCAGGAGATTGACAATATGGACATGTAAATCATCAGCCTGCACTCTTGATCTGGCATGCACTTCAGAATCTGAAGAGTGGACCCCAAACTATGAGGATGAGGAGGAGGAGGAGGAGGGAAGGAAGGAAGGAGACTCTGGAGTTTGAAGATATAAGGAAGGAGCAGAGTGATGGATTTGCATCCAACATGTAGATATGTATTCTTAGGGCCACTCTCTCACCTGGGGGAAGATCTGGATATTGTGAAAGTCCGGCTTTTCTTCTTTCTTAGTCACGTGACTGAAGATGTGGGATCTCCATTCCCACGTACAAGGACTGAAAAAAAAAACACAGAGACCAGCCCCAGGGCCAGCAGTAACGCTAGAAAAAATAAATAAATAAAACAACAGCGCTGACAGCCCAAAGGCCAGCTGATCAGTGCTGGGAGAGGGATGGGAAATTTAAAAAAATTAGAAAGTGCAGACGAGCCCCAGGATGAGCTGGTCGGAGCTACGGGAGGAAAGCTGAAAACCGGATCATATGCGAGCTCCCACGGACTTCTGGCTCTCATTTTTTACTGGAGCAAAAAATTCCCAACTTCTCCAGTAGGTCTTGGAAAACTCACTAAAGGGGGAATAACCCTTTTTTAAAGCCCGGTGGCCGTGGGGACAAGATTTTTGGAAATGCTTTATCTTGAAATTTAATCAGCATTTTAAAGGACGTGTGATGGAACCCTATGCATTCATTCATTCATTCATTCATTCATTCATTCCATTTTATACTGCCCATCTAGCAAATCACTTCCTGTAAGAAATATTTGCAGCCTTTAATTTTTGGCACCCTGAGTGCTACCCTACCCCCACCGTAGTTACGGCTCTGTAGTCAAGGCAGCCTAGATTTAGTGAAACTGGAAAGAAAAGTAAGGAAGAATAAGAAGTAAGCTTTTATTTTTCACACCCATGTTCATGCAGATAAGCCTAGATCCCTGTTATTACTACTATAAATAGAAGTCTTGGGTGCAATGGTTAAACTGCAATACTGCAGCAAAAAAAGACTGAAGGCAAAAGGAAAAGGGAACAGTAGAGAATGAGATGGTTGGATGGTGTCATAGATGCAACCAACATGGATTTGACCAGTCTCCACGAGGCAGTGGAAGACAGGAGGGCATGGAGTGCTCTGGTCCATGGGGTCAAGAAGAGGTGGGGGCAATCTGTAGCCTGCTTAATAATCAAATTGTAAACCACCTGTAAAGTGCTTTAAAAGTGGTGTAGAAGTATATTACACACCATGGGTCAGCATACAAGCCGAACACTTCACTTTGCTTGATAATAACCTATGCAACCCTTCCCAATCTGAGCCTTTTTTGAACCTTTTTCTGATTGTCTTATATTTAAGCAACACACTGTAGCGTTATGGATTCAGCGGACACAGAGTTTTGGGGTGCAATCATTTATGGTCCTCAGGCAGCGTTCCTGGCTGGAGGGTCTGTGTGTTTCTCTGTGTCTTCATCGCGTGCGTATGCACTGTATGCTGTATGCGGTGTGTGAGTGTGTGAGTATGTGGGTGGGTGTGGGTGTATGATGATACTGCCTGAGAGACCGGTCTTTATTGATAAGAGCAGAACAATAGACAGAGGAAAGACATTCCATCAGTGGCAGGGAAATGCACGCCTATCTGGAGAACCATATTGCTTGTTACTGATGAGGACCAAGGGAAGGAAGCTGTGGGGCCACGGGTCACAGAGCAGATGGCCCTGATGTGTCCTGATATCCTGTTTCCCTCTGGCCTTGCCATCCTGTTTACTGCCTCCTTGAGCTTAGCTCAGCACATCGGTACCTACTGGCCCTAGGACTTCTGGGAATCCGGGCATCACAGCTTCCTTGTGCATGTGCCACTTTGAGGTTGAGATATGGAGGAATGGAATCACCACAACACACATGAGTCTGGGGGAAATTGTATCTGAGCATGCACTCACTTATCTCTGTCCATTAAGCCAACAGGTTTGGGAAAGGCTTAACTTTGCAACGCATGATGCTTCTTCCTGTTGGTCTGCTAAAACTTGTACACCCAGGCATCTGATGCATCAGTGAAATTGGAGGAAGGGGGAACAGCTGTCAAAGAACTGTACCAACAGGGGGGAAACTAAGGAGTCTTTCTTTTGGTCAGCCTTTCCATCACCTCGAAACATTTGTTGAAGAGAAATGTCAGAAGGTTTTTGACATAGTAGCTCAGGGGTCAGTAGACAGAGGCCACCTTCAACAGATAAGGAGTTTATTGATCAGACAAGGAAGCAAAGCAGGCAGCTGGGAGGAATATGGGTTAGACAAGAGTGGGCTGGGGGCCCTTTGGCTAAAGTCTAGGTTGAGAAAGAATATCCGCTCCAGAAAAGACGTGAAAAGCATCAGACAGCTTTCAGCTCCAAGCATCCTCTGAGAGCTGCAGACCCATACACTTTTTAAAATTCAAGAAGGGGATACAAATGCTTATAGTGCCTCTCATTATGGGGCTGATTGGAGAGTCCATGGAATCTTGACGTTGGAAGGGGCTGAAAAAGTCCAAACCCCTGCTGAAGACCAGGAATGCAGATTGAAGGAGATCTTCCAGGTGGTTGTCTAAACTTCTCTCGAATGCCTCTCATGTTGGAACGCTCACCACCTCTCGGAGTCACTGGTTCCATTTTCATGCTGCTCTAACAGTCAGGACATTTCACCTGATATGAAACTAAAATCTGACTTCCTGTACCTTGAGCTCATTATTGTGTGTCCTGCACTCTGGGATGATCTAGAGCACGCCTGCCCAACAGGTAGACCACGGGCTACTGGTAGCCCTTGAAGGGTTCAAAAGTAGCCCACCAGCCATCAATAAAAAAAGTGAGGGGATAACTTCTCCACCACTCCCTTCCCCATCCCAAGGACTACCACTGCCCCAGCAAAGTTCTGGGTCTGCCAGCCCACTGTCTCAGCTGAGTGGGGGAGTTCAATAGCCATGGAACCATCTCCCAAGTGAGTTGCGCCTTGCACAGTCCCTGCCAGCCTTCAAAAAAGCTTTAAAGACCTTGCTTTTTCGGGAGGCGTTTGGTGATTGTTAAGTTTTTTTTAAACCTGTTCTGCTCGTCCTGCCATCTTGCCTTTTCATTATTGATTTTTATGTTTATATTGATTATACTGATTTTATTGATTTTACTGTGATGCCTTATACAATTTTGTTTACTGCCTGTTTTCTATTGTAAACCACCCGGAGTTCCTTTTGGAAGACGGGCGGTATATAAGCTCCTAAATAAATAAATAAATAAATAAATGGTGCATTGAAATCTGTTCCCTCCAGGGCAGATTAATTGGTTTTCAATTGGTTTCCTATGGGAAACCGCTGCTCTACTTACAAAAGTTTTTACTTAGGAGCATGTGCTCGGAACAGACAAAATTCATAAGTAGAGGTTTTAGTGTAGTAGCCCTCAGGCACTTTCGTCTGGAAAAAGTAGACCTCGGCCTGTTCGCAGTTGGACAGCTCTGATCTAGACAGATCCTGTTCCTCCTCTGTAGGACTACCTTTCAAGCATTTGAAAAGTGCTCTCCTGTCTCCCCTCAGTCTCCTTTTCTCAAGGCCAAACATGATGAGTTCTTTCAGTCTTCCCTCATAAGGCTTGGTTTCCAGTCCCTCATCAACCACATTGCCCTCCTCTGGACTTGTTTTCAGCGGCGTAGCTAGGGTCTTCAGCGCTCGGTGACAAAGTCAGTTTTCATGCCCCCCAAAGGGACAGGGAGACGCTAAGGTGCCACATAGGAGGCGGCCGTGGTAGCCAGGGAGCCTTCCACACCAGCCCTGGTAGGTCACCTGCAACACACTTTCCCATGACTCCTGGGCAGGGAGCTATTTGGCACTCAATTTGGTGTCCCCAGATGGTGTACCCAAGGAGAGATGTCCCCCCTTGCCCCCTCCCATAGCTACGCCACTGCTTGTTCCAATTTGTCAGCATCCTTCTTAAAGGCAGTGTCTGGAACTGGACATAGTGCTCTTAGATTAGGCCGAACCAGTATGAACAACTACTTCATGGGATTTGGAGACTATATGCAGCCTTTTTTGTAGCCACATCACCCTGTAGGCTCTGCCTGTGATCTATGATAATCAAAGCTCTTTCTCACTCATAGTATTGTTGAGCAAGGTGTCTCCCATCTTGTAACTGTGTGCTGACTTCTATTTCTAGATGCAGTACTTTGCATTTATCCTCATTGAATTTCATTCTGTTGTTTTCAGTCCAGTACTCAAGCCTATCCAGAACACAGCCAAACAACCCAAAAAAAACTCACAACAGCTATCCTACCTGGATCCTTTCTGAACTTTGTTTCTCTTACAGCTATTCCATCCAATTTTCTGTCAAGACTGGGACTCAGGACAACAAAGCACATGCTTCTTCACTTATGGAAGCACATGGGAATTCATCAGAGTGAAAGCCAATCTGGAAATAAGGAGGAATTTCATGACAGTGAGAGCCATTAAACAGTGGAACAGCCTGCCTCCCGATGTTGTGGGTAGCCCATTGCTGGAGGTTTTCAAAAAATGATTGGACCCTTATCTGTCCGGGATGGTATGAGGTCTCCTGCCTTGGGCAGGGTGTTGGACTAGGAGACCTCCAAGGCCCCTTCCAACCCTACGTTGGCTCTATGCTTCTATGATTCTATTGCAGAAGATTCTGTCCCAAGTCACACTTATAGTAAAAGGGTTAATCAAAGTAAGACCCCATGACCAATTTAATCCCTATTGATTTCACTTGGTCCACCCTAAGCTGGACAGAAAGTACAGCCCACCCACCCCCCAACCCCAATACTCTGGCTGTGGCGGATCAGAAAAGGGCAGAACTCTCTTACACTGCTACAGCCCCCTTTCTCTGTTGGACAGTGGAATGGATCACCACCACAGAAGATGGGCAGTGTTCAGTTGGAGGATCTCAAGCAGAGATGGGATAGCAGTCTTCCAGGGATGGAGGAGATGTGGAATTCTTGTATTAGCAGTGGTTGGACGAGATTATCCTTTGGGTCTCTTCCCGCTTTCTAAATCCATGATGCTGTGATTCTGCTTAGCCATTGTTAATTGTGGCTTGTTATAGTATGCAAAGGCCAAACGGCTTGCTTGTGCAACTCTAAAGGTCTCCACTGTCTATTCTTGAGCATAGCACTGCACACAAAAGAAATGGTGGAGCCTTCTCCATCTCTACTCCCAGACATTGGAACTCTCTTCCACGGGAAGCCAGGCTGGTTTCATCTTTGATGTCCTTCCAGAAACAGCCAAGACCTTTTCTCTTCAGCCAGGCTTTTCTATTTGAAATTTGCAAACGGCACCAAACTTGGTGGAATCGCTATGACCATGGACGGCTAAATTCAAAAAAATATGGATAGGCTTGAGCACTCGGCTGGAAACAACAGAATGAAATTTGAAAGGGATCAGTGCAACGTTCTACACCAAGGAGAAAATAAACCAAAGGCACAGTTATAAGATGGGGAATACTTACCTCAGTAGTACTCTGAGTGAGAAGGGTCTGAGAACTGTTGTAGATCATAAGCTGAATATGAACCAACAGTAATATGGGGTTGCAAAAAAGGCAAGTGGGATTTTAAGATAATTTAGCAGACATATAGGGCCTTTTCACACGACCCCTAAGATCCGCTGACCACTTAAATTCGGACGAGAAATTTTAGGGGTTTGTCGCTGTTCCTGCATTCCCACCCCCTCCGCACCCCTGGCTGCTGGTTGCATGAGAGGAGGGAGAAAAAAAGGAAGAAAAGAATGCCGCTCACCTCCGTTCTGCTGTCCCGGCACTGCATTCAGATCTCTTAAAGGGGCGGGGGGGGGGGCAAAAAAAGAACAAACAGAAGCAAGGAAAGCCCGGCAGTGACTACTGTTATATCTGCATCAGGGATTTTCACCCTCCGAGAGCAGGTACATGAAAAGTGCGCTGGGATGCGCTTAGGTGGGCGTGGTCTAACTTAATTATCTGTAAACTCCGGAGCTGGTGGGGAAATAATTTTAAGCTCCGGAGCTGGGAGCCATTTGCCGCGGAGTTTAGGGGTCGTGTGAAAAGGCCTATAGTCTCCAAAATTCATGAGGTACCAGCCCCCTTCTATTTGGCACTGGTTAGGCCTCATCTAGACTACTGTGTCCAGTTCTGGACCTCAGACTTGAAGAAGGATGCCAATGAAGTGGAGCAACATCAGAGGAGAGCAGCAAGGAACAACAGGGAACTGGAAACCAACTCCTAGGAGGAAAAATCTGAAAGAACTGGGAATGTTTAGCCTTGGGAAGAGATGACTGAGGTCAGGTATGATAGTGATCTTCAAATACTTAGGGCCTTTTTACACGACCCCTAAGATCCACTGGCCACTTAAATTCGGACCAGAGATCTTAGGGGTTCGTTGCTCTTCCTCTGTCCCCACCCCCCTCCGCACTTCCTGGTTGCTGGCTGCCTGAGGGAGGGAGAAAAAGAGAAAGAAAAGCATGCCACTCACCTCGTTCTGCCTCTCGTCTCTGTAAGGCCATCAAGTCCAACCCACTCGTCTCTGTAAAAGTAGCTCTTAAAGGGGCGGGAGCCAAAAAGCAGCAAACAGAAGTGAGGAGAGCCCCGCACTCACTATCGTTGCACCGCATCAAAGATTTTTCACCTCCAAAGAGAAGGTACAAGAAAAGTGTGCTGGGTCGCGCTAAAGTGGGCGGGGTCGCACTTAATTGTCTGCAAACTCCGGAGCTGGTGGGGAAACATTTTTAAACTCCGGAGCTTGCAGCCATTTGCAGCGGAGCTTAGGGGTCATGTATAAACGCCTTTAGAAGACTGCCATACAGGGGTGGGGCAGGATCTGTTCTCAATGAACTGTTAGAGCAGTATGACGATGGAATCTTCCAGCACTAGGCTCATTGAAAACTGGACAGCCGTCTGTTAGATCTGTTTTGATTTGAACTCCTATTTTTAGTGCAGTGGTTAAATGCCTGTACAGCAGGCAAAACTGTGCTCACGACCTGGACTTCAATCCCAGGTAGCAGGCTCATGGTTAACTCAGCCTTCCATCCTTCCGAGGTCAGTAAAATGAATACCCAGCTTGCTTGGGGGGGGGGGGCAATGTGCAGCCTCTGCCTTACTATAATTAAAATTGTAAACCCACAGACTACTTGAAGTGGTATGGGGCAGTATATAAGCAGAACACTTTCCTTTTTGGTTTGAGGGGATTGGACTCCATGATCTTGTAGGCCCCTTCCAACTCAATTATTCCATGATTCGCTGACGCCTTTCAACTCAGTTGTAGCTGCGACAATATGGACGTTTCTTTTTCTAGGTTGCTTTCCCCTTATATTTTTTTAACAGTTCAGGAGAGGAACACGGGACTTAAAAAGGTTATTTTCTCACAGAACAGTCCAGCCTGTTGAATTATTGAGGTTAATGGAGGTGGGTCTTCTCGTGCTCGAGGTGAACTTGGTGCTGTCTTATCATACCTGACAAAACATATATATTGGGAGCCTGAGATTCTATGGCTTTCCCCGGCATTCAATTATTCAAGAGCTGCCCTTACCATTTAGGTTAGAGAACTGATGATTGCCAGTCTCTGTAGATTTCAGAGCCCTTGTTCCTTCTCGGTAAATCAGAACAGGGAATCATTATGCCTTGGTGATGTGGGGTGTTGCATTTTTTAAATGGCATGGAAGTGCTGGAACCGCTGGAGATTTCCACTCAACAACCTACTTTTGGGAATAGATACAACTACCCTGGTCCTGTGTTTTAAACTCCAGCTCCCAGAATTCCCCCACCAGTATGGCCAATGATTCTGTGAGCTGAACTCCAAGGAAGTCCAATCAGATGAAGTAATATAGGGTGGTAAAACCTTTCGTGTGCTTGAAAACAATCTTAGGATCTTATCTCAGAACTGCAGAGCTGAAAGAGATTCTGTGGTTCAACCACCCCGGTCCTGATCAAGCTAGCACAGCAGAGAGGGGCACCTAAGTCCAAAAAGGGGTGCCCTTGAATGTTGTATACAGTAGGACACCGGTATCGGCTGGGGATTGGTTCCAGGCCTTCCCGTGGATAATGAAAACCGTGGATAAGAGAGAACGCCTGTCCACCCACCCCCACCCCCAAATCGCTGTTTCCTGACAGTAGCTTGCTTTATGACTGTTATTTTGAGACAGTAGCTTGCTTTATGGCTGCTGTTTCTGATAGTAGCTTGCTTTACAGATGCTATTTGTGACAATAGCTTGCTTTACAGCTTCTG
The DNA here is from genome assembly GCA_037367245.1 of Phrynocephalus guinanensis. NCBI lineage: Eukaryota > Metazoa > Chordata > Lepidosauria > Squamata > Agamidae > Phrynocephalus > Phrynocephalus guinanensis. The sequence goes on from CM074736.1 coordinate 128,897,761, forward strand.
TTTGTGACAATAGCTTGCTTTGTGGCTGCTGGCCTATTTAAATTTTTTCCTCTGCCAACTGTCGGTAACTGAATCATTGGATAATGAATCAGTGGATACGGGGGTCCCACTGTATAGGGCTGCAGCAAACTCCAGAAAATGAGACCACAGACTGTGCTCTCACAGATACTGGGATCCTACAGGAGTGGCCAGATCAAAGGAAGTTAGGCTATCAATCTGTTGTGCCTTGGTCAAATCCTTGTCGGAAGCACTGTGTCCGGTTCACAGCACCAGAGTTTAAGCTGGACGTCAATGAGTGGAACCTGTCCAGCTGAGAGTGGCCAAGACGATGAAGGGTCTGGAAACAAAGTCCCAAGAGGAACACTTGAGAGAGCTGTGTATATATATCCTGGGGGAAGAAAGAAGACTGAGAGGTAGTATCTGAATACAGTAGTCCCCCGCCATTTCGCGGCTCATATACTGCGGTCCCAGTATATCGCAGGGACGCAGTATATGCAAGGCAAGCCCCCCTGGGAGGTAAGTTGCTTGGGCCTGAGGCCTCCTGCACTTACCCCAGGCCTGGCTGTGCCCCAGACAGGCCTCCAAATGGCTTCCTGGGCCTGTCGGAAGCCCCAGAATTGGTTTCCGGCGAGCTGGTAGTCATTTCCAAAAAAAAACCGGAAGTGACTTCCGGGTTGCCGGAAAGCACTTCTGGGGCCTCCAACGGGCCCAGGAAGCCCGTCGGAGGCCTGTTCGGGGCAGTGCCAGACCTCAGGTAAGTGTAGAAGGCCCCATAGGGGCTCCCAGTCCTGACCCAACCCAGCATCCATATATCACGGATTTTCAATTATCACGGGCCAGGTCGAGTCCCTAACTCCTGCGATAGACCAGGGATTACTATATCTGAAGGCTCGTCACATGGGAGTTGGAACACATTTATTTGCCATTCCTTCTGACAGTATGAGCTGAGCTACTGGATTCAAATAGGGAAGGGGATTTTAAGTCAAGAAATAACTCCCTGATGGTAAGAGCTGTTCGATTTACCTTGAAAATGGTGGGTTCCTCTTTATTAGAGATTTCAACTCAGAGGTTGAGTTGCCATTTAGGGAGGATGTCTCTCTATGGCAGGGGGTTGGACTACATAAGCACCAAGGTCCCTTCCAGCTCAACAATTTTATAATTCTGTGATCCTGTAAGAATAAGGTGGATCTGATCTCCCCAGCGCTCCTGTAATGCTGTCACTATAGTGTTGCACCAGACTTCAGTTAGGTGTGCAACGAAGAAGTGATAGATCCAGCTCATGTTCCTAACTTCATCTTTTGTCACACCTCTCCTCATGAAGGTAGCAGCTGCTTTAGATGGATGATTACTGAGCTGGGTCACCTCCCTTATGAGGAAAGGCTAAAACATTTGGGGCTCTTTCGTCTGGAAAAAAAGGCACCTGAGGGGGGATATGATTGAGAGTACAAAATTATGCAGGGCGTGAGTAAAGTGGATAGAGGGACACTCTTCTCCCTCTCACAAAATACCAAAACTAGGGGACATCCACTCAAACTGTGGGTTGGGAGAGTAAGAACAGACAAAAGAAAGTATTTTTGTGTTGTTAGTCTGGGGAACTCCCTGCCACAAGAGGTGGTGATGGCATCTAGCATGGATGCCTTCAAAAGAGGATTGGACAGATTCCTGGAGGAGAAATCCATCACTGGTTGGTTACAAACCATGATGGAGATGTGTAATCTCCAGGCTTAAAACCGGGGCACTTCAAGGGCCAGATGCAGGGGAGTAGTATCAGGAGACAGAGATCTAGTCTCATGTGCTCCCAGAGGCATCTGGTGGGGCCACTGTGAGATACAGGAAGCTGGACTAGAGGGGCCGTTGGCCTGATCCAGCACGGCTCTTCTTATGTTCTTATGATGTTAGAATAGCAATTTATAACAGAAGAAGGCTTGGCAGAGAAGATGAGACCACTTCTTTGAGAATGCTGCTTCTCTGATCTTCAAACGAACATTGGGGGGTAAGCTGCTGATTCATTAACAGACACACCGCACACCAAATGACGTGAGGTTGCCATCTCCTGGACGGCACTGAATTTGGCTCAAAGACAAGTGTTTTGTTTACAAGAAGTTGCATCAGGTTCAAGAAACAGATGAAAACATCACAGTGCTTTCATACGGTTCTGTTCTGACATGATTGTGGGTACATTTTAGCGGTCTTGAAAAAAAAAAAGAAACAACATGCCCCAAATCCTAAAGGATCTTTTAAGCCTTATCAAAAAGCTAATGCACATAGAGAACAAGACTCTTTCTTTGGTGGATGAAATGCAATGTATTTTGGAACACCTATTCTTTCATAAGTTACACAATGGGTAAGAATCAGGGCACCCACTATCTTGTGGTGGAACAGGAGAGAACTCCCTGGAAGAATAAGCGCTTTGATTGAGGGTTTTTTTTTTAAATAAAGATTTCATGCTACTAATTTATAATTTCAAGATACACAATAAAAAGGGAGTTCAGAATGAATGCAACTAAGTATTTGAAAGACTCATACAGAGGAGAGGCAGGATCCGTTCTTGGTCGTCCCAGAGTGAATGACACAGAACAATGGCCTCAAGTAGTTCCAATTGTTATCTGGAAGTTGAGTCATGGCAATTGGACTTCTTTTCTTGTGAGATCGGAACATTTCACTACTCATCCAAATAGTTTCATCATTTTGAGGGAAGATGGTGTGAGGCCTCCAATTTACAGGTCACCTTGGTTTCACACCACCCTGGTCTGAATAGGCTTATTAGGTGGACACACATGAATGGTTTCTCTAACTCATCTCTCAAATAAATCACACATCTTCTCTAATATGTATACATCCTGGAAACTGAGTGAGTGTTCTCTGTCCTTCAAGAGAAAGTACACCGCTGATTCTGGTCCTGAGCTGTTGAGCCTCCTGTGCTGGACCATCCTCCTGTTTAAGTGGCTGTTTGGTTTCTCCATTGTAGACACACTCCTCACTGCACTGGACCACATATACTATATTTCTCCTCTTGTGTTTTGATGTTGGGTCTTTTGGGTGGATGAGTCTTTGCCTTAGTATGTTTGTGGGTTTAAAGTAAAACAGGTATGTGTTGTGGTGTACTTTAACAAAAATGAATCAAATCCATGGCATCAGGTTCCAAAATGGATTTTTCATTGGTTGATTTGACATAGAACAACCCTTCTGGTATTTTATTTTAGGAGCTTTGATGTGCGGACCATTTCCCACATTGCAAATACAGTAGGACCCCAGTATCTGCTGAAGATTGGTTCCAAGCCTTCTCGTGGATAATGAAAGAGAATGCCAAAATGTCCCCAAAACTGCTGTTTTGTGATAGTAACTTGCTTTACAGCTGCTGTTTTGCAACAGTAGCTTGCTTTACAGCTGCTCTTTGTGATGGTAGCTTGCTTTACAGCTGCTGTTTTATGACAGTAGCTTGCTTTGCAGCTGCTGAGTTATTTATTTATTTATTTTCCTCTGCCAACCGTGGATAACTGAATCAGTGGATAATGAATCAGTGGATACGGGAGTCCTGCTGTATTCTGTGTTTTGGTGCAAAATATTTAAGGGTAGTTTGGTACTGAATGGGCTGTTCAAGAGCCATTAGGTATACACTGCAGTTTAACCACTGTGTCATCAGGAAGAGATGGGTTGACATTATAAACAGTGGTTCTCAACCTTCCTAATGCCGTGACCCTTTAATACAGTTCCTCATGTTGTGTGACCCCTTGCCCTGTTCGGAAGAGGCCACAAGCCCTCTTTGGCAGGCCACTGTCACAGGTGCCATAGAGAACTTCCCTCTATACAGGCACCCTCAACCAATCGCAGTCTCTGGTGCCATTGACTGACATCCCCTCCAACCTATCAAACTGTAACTCACTCACTCCCCCCTTCCTCCTCCAGACCCATACCATTTGTGCCTTTTTCTTCACTGGCTCATGGCGACCCCTGTGAAATGGTCGTTTGACCCCCAGGTTGAGAACCACTGGTATAAAGGAAGCCACAGGCTTGGGTTAAACCTGAGCATGGCTGTTGAAGACACAACATTTAGGAGGTCACTCGCGCATAGGGTATCCATACACCAGCACTCAGCAGCAACTTGACATCACATAACGACAACAAGACACACACACACCCCTCAGAGCCAGCCATTTAGAAAGCATAACATTCTGGAAAATAGCAGAGGTTCCTCTGGAGACTGAGGAGAGGCAGCTGCTCTCCGCTGTGTCCTCCACCACCTAAGATGACTACCTCACTTCCCCTCATGGTGGGACTGCCCCTGTTCCAGAGCAGCTTGCATCCTCTCTGCCCGTCTCTTCTGCCGTTTGCGCCAAATAAATTTCATCTGACTCTGTCAGGGTTGTGTTATCATAAATTAGCTACCCCGGCTTTCTTTTGTTGTTCAGCATCAGAGCCAAGATACGGAACCCCTACTGAGAACAGCCAAAGGGGTCTCTGTGAATCACATTAGCCAGGGGACAGCATGTTCATTTTCCAGAACAAACACAAGATGGCAATTAGATGTGCTTTGCAAATGAAAATGCCATTAAGTCCAGGACCGTCGTGCCCTAACGAGAAAAGAGGTTTGGGGCAGAGGACACGGGATAGGCAACCGCCCATTATTATTCCATTCAAAGCCTTCTTTAGAGCCTGCAAAAGTCAATATGCATCTGAAGAAGCCGCCGTAATAGGGAGGACAAAGTCGCTTTGGTAGGGAATAATCTACATTAGGCGACATCTTTGCTGTCATTTTGCCCAGGGACAGAACAAAATGCAGAAGCTGGTGCCAATGAATGCAGTGTTGAGCTGTCTTCACGTCCTCTTCTATAACCAGCCTCCAGATGCCTGTCAGAGGTGATGGGTGCCTTGCCTGCAGCTTGAAAGGAAGATGCATGGCTCTTCATGGCGAGGACCTTGGATAAGCTACCTTGAGCTATGCTGCGCTTCCTTTCAGTGGAAAGTAAGGGAAACAGCAACCCAGGAATAAATTGGGTTGTGAGTGGATCCATCCTTCTGAAACTCAAACTGTGTTCACATGGCCCACAAGTTGCTGGAGTGTCCCTCTTAGAATCTGGATCGTTATTTTCTGTTCACAGGACACACAGTGGAATGTAGTGCAAATCACAACTTTTCCTCCCCAACAAGCCAAAAGATAAGAACATAAGAACATAAGAAGAGCCGTCCTGGATCAGGCTAAAGGCCCATCTGGTCCAGCTTCCTGTATCTCACAGTGGCCCCACCAAATGCCTCTGGGAGTGCATGAGACTTGATATCTGTCTCCTGATAGCACTCCCCTGGATCTGGCCCTGGAAGTACCCCGGTTTGAAGCCTGGAGATTACACATCTCCATCATGGTTTGTAACCTGTGATGGACTTTTCCTATAGGAATCTGTCCAATCCCCTTTTGAAGGCATCCAGGCCAGATGCCATCTCCACATCATGTGGCAGGGAGTTCCACAGACGAACAACACGCTGGGTAAAACAAATATATTTTCTTTTTTCTGTTCTCAATCTCCCAGCCCTCAATTTGAGTGGATGTCCCCTAGTTCTGGTATTTTGTGAGAGGGAGAAGAGCTTCCCTCTATCCACTTTACTCATGTCCTGCATTATTTTGTATGTCTCAATCATATCCCCCCAGGCGCTTTTTTTCCAGACTAAAGAGCCTTTCCTCATAAGGGAGGTCTCCCAGGCCAGTAATCATTTTAGTTGCTCTCTTCTGCACCTTTTCCAGTTCCACTATGTCTTTTTTGAGACGCAGTGACCAGAATTGTACACAACACTCCAGGCGCGGCCTTACTATCATTTGTACAATGGTATTATAATGATGGCTATACAATGGCATTATAATGTATATAATCAGCGACATTTTAAATCTGCAAAACCTCCCCCCCCCCCGGATTAATTTTGGGTCCCGCATGTGAACTTCTTGTCAGAAAGACTTCCTGAGAATGCTTCCACTTTGGTGGAGGAATCATGTCCCAATTTCTCTAAGGAAATTAGGAAGCCTCTGTTTACTGGTGGAGTACAATTATAAAAGTATCTAAAAAAACTCATTCTAGGTGACGAAAGGCATCATTTACCAGCCAGACTATCCTGGTCTGAATCATGGTGGTTGGGTTTAACAGTTGCTTTTGAGGTACCCTATGTCATTGGGTGATCCTTACGTCTATAGGGAAAGATCAACCACATTATACAGTATCTCAAGTGACCCCACCTGGCTCTTATTGCCCGTTAAAGGGAAAGAAGAAAAGGAAAGAACAAGAGCCTTTTCACACGAACCCTAAGATCCGCTGGCCACTTAGGGCCTTTTCACACGACCCCTAAGATCCGCTGGCAACTTAAATTCGGACCAGAGATCTTAGGGGGTTGTCGCTGTTCCTGCGTTCTCACCCCCTCCGCACCCCTGGCTGCGTGAGGGGAGGGAGGAAAAAAAGGAAGAAAAGAATGCCGCTCACCTCCGTTCTGCCGTCCCGGCACTGCATTCAGATCTCTTAAAGGGGCGGGGGGGGGCAAAAAAAGAACAAACAGAAGCAAGGAGAGCCGGGCAGTCACTACGTTATATCTGCATCAGAGATTTTCACCCTCCGAGAGCAGGTACCTGAAAAGTGCGCTGGGACGCGCTTAGGTGGGCGTGGTCACACTTAATTATCTGTAAACTCCGGAGCTGGTGGGGAAACAATTTTAAGCTCCGGAGCTGGGAGCCATTTGCGGCGGAGTTTAGGGGTCGTGTACAAAGGGTCCAACAAAACAACACTCCTCCTCATCTCCTCCATTTTTTACTTAAGCCACTTCACAATCATGGAACTATAATCTTCCTTCTGCTCCTTCATGAAGAGGAAGAGAGAGGAAGATTTCAACTGATTTCACATCAGCGTTATCTAGGGGTTAGGGGAAAAATCTTTGCTTCCTCTCTCTTAACCTCCTTCCCAGGGGTGATTCCCAATATTGTGAAGTGACTTAAGCAATGGTGCAGCTTAGATCATCTGCTATGATTTGATCATGGCAACCACACCTGCTGGAGCCAAACCAAAATGGAGCACTCATGCTCAAACCAAAGAGGATAGCAGCCCCTGACAGAGACCCAACAAGCTGCTTTGTGATGGCCCACAGTCGCTGGGAAAATGAGTGAAAAGGCCTCCTTGGAACTGATAATGTTTCCAGCTGAGACAAAAACATTCCAGAGTGATAAGAAAGAGCCACCATGATTTCCTTTTTCAGAGTTCATGCACAGTTCTCTAGAAATGGTGGGAAAGCTGGGGAAGAATCCAAATGACAATAAGCAAAGTAGCTGAAGAAATCCTGGTTGCCCACCCAGAAGGGTTGGTCAAAATGGTCGGATGCTGCCACCATTCTCATTAGGGCTCGTGAAGGCTCACATGGTCTGCAACATTGCAGGACAGGTGAAACTCAAAAAAAATTAGAATATTGTGCAAAAGTTAATTTTTTTCTTTTTCTTTTTTAATTTTTTTCTGAATGTTTCTGGGCTTTTTCCAGGCCTTCACGTCTCTAATCACACCATTGGGAGCAAGGCAGAGAAATAGAGCACCACTATAGAGATATCCTCTTGGAGGAGGTTAAAAAGCACCCCAGCCGGCTTCCTGGGAAAGGCCTGTTGGCAAGCATTGAACCCCATCTGTGCGGGGAAACCCCAGATGAGAGGACAATGGATCCCATGGGGCCTCATGCACAGGAAGCCAGGCTTGCTCTTATCTCTTCCCCCACATTAGCCAGCAAGGCCATGAGATGGTATACAGGAAATAGCAAGCTGTCTGTAAGTCATTCATCAATACCTTCCTAGCAACCAGCCCAACGACACTGCTACATCAGATAAGCCCTTCCCAGGAATTCATCAGCCTACACCATCCTGGCACTTAGACCCTCGCTCCACCTCTGATGCCCTGCCTTTGCAACTAATAAAAGAGCCTGGGACTCATGCTTGCAGAGGAAGCTGTTGCTGCATGAGGCCTGGCTTGTTGAACCCAATGATGTGCCTATGTGGAATCATTGCTACAACCACCATCATGAATCAGGAGACTTCTTGTTTCACAAGCCATCACACCAATAGAAGCAAGGCAGGGTATGGAGCACCCAAATCACAGGTCATGAGACTTCTTATTGTCAATATCCTTGGGGGGAGGGGAATCCTCATGCAGTGACAGTAAACAATCCCCAAGTCCCAGAAGCAACAGAGAGCCTGGAAAACGCCCCGTGTACAATTGAAACTCAGAAAATTAGAATATTGTGTCAAAGTTCATTTATTTCAGTAATGCTACTTTCAAGGTGAAACTAATATATGAGATAGACTCATTACATGCAAAGCGAGATCGTTCAAGCCTTGATTTGTTATAATTGTGACAATTATGGCATACAGCTTATGAAAACCCCAAATTGTCGCAATCTCAGACAATTAGAATGTTACATGAAAGTGATAAGGATTGTAAATAGAACAATATTGGACCTCTGAAAAGTATAAAGATGCATATGTACTCAGTACATGGTTTGGGCCCCTTTTGTATCAATTACTGTCTTAATGCGTCCTGGCAGGGATGCTACAGAATCAACCTGTGGCACTGCTGAGGTGTTATGGAAGACCAGGATGCTTCAATAGCGGCCTTCAGCTCCGCTGCACCCCAATAGATGGGGGTAGTCAGTTTACCAACCCCAGAAGGATGGAAACATAGAACAGTGAAATTGGAAGGAGACTACAAAGCCATTGAATTCAAGCCTCTGCTCCATGCAGGAATACAAATCAAAGGATATCTCCCAAGTGGTTATCCAAATTTCTCTTGAATGCCTCCAGTGCTGCAGTACTTACCACCTCTCAAGGTACTTTGTTCCACTGTCATGCTGCTCTAACAGGATGTTTTTCCTGATATTTAACCTACAGCCTGATGCCATTGTTGCATGTTCTGCATTCTGGGTTGATCCGGAATAAATCCTGTCCCTCCAATGCTGGAAGCATTTAAGAGAATATTAGACATCCATCCATCAGATATAGAATCACAGAATCGTAGAGTTGGAAGAGACCTCAAGGGCCATCCAGTCCAACCCCCTGCCATGCAGGAACCCCCATCACAGTATTTCCGACAGGTGGCTATCCAGCCTCTGGTTAAAAGCCTCCAAAGAAGGAGACTCCACCACCCTCCTTCGTGGCAGCATATTCCACCGCCGAACAGATCTAACCATCATGAAGTCCTTCCTAATGTCCAAATGGAATGTCTTTTCCTGTAGTTTGAAACCATTGCCCCGAGTCCTAGTCTCTGAAGCCATAGAAAACAAACCATGGAAAGCAAACCTGTTCCCTCTTCTGGATGCTGATATCCTTTGATTTGGAGTCCTGTACTAAGCAGGGGGTTGGACTTGATGGCCTTGCAGGCCCCTTCCACCTCTACGGTTCCATGATTCTATGATCCTTTGGATGGCAGCCTTTCAATTCTTTGAAAAGTGGTACCCTATCACCCCTCAGTCTTCTTTTCCCAAGGCTAAACATGCCCAGTTCTTTCAGTCTTTCCTCATTGGGCTTGGTTCTTAAGGTGTGGTACAACCAGCTCTGTGCCTGGGGCCATTTTAAAATAAAATGTTGCAGTGATAATAGGAATAGTAATAATAGCTAGAACACAAAAGCAACTGGTCGTGCTAAAGGGTGGTGTGTTCCCAGCTTTTATTGATACTTTCCCTTGGCATAATATATTCCTCTGCAAAAATTAAAATAGTTGAGAGGTTAAAGGAGTTAAGTTCTGGACCCTGTTCCACCAGAGTAACTTATGCTTAGGAACCAAGCCACAATATCTTCAATAAATTTGTTTATTGCCTCCTTCCACCACCACCCTCCCCACACAGAGTACACTTCGCAGGTTTTATTGTAGATGGCTGCCCTCTAATGGCTATAGGGATAAATTATGTCATTCCAAGACAATTTTTCACCGAAAACAAGGAAAAGGCTGTGTTGTCCTTAAGATTCCACAAATGTAAGATAGCTTTTATTGGTCCATTTAAAAAAAGCAAAGAAATTGTAAGCTTTTGTGGGAATTTCCCCTTCCTCAGGCTAAGCACCACCGCTTCATGGAGAGTGCAGAAAAAATTGTAGAAAAGAGTTAGAATCATAGAATCATAGAATCATAGAGTTGGAAGAGACCTCAATGGCCATCCAGTCCAACCCCCTGCCATGCAGGAGTTGAAAATTGATGGTAGGCTCTGAAGTACCACTCCTTGGCTGTGTGGTTGGAATTTTCACAACCCACTCTTAAGACCAAAAAGTCGCCAATAATTTGGGTTGCCCCATCTCTCCGTGATATTCACAATGATAAACACAACCATGCTTTCTTGGCTGTTGGGCTGGGCAGAAAGCGACACACACACACACACAGCAGCCCCTAGCACAAGTTAGGGGCTATAATTTCATTAGTTCACCAGGTAGAACAAGACAGAATGCCTCCTCCCAATGAGAACTGCCCGCAATACCCAGTCTTTTCAGGCAGGGTGTCTGAGGGCACCTATGCCAAGAGAGGTCCAAAAAATGAAGACAAGGAATTGTGTCTTCTCCACGGTTGCCCCACGGTTATGGAACAACCTTCCACCACACATCCACCTGGCCCCCTCTCTTGGTGCTTTCAAACAAGTCTTAAAGACCTAGATATTTAGGCAGGTATTTCCTATGCGACCACAACATCCCTTGATAGACCCACTTCTCTGCCCAACATGGTTTCTTTGATAGTACTCTTTTGAAACTGTAATTTGTATTTTAATGAAGTTATGTTTTTGTGGTTTTTGTGGGTTTTTTGTTCATTTTAATTGTCTTGTTAATATTGTTGTAAACCGCCTAGAGTGGCCTTGTTGCCAAAAGTACAATAACCAATCAATCAATCAATAGAAGCAGCCCATTGGAGCTAAATTCAAGTCAGATAAAGGTTTTTACCTGGACAGCAATTTACATCCGTACCCCGGCTATTTCTGCTTTAGGTGAATAATCCACATGGTCACCTATGCTGTCATGTAAACAGTGCTATAGGCATCTATCTCTCAAAAAAGAAGTCCAGTAGCCATGACTCAACTCCCAGAGTGCTATAGGCAGCCATTAAGGGCATCTTTTCTAGTCCAGACACATGCTTTCATGTCTGACTGACCTATAGTGACCCTAACAGGGCTTTCAAGGTAACTGAGAATATTTGAGGAATGGCTTTACATGTTGCACCAGCACACCTTCCAGTTTGTGAGTTCAATAGCCAAGTAGGGGGATTTAAACTCAGATCTCCTGAATCCTAGTTCTATCCACCATAGTGGGTGATTAGTCCAAGACAATATTCAGGACACGCCGTCAACTCAACTCAGTCTGATGGCAGTCTGATTGTGGGATTTTTAAATATACGATGCTCAGAAAGAGTCTCCCATTCCCTTCTTCTGGGGACACATCCGGGAATACAAGGCTTCCCAAAAGCTATACAGTATAAGCTACCTCTTCTCATAGGACAGACATGTCCAAAGTCCAGCCCGGGGGCCAAATGCAGCCCAATTTAAAATTCTGAGTGGCCCTCAGCCTCTTCTCCCCGCCAGCTCAGCCTGTCACTCATCCCCGCCGGCCGGCCCTTCCCTGTGCTGACTAGGGATGTCAGCTTGCAGTTTTATGGTTTGCTTGCCCTCTCAGCCTCCTTCCATCCCCTCAGCCACCCATCCTGCCTACCCGCTCCTGGCTCAGTTGCTGCAGCGTCTACCCCACCTCCTTGCAAGGGAGGGCAGCATATGTGAACAGTGGTGTGTCTTGGGTGTGTGTGGGCCGATTCCTGGGCCATGCAACAGCCGCCGGGTTCATGGGCACCTGGAAACCGGAGCAATTGCAAAGTAAAAAAGCAAAGTGTTCTGCTTATATACCTCCCCATACCACTTCAAGTAGAGTCTGGGCGCTTTACAGTTTTAATTACAGTAATGCAGGCTACACATTGCCCCCCCCAGGAAGCTGGGTACTCAATTTACAGATCTCAGAAGGATGGAAGGCTGAGTCAGCCCTGAGCCGGCTACCTGGGATTGAACCCTAGGTCATGAGCAGTTTTACCTGCAGTACAGGCATTTAACCACTGTACCATGGGGCAGATGCCACGCCCTTTCTTCCCTCTTCAGGCTGAATGGTCAGCCCCCACACATTTTCACCTCACCAAATCTGGCCCTCCTTGCAAAGTTTGGACACCCCTGTCATAGGACGTGCAAGGGGGGGATCACCCCCCCCTCATACGCAGGCACTCTGAGACACTGCAGTGCACCCAAAGCTATACAGTCTTCTATTTTTATTTTTTGAATATTTTTACCCCACATTTCTCTCTGGAAAAGGACCCAAGGTGGCTTACAATAATGAGTGAACATTTAAGACATATTCAATCGCGTCTTTGAGTGGAAGGCACAGCGTGCATGTGTGTTGATGTTTGGCCAATAATTTATTTGGAGCAAAACTAAAAACCAACATGCTCTGTGCAATAGGAAATTAAGCTAGCAGGCACACCCACCAAATATTTTCTTAATGCCTTCATTGCATTGATATAATATGTTAGTTACGTTAGCTGATCAATATTCTCATTTTGCAGCCAATGAGCTCTAAAGAGACAAGCACTTGGCCTGAAGCCACTAATATATGTGATATGTGCTCATGCGTGTACGTTTTTGATCTCACTTCCATCTCTCTCTCTGGACTAGATGACTTCTAGTTTCCCTTCCAATTTTAACATTCAATGATTCTGTAAAATATTGTGTTTAAAATGGAATTCTTTACCTACACAGATAATAGCCCAGCATAAATTTGTGCACACATGCAGCACACAAAGGATGACTTAGGCCAGATATAATCCATTGGATCTGTTAAAGTGTAGTATTAACCTAATATCTGAATACCATAGCGACATATAAGGAACACTGAAAGACAGAGAACAATTTTCGTATGACAACCTCCTGATATAAAGGAGCAAAATAGGTTGCAGATTCAATTAACAACATTCAGCTGCTATAGACTCATTTCAGAAAGGAAAGTACTGGTTCTTTTGAATAGGTTTTCACTTTAATTATTCCATTTCTCATTGTCCACCACATGTTCATTAGCAGTGATAAATTGATTCACTATACACACATTTGGTGTGTACGAATACCATTTTAGCATTATTCTATATACACTGTTTTGTTTTAATGGCACAATGTTTTCTTGTTATATCTTGCACATATTATTTTAGATGGTGTTCATATGCTTTCATTCCTTGTACTCCATCCTGAAATCCGCTGCTATAATATAAGCATTTTCCAAGGAGAAAGGCAGGATACAAATATTCAAAATAAATAAATATAGCAAATGAATAAAATATATTTTTGAATAAAACCTGCATTTATTTACTTATTTATTAAATTTGTATCCTGCCCCATTACTGCAGATGCACTACTCTGGGCAGTTCACAGTCAACTAAAACAATACATATCAATAAAAATGAAACACAAAATAACAATCGTCACATCAAAAGCAGAAATATCAAATAAAAAGTTAGTACAGGCATATAAAAATGTAGAGCACCAAGGGACAGATCAAGCAGGGTTGCAAAAAAAGGCCTCTAAATTTGTTTGTTTGTTCCCCCCCACACACCTTTCTCCTTAATGACTAACCAAGGTGGCTTACATCATCAAAAGACAATTATTTAAAAGCAAAAAACAGTGAGCCTACAAAGGGTTTTAAAAGGACCAAAAATGGACAGTCTTCCCTAGAGAGACGAAATGCGACTCAAAGAGGGCTAGACTAGGTGAGCGCTGGAAACCTTACTATCTCTACAATGCAACGACTCCCTTCTTTTTTCCTTTATTGGTAGACTTGCCTCGGGTTTCAACAAAATCCTAAATTTAAAAAAAAAAGGAGGGAGTCAAAAAAAAGGCATTGCCTTACTTGTCATTCCCCTCTGCTCGTCGCTTTTTCCACCTACCTGCAACACGCTGCATTGCCTACATTTAAGGTGCCACATGTTTTGAGTGTTTTGTTTTGTTTTGTTTTTCTTTGAGGTTTTTTTTTGCCTGGACTACATTTCCCAGAATACCTTGTGGCTGGAGCCGGGAGGGAGGGAGGGAGGGAGGGGGAGGAGGAGGAGTACCCACGGGTCCAATAAAAACCACATTTCCCAGCAACCCCTTGAGCACCAGGCCGGAAGTGGGTGTCCTGAATCTTGCTCGTGGGTTCCCATCCTACACGTTCTGGATCCCAAAGAGAGACAGAAGCGAAAGAGGATGCAGAAACTGAGCGAACTGGGTTTGAGGCTCCTGATTCGGGAGAGTAGCAGATCCTCGACAGTGCTAAGGGGTGAGAAATATGTGGCCCCCTTTTTATAGCCAGATTTTGGAAACATTGCTTAAAAATACTACAGATCCCATAATCCACCACCTTCCCATGCGCGCGCGCACACACACAGACACACACACACACACACACACACCTACCTGTATCATTCCAACCTGCATCACCTAAGAGTACAGGATGCTGCATATATTTTCGGCACCTGCTCATGGGGTTGGCTTGACGTTTTGCAATCTAGCAACGTCCGTGGGTTTATTTACAAGGTTCGTCTACTTAGAAGTAAATCCCCCTTGCTTTTAAGGAGGCTTATTTCCAATTATTTGGACATGGAATTGTAGGCATGCTTTGGTTCTGCAATTTAATTTAGAATCCAGTTTGGAAGAGTCATTTTGGGAACGGGTTTACAACTCCCAAGTTCCCCGGGCAGCATGGCCAGTGGCAGTTGTGGTCGTCAAAGTAATTTTCTTGTGTGTATACAACACCGAGTAGACTAGTTTGTTTAAATGATCTTTTAACTGTATTAAAGGTTTTTATAAAGTTTTTATTTGGAAGCTAAACTTGTTAATTCTTTTGTAGAACTTTTCGGTCTGTTGACTGATATTGGTCTACCTCTCTTTAGGATTCAGAACGAAACAAGTAGGAAGGTTTTTCAAAAGAATGTGGTAATGTATAGGTTAACATACATTAATGTATAAATGTATATTAATATATGTTAATCTCACTAATATGTGCATATTACATAGGTAGATTATGAATTTGATTTATACACCCAGCCAAAGTTTGCTTGAATTCCTGCTTGGCCGTTAATCCTGATTTCGCCATTCCATCATCTCACCTAACATGGTATTTTGGCTTGTAAACTCCTGGGGGCAGAGCTTTGAGGTCTGTAAGGATTCTGCCCACTCATGGAAATGTATGCATATATTTATTTAAACGTGCCTTTGAAAAGCTTAAAGATGACAAAGTGAACGTGAAGCCCTCAAAACAACCCTTAAACCAAGAGGAAGGAACCTCTTTGCAGCCCCAAGGTTAATATAAGTTTCCAAAAAGGAAATTTCGTTTTTTAGGGGTGCCTGGCTGGGCTCTCGTGAAATGGCTCTAGGCTAGTGATTCTCAATCTTGGGTCCCCAAATGTTCTTGGACTACAATTCCCAGAAACTTTCACCATTAGCTGTGCTGACCAGGATGTCCAGGAGTTGTAGTCCAAAAACATCTGGGGACCTGAGGTTTTCAAACCAATGAGGTCAATAGAAAAAAGATGGGACCAAAGACCCACACTTATTTTACCTTGAAGCTGTTACTGCCAGCCACTTCACCTTAGAAGAGGCATTCCAATGATTTTAGAGAAGTAGACACGTATGACATAGCTTCTTCCAAATGAGTTGTCATCATTACTTCTTCCCAGATCTCATGGGTTGAACTAACCTACATTTAAGATTCCTGTTTCTATTAGGTAAAATGGTTTTGGGTCTCTTTCAGGAAGTGAAAATATAAATATGAATCGAGGGGTTCACATAGACTTTATGCTTATGACTACTTATAACCGTGTTGCTTTAATGTAATGTTGTCTATTAATGCCGTTAGATGTCCCTCAATTCCTTGTTCTCAAATACTTGAACATGTCTAAATTGTACTGGACTGAATATTATCCCGCATTACTGTAAGCCACCTTGGGTCCTTTTCCAAGGAGAAAGGCGGGGTAAAAATACTCTAAAATAAATAAATAAATCTAAGAAGCCTTCCACATGATGATATAAAGTGGAAGAGAGAAATCCAGAGACCAGGAAGGCCAGATTTCAAACCAGGGTTTCCAACTTTTGCCTTAACATCAAACATGACAAAAAGAGAAAGTGGCCCCCGCTGGTGTTTTAATTCCTATCATGATGTTGGGTGAAGCTGATGGGCATTGTAATACACTAATAACGGAAGGGCCACCGGTGCTCACCGTGGGGCAGTTCTATGAAGTTTCCCAGTGTCTCCAGTGGAGACTGGATGGGCATTTCATAACAAAGTTGGATTGATGGGAGAGAGCCAAAGTTTCGCTTGTTCTGTTCCCCCCACCCCACCCCCCAATGATTTTTTTCAAAGAGACAGTGTGGTGGAGGGGTTGGAGCAGAGGTGGGGAGATATGGGTTCAAATCACAGACGTTGGTGGGAGAATTTGAACTACGTAGGATCTGTTAGGATTAAATAAGGCCCTCCTGATGTTTTGGACCACAACTCCCAGAATTCCAAGCTTGTATTAACAATGGCAAAGGACTGTGGGATTTGTGTTCCAGAACATCTGGAGGGCTGAACTTTAGACATGCCTACAGCATCCTGATCTCACCTGGCCAAAAACACAGAGAGCTTCCTAAGGAAACAGTTACGATATCTGTTTTCTACTATTGAACCACACAGTGCCATAATGATTTTATCTGGAAATAAAGATGTCAAAAGACCGCAGGGTCTCATCCTGAAGGCAGAGTGTCTCGGATCATGCTGCTGTTGTTGTTTTTCTTTTTAGGGTTAAAACGGCTTTCAAGAAAGCTGCCTTCTAAACTTGACTGCACTTTTCAGGTTTTGCAGCCTCTGCTCCTGTGAAGTCATATGATGTGAGGAGGGTCGAAATTACCCCGCCAGAGCAAAGGAAGCTCACATTTGATACCCACAGTCTTGTGCGAGACCTAGAGGCCCATGGTGAGCAAAGAATGGGGCTGAATTTTGGCAAGATCCCATTTCCTTGATCATCTCATTTTCCATGAGCAAGGTGCTGTTTCCCTGAACATCTAATTTTCTCTGAGCAGGGATCTTTTCATTTACGGAGGAGTAACCAACTGACTCTAAGTGCCCTGCCTGGTTCTCTGACGCCTCACCAGCATAAAACATACTAGCAACTGCACTTCTTTTCTGTCTGTATTTTAGGGCATCTGGGTGTTTAGGAGATAAGTGAGAGAAGGAGAGTTAGGAACATAAGAAGAGCCATGCTGGATCAGGCCAAAAGCCCATCTAGTCCAGCTTCCCGTATCTCACAGTGACCCCACCAGATGCATCTGGGAGCGCACGAAACTAGATGTCTCCTGATACCACTCCCCTGCATCTGGTCCTTGAAGTACCCCAGTTTTAAGCCTGGAGATTACACATCTCCATCATAGTTTGTAACCTGTGACGGACTTTTCCTCCAGGAATCTGTCCAATCCCCTTTTGAAGGCATCCAGGCCAGATGCCATCACCACATCCTGTGGCAGGGAGTTCCGGCAGATTAACAACATGCTGGGTGAAAAAAATATTTTCTTTTGTCTGTTCTTACTCTCCCAGCCCTCAGTTTGAGTGGATGTCCCCTAGTTCTGGTATTTTGTGAGAGGGAGAAGAGTGTCCCTCTATCCACTTTACTCATGCCCGGCATTATTTTGTACGTCTCAATCATATCCCCCCTCAGGCGCCTTTTTTCCAGACTAAAGAGCCCCAAATGTTTTAGCCTTTCCTCATAAGGGAGGTGCCTCAGCCCAGGAATCATTTTAGTCAGAGGGAAGGAAAGGCTAGAGGCGTTCAAAGGAAAAGTTTTTCTTTCTGACTCTGTGGCCAGCATCTTCAGAGGGCAAGGAGCTCAGGGAACTAGGAGTTCCCTCTGTGAGTGAGACTGTGGAGGGTTTAAAGCAGGGGTGTCCAAACTTTTTGCAAGGAGGGCCAGATTTGGTGGGGTGAAAATGTGTGGGGGCCGACCATTCATCCGCATTTGGCCCCCAGGCCGGACATTGGACAAGTCTCTATAATATGCAAGGAGGAAGGGAAGACGCTGCAGCAACAGACCTGGGGTTTGGTAGGCTGGGAAGGTGGCTGGTGGGGTGGATAGAGGCAGGGAGGGCAGGCAAAACATAAAACTGCAAGCTGATGCCTCCATCCGGTATGGGGAGGGGCCAACTGTCAGGGATGCATGACAGGCTGAGCCGTTGAGGAGAAGAGGCCACGGGCCACTCGAAATGTGTAAACGAACCGCATTTGGCCCCTGGTCCAGACTTTGGACATGCCTGGTTTAAAGTGTGAAAAAGTCTGGCAAAAGGTCAGGAAGAAAAACTTCCAGAGCATGATCAAACCGCCCGAAAAACTCACAACAGCTATCAGATCCCGGCCGTGAAAGCCTTCGAGAATACATCTGTCAGATGTGCTATGAGTTGGAGCAGGGGGTTGGACTAGATGGCCTTGCAGGACTCTTCCGACTCTGTTATTTTGTGAAGAGAAGAAGAAAAAAGAGATGGTCATATAAAGAACGGAAAAGATGAATGTACAAAGCAAGGACATTAAAATGTGTACAGAGGCAGGCCCTGGTTTTTGAAAGTTGATGGTATCTGGTGTCACTCCACGTCTTCTCTGGCAATAAATGTCACGCTTTAAATGTCACACCATTATCTACCCTCCAGGATTTGGAAAGGAACAGGCTGAGACGATTGTGTCAGTGGTGACGGCATTATCGACGGTCAGCCTGGATACTGCCTATAAGGACATGGTGACCCAAGGCCAACAGGTAACAAAAAACAAAACCCCCCTTTTTTTAAAAAAAAAATCACTCCTTCAGTTCTGTGTCCTTCATGGCCAGAACGGAAATTGAATATATGATGCATGTTGGTTTATTTTTTCTCAGACGTGCTGATTTGTGTCATCCTATTCTCAAGGTGGGTTAATTGTTCTGAAGCACCGATTATTGAATGAAATATTGAAATCTGTCCCTGTTTGCCTTGATTGGAACTATCCTAGGTCAGATCAGTCCTGAACTAGATCTGGAGGCAAAAATGTTGAATTTGAGGCTGTCTCATTTTGGGCACGTCCTGTGCAGACAGGATTTTCAGGAAAAAAACCAGTAATGCTGGGGAAAGTGGAAGGCATCAGGGCAAGAGGAAGAGCCAGTGGGAGATGGAGTGACTCCCTAAAGCGGTGGTGGTGAACCTTTCGCACTCCAGATGTTTCAGACCATGACTCCCACAATCCTTCGCCATTGGCAATCTAGGCTCGGAATTCTGGGAGTTGCGGTCCAAGATATCTGGTGTTTTCCAGGGCTGAGCAGGGCTGTAGATCAGGACATTTTGGAGATTCCCTCATTCACAAGGTTGCCCTAAGTCGGATCTGACCTTTCAGCACATAACAACAACCCTATACTGAAAGTTCTCAGGGAAGGATACAAGGAAGAAAACAATTTAGAGCAATGTACAGTGGTCCCCCGCCCATTTGCAGTTCCTATACCGTGGTCCCAATATATTGCAGGGCCGCAGTATATGAAAAAAGACCCCTTGGGGTAAGGGGGGGAAAGGCCTGTTTCAGGCCTCCCTTACTTATTCGCGCTGCCCCAAATGGGCCTGCGAGGGCCTTCCTGAGCCTTCTGGAGGCCCCCAAAGGCCCGGGAAGGCCCTTGCAGGCCCATTTGGGGCAGCGCCAGGCTGGGGGTAAATACAAAAGCCCCCAGTTAGGCGCCTCAGGCCTGACCCGATCTGCATCTGCATATTGTGGATTTTCATTTATCGCGGGTTGGGTCTGGTCCCTAACCCCTGCAATAGTCGGGGGATCACTCTACTTTCTGTTAGAACTCCACTTCATGAGCAGGGAATGAGCACACACCACTTGACCCCCAATGCTTTGTTGACGATCCAGATGTCACCGAGAGGTCACCTTTAGTGGCTAGGGAATCCTGGGACCTGTAGTGTAAAACAGCAATTACTCCATGCTGCGACACGGCCTACAAGCATGGGTTCTGGAACCTACCGTACAATCGGCTTCCTGGACATTGTTGTACAGTGGACCCTTGTATAACAATCGGTTTGTATAACATAAAATTTGTACAACATAAAAAAATTCCAGATATAGGGGGAAATTGCTTAACGTAATTGCCTATGGGGCGCATCTGTACAACATAAAAATGGGATCACTCTGTTTTCAATGCAATCCTATGGGAAATTTGTATAAAGGAAAATTTGCTTAACATAATTTCATTTGGAACGAATTAACTCCTTTATACAAGGTACCACTGTATTTGTTTTGCAGTGCAGCCCCTCACCACCCCATAGTTCCTCACTGTCTCCATGTTTTCCTCTGTGACTGCCAGAGGCTCTTATGAGCCTCGTGGCGCAGTGGTTAAATGCCTGTACTGCAGGTAAAACTGTGCTCACGACCTGGGTTCAATCCCCGGTAGCAGGCTCAAGGTTCACTCAGCCTTCCATCCTTCCGAGGTCGGTAAAATGAGTACCCAGCTTGCTGGGGGGGGGCAATGTGTAGCCTGCACACTGTAATCAAAATTGTAAACCGCCCAGAGACTACTTGTAGTGGTATGGGGCGGTATATAAGCAGAACACTTTGCTTTTTACTTTTTGCTTTATATTTTTAAGCTCAGAGAACACTAGCCAAACATCCTCTCTGCTCCCTGCATAAAATAATCATTATTTCCCCCACCCCAGAAAAGAAAGAAACGGAAACATTTCAGGGGATCTTGATTTTGTTTTCTGCCTCAGGAGATCACTTTGCAACAAATAATGGCTCATTTGGATTCCATTCGGAAAGACATGGTCATTCTTGAGAAGAGCGAATTCGCCAACTTGAGAGCCGAGAACGAGGTATTTTTCAAATAGGTGTCCCAGGTGGTTATTTATTCTACCACCCCATGCCTGTGTTTTCCCTGTAATACGTCATCCACAATCAGCCTAGTTAACTGTCTTTGTGATATACAGTGGTACCCCGACTTAAGAGTAATTCGACTTAAGAGCGGAAAACTGTTGGCATTTTAGCTGCCGCCTTACAAATTTTAGATATGGTCTGTTCGACTTACATTTTTTTCTTTTTTTTAACCTATTTTTTTCAATTTTTAGATAGGTACTCCGACTTAAGAGTAGTTTGACTTAAGAACATGTATTTGGAACAGATTAAATTCATAAGTCGAGGTACCACTGTATAAAGTTCAGGGTACCTTATGGGCTTCAGAGATTTTAAACCAAATGCAGAGTTCCCTATTTTAAAAAGTTGGGAAGTAACCCATCCCTCGTCTTTGAGTGTAGTGAGAAATGTAAAAAAATAAATTCCCTAACTTGGTTTCTTGCTTCTTCAAATTTAGATGTATCAGTATTATAGTTTGAGGGAAAAATCACCCCGTATATTTCTTGTCACATTCACTTCCTGTTTCCCCTTGCACGTCCCATAGAAAGCATAAGGATTGGTCCACAGAGTCCAGTATTGCTAACACAGGCTGGTAGCAGCTGCCTTCTAGGTTTTGTGCAGAACCTTTTCCAGACCTACTTGCAGCTGGCAGAGATTGGATCAGGAATCTTCTGAATGCCCCAAACACGGCTCTGTCGCAGAAGTGCAGCCTGTCCTTGTCCACTTGCACAGTTCCGTTCCTTAACACAAGGACAAATGCTTTGCATTGCTTTCGAAAGTCCTGGGTTCAGTTCATGACCCATCCCAGTAGGGCTGGGAAAGAATCTTCTGAAAAGCCTGGGCTGATATCCCACTGGCTCTATACGAGGCATCTTCTTGTGGTGCTATTTCAGCCAACCTTGTCTTTGGAACCATGAGAACTAGAGACTTGATTCATTGGAAGTAGGGGCTCATCTCAGTGGTAGAGCCTCGTGATTTTTTTCCAGTGTGTTGCCCAAAAAGGTTTTTAAGTGCAAGTTTATGCGTTGAATCAGTAGGACAACAGCTAGGAAAGGTAGGACTAGGAAAGAATACTGCCTGAAGAAGTACTGCCAATCAGTGTTGACAGTAATAGGTTACATGGGCCGAAGGTCTGACTGAAATCTAAAATGGCTTCCTTGTGTTGCTACTTTCCCTTTGTGACTGTCTGCAAAAACTTGCATCCTGTTCACAATGAAGTGGAAATTTCAGCCTTCAAATCTCCATTCTGCCATGAACTTGACACCTTCGCCATCTTTAGCCTCGTGGCATAGGGGTTAAATGCCTGTACTGCAGGTAAAACTATCTGGAAGTTGAGTCATGGCTCCTGGACTTCTTTTTTTGAGAGAGAGATAGAAACGTTTCGCTGCTCATCCAATCAGCTTCATCAGTCTGAATAAAGCTAGTGCGAGGCCTCCCATCTTATAGTTAGCTTTGACCTCTTGTCACCCTGGTCTGAATTAGGCTCATAACATAGGAGGTAACAGCTCAGGACCAGAATCAGCAGTACACCTCCATTTGAAGGACAAAGGCCACTCTTTCAAACATGAGGATGTACACATATTAGACAAAGAAGATAGGTGGTTTGAGAGAGGAGTAAGGGAAGCCATTCATGTGAGCATTGAAACCCCCTCCCTCAACAGAGGTGGCGGCCTCAGGCATAGTCCGTCTGCTACTTATCAGGCTGTGCTTTCCAAAGTACCCAGACAAATCAAAAAGCCTTCACCACCAAGGCCACAGCTAACGACCCATTCTTGATCAGTTTCAGCACTTTAGGCCATTGTTCACCTTAAGGCTATGGATACTATTGTCTCCCTAACGAGCCTATTCAGGCCATTGTTCATCTTATGAGCCTAATTCAGACCAGGGTGACAAGAGGTCAAAGCTGACTGACTATAAGATGGAGGACTCGCACTAGCTGTATTCAGACTGATGAAGCTGTTTGGATGAGCAGTGAAACGTTTCTATCTCTCCAGTAGCCATGACTCAACTTCCAGATAAACTCACCTGGATGACTGAGAATCTTCACAGACATATTGCAGGTAAAAGTGGGCTCACGACCTGGGGTTCAATCCCAGGTAGCAGGCTCAAGGTTCACTCAGCCTTCCATCCTTCCGAGGTTGGTAAAATGAGTAAAATGCTGGGGGGGGGGGGTAATGTGTACCCTGCATTACTGTAATGAAACTGCAAACCGCCCAGAGACTACTTGAAGTGGTATGGGGCAGTATATAAGCAGAACACTTTGCTTTATATAGATAGACAGGCAGGCAGGCAGACGTGCACACACACACACATGCATGCACACACAACACAGAGTATATAAAAGCTAGGCTTCATCTGATTCAGGGTGTTTTTCTTCTGTTATCTCCCCCTTATTAACTAGAAAATGAAAATTGAATTGGACCAAGTGAAACAGCAGCTGATGGTAAGCGAGTGAGAAGTGACTGCACTATTGTCTTTTAAGAAAGGGGAAAAACCTGGGCCGTGACAATGGCTTTCGGTAGCCTTTTTCAACCTGAGGAATGGAGGTAACTTTGTGATTAACATCTAGGCATTATGTTTCCAGAGAGAGTAGCAGAGGAATGCAAGCTGTACCATTTCTTCCTCTGCTGTCCTGGAAAGTGAATTTTGGAATGAAAGCTTCATGGGGCAATGACTGGTCTTTTTCATACAGTAATCCCCCGCCTATCACGGGAGTTAGGGACCCGACCCGACCCGCAATAATTGAAAATCTACTATATGCGGATGTTGGGTTGGGACGGAGAGGCCTCTTTGGGGCCTCCTACACTTACCTTAGGCCTGGCGCTGCCCTAAATGGGCCTCCGACAGGCTTCCCGGGCCCGTTGGAGGCCCCAGAACTGGTTTCCGGTGATCCAGAAGTCACTTCTGGTTAGCCAGAAACCACGTCTGGAAACCACCCAGGAAGCCTGTCAGAGGCCCGTTCGGGGCAGCGCCAGGCCTCGGGTAAATGCAGGAAGCCTCAAACAGGCCTAGGCAGCTTACTCCAGAGGGCCTTGCCTCTCATATACTGCGGTCCCGCCATATACCGGGACCGCAGTATATGAACTGCGAAATGGTGGAGCCACTGTACCTTGCGAAGTTGCATGTCACAGTGATACAAGCTGTCCAAATAATGCATGATTATTATTACAAATAATAGCCACCTAAGCATCAAATCAGGTTGCATGTCCCAACAGAAAAACAGAGAAAATTAAGTTTGTTTTTTTAAGGGGAACAAAGGCCAATTCAAATAAAAGTAACCTCCTTCTTCTTCAAGTGCCATGTTCTCGTAAAATGTTGGCGGTCAGTAGCCTGAACTGGTTTCCGTCTAAAGCTATTCTAAACAGAGCAGCTGTGCTCACTGCGGGCCATTGGCTTAAGTTCTTAAGCCAGCATGTTCTTCTATGGCTCAGGTCACGCTTCCCATCTATTCTGAGATGTTTTCCCAACTCGTTGTGTTTTATAGCTCACAAGAAAGGGTTAATGTTGCTTGTAACAGTTTCTGCCACTTAATTTCCAAAAAGAGAGGTACAGAGGAGAGTAACTAGACTAGACTGAAGCCAAAGCAGCTAGAAACAGCCTTCAGGCAATGTTTTCAAAACATGCGGTTATTCCAAGGTCAGATGATTTGTTTTTTTTGAAAAAAACAACTTTCCCAATATAAGAACATAAGAACATAAGAAGAGCCCTGCTGGATCAGGCCAAAGGCCCATCTAGTCCAGCTTCCTGTATCTCACAATGGCCCCACCAGATGCGTTTGGGAGCACATGAGACTAGATATCTGTCTCCTGATACCACTCCCCTCCATCTGGCCCTTGAAGTACCCTGGTTTAAAGTCTGGAGATTACACATCTCCATCATGGTTTGTAACCTGTGATGGACTTTTCCTCCAGGATGCTTCTCTTACAATTGTGTCTTTAAATTCAGCATATAGAAAGCACAGAGGCATAAGGTAATTTCCTTTAAATTTTGTCTTTATATCCACCACATATAAAGAGCAGCAAAATATTTTTCCACAAGAAGAAAAACAATAGGCAGAAAGGCAAGTTCATGAAATAATGTGAAAATAATCACTGCTTCTGTGCTTGTCTTTCGAAAACATTCACCCCTTATTCGCTAAAAGCCACTTCTTCAGAAGCGGGGGTGGGGTTAGTCCTTGTTTGAAGGAAATTTTTCTAGATACCAAGGTGAAGCTTCGCATAGAAAGATGTATTTATTTATTTATTTATTTGTGAGGCTTATATCCCGCCCATCTTCCCGTGAGGGAACTCTGGGCGGCTAACAACAGAAAAGTAAAAACAGTAAAAACAATAAAATAGACAGTAGAAGCATTCTACTCATAACAAGCCAAATATTTACAGCTTTATTGTCCAGCACCAACAGCTCTGCCTTCGCCATAGCAAAGATTTCCTCCAGTGCAAGGGTGTCCAAACTTTTTGCAAGAAGGGCCAGATTTGGTGGGGTGGAAATGTGTGGGGGCCGACCATTAAGCTGCATTTGGTCCCCAGGCCGGACTTTGGACAAGCCTCTAGTCTAGGATATGCAGGGAGGCAGGAAGGACGCTGCAGCAATATAGCCAGGTGAGGGTAGGCTGGAGGGATAGACGGAGGCAGGGAGGGCAAGCAAACTGTAAAACTGCAAGCTGACATCTCCATCTGGTATGGGGAGAGGCCAGTTGGCGGGGATGCATGGCAGGCTGAGCTGGCAGGGAGAAGAGGCCGCGGGCCACTTAAAATTTGATAGTGGGCCGTATTTGGCCCCCGGGCCTGACTTTGGACATGCTTGATCTAGTGGGAGACGAAGCATTTTCCTGCTTCCACGAAATTTGCCGCCACTCCTTTCATGGTCTACAGTTGCTGCATCTTCTTCATTTCCCCTCCAAGAAAACTTTACCTTTATTAGGGTCCCTTTATCTGGAGGAATTCAACTTGATAAGATGGAGCACTTATCAATTTGTCTCGCTGCGGTGTAGCTGGAACCGGAAGTCAGCAGATGGAATTTCTTATTGCACATTATTAAAGGGGCGAGGCACCATTTTTAGGAGGACATAACACATTCTCAGGGAACTTGCCTGCTGGATATTTACCCCCCCTTGTGTCTGGGGGCGAAACCAGGTGGAAGCTCTCCAAACTGGAGGAAAGGTAGATTCATATGGGAGGCATGTGGTCCGTGAGGTATATTGCTCTGAAACTGTTTACAGTTTAAATTACAGGTGATTGAAATGCAGAGTTTGTTTTGTTTTGTTTTGTTTTGTTTTGTTTTGTTTAAAGAATGAGGTCAGTCAGATCCGAGCGGAAAACAAGCTGGACATCAACTTAGAGCGCAGCAGAGTGACAGATATGGTAAGCAACCTTTTGTTCTCCTTCCATGCCCAAAGGTCAACGTTCTCCTTATCCCAGCTTTTCTGAATCATGCCATTGCTCATGTCTTGTTTAATTCTCTTCAGTTCACGGATCAGGAGAAAAAACTCATGGAAGCGACAACAGAGTTCCATAAAAAAGTAGGTGTGCAAATGGGAATGTAAGGGTGGATGTCCTATGATGGGGGGTTCCTGCATGGCAGGGGGTTGGACTAGATGGCCCTTGAGGTCACTTCCAACTCTATGATTCTCTGGTTCTATGATTCAATCATTGTTTTGCCAGAAGACACAAAGAGAGGGTGACGAGGGGAAACCAGACAGATCTTGGAAGAATTGATTTGGGGGGAAGGGAGGAGGCTACAGTTCTCGTGATTTCTGGGGGTTGTGGTCCAAGAAAGTAATGTTTTTCATGTCTTAGATCAGTGGTTCCCCAAACTCCATCCCCAGATGTTCTCGGACTACAACTCCCAGAAATCCTAGCCAGCACACCTAGCGGTGGGTTTAAGTCCCATTGCTATTCAAGGGTAGAAACAGACAAACTGACCTTGGAAATGAACTAGGGATCGAAAGAGGGGGCCTAAGAGTAGCAATCCTTTCAACTCGGCAGTTCAAAGGTTATCAGACAGGTTATTTATTATTTTTATGTATTTACTTATTGGATTTTTATACCGCCCATCTGGCAGCGAGGTCACTCTGGGCGGTTTACAACATTTAACAAATTCAAACAGTTCATACAATAAAACCATAAAATAGTAATACAATAAAAATAAAATTAATATATCAACAAGACTTACTTGGATAGACGAGAAGCAAGAGGTACTTACATCTGTCTAATCATTTTTCTCTTGTCATCCCAAACTAATTTATGTTCGCTTTTTTACCAGCAGGGGAGCTCACTGTCCAATATTGTGGCTCCGTGCTTTCAAAAAAAAACCAAAGTGTCACCCCTGTGTAGGGGACTGCCTAACAGTAGCTAAACCAACAGTACAAATCTGACTAGGTTTTGAAATGTTTTGTGGCCTGCTGGAGACTTGACGGAGGTTAGGGACAAGGTTGATCCCCTTCCTTTCCATGCTGGGTATAAAGAGGAACGGGTCCTTCCATCCCTCCTTAATAAACAGCGTATTAAAAGAGGCATGTGTGGTGACAAATAGAGCTTGGAAGTCCTCAATAGCTCATTGCTTCAGTTCTCTGGCTGCGGATCCAGTGGTTGTGAGTTCAATTCTTCCCTGTGCCTTTTTGACAGGGGCTGGACACTGTGATCCCTGCTGTTCTTTCCAGCTCTGGAGTTCTAGGATTTGTGTAAAAAATCGTGTTTGCCTGGCACTGCCAGTGGTATAGTGCATAATATTTATTTATTTATTTATTTACAATATGCCGGTTAGAGTATTGGACCCAGAGTCATTAAAACTCCTTGGATGATATTAGACAAAGTACTGTTTTACTTGGCTTGGCCTAGCTTATAATGTACGGAATTAAGCATGATGGGACATAGTGTGAATTGTTAAGCTGAAAATTAAGTGTGCATTACGGCCTTGTATTAGACCTTATCTACAGTATAGAGACGTGGTGGCGAACCTTCGGCACTCCAGATGTTTTGGACCACAACTCCCACAGTCCTTTGTCATTGTCATTCTAGGCTTGGAATTCTAGGCGTTGTGGTCCAAAACATCTGGAGTGCCAAAGGTTTGCCATCACTGGTACAGAGGAACAGACATAACTTGCAGCGCGGAATACAGTTAGCTGCCATTGGTCAATTATGTCATGTGATATCTGGAAGCTTTGAGAAGAAGACAAGAAGACAGAGAGAAGCCATTATTATACTGATTATTATGCTGATGATGAGCTTAGGTCAGGATCGCTTTGAGTGATGGAGCTCACTGCAGTTAGGTAGAATAGGAAAAGTTAGCTTAACAGAAATCTTGAATATAACCAGTTAGTCAGGATGACTTAGATTTTATTATTTTTAGGGAAATAAAACTATGATTGATATTTGTTAAAGTTTTGATATTTTTGATACTTTTTGAATTCTTACTTTTTGCATCTTAAGAATAGAAAATAAAGTGCTATTTTTTGAAAAGTAAAGTGGCCTCATGTTTGGCAAAGAACCCAGAGTAAATCAGAAGGTGCAGATGTTCTGGAATATTTTGCTTCAGAGAAAAAGAATTATCTTTACTTTTGAACTCGGCCAGTGCAAACCCCCTTTTGATTTACTGTGCAGATGGTTGTTGTGAGACTGTAGTGGGGTAAGCATAGAGCCTTGAGCTTCTGGGA
This sequence comes from Phrynocephalus guinanensis, assembly GCA_037367245.1. Taxonomy (NCBI): domain Eukaryota; kingdom Metazoa; phylum Chordata; class Lepidosauria; order Squamata; family Agamidae; genus Phrynocephalus; species Phrynocephalus guinanensis. Next base: position 128,926,329 of record CM074736.1, read on the forward strand.
GGAAAAGCAAGGTGGGGGGGGGATGCTACTAATAATTAAGAAAAAAATAGCCAAAGTTGGCAGGGTTTGTTGGGGAGGGCATTCTGTAACGGGGGTGGGGGGGCACTGTCTTTATGGGGGGGGGGTACCGTTGTCCTCTCAGACGGAAAGTGATGCTTGCATTCCCTCTGTCCAGGACTCAAGTACCAATAGCTCCGTTACAGAAGTCAGCAATAAAATTGATGCAGAGATTGCTGCCCTGAAAACACTCATGGAATCAAATAAGCTGGAAACCATCCGCTATTTGGCAGGTAGGAGACGGGCGTGTTAAAGTCCTTTGTGGCCTCTGGGAGCAGGCAGGCTGGCATGTTCTGAGTTCCAATTCATGGGACTTGCCTGCCTCACAAGGCCCGGCTCCTTTCTGTCCTCCCTCCAGCAGGTGGAGCACTTCCTTTTAAAGTTGGCTTTTCAGCGCTAAACTCCGCACTCACCGGCAGGCATGTCCAAACTTCGGCCCTCCGGATGTTTTGGACCGCAACTCCTACAGTCCTTTGTCATTGGCCATCCAAGCTTAGAATTCTGGGAGTTGTGGTCCAAAACATCAGGAGGGCCGAAGTTTGGACATGCGATGAGCATTTTTGATGTATGTTTTTATTAGTATTCCTTTTAAAATAAGTATTTAAAAATTCACTTCAACTTTTTTTAAACTAATGATGTTTTTAACTTTGGGGAGTTATATTCATATTTTAATCACAATATCTTAATGTAGGTGAGGTGGGTAGGATATAAATATGTTAATAATAAATCAATAAATGCTGCCATTTTACATGCATTTTTTAAATTCCATGCTGGTTCTCTTGCCTTTCTGGAGCATTGTAATGGGTGGACGTGCCTTGCTGCTTTGAATGTGTTTTCAGCATTGCTTTTTGTTTCGTGTCTTTTAGTGGTGGGTTCTGTTTGATCTTTTTTTTAGTATTGGTGCATTTGCTGTTTTTCTAATATTGTCTTTTAATGAAGTAAGCTGCCCTGGCTCCTTCTTAAGGAGAAAGGTGCAGAGTAAAAATATTTTAAACAAATCTATTGGAAGTAGAGATGGGCACAAAAAACGAACAATTTTTCATTTCCGTTTTCGTTTTTTCGTTTCGTTACGCAACGAAACGACAAACAAATTTTATCTCTAAAATGAAACGAAACGAACAGAAACACCAGAAATTTTGTCATCCGTTTCGTTTTCGTTACGGCAATACATTGAACTGCTTTAAAAGCTAAAAAAAAATCACAAAAAATGGAAATAAATGGTTACGAAACGGTAACGAAAAAAATGAAAATGATTTTTTTGCAAAAATTCACGAAAAACGGAAACGAACCAAAACGGACCCCCTAAACAACAGACGGAACGCCATTTTTTTTATTCGTGCCCATCTCTAATTGGAAGAAAGGTATGTGTGTGTGTGTGTGTGTGTGTGTGTGTGAAAAATGAATGAATAAAGTTTGCATTTATTTGCAGCCTCCGTTTTCACGTGCCTTGCCATTGCTCTTGGATTTTATCGGTTCTGGAAATAAATGGCCGAATGTAAAAGAATGAAGAAGAAACCCATCCTTTCTGGATTCAGCCTGCAGTACGACCTGGATGACACCCCCCTTGGAGACGCTCTCGGAGCTCTTATGTTGGTCTTGAACCCCCAAATGAGTGGCTGTCACCTGTGGGTATGACAGATAGTGCAGCCGATGCTTGGTTGTGATTTGACTTTGTATGAAGCTCGGACAGCCTCGAGCCTGGCCGATAAGTGGACCTCTGGAGGAGAAGACACAGGCGGCTAAAATGTTTTGGTAACCACCTGCCTTCTGCCATTGGATCTAGGTCTCTCCAGTTTTCTTCTCCACCCCTTGTCATTTGGTCATCCTGTCTCCCTCAGTGAAGCCCCCTCCCCCAATTTACCTTTGCCAGCTTGGAGAGCTTTGTGGTTCCGTGGTGGGTGCTGTGGTTGGGTGTCTTGAGCCTCTTACTTTCCCCGTCTCATACGTGGATGGAGGAATTTGTGCTCAGGTGCCCTGCCAGAAGCTTTTCATGAAACAACAGACGGACGTCCTTGGGGAAGATGCAAAGAAGGGCTTCCTCCCTGACATGTCATAAAACAAATTGTGGGCGCTTCAGCACAGCCAAACACATAAACCTGCTTTATAGTTTTGGTCCCTCTGATGCCTGATTATCTATTTCAACTGGTGATACCTTCCCAGCATCTCAGGTAGAGGTGTTTCCATACCCTTTCCATACCCTAAGGATGCCATTGGGACCTTCTCCATGCAAGCCATGAGTCGGGATGGGTATGACAGAGTTGCACAACATTTTTGGAACCAACGGCCGTTTCCTGTTTTCCATGGACTTTCACATGGCTTTGTGTCCAGACCTTTTAATTTCTGTTTGCCCGCCTTTGGACATGTGCCATTCTTCTTAAAACTGTGGTGCTCAGAACTGGGCACAGTATTCCAGGTAGGATCTAACAAAAGCAGAACATAGTAGTCTTTATTCTTTCCCTTGACCTGCACACTCTCAATGCATTATTGAATTGCATTTGCGTTTTTTGCTGCTGCATCACTCTGTTCATGACTAGCTTGTAGCCTACTAAGATATCTAAATCCATTTTGTACACACCACTGCAGCTTCCATGAAGACCCATGACACCTTTATTGATGCCTTTCTTAAATTCTGGTGGGAAGTTTTGCTTTTTTTGCCTCTGTTCTCCTTGCCATGGTCTTGACAATCTCAGCAAAGGTGCACTGGTGTGGGCATTTTTAGAGAGGACTACACAGGTGCTGGTGACTGTTGGGATTTTGTAGTGTAGCCTTAAAACAAAGCCACAAAGGACTGCAGCTGTGGCAGGCTGTAGCTGCAAAAGGTAAAAAGTCACAACACACCCTCCTAGCAAGAATAATTGCACTGAACATAAGAAGAACCATGCTGGATCAGGCCAAAGGCACATCTAGTCCAGCGTCCTGTATCTCACAGTGGCCCCACCAAATGCCTCTGGGAGCGCAGGAGACTAGATATCGGTCTCCTGACACCACTTCCCTGCATCTAGCCCTTGAAGTACCCCGGATTCCTGGTTCCAAGCCTGGAGAAGCTCATACTGAAATAAATCTATTTGTTTTAAGGGCTCTATAATATTTGGACAGGTTTTGGACTTGTTGTGCACAAAGTGACTACCATAAAAAAAAATGGCAGCAGCAAGGAGTTGGGTCTGGAAAGAATAGAAAAAAGCAACCCTCTCTTATGGTAGCCACAACTGAGCAATGATGCGCCTGAACATAATTACAGTGGTATCTTGAACAAAGGAATTAATTTGTTTCAAATGAAATTGTGTTAAGCAAATTTCCTTTATACAAATTTCCCTTAGGAACGCATGGAAAACAGAGTAATTCCCAATTGCGGCCTTTTTTATGTTGTATGGATTTGCCCCATAGGCAATTCTGTTAAGCAAATTTCCCTTATCTCCGGAATTTTTTATGTTGTACATATTTTATGTTATACAACCCATTTGTTATACAAGGGTCCGCTGTACTATGTATTCTTGGTAGCTCCACGCGAGTTGAGAACTCTGATTCTGCTGTGCTGCACAATATCATGCCCCCGTTGACAGCAGGCAAAAGAATGCCAAACTTCACAAAGGAATGGGCACCTTGAATGTTGACATCAAGATCAGCAGTCAGGATAATCTTATGTGCTCACTACCACTTATCAAAAGACACAAGCCAAGGGGAAATCCCAGAGCCTGGCTCTCATTCTTTCTCTCCCAAGTACAAAGCAATTGTTAGAGCTGTTTTTCAACTTCTTGCTTCCCTTTGAAGAAAACTTGTCTTTCCAGTCTATTTCTGTGACCTTTTCCTCCAAATATATCCCCCTGCATATGATTGTACACAATGTGTCATAACAAAGTAGCTGTGCTCCCCTTTTGAAACACCTTTTTTGAGGATCACTATTTCACATCCTGCAGCCTGTCTTCTTTCCAAATTAAAAAAAGAAAGAGGGGACACTTATCTTTCAAAATAAGCAAGACCCATCTTTAGATTTTATGTGGTCTGTCTTAAATCCTGGGTCATTTGGGGTCACCTGTTTCTCAACAATTTTACTTTTTAAAAATCATAATGTGAGAACTGTTTGTCGAAAACATTCACACAGAGAGAGCAAGAGCTGTCTGTCTGCTGTGCCTGTGCCAAATTTGACACCAATCTGCTACCCAGTTTCAAAGCTATACCTTATAGCTTGGGCGATCCCCATTTCTTTAATTGCCTTGTAGAATGTTGATGGGCTTTCCTAGACAATAACATATGTAATGCTAAAGAAACATCAGTCCTACTGACTTCTGCACATGGAAGGAGGAACATCTCAGGCAGCAAAATATCTTGTGATGGCCCTATGAACATATTTACTTATTTAAAATATTTTTACCATACCTTTCTTCTGGAAAATGACCCAAGGTGGCCTCCAGCATTGAAGGACAAGTTGTAAAGTCGAAGACAATGAGTATACGAGGATTGTTAACAACATTAAAGACATTATTTAAAGTTAGGAACAATGAGTGTGAAGAGGCGTCTTACATAATTAAAATAATTTAAAAAGCAAAATTAAAGATAAAAACAAGAAATAAACATAGAAAAATGCCACTTGGAGAAATTGTGAAAACACAAAATATGGAAAGCACAAGTAGTATGTATCCTTTTATATACATCCACTATACCTTCCCCCAAAAAAGCCTGGATAAAGCCAAGCTACTACAGGTGAAACTCGAAAAACTAGAATATCGTGCAAATGTTCATTTATTTCAGTAAGTCAACTCAAAAGGTCAAACTAATATATGAGATAGACTCATACATGGATTACATAATTATCATAATTATACCAAAGTAAGACTTCACATATCTTGCTTTGCATGTAATGAGTCTCATATATTAGTTTCTTTTGAGTTTCACCTGTATATTGTGGATCTTTTGAAATCACTGGTCCATCTAGTACTGCATCACTTGCTCAGCACTTGACAGCTTTAAAAAAGGATTAGACAAGTTCATGGAGAACAGGGGTATCAATGGCTATCATTATGGATGCCTGAGGACAACCTCCGGGTTGGAGAGATAGGCAGGATATCTCACAATCCTCTTTTCATGGAATCGTAAGCAGGTGAAGACATCTGCTCAGGAATATGAGACAGAATGCTGGACTGTGGTGGCCTGTTCCAGCAAGGCTGTTCTTATGTTCTTATACTCCATTTATCAATAGCTTTAGGATAGAGGTTTCCCAGCTTGGGGTCCCAGCTGTCCGTGGACGACAGCTCCCAGAAGCCCTAATCACTGGTTGGATTAGTTGAGAATTCTGAGAGTTGCAGCTTATGGAGCAACATTTGGGATGCACTGCTCTATGGTTTCAGACAGCGTGGATTCTCTATCATCCATCATTTGGCTGCTTATCAACCTGGGCAGAAACCTAGCATGAAAATAATGTTTCCCCTATAAGTGGGAGTTTTGGCGGTGAACACCAAGCCAAGTGTCTTTTTAATGATGCTGTAGAATACTTCACTGTAGAATACTTTCCCAAGAGAGATCCATTTCTCCAGCTCACCTGTAGTTTTTATGGCAGACATCTCCAGCCTGATGGCTTTCGGTTGTTTTGCAGTAGGACTCCGATTATCTCTAAGGGGCGCTTTTACACGACCCTTAAATCCGAGGCATAGCACTCCCAGATGCGGAGCTTAAAATTGTTTTCCCACCAGCTGCGCACTTAAAAAAAAATAAAGTACGCCCACGCCCACTTAAGCGCGCCCCAGCCCACTTTAGAAGTACCTGGTCTCCGGAGATAAAAAAGTTTCTGATGCGGATTGTAAAGCAGTGAGTGCCAGGCTGTCCTCGCCTTCTGTTTGGTTTTTTTTTTTTGCCTTCCACCCCTTTAAGAGACTGGAATGCTTCCGGGACTGCTCCCAACAGTGGAGGTGAGCCTGCATTATTTTCTCCCTTTTTTTCTCCCTCCCCTCACACAGATATGAGCAATGGTGTGCAGAGGGGTGGGAACACAGCAAGAGGAGCAAACCCCCAAGATCTCTGGTCCAAATTTAAGTTGTCAGCGGATCTTAGGGGTCGTGTAAAAGCTCTATTTTACATCACAAGAAGTTTTATGTTTTATTTGATGAACATCCGGTTGTTTGAACAATCCCATCTGAAATGCTTATGCTTGCTGATGATAAGTATGATCAAAGATTTTTTTAAGAATTGGACTTAAACAAGTGGGTTTCATTTTTATTGTGCACTTTCTTATTTAATGGACAGTTTTTTACATTTGTAAGCAGCTGCTGTTTTGTTTGATAATACAGTATTTATATGAAACACGAGCATATCTTAACTGAGAACACAGTTCAGTGGTATCTTTTCCTTATATACTGCTATCCTGTCTGGTGCTGTATGCATTCAGGGTACGGGTTCATGGGTGGGTGGGTGGGTGGGTGGGGAGAAAACATTAAGGGTTATAAAACAATATATGGGATAAATTGAAGGTGGTTTGAAATTCTGGATGCATAGAGTTTAATTGGAAACCTTTGGGCAATGAGTACATTTTTTTGCAACAAACCCAAGCCTTTTCTCCATAAATGCAACGGTCGTTCTAGCGAAATGCCTAAGAGGTCATAGCTCTCCGCTGTTGTCCGTTCTTCTCACAAACACTCCAGCGTGGCTGAAGAAAGGCTTTCTCTTCGGTTTCTTTTTCTCAGCCTTAGAGGTCACTTTGCAGGACGCTTTTCCAGGATCAGAATCAGGAGACTCCTGCAGAAACACAATTGAAAACATTAGCCTCCCTTCTGTACCCCTAGTATGCTAACTGGGGGTTAAAAAGTGGAAGTGGAAGAACTCTACATAAGCTGAACTCAAGAAACTGGGCTGTCTGGGGCTGTTAGTTTCTAATGTCTCCCAGCCTGCTTGGCTGCTGCTGCAAATATCTATAGAGTTAAGGCCACAATTCCCAGTTCTGTTTGCAAATGTCTTACATTTTGTTTCTCTGAATCTTGGTTGTGCAACTGATTCTTCACAGGGGTGAGATCTCCAGTTGTGATGCAGATAAGTCTCCCTTTTGAATTGTAGCAGGGGAAGGCAGCAGCCCAGAAAAGCTCATATGGGTGGAGAAGCATGTTTCCGTGGTGCAAGAGCATTACTGTACTGTATTCTTGAAGGCTTTCACAGCCAGGATCTGGCTGTGAGTTTTTCAGGCTGTTTGGCCATGTTCTGGAAGTTTTTCTTCATGACGTTTCGCCGAACTCTGTGGCTGGCATCTTCAGAGGGCAAGGAGCTCAGGAAACTAAGAGTTCCCTCTGCGCTCCTTGCCCAGACATGGAGTCTGGTGAAACATCAGGAAGAAAAACTTCCAGAACACGACCAAACAGCCCGAAAAACTCACAACAACTATTACTGTACTCCTTCCTCCCTCCCCTAGGCTATTCAATGCTCCAGTCCTTGGGAACAAGAGGGGATGCTGCTTTCCCTCTCTTCTGGATTCTGGATATCTAGTTGGGGTGAAAACCAGGATATGGCTATTGTCCGGCTTGCCTTTGCAAGTGACGGAGCAACGGACTTATCCGGGGGAGGGTTCCATCCATCACTGGGCCCTGAGGACAGAGAGTGGGTCCTAAGACCGGTTGGAATCCTTGGCAGTCTTGACATGTTCTTGGTACTATTTGTGGATATCTGTTCTTTCGGATGGACTCGATTCTTGGGCCCCTTGTCCTTTGCTTGGGGTCACAGTCCATTCTGGGGTGGAGCACACTAGTAGCAAAAGAGAGGGGATCTGGACAGATGACTCTCCTTCCACCAGAATTTCTGGTGAGACCGAACTGCAGAAATCAGCAGCCTTGATTATTTGGAGCACACATTAGGAATGGATGCAGAGTTGAGAGATCATTGTTGAAAGGGCCTCCTGATGGTTAGCTGAGGGGTTCAACCTCCCCCCCCCCAAAAAAAAAGATACCCACCACGGGGAGGGTGGTTGTGAGGATTTCAGGTTTCTGTTGCTGCTCTCTGAGCCTCCCTATCTCCTCCCGGTATTCGTCCACCTGGGCCTCCAGCTTCTCTCGCCGCAATCGCTCGTACTCCAGCTGCTCTCCCAGCTCAACAAGGGACCTGTCCAAAATCAAGCCGAGATGGAGAAGATGCTGCTACTACACACCCTGTGCCATTACTGGGGATAAAAAGCATCCCAGTCCCTGCAATTCATGTCCAGCTGTTTTTGCTGTACACGGCCGTGTTATTTTAGAGTCAACTCTTGGTGTTAGTCAAGAGGGACTGATCAACAGCAGCAGTGTCTCTAGATCAAGGGAAGTGCTAGTACCACTCTATTCTGGTCAGACCCCACCTGGAGTACTGTGTCCAGTTCTGCGCACCTCAATATAAAAAGGATGTTGACAACCTTGAACGGGTCCAGAGGAGGTGACCAGGATGGTGAAAGTTCTGGAAGAAATGTCTTACGAGGAGCGGCTTAGGGAGCTGGGAATGTTTAGCTTTACAAAAAGAAGGTTGAGAGGGGATATGGTAGCTATGTTTACATATCTGAAAGTGTCAGGATATATTTCCAATACAATTTGTATTTGAGTGTTAAAATTTAATATTGTATGTAGGTTTTGTAACTGACTATGTCTGTGAAGAGTTACAATGTAAAGCTCAAGATGTAATTCACCTGGGGCTAATGTAATTAGCTAATGAGGTCGTGTAACTTGATTGGCTGAAAGTCAGTATATCAAGAAGTAGCTGAGAGCAAGACTTTACCTGATGTAGGTCAGTTAACTCTGATACTATATCATGGTCACTCTGCTCACTTTGCTTACCCTGATGCTCTGTTAATCTGCTAGACCTGTTGTGAATAAGGTTATACCTCTATGTATATTCTGTGTATTTCTCTGTACGATATGCTACGTTGTGTGTTTATATTGTTTGCCAATGAGTGCCTATTTTCTTTAATAAATTGAGTTCATGTTTTACTTATAACGTGGCTGTGTTGAGTCGTTGTGTTTCTCTGGGGTTTTCAACTGGAACTCTGCTAGCTCTTACGTACTCAGTAAAGAGTCAAGAGCGTGCATATCGTGACAGAAAGGATGCCATTGTTGTTGAGGAAGGTTAGGCAACTTGCGGCCCTCCAGATGCTGTCTGGCTACAACCGTCATCCCTCACCACCATGACTTTGTTGTCTAGGGCTGGTGGGAGTTGTAGTCCAGGAATCTCCGGAGGTCCACCAGTTGTCCTGTCTTGTTTCTGAGGAACATCTCGTGACACTTCAGCCTCCTCTCTTTCCGGGCATTTGAGGAAAAGGGAAGCATGTGAGATATTGTCACCATTTTCCCATTTTCCTCCCAGCCCATAATGTTGCAGAAAACTATGACAAGTCTCAGGAATGTCCAGGGCAAGCTACAACTGAAGGGTCATGCATTCGTCTCATCTCCTCCCATTTCCCAATGGTCTTACTTGGCCAGCTGCTTCTCTTCTGTTTTCTTCTGCCTCTCCTCGGGGGTTATTCCTCCAAGCTGCTTGTAATTGCTGATTGCGATTTCTAAGAGACCCCGCAGCTCTTCAATCTTCTGGTAAGCTCTCTCTGGGGGGGGGGGGGGGACATTCTCCCAGAATTAAGCAGCCCAGTCTGATCCAAGGCAGAAAAGATAATACAGTGGACCCCGCCCCTCAAAAAAAAAAAAGCAAAGTGTTCTGCTTATGTACCGCCCCATACCACTTCAAGTAGTCTCTGGGTGGTTTACGGTTTAATTATGCAGGCTACACATTCCCCGCCCCCCACCCCCAGCAAGCTGGGTATTCATTTTACTGACCTCGGAAGGATGGAAGGCTGAGTGAACCTTGAGTGTGCTACCTGGGATTGAACCCCAGGTCGTGAGCACAGTTTTACCTGCAGTACAGGCATTTAACCACTGCACCACAAGGCACAGGTTTTAGTTAAAGAATGAACATGAGGAAAGGTCTAGCTGTAGTTTCTATGTGAGAGTCTGGGCTCAGTACTTCTGTACAGTATCTGCTAGGGATCAGTTCCAGGCCTTCCCATGGATAATGAAAACTATGGTTGTGAACATGGTGAGTCGTGAGGACCTGGCACTAGACCACCACATGATGGAGGTCACAGTCTCAACATTCAGCTTCATAAAATGACTTTAGGGGGTCCATCTGATGAGACTGTCCCTGATTTGATCTGCCTGACCACAAAAGAGGCCAGAACCCAACCAGGCCAGCTGTGAGTCTAGTAAAAACTTATATCTCTGTCAGTGAAAATAAAAGATTTTTTTAATTTTTAATTCTAATTTTTAATTTTAATTTTTTAATTTTTTTAAAAAATAGGGTTAAGATGGTATTTGACACCAGTGAAATTGAATAAAATAAATGGTAATTTTTCTAAGATTTTTTGGAAATGTGGTAAGGATGTTGGTACATATTTTCACATGTGGTGGGAATGTGAAAAGGTACAAAAATTTTGGAGATCTATTTTTAAAGAATTAAGTTATATATTTGAAAGGTATATAGAGCCCAATTCGGAAATTGCTTTACTGTCAAAATTTGTTAAAACAGATTATGACTTTAAAACTAAAGACTTTTGATCACTAATCTCTTGACAGTGGCTAGATTAATGATCCCGAATGTTCACTGGAAGGACAGATTTTGAAGCTGAGTCTCCAGTACTTTGGCCACCTCATGAGGAGAGAGGACTCCTTGGAAAAGTCCCTGATGTTGGGAAAGATTGAAGGCAAAAGGAAAAGGGGACGGCAGAGAATGAGATGGTTGGACGGTGTCATCGATGCAACCAATATGGATTTGACAAAACTCCGGGAGGCAGTGGAAGATAGGAAGGCCTAGCGAGCTCTGGTCCATGGGATCACGAAGAGTCGGACATGACTGAATGACTGAACAACAACAACAACAACAGATTAATGATGGCTAGGAATTGGAAGGGGAATTATGAACTATGTATGGATGAATGGCATAACGAAGTTTGGAATATTGCCTTAAATGACAAATCGACATGTCATTTAAAGATTAAGGGAGTTAAAAAGAGATATTTTTTATGATATATGGGGTAGATTTATTGAATATGTGCTTGCAAGAAATAAGGGTATACTTCCAGCGCAAGAATCAATTCAGTTCTGGAAGGGAGGATAATAAGGGGCAATTTGTTTAAGAGGTCCCGTTGGTGGAGGGGAGCACTGTTGTTTAGTTTTATTTTAATCTTTTTTTTATATTTTGTATTTGCATTTTGTATTGTTTGATAAAATTTAATAAAAAGCTGCAAAAAAAAGTAAATACTACCACATAGTGGAACCGGAAAAGATGCAGAAGAGAGCAACTAAAATGATTACTGAGCTGGGGCACCTCCCTTATGAAGAAAGGCTAAAACATTTGGGGCTCTTTAGTCTGGAAAAAAAGGCACCTGGGGGGATATGATTGAGATGTTCAAAATAATGCAGGGCATGAGTAAAGTGGATAGAGGGAAGCTCTTCTCCCTCTCACAAAATACCAGAACTAGGGGACATCCACTCAAACTGAGGGTTGGGAGAGTGAGAACAGACAAAAGAAAATATTTCTTCACCCAGTGCATTGTTACTCCCTGCCACAGGATGTGGAGATGACATCTGGCCTGGAAGCCTTCAAAGGGGGATTGGACAGATTCCTGGAGGAAAAGTCCATCACAGGTTACAAACCATGAGGGAGATGTGTCATCTCTAGGCTTAAAACCGGGGTACTTCAAGGACCAGATGCAGGGGAGTGGTATCAGGAGACAGAGATCTAGTCTCGTGCACTCCCAGAGGCATCTGGTGGGGCCACTGTGAGATACAGGAAGCTGGACTAGATGGGCCTTTGGCCTTACCCAGCATGGCTCTTCTCATGTTCTTATGTTCTTATGTTCTTAAACCACTCTCACACCCACCCATTTCCTGAATTCACTTCAGACATCAATTGGCCATTAACCATTCCTTTAAAAAACCACCAAGAGTGGGCAAATGGAGCCTCGTTGATGTGTCTGCTGTAGCATCCCCCACCTGCCCTAGCCAGAGAGAGGGGGAAGAAGGCAGACCCGCAACTCACCACGACTGTCTGCCTGGTCCTGCTTCTCTAGCTTCAAGTCACTTCTGCAGTCTGTGCTCCCTTCCACGCCATGCTTTTCAAAGAATCGCGGGTCCTGCACTTCGATTTCCTCATCAGAGTCATTCCCCATCTTGCTTCGCAGGTATTCCACAGCAGCCAACTGAGCGAACCTGAACAGTGCAGAGGCCCATTAAGGACAGAACGAAGGCAACCGGGGTGGGGGTTGGGAGTTGGCCTGCTGGTGGCAAATCTGAACAGTGGCAGCTGCGAAATCTGCTCACTAGAATAATAACAGGTAATAAGAATCATCTTAGAACTACTGAGCTGGAAGGGACCCAATGGATCACAGAGTCCAGATCCTGTCAAGGTGACACAGCTGGGAATCCAACACAGCCAGATATCCGCACCACTGAGCTATCCAGAATAATTAAAATTTTCAAAAAGATTTGTGGGTGTGGGGTATTGCCCGCTTGTCTCCATGATCCTAAAAGCCAGGAAATGGCCCAATATTGCTGCACAACATCATAGAATCATAGAATCATAGAGTTAGAAGAGACCTCAAGGGCCATCCAGCCCAACCCCCTGCCATGCAGGAACCCCCATCACAATATTTCTGACAGATGGCCATCCAGCCTCTGCTTAAAAACCTCCAAAGAAGGAGACTCCACCACCCTCCTTTGTGGCAGCCTATTCCACTGCCGAACAGCTCTAACCCTCAGGAAGTTCTTCCTAATGTTCAAATGGAATCTCTTTTCCTGTAGTTTGAAACCATTGCCCCGAGTCCTAGTCTCTGAAGCCATGGAAAACAAACCTGTTCCCTCTTCAATATGACATCCTTTCAAATATTTAAACATAGCTATCATATCCCCTCTCAGTCTTCTTTTTGCCTGCAAGAAAAAAGGATGCCAAGTTTCACATAGCAAAGGGCAGCTTGAATGTTCACAACACCAATGGCAGCAGTCACAATGGTCTACAGCAGTGATGGCGAACCTTCAGCGCTCCAGATCTTTTTGACCACAACTCCCACAGTCCTTTGCCACTGGCAATACAGGCTTGGAACTCTGGGAGTTGTGGTTCAAGACATCTGGATTGCCAAAGGTTCAGCGCCACAGGATACCCTCTTGTGATCAGTGTTTTTTTTTTAGGCCCTCTGTATTGCATAAGATCCTTCCAGGACACAAACGTGCACCCCTGAACTCATCTCAGAATCCTTGGTAAAATACACTTCATTCTATTGGCTACGCATTCTGTACAAATGGGGCATGTGAAGAGTGGAAACCTTTACCTCCCAGGAGGTGGGAACCAGGCTTACACTTGGGTATTTGTTCAGTTCAAGGCGTTAACTTTTATCTATACATCATAAACAGTTTGGGGCCGTGATATCGATTTTGAAAAAACACCTGTTCCCATGTGAGCCTGCGCAGAATTTGAGGACTTCAAGGGATCCCACTGTGCGTTCCCTCTCTCCAGTAAATTAGGTTGATGAATACATGAGCCAGGCGTCCCCCATAATGCTACTTCAGTAGTAGCATGAACTCCCAAAGTAGGTCAAGCATGCCTCTTTTGACTGGTGTTGTAAATGTTTTTCCGTCACCGCTTTGGATTTCAAAATGTGCTGTTTTTAAATAGCATATTTTCTCTTCTGTTATTTTACATGTGTTTTGGGGGATCTTGATGGGCAGAATGGTTGGTTGGTTGGTTCAGTTTCAACCTCAGGAGTGCAGATTTAAATCCACTTTTGCCTTTGGAACAGATTGCTAGTTGACACCCGATTGGCTCCATCTGTGGCAATGTTTAAGAGCACTTTAAAAACGTAGTTCTACCGTGAGGCTTTGGGCAGACGGGCGCATTGCTTTCCACCTACCTGACTCCCTATTACGATTTGTTTGTTCTCTATTTTTATTATGTTTACTTAATATATGGAAAATGTTATTTTTTTCAAGTGTTTATTGTGATTATATTTACACAATGAGCATCCATCAATAAAAATCAAGGCAGGGGAAAGATATTGGTACATTGTTACGATTACAGTTAATGTCTTCACATTTGAAAGTTTTCAGAGGAAAAAGGAAACTATATTTCAGTTCAAAAGTCAACCAGTATCTATATGGTTACTCCCCCCTAGTCTAACTTTGTGGATTTTTATGATTTATTGCCACCTCCTCTTTTACACTGTCTTTAGTATCTCATGGCTTGTTATATTGTTTATTTTGATCACAATTCTCCCACGAATTTCACTTGTCTAGTCTCTTATTGTACCACTCATAAAATAGTTGCCAAGTTTGTGCGTAAACGTTTTCTTCTTTGTTATGTATTGCATTTGTCAATTTATTCATCTCCGCACAGTCTAAAATTTTAGGAAAATGTTATTTTTATTTTCTTGTTTTAACTTTACTGGTACACTGCTTGGAGTTGTACTCTGAATTAAACTTGGTGGTGTATAGATAGATAGATAGATAGATAGATAGATAGATAGATAGATAGATAGATAGATAGATAGATAAATAAATAAATAAATAAATACATTTGCCAGACCCAAATCTCAGTTAGTCTTGATTGAAAAAAGGATTGTCACCTCTTGGCAACATCTTTGGGTGTTTCTCCGGCTTCGTTGGCGATGTTGCAGTCTGCATCCCTCTCAATCAGCCACTCCAGAACATGCAAATGGCCTTGTCCCGCAGCTGAGATGAGTAAAAAGAAGGAGGGGGGGACACATACACACACATAAACACACAGTGTCTAAAATTAGATGAATTCCTCCTGGAAATTAGCTCAAACCTCTTTGCAGGACAATAATGTGATTGAAAGCTTAATCCAAACACTTTGATTAAAGAACAAAATTATGTGGCCCCTTCCACGCTAACGGGTTTGATTCAGTGGGGTGTTTCATGGTTTAGAGTCCTGTTCCTTATACACAGATGTTGACGTAATAGAACATAAGAATATAGGAACATAAGAAGAGCCGTGCTGGATCAGGCCAAAGGCCCATCTAGTCCAGCTTCCTTTATCTCACAGTGGCCTCACCAAATGCATCTGGGAGCGCACAAGACTAGATATCTGTTTCTTGATACCACTCCCCTGCATCTGGTCCTTGAAGTACCCTGGTTCCAAGCCTGGAGAAGCTCATACTGAAATAAATCTATTTGTTTTAAGGGCTCTATAATATTTGGACAGGTTTTGATCTTGTTGTGCACAAAGGGACTGCCACAAATGCTTGTATGTAACAAAACGGAGGTTAAGTTGGCCGGCAGTGAGGATGATCAGAGATGACCCCACAGTTCAATGCAGAATTTAGTTTAAGTTATAGACAATGAAGTCTAAGCCATGGTTCAACACAAAACGGCCAATGGATTGTTAACAGATCAAGACACATGAAGAAGACTTCACAAACACAACTTTTGCACATCATTGTATGTACCTTTTTAATATCTTAAGAACACATCTGGATATACTCCCTGCTGAGAGTAAATAAAATAAAATAAAAACTGCAGTCCAGTTTTGCTCACATGATGCAAGTTATCTCTTTAGGTTTGCATAATTTATTTTGGATGGTTCATGGGTTTGCTTCATACCCTGGAAGGTAAATTGGGCTGAGGAATGGTGACTGGCTCAAAAGTTTCATGGCTTACGACGAATTTGGACCCAGGACACTACACTGCCCTGGCATATGAAGACTGTAATTCTAGGCACATATCCAGAGCTTGAATGTGACTGGTTAAAAGTAAAGATGTTACCTTTAACAATTTACTTTAGGAGTAACAAGCAATATAATTAATTACTAGCTGGAAAATTACTTTTGTGTAAGTTACTTAAGTATAACAAGTAACCCTTATTAGTTTCAAAGTTACCTTAAGGGTGTTTGAAGGCATTTTATGGTGAGTTGACAGAACTTGGCAAAGTAAGTATTGTGTGTGTGTCATCTTTAGACTATATGGGCAACACCTGCCTAGATGCCCTAAGCACATCTGTATCTCGCCAGATTTTGGAAGCTAAGCAGGGTCAACCCTGGTTAGTACTTGGATGGGTGACCACCAGGGAATGCCAGGTGCTGTAGCCGCCTGGAGTAGGAACTGGCAAACCACTCCAGTATTCCTGCCAAGAAAACTCCATGGACACGGGGTCACGAAGAGTTGGTCACGACTGTAACCACACACACACACACACACACACACACACACACACACACACACACACACACACACACACACACACACACACACACACACACACACACACCGGGCATCATTAGAATTGCCCACTAGGGGGAACCAGACAAGGTCTTTTTTCTGACCTTTGTGCAACAACGTGGATCCTTTATCATCCCGCTCATTGACGTTGATGATTCTGTCCTCCAGCAATGTTCTTAATGTGTCCAGGTCCCCTCTAAATGCAGCCTCATGACCTGGAAATGTTAAATCTATGTCAAGAGAAAACAGAAGTAAATTTATGAGCTACTATATCATACCACCACCAGAGTGAGACAAATTTCGCAGGTTCTGCTATATTGGAAATAAATTGTCAATGAATGATTCAGCCCAAAACAACAGACTCCAGAGAGACCACCAAGAGAGGTCTACATTTGCTAATATGTACAAATGGGGTAAACTGATACATTTCTAGGAGGGGTGGGAAATTTGGTTGTATCTCCCTATTCTGGGCATGTTTTGAGAAGCTCTTAGATGCCTTAGACAAAGAACAAAATTATCGAATCCCAGAGGAGGTTGCTTTTTAACATGAGTCTCTGTTGCATATTTTCCCCCTGATTTGTACATATAATGCTTGCTGGATAGTTCAGGGCACAGTCCTGTTACAAAAGTTGTGGGGGAGAGTAGCAGTAGGTTTCAGTTTGTTTTAAATCAGCATTTTAGTTGTGAAAGAAGTAGAGCCAGCCTGTGTGGCCTTTGGCAAGCTGACAGCCTGAAAATGCCCCCAGAAGAAGGGAATTGTAAACCACTTCTTATTAGAGATGGGCACAGTATGGGAAAAACAACAGACTAACGAAGCTGTTTGGATGAGCAGCGAAACGTTTCAATCTCTCAAGAAAAGAAGTCCAGTTGCCATGACTCAACCCCCAAACAAATCAGGGTGGTCCATGGTTCATGGCTACCCATAATCAACAAGCCATGAACCACCCCCGAACCACTCCAAAAATCAGTTTGTGATTCTTTTTTTCCCCAGTTTGTGCTAGGGAGGAGGTGAACCTAATATCTCTGCACCATCTACTGCCCACACGCCCACATATCACTGCCTCTGTTGCCTCCCTACCTGCTGCCGCCGCCTCTTCCCCCTGCACTGCCACCATCTTCAGAGATAGTAGCCTGGCTTCCATTTCAAAACCTGGCCCCGCTGCCTCCGCGCAGGCACATGCCTAATGCAAAGGAAGAGGAGGCAGGACCAAGTAGGGAGGTAACGTGGGTGACAGGGAAGGGGAAGGAAGCATCCACTTTGCCGAAGGAAAACGAAGCACTGAGTTGGATAATGTTCAGCACGTCATTGGCAAGATGGGTTGCATGAACCAAACTATGAACCGAACCCATCTCTACTTCTGAGTACTCTCTTCTTGGAAAACCCAGAAAGGGATCACAGTAACACAGAACTGACCTGACGGTCCATGGTCCATGGCTATTATTCTTAAGGGCATACATTTGAGACATAGGGCGCTTTTACACGACCTCTAAAATCCACTGGCAACTTAAATTCAGACCAGAGATCGTGGGGTTTTGTTCTGATTCTGTGTTCCCACCCTTCCGCACTCCATTGCTCCTGTCTGCGATGAGGGGAGGGAGAAAAAAAAGGGAGAAAAAAATGCAGGCTCACCTCCATCTGCCTGCCTGTCGGAGCAGCCCCGTAGGGATTCCTGTCTCTTAAAGGGGCGGCGGGGACAAAAAACAAACAGAAGGCGAGGAGAGCCCGGCATCCACAGCTTTATAATCCGCATTAGGTGGGCTTAGGTGGGTGTGGTCGTACTTAATTTTTTTAAAGTCCGCAGCTGGTGGGAAAACAATTTTAAGCGCCGCATCTGGGAGCTCTTTGCCTCGGATTTTAGGGGTTGTGTAAAAGCAGTATTTTCTGCGTAGAAGACTATTTTTTCCCCCCCTCTAAAATTGTTAGACTAGAAATAGAGGGTCATCTTATACACGGGAGTAAGCTGAGGAGAGGGCTGTGTAGTTGTGAAACTGTAATTTTGGGTTGGAAAAGTGGGTGTGTTCTTATATATGGGGGCATCTTATAGATGAAGAATACAGCAAATAAAATCATAAGTGGATGGTATAATGTCACTGGTTTCCTCACTTCTCTCCTTCTGCCAGGGATCTTTCTGCTTCTGGAGCTCATCAATGTACTCCACAATGCAAGTCTTGTAGAATCTTTCTGCTAGATCTTTCGGGGTTTCCCCATGATCATTCCTGGCTTTCAAGGCATGGACCAAAGTGGGCATCTTGCTCACCAAGTACTTAAAGCAGTGCAAATGGCCCTCCACAGCTGCCAGATGAACTGTAGCACAAGAAGAACAAGGAACACAGGCATGAGAGAGAAACAATATTACAAAGTGCCAGGGGGTGTCCTAGGGTAGCAGGTCAACATCTCATTCCATGAAAAGCCATGGTGAAGGGGCAGATCATTGTGATGTCACAGAGGGAGGGCAGGCAAGGTTTTGTGCTGGCTGATTTGGGGGAACATCGCTCCCTGCCTTATTTCAAATCCCACAATGGCCATGAGTGCACGCGGGTACCCAATGGCTCCTTCTCCATCCTCTCCTCTCACTCCCAGCTAGCACTAACATTGTGCAGTCCCCACATGCATGAGGTGGGTGGTAGTGATGGTGAGTGTTCTGCTGCTCTCCCCGCTCTACCAGTACTGTTTGTTCAGGCCATTTCCAATTTACAAACTTCTTCCTAGTTCATTGTACAGTAATGGCAAATTACTTCCCTTGGTGTACCTGGGAGATTTCCATTGTTATCCACATCATCTAAAGTAGCTCCCCATCTAACAAGGAGTTGTAGGCATCCTAGCCGGCCATGGAAGGCTGCGTTATGAATGGGCTTCCATTCATTCTTATCAGAAACATTCACGTCCTAGTATTTAAGAAGAGAAGGCTGAATTATTTTTTCAGAGTTGTTGCAAAAGCCATGTAAAGTTTACAAATCAATGGTAACACAGACATCATAAGAGTAATTGAGAATTAAGACATGGTCCAGCATCCTGATTTAGACAGTAGTCGAGTTACCTCTGGGAAACCCACAAGGGAGACAGGAGGGTAGTCATATGCCATCACTCTTTGCAACTAATGCAAGGAGTGATCAGGTCCCATGTAGCCAACATGTTCAATGCTTGAGTGACATTTTTGCTCAGAACAGACGTTCCCACCAACTTTGGGTCCCCAGATGTTCTTGAACGAAAGTTCTGAGAAGCCTCCACCACCAGCTAAACTGGCCATGATTTCCAGGAGTTGTAGTCCAAGCACATCTGGGGACCCAGCATTGAGAACCACAGGCTTAGAATGCCAAAACAGATTCAATCACAAGCCAGAAGAACATGACATTCAAGGCATGGGAAATATGAGTGTTGCTTCTTAGTGGCAGCCCAACTGAAGTCTTCCCAGGACTTCAAAGTTGTACATGTGATTCTCAGCCTATTTCTCATCCAGATATATGGTGGGCACTTATGAATTCTCCAAAAAAGTAGCACAAAAGAGAGTAGTGGTTTGAGTAAGTTTGCATATGCTGATTCTGATAGATAGATAGATAGATAGATAGATAGATAGATAGATAGATAGATAGATAGATAGATAGATAGATTTATGTGCCTGCTGTTGAGGGTGCTGGCTGGGTGCTGCTGATCTCAAGGTTCTTTATTGCCCCCTTGCTTATGGTTCTTTATCTTTACTTCAGATTTGGACTAGATCACTGGACATGCCTTCAAATTGATGATGGAGCCCCCTAAAAGAGGACATGTGCCCAATACAGCATCAATCATCCCAGCTCTGGACTGACAAAAAAGATCCCTGGAAGTAATCTGTGGGGCACTGATTCTTAAATTGTGGGCTATAAACAACATATAGTCAGAGTCTTCGCATGTGTGTACTTTGCCGTGGCTAATTGCAGCTAATTGATGAGAGGCTGCAACATGTCTTGGGGCCTTTTTACACGACCCCTAAGATCCGCTGGCCACTTAAATTCGGACCAGAGATCTTAGGGGTTCCTCGCTCTTCCTCTGTCCCCACCCCCCTCCGCACTTCCTGGTTGCTGGCTGCCTGAGGGAGGGAGAAAAAAGAAAGAAAAGAATGCTGGTTTACCTCCGTTTTGTTCCCAGCAGCATTCAGATGTCTTAAAGGGGCGGGGCACAAAAAAAGAACAAACAGAAGCCAGGAGAGCCCCGCACTCACTATCCTTACACCGGATCAAATATTTGTCACATCCAAAAAGCAGGTACAAGAAAACTGCTCTGGGTCGCGCTAAAGTGGGCGGGGTAATTGTCTGCAAAGTCCGGAGCTGGTGGGTAAACATTTTTAAGGTCCGGACCTTGCAGCCATTTGCGGCGGAGCTTAGGGGTCGTGTATAAACGCCCTTGGTCACTTGCCTATGCAGAACTGCCATGAATCCCAGCACCTTGTCAATTAGCTGCTGTAAGTAAACCTTACAAAAAATTATGGCTGTAAGTATGCTATAAGTGATTGGGGGTAGGTGGCAGACACGACACTGAAGTTTCCCATAGGTCTCAGGCCTGCTCAGCCACATTCACCACTACATTTTTAAAAAGTAGATCAACCCCACTTCCCCTAACTTTGGACTGCGGTGAAGCAGGTTCAAACTGAGCAGAACTAAACATGATATTAGCAGCGTAGATGCCCTGGGAACATCCGACCTCGCCTGATCTTGAAAACTAAGCAGGGTCAGTTCTGGTTAGTACTTGGTTGGGTGACCACCCAGGAATACCAAGTGCTATAGGCGCCTGGAGTAGGAACAGGTAAGCCACTCCAGTATTCCTGCCAAGAGAACTCCATGAAAATGGGGTCACGAAGAGTCAGTCACAACTGTAATGTCACAACAACAGCAACAACAACAACAACAACAACAACAACAGCAACAATAACAATAACAAGCATGATCTTCCCCTACTGCGTTCAGGAGATCTCCTCCTCTACTAGATCTCTTCGGTGTTGCTCGATCACTTGAGGTCATATACCCCCTTGAAGATACCGATGTCTGATTTCAGAAGCTAAGCAGGTTTAGGTCTGGTGAGAACAAAGATGAGCTTTGGGAAAGTTCAATATTAGATCGCAGACCCGGGGTCAAACCCTGGCTTCTCCAAATAGGGCTAGAAAATAAATCCTGTTTTGGATCCTGGGACATGGCTACCAACCTGACTTGGCAATGGTGGGCAAGGTAGGGAAAGCGTCTGTCTCAGTGTAAGGTAGCCTTTTGAGTTCCTCTGATAAATTGGATGATTATTCCTATTATTAACAAGAGTGAGAACCGGACCCATTTTCTTGTTCTTTGCCATCCAGACTCTTGACTTAGGGAAGACCTTAGTAGGATTTTCAACATACCTACAATTCTCAAGAAGCAGTTTATTATTGCTACCCCAGTGAGTTTCGATGGCCTAGTGGCGATTTGCCCTCATGTCTCCTGAGTAGAGATGGGCACGACTTAGCGGTATTCCCGTTTCCGTTACTCGGTTCCGTTACTCTACGGAAACGGTAACGGGAATTACTCCGCCAGACTTCGAGCTCGAACCGACGAACGAACAATTTTGGTCTGATTTGTCGTGCTCGTTCCTTGCATCGCGCGATTGCGCGATGCCACGCGGCACAGAAAAAAAGTTTTTAAAAGTTAAAAAAACCCGGTTCCCGGCTGAAAAGCAGGCGGAAAAATGCCTGCCGTGCCTCAGGGCACCTACCAGAGGGGTTGTTTCTGGAGGTCCCCGGCCTCCCCCCTCATCCCCCGTCCTGGGCTGCTCTGGTGGGACTCGCCGCAGGCTCGCAGCCAGCAAAAAGCCCAGTCTCGCCGCCGCCCGCCCGCAATTAAAGCGCAAGCAAGCGGCACGGACGGCACAGGAAAAAACTTTTAAACTCTCCCCCCACCCATTCCCGGGCCAAAAAAGCAGGCGGAAAAAATGCCTGCTTGACTAAGGGCGCAGGGCACCTACCGGAGGGGTGGTTTCTGGAGGGGGGGTCCCGCCTCCCCCCCATCCTGGGCAGCCGGACTCGAGTTGCCATTTCGCCATGCCATGCGGTGCGGGCGGGGGATCCAAAATGGGGCGGCAAACGCAATATTGTTTTTGAAATCGTGGTCCAAAAACACACAAGCACAACAGAAACACGCGAAAATTTATAAACTGCCAGATTTTTCACAGTAGCAGTGGGTTTTTTCTTCCAACAAAATGTCTCTCCTCTCCTCCTCTGTCCTCCATTGATTTTATTTTATTTTATTTTATTTACACCTGCGCAGTGCGCAATGATGGGCTGGCCGAGTGGCCAGCCATGTGGGAGTGGACAACCATGCAAATTTTTGGAGCCATCCCACCAGTCGCATGGCCACTTGGGACTTCTGGGATGTGCATGGCCACATTGAGACTTCTGGGATGTGCCAAAAAGCCCCCTAAAACCTGCCCTAGCCCTAACCCTAACCCTTGACTCCGTACCCATACGTCACAGACTGTCTTCTTAGTGGGTCAGAGAGGCACCCAGAGGTGCAACCCACTAGCCCACCGTAACCTTACCCGTCACTAGCCTAACCCTAGCCATTGCACTAAGCCACCTTAAAGCCAGATCTACTTGCTTGCATTGCACTACACACAGCAAGTACAATTCCCTTCTGTGTGAGACATGGTGGTGCGGGAGCCTTGTGCAGGGAAGGCATGACGCTATCACTCTCACACTGGTCTCACTGTCTGCACATTATGTTATGCAATATCCATATGGCTATTGCATAGCATTTTGCAGCAGCAGCAGGTGAGGAGGGGAGACCCCCATGTAGAGAGGTCTCTCTTGGAGCCTGCTTCCCCTTCCTAGTGGCAGGAGGCACCCACGGGTGCCTCCAGGAGCCCACTTTCCCTTTATAGCGGGCCAGAGGAGGCACCCAGGAGCCCGCTCCCCCCAAAACCAGTACTAACAAAAACGAAAAAATGAAAAAACGAACCGACTAATTTTTGCGAATTTTCGCAAAAACCGGAAACGACCCGAAACGGGACCGGCCCGACTAACGACAACTCGAAAAAAATTTTTTTCAAGTCGTGCCCATCTCTACTCCTGAGTCCTAGTGTGTGACGCCCTCTCCACTGCACCATACTGGCTCTCAGACCTGCTTTTGAATCTCTGCACTGGCTGCCAGTGACCTACGTCTCAAACAAAGAGGGCGGAAGAATCCTTTGTGGCATGTTGTGGTGCCAACACAACTTGGAGCAGGAGTGGGGTGGATGCGTGAACAAAGTTATAAAATGCTCATGGGGTTAGGCCAAAACTCCAGAAAAGACACGTGTTCTCTTACCGCCCCGCTCCGAAGTATGGTTTGCAAGGTATATGACTGTCCATGGGTCGCTGCTAGGTGAGCAGGGGTACACCCTTGATAATCCTGGGCACTGAAGTTTACACCATTGAGATGCAGGGCCTACAGGTATACAAAGTAAGATTCCTACTCAGAAAGTTTACCTACATAAATGCCTCTTGACCTATGATAAGGTGACGGGCCATATCAGCTGGGAGTTCCTGGGAACGGTAGTTCCAAAAGGCTTTGAATCAAACAGGCTTTTGAATCTGTGTTCCGGCCTTCAGTCTGAAAGACCTTGACCAATCAGCTCTTGATGGCATGGAAGCATTTGGGCACATACAGAGAGCCTCCATTTCTTTCATTTAATTGCAGACGGGATCTTCATACCAGCAGCACTTTTCCACTTTGAGAAGCAGTTCCACTTGTACGGAATGGCAATGCTTGTATGTATAGTACAGTAGGAACCCGTATCCACTTATTCATTAACCACTGATTCAGTTATCCACGGTTGGCAGATGAAAAGGTTAAATAAATAATCCAGCAGCCGCAAAGCAAGCTACTGTCATAACACAGCAGCCCTAAAGCAAGCTACTGTCGCAAACAGCAGGTGTAAAGCAAGCTACTGCCACAAAAGAGCAGCCATAAAGCAAGCTACTGTCACAAAACAGCAGTTGGGGAGAAACATTCTCCCTTATCCACGGTTTTCGTTATCCACAGGAAGGCCTGGAACCAATCAGCAGCGGATACCGGGATCCTACTGTAATGTTAACAATCTGCATGTAGTAGAGGTGTGTAATGGGCACAAAACTCTGGAATTCATTTACTTGCATGCAGGAAAATATTGTAATAAGAGCCCTATTTAATCACATAAAAGTTTGTTGCTCTCATACGCAGTCAGGTTGCTTCTAACCATATGAATTAGTAACAAAATGTCTTATATTTAACAGGCCAGCTCAGGTCTTGCAAACCTGACCTCATGGCTTCCTTTCTAAAACCAATCCATCACATATTTGGTTTTCTCCTTTCCTGCTGCCTTCAACTTTCCCCAGTTCTTCCAAAATTGATTTTTTCTAAAAATGGGAGGAATAGATCTGTCAAGGTGGCCAAGTTTGCAGATGACACAAAAGGTGGCCAAGTTTGCAGATGACACAAAACTTTTCCGTGTGGTAAAAACCAGAGAAGATTGTGAAGAGCTCCAGAAGGATCTCTCCAAACTGGGGGGGGGGGGGGGGGAAATGGGCTACGAAATGGCAAATGCGTTTTAATGTAGCCAAATGTAAAGTAATGCATATTGGGGCGAAAAATCAAAACTTTATCTATCAACTCATGGGCTCTGAGTTATCCGTGACAGATCAGGAAAGAGATCTTGGTGTGTTGGTGGACAGCTCCATGAAGGTGTCTCCCCAATGTGTGGCAGCGGTGAAGAAGGCCAATTCCATGCTAGGGATTATCAAAAAGGGGATTGAAAATAAAACAGCCAACATTATAATGCCATTATACAAAACAATAGTAAGGCCCCACCTGGAGTATTGTGTACAATTCTGGTTACCGCATCTCAAGAAAGACATAGTGGAACTGGAAAAGGTGCAGAAGAGAGCGACTAAAATGATTACTGGGCTGGGGCAACTCCCTTATGAGGAAAGGCTAAAACATTTTGGGCTCTTTAGTCTGGAAAAAAGGCGCCTGAGGGGGGATATGATTGAGACATACAAAATAATGCAGGGCATGAGTAAAGTGGATAGAGGAAAGCTCTTTTCCCTCTCACAAAATACCAGAACTAGGGGACATGCACTCAAATTGAGGGCTGGGAGAGTAAGAACAGACAAAAGAAAATATTTTTTCACCCAGCACGTTGTTAGTCTATGGAACTCCCTGCCACAGGATGTGGTGATGGTATCTGGCTTGGATGCCTTCAAAAGGGGATTGGACAGATTCCTGGAGGAAAAGTCCATCACAGGTTACAAACCATGATGGAGATGTGTAATCTCCAGGCTTAAAACCAGGGTACCTCAAGGGCCAAATGCAGGGGAGTAGTATCAGGAGACAGATATCTAGTCTCATGCGCTCCCAGACGCATGTGGTGGGGCCACTGTGAGATACAGGAAGCTGGACTAGATGGGCCTTTGGCCTGATCCAGCATGGCTCTTCTTATGTTCTTATGTTCATTTTCTCCCACAATCTGCTTTTTTTTAAAAAATAAGTTTTGCTTCTTTCCATCAAATATGTGAAGACATGCAAATGTTTTCAGGCGTTCCAAGTTCTGGGGTTTATGTTAGCTCCAAGAACCAAAATCCAAAACCTCCGGTTGTGAAAAGGTACAGCAACAGCTTTAAGGCCTGTTTTCTAAATCAGTTAATTTATTATTATATTATTTATTTTCACATTTATATACCACGCCTATTTCCCACATAGGGGACTCAGGGCAGTTTATAACAAGGAAAGATAAAACAACTAAAACAGCTAAAAACAATAAAATCCAAGATTAGGTTAGCAAGGCGAGCAGGCGGGCCGGGCCAAAAAACAAACAAACAAACAAACTGAGTCCCTAGTCAGTGCCGAAGGCGTCCCGAAAAAGTAGAGTCTTTAAATTTTTCTTAAACGATGCCAGCGACGGAGCCTGCCATAGCTCGCTCGGAAGCTTGTTCCAGAAGGTTGGCGCCGCCACCGAGAAGGCCCGTCCGCGTGTGCTCGTTTTGCGGGCCTCCCTCGGAGTCACGGTCCGGAGCGAGAGGGCCAAGGAAGATCGGGTGGGTCGGGCTGGATCTAATTGTCGGGGGAGACGCTCCGCCAGATAAGCAGGGGCCAAGCCATGGAGGGTTTTGTAACTCAAAACCAACACTTTGAACCTTATCTGGGAGGCAACGGGCAACCAGTGTAGGCGGGCCAGGATGGGGGTGGCGCGGTCATAACGATAAGATAAAACGAGGATGCTTACCTGCATGCACGCATCCTGGCCTTTGATAGCAGCAAGGTGAGCCACTGTCCAGCCTCGTACTGTCAAAGCTGTTGGATCAGCTCCGTGCCAAAGCAGCCAGTGAAGGCACTAGCAAGCAAGAGTAATGTGTGTGAGTTCCACAATTCCATCCTGCCAGGCCTCGTGGGCTATTGTTCGACAACCTCGCATCTAGCCTCACGGTCTCCATTGTTACCCCAATAACCCCTAACAGCAAAGTGGCATTGGATGAACCATAGGAAAACAGCCTATAGCACATCAATCCGAATGCTTGTGCAAGAAGGATGAAGTCATGGGTTGAAATGGAGAGGTAACATAGATCCATGACACATACTGTCAGCAATATGTCTATGAAGATTCTCAGTCATCCAGGTGAGTTTATCTGGAAGTTGAGTCATGTGTACTGGACTTCTTTTTTGAGAGATAGAAATGTTTCGCTGCTCATTCAAACAGCTTCATCAGACTGATGAAGCTGTTTGGATGAGCAGCAAAACTTTTCTATCTCTCAAAAAAGAAGTCCAGTACCCATGACTCAACTTCCAGATATTGTTAGCAAATTCCTTCAGAGAGAATGGTGTGGTTAAGTAGTGACAAGCTGTTGCCAATTTATCTGCTTCTTCTGCTAATATACCGCCCCATACCACTTCAACTAGTCTCTAGGCGGTTTTACAGTTTTTTTTAATTATGCAGGCTACACAATGCCCCCCCCCCAGCAAGCTGGGTGATCATTTTACCAACCTCAGAAGGATGGAAGGCTGAGTGAACCTTGAGCCTGCTACCTGGGATTGAACCCCAGGTCGTGAGCACAGTTTTACCCGCAGCACAGGCATTTAACCACTGAGCCTCGAGGCTCTTATATGGCATCACAGAATCACAGAATCATAGAAAGTGAAGTTAGAAGGGTCCTATAAGGCCATCAATCTAACCCCCTCGCTCCACGTAGGAATGCAAATCAAAGGATGTCTTCCAGGTCGTTGTCCAAATTTTTCTTGAATGCTTCCAGTCTTGGAGCACCTGCCACTTCTTGAGGTCATTGGTTCCATTTTCATACTGCTCTAACATGCTGTAAGATGTCCCTCAATTCACTGTTCTCAATACTTGAATATGTCTTAATTGTACTGGACTGTATATTGTCTCCTTTTCCAAGGAGAAAGGCAGGGTAAAAATACTCTAAAATAAATAAAACAAATAAATAACAGTTAGGAAGTTCTTCCTGATATTCAGCCAAAAGCTGGGTTCTCTTAACTTGAGCCCATTGTTGTGCGTTCTACACTCTGGGATGATCGAGAACAGATCCTGCCCCTCCTCTGTATGGCAGCCCTTCAGATATTTGAAAAGGGGCTATCATGTCTCCCCTCAGACTTCTTTTCTCTAAGCTAAACATGCCAAGTTCTTTCAGTCTTTTCTCACAGGGCTTGTTTTCCAACTCCTGATCATCTTTGTCACCCTCCTGTGAGAAGGGAGATGAAGAAAAGCCATTGGAACAGAGTGTGCCGTCTGAAAAGAAGGAAGAGAATATAAAAGAACTAAAAGATTTGAGTTTAGAAGAGAAAACCGGGTCTGTAGGAGAGATAAAGGGTAGAGAGGCAGGTGAAGGACAGCTCGAGGAGGTAGGAGCAGCTGCGCGAAAGACAATAATAGAGAGAGAGGGATTATGGGTATTGGAGAATGACAGTTGGAAAGGGGACGTTACTGCGCGCGAGAGAAGAGAGGACAGTTGGGATAAGCAGTTAAGAGAGAGGGAAAGAAGACGAAGGGAGCTAGATGAGAAACGGGGAGTAGACCGAGGGGAAGAATATCAATGGTCCGTAACTGTGAAGCCTTTGAAATGGCCGGAGACCTCTGAGAAGTTCAGAAAGGAATGGAGGAACGAGAGGTCTCTGAATCCAGTAGCCCAATGGGCTCGCCATCCGTGTTGCGGGACTCAATGTATGGGGCGCGGGTCGGTTACTCGCCATTATTTATAAAGTCGTCCGAGGGTCAAGTTCCTTTGGTTAACGTTATTTATGAAGATGCTGTGCCGCAAGATGCTGTAACGAATTCATACCCTCAGTTAACTCCCCAAGTAAAGGGTTCTGTTCTGTCTGTACCTGAGGTAGTGTTAAATAAAAATCCTTTTGATGTTCCTTACCAAGAAGCCTCTGACTTTATTTTTGACACGGAATCGCGGAGGAAAGAAACTGAACCCTCACAAAATGGCGCCCAACCCGGGGCGATTCCGAAGTCAAAAATACGCCAAAATTTAGAACCTTGCCATGCCACAGACAGACAAGAGAAAATAATTGAACTACTAGCCGAGCAAAACAGATTGTTGATGACACAACTGATGAAAGCCGAAAATTCGCCTAACAACCCGTCTGTTCTATTACCTAACGAGGAACGAAGTCCGTGGGTTTCAAATCCCGCGCCAGTAAGACTTCAGAAAATGGCTAAAGATGACGACGTCGAAGCTTACCTGAACACTTTCGAGAGGGTGGCGACAGCGGCTAAATGGCCAGTATCTCAATGGTCTTTGATCTTAGCACCATGCCTTACTGGAACATTGCAAGAAATAGTCGATGCTTTGGGACCAGATGAGGTGACTGATTATAACAAGGTGAAAAATGCTATATTGCTGACGTTGAACCTGACACCCGAGGCATATAGAAAGAAGTTCAGAGCATTGGGATATAAGCAAGGTATACATCCCAGGTCTCTGGCGCAGAGGTTAAAAGCCCATGCAACTAAATGGCTACGACCCGCGGAGTATTCGAAGGAACAAATCATAGAAGCTATAATCATCGAGCAGATGTTATCGGGAGCCCCCACACAAACTGCGTTGTGGATAAAAAGAAACCGCCCAACTTCATTAGAAGATGTGGTACACATCTGGGAAAGCATCGAGTCATCGGAAGAGAAAACAACGTCTCGCGAAAATACGCCTTTCGGGAGATCTCAGCAGTTGTCGCATGAGAATACGTCATCAGACAAGGCCGTCAATAACTACAGATCTTCTTCCAAGATGGCGTCGGGAGCCAAAAACGTGCCACGAGGAGTGGAAACCTTCGAAGGCCGCCAATTCACCCAGAGTGGAAGAGGACTGACGAGGCTGAACTTTGCAAATAAAAATACTCAGCCTAAACCCGTATGTTATAATTGCGGATCATCACAGCATTATAAACGAGACTGTCCGAAACTCGATTGCGCGTGGGGGGGGTAACTCTGATGATAATGCTGCCCAAATTGTAAATGTAGAAAAAGATTGTGAAGTAATTGCTATGGTGAATGG
Source organism: Phrynocephalus guinanensis (assembly GCA_037367245.1). NCBI lineage: Eukaryota > Metazoa > Chordata > Lepidosauria > Squamata > Agamidae > Phrynocephalus > Phrynocephalus guinanensis. Next base: position 128,956,114 of record CM074736.1, read on the forward strand.
GGAAGTTAAGAAGGCATTTATAGACACAGGTTGTGCCAAAACATTAGTCCGTTCGGTAAAAGGGTGTAGATGTAAAGAAGTTGTATCTGTGAAATGTATTCATGGGGATTCCAAAACGTATGAGACAGCTTGGGTGGAGGTGGAGATTAAGGGTGTGAAAAGAAGGATTAATGTGGGAATTGTACCCTCGCTGACCAGAGAAATGTTAATAGGACGTGATTGGCTTAATATTGATAATCTTATGCAAACACAGGAAGGGATGCAAGGAGATGTCCAGGCGGAAGTGAAGGCTGTACAGGAGGAAATGTCCTTGGCGTCTAGAGATCGGGTGAGATTTTTACAACAGAATGACCTATGTTTAACAAAACTGAAAGATAAGGCTATAGATGTTTCTGAGTTGAGCAACGGGTATGAAGGATATTTTATGAAGAATGGATTATTATATCATATTGATAAAAATGGGCTTGAAAGACTAATTGTTCCCCAAGTATGGAGAAGTTATGAGATTAGCCCATGATATCCCTATCGCGGGCCATTTGGCTATAGAGAAAATGTGGGCCAGGATAAATCATCGGTTTTATTGGCCAGGAATGAGAACTGATATAGAAAAATTTTGTCAGACATGTAAGCAGTGCCAATTAACACAGAAGAAACCCCCACCGGGAGCACCTCTAATATCTATGCCTATCATTGATCAACCTTTTGAACGCATTGCTTTGGATTTGATTGGGCCTTTACCTAAGTCCTCCGCTGGTCACATGTATGTCTTAGTTATAATTGACTATGCTACCCGATACCCGGAGGCTATTCCATTAAGGACAACCACAGCTAAAATCTTGGCTCAAGGGTTATTAAAGGTATTTTCCAGATTGGGTTTTCCCAGGGAGGTACTTACTGATCAAGGAAGTAATTTCCTCAGTATCACTTTTAAACAGATGTGGAAAATCCTTGATGTAAAACCGTTAAAGACTACCGTTTACCATCCCCAAACAAATGGTTTAGTGGAGAGATTCAATAAGACTCTAAAGTCTATGTTACGTAAAATTATTTTGGATAATCCTAGGAGATGGCACCTCTTATTAGATCCTTTAATGTTCGCTATTAGAGAGGTACCGCAATCTTCTACGGGGTTTTCTCCATTTGAATTACTCTATGGACGCGTACCGAGAGGGATATTAGATTTAATGAGAGAAAAGTGGGAATCTGGTGTTGATGAAGCAGTTACAACAGTGAAACACGTTATTGAGATGAGGGATCATTTGACGAAAGTGCAGAATCTGGTAAAGAAGAATTTGGTATCTATTCAAGCTTCACAAAGAAATAGGTATGATAAGAAAGTAAGGAAAAGGTATTTCAAAGAGGGTCAGAAAGTTTTATTATTATTACCAATTGAGGGCAGCAAATTATTAACTAGGTGGCAAGGACCATATACCGTTTTGCGAAGGATTAATGATGTAAATTATGAGATAGAGATGCCAGACAAAGTCAAAGACAAGGGGATTTATCATGTAAACTTACTAAAAGAATGGAAAGAAAGAGATGGATTTCTGGCTGAAGTAGAAGAAGACGATTTGGGCCCTAAATTAAATGTTGTGAATAAACATAAAGAACATCTGCAGATATGCCAGGATATTTCAGAGAACCAACGCGGTCAAATAAGAGAGATTGAAGAGGAATTTGCAGATACGTTTTCAAATAAGCCAGGGCATACTAACTTATGTGAACATAGAATTCATGTGGAAGGGAATCAGGTTATGCGTGATCAGGGTCGTAAATGGCCTAGACACCTGATACCCGTGATTGAGGAGGAGGTTAAAAAGATGTTAGAACTAGGGGTAATCGAACCTTCGAATAGCCCGTGGAGAAGTTACCCTGTTGTAGTTCCTAAACCCGACGGCACTGTTAGATTTTGTATAGACTTTAGAAAACTAAATTCAGTATCCAAATTTGACGCGTATCCAATGCCCCGAATTGATGATTTATTAGACAGGTTAGGGGAATCATCTTTCTTAAGCTCTTTAGATCTAACTAAAGGTTATTGGCAAGTCCCCTTAAGGGGCGGGGACAAAGAGAAGACCGCTTTCGGAACCCCCATTGGTCTCTATCATTTTGTCAAAATGCCTTTTGGCCTCCATGGGGCATCTGCTACCTTCCAAAGATTAATGGACAAAGTGTTGGAACCTGTGAAAGATTTCGCCGTGGCATATATAGACGATGTCATAATCTTTAGTAAATCGTGGGAGGAACATCTGTTACACCTTAAAGCAGTCCTAAGTGAATTGCACAAAGCTAATTTGAAAGCTAACCCCGCGAAATGTAAAATTGCTCAACTGCAGGTGAAATTTCTGGGGTTTAAAGTAGGCCAGGGTAAGATATATCCAATGCAAGATAAAATTGAGAGAGTTTCTGTATGGGTTAAGCCTAAAACTAAGAAAGAGGTACAAAGTTTTCTCGGGCTGACAGGGTATTACCGTCAATTCATACCTCACTTCGCGGAAATAGCGGCCCCTCTCACCGATTTAACTCAGAAAAAACTTCCTAGGATAGTAAGGTGGGGGGGAAAAGAACAGGAGGCTTTTGACTTGCTAAAAGAGAAATTATGTACTTGTCCCGTACGGTCAGCTCCTGACTTCTCTATACCATTCCTCTTACAAACCGATGCTTCAGAAAGGGGAATCGGAGCTGTATTAGCTCAGGAGAAAGAAGGGGAAGAACATCCATTTCTGTTCTTAAGTCGGAAATTAAGCAAGAGGGAGCAAAAATATGCTACCATTGAAAAAGAAGCTCTTGCGGTGAAATGGGCTATGCAATCCTCGAAATATTATTTATTGGGAGCTCCTTTTGTGCTAATTACTGATCATGCCCCGTTAGTGTGGCTAAATAGAATGAAAGATGTAAGCCCACGCTTGACCAGATGGTATTTGTCTTTACAACCGTTCTCTTTCGTTGTCCGTTATAAAAAGGGAAAGGACCACCTTAACGCAGATTATTTCTCCCGACAGGGTCCCTGGTTGGATGACATAAAAGCCCAGACGGCCCACTTGGAAGGGGGGGTGTCCTGTGAGAAGGGAGATGAAGAAAAGCCATTGGAACAGAGTGTGCCGTCTGAAAAGAAGGAAGAGAATATAAAAGAACTAAAAGATTTGAGTTTAGAAGAGAAAACCGGGTCTGTAGGAGAGATAAAGGGTAGAGAGGCAGGTGAAGGACAGCTCGAGGAGGTAGGAGCAGCTGCACGCGAGACAATAATAGAGAGAGAGGGATTATGGGTATCGGAGAATGACAGTTGGAAAGGGGACGTTACTGCGCGCGAGAGAAGAGAGGACAGTTGGGATAAGCAGTTAAGAGAGAGGGAAAGAAGACGAAGGGAGCTAGATGAGAAACGGGGAGTAGACCGAGGGGAAGAATATCAATGGTCCGTAACTGTGAAGCCTTTGAAATGGCCGGAGACCTCTGAGAAGTTCAGAAAGGAATGGAGGAACGAGAGGTCTCCGAATCCAGTAGCCCAATGGGCTTGCCATCCGTGTTGCGGGACTCAATGTATGGGGCGCGGGTCGGTTACTCGCCATTATTTATAAAGTCGCCCGAGGGTCAAGTTCCTTTGGTTAACGTTATTTATGAAGATGCTGTGCCGCAAGATGCTGTAACGAATTCATATCCTCAGTTAACTCCCCAAGTAAAGGGTTCTGTTCTGTCTGTACCTGAGGTAGTGTTAAATAAAAATCCTTTTGATGTTCCTTACCAAGAAGCCTCTGACTTTATTTTTGACACGGAATCGCAGAAGAAAGAAACTGAACCCTCACACCTCCTCTGAACTTGTCCCAATTTGTCAGCATCTTAGGGCGTTTATACACAACCCCTAAGCTCCACTGCAAATGGCTGCAAGCTCCAGAGCTTAAAAATGTTTCCCCACCAGCTCCGGAGTTTGCAGACAATTAAGTGCGACCCCGCCCACCTAAGCGCGACCCACCACACTTTTCTTGTACCTGCTCTTGGGAGGTGAAAAATATTTGATGCGGATGTGCTGGGCTCTCCTTGCTTCTTTTTGTTTTTGTTTTTTGCCTCCCGCCCCTTTAAGAGGAAGCAGGAAGTGACCGGGGCTCCCCCGGCAGCGTCCACCAACACCGGGAGGTAAGGCTTTATTCTTCTGTCCCTTTTTTTCCTCCCTCCCCTCACGCAGCCGGCAGCCAGGAAGTACGGAGGGGTGGAGATGCACGAAGAGCGACAAACCCCTAAGATCTCTGGTCCGAATTTAAGAGGCCAGCAGATCTTAGGGGTTGTGTAAAAAGGCCCTTAGAGGGCTTTTGAGGTATGTGAGATGTTAACGTTTGCCACGATGTTAACCACTGCCTTGGTCACCAGGGAAAGTTCCCATTTCTGAGCAAGGATCTTCAACTCAGACTCCTAGTGTGTACACTATGTTCCAGGTCCATTCAAAACAGGTTGCTGTTAGGTTTTCAAGACAGAAATAAGTAGACTCTTATTGCTAAGTTATGCTTGCATAAAGGAAACCATGTAAAGCCAATTGTGGCGCAGTGGTTAAATGCCTGTACTGCAGCTAAAACTGTGCTCACGCCCGGGGGTTCAATCCCCGGTAGCCAGCTCATGGTTGACAGCCTTCCATCCTTCCGAGTTTGGTAAATTGATGTGAGATGGAAGGTGTGGGTCTGTCTGCTGAAAAGACGCCAGAAGGACAGGGAGAGGAAGGAGGCAGAATTCACAAAGAAAGAGATACAGAAAGAGATACGATGGAGGAAAACAAAGGAAGGAAGTCTGTAGACAGACAGGAGGCGGTGAACATGGAGGAAATAAACCACAAGAACATACTTCGTTAAGCCATTTTAATAAAAGTTTACTTCAGTTTGAAGAACCAAGAGTCTCCAGTAATCTTTCATCTGCGGAACCGTTAGTTAATATAAATGAACCCTCACAATTGAGTACCCAGCTTGCTGGGGGGGGGGCAATGTGTAGCCTGCATAATTAAACTGCAAACCGCCCAGAGACTACTTGAAGTGGTATGGGGAGGAACATAAGCAGAACCCTTTTGCTTTGTTGCATATTAATGGGTGCTGGACGGTGGTGTTCCTGGGTAGAAATGGGGTCAGATCAAAAATGGTGATTCATCATGACTTGGGATTCATCAGGGCTGACAAAGCAATGAATTTTCCATGATGAATCAACGAATTGATGCATTGATTTGTCCCCCCCTTTAAAATGCTATAAAGACACATACACACCCCAGCATCTGGAGACCTCAGATTTCCAGGGATGCTTCCTCTACCTCTCTTCTACAAGTCCTGCAAGACTGGTTATGTCCCACTGAAGAGGGCCTCCCAGGAAATTGCCCTCTGGACACCTAAAGACACCAAATATGCAGGGAAGCTTCTCCGAACTCTCCTCTACAATCCCTCTAAGTTTGGTGAAGACTGGGTTTCCAACATCTGAGTTACAGTAGGACCCCAGTATCTGCTGGGGATTGGTTCCAAGCTTTCCCGTGGATAATGAAAACCGTGGATAAGAGAGAATGCCTGCCCACCCACCCCCAAACTGCTGTTTCCTGACAGTAGCTTATTTTATGACTGCTATTTTGAGACAGTAGCTTGCTTTATGGCTGCTGATTGCGACAGTAGCTTGCTTTACAGATGCTATTTGTGACAATAGCTCACTTTACAGCTGCTGTTTGTGACAATAGCTTGCTTTATGGCTGCTGAATTATTTATTCATTTTTTCCTCTGCCAACCGTGGATAACTGAATCAGTGGATAATGGATCAGTGGATACTGGGGTCCTACTGTATTATACATGCACACACACACACCATAACCCACAGAAAGTGTCCTTTAGAAACCAGGTTCGGGAAACCTAATTGTCATCAAATTTGGAGAGATTATAGAGGAGAGTCAGGGGATGCTTCCTTTCCAATGTTGGTGTTTCTAGGTGCCTTGGGGTAATTTTATAGCCTGACAAATAAACAGATTAAAAAATTGCTAGACATTTATCAGTTCATCGACTTCATTTATGATGAATGCACATTGGTGAATTTTTGACAAATCAGCCAAATTTGTCAGAAAAAAACATCATTTTTCAATTCGTTCCCGTCTTTGCTCCTGAGTGTGTGTTCCATCATGCAATCAGACCCAGGAACACAGCTGGCACCTCATTTATGCCTGCCAATTTACTCCCAATTCTTATTATTTCCATCATGCAAGTGTTAATCGAGAATATGATTGTGCCTATCGTTGATTTGTTTATTGAATTTCCACCTCACATTAATCTCACTGCATTTATTCAACAATATGTTGTAACACAAATATGGTTATTTTTGTTCACTCCAACTGTTGTCTCAGCCTTCTGGCTGCATGGTCAGGCAGCACAGGTTTGTTAGTTGTAGTTCCACTGATGGAAGAGATTTAAAATACGTGGTTATTCGAACAAACAATTCCAGAATCTCACTGTCAGCTTTCCCACTGCCAAGGTATGATAAGGGATTCTGACTTGTTGGGGGAGATGGGGAGATCCAAATAGTCAGCTTTGAGAAATTGCACCCTTGAATCTAGTACTTTTCTCCCACATTTCACACCAAGGAAGCACCATCTTTGATGTGGCTTAGTTCTTCTTCGTTGGACCTGGCCAACAGGTTCAGTGAAGATGAACAATGTACATAAGAGCAATTGTTTACTGCCAGGAGGAGGAGAAGGGAAGCTTCCACAATTTTCTTTGCACAATTACAAAAGTCAATAGGGTTTCAGCAATTTGGATTCTCCACTTTAAAGATTAATTCAACACTTAGAAGTGCAGTACACATAGACTACCTAAGTAGTTTGCGACGACAGTGTTTCCACGAGTTCTGGAATTCATTTGGTGCTTGTTCAGAAAGGAGCCTGATCTAACTGTGGGAAGCATTTGCCTTCTTATTCTTGATTTCATTTTGTATTTGATTGGAGTTTAAGCTTTTATATGCCCTATTGTAGAACTTGTGTATCCTTTTTGTATTGGTTTATATTGTTCACCACCCTGAGTTCCCTTTGGGAAAATCGGGTGACATATAAATAAATAAATAAATAATATGTGAGCTTGAAGAGTTACTTTTCTTGACTACAACTCCCAGAATCCCTCAGACTAGAGTATTCTACAAGTTGCAGGCTAAAATTGTAAACCTTTCCCAGTTCCGAACCAGGTGGCATTACATGAAGGTACATCTTTACTTATCTCCAACATTTTTTTCAGTCTTCTTCATGCAACCAAATAAATGCAGCTAAAAATTAATGGTACAAACGTGTCATACTTCGACTAAATCCACATTTGTTTGTTTTATTTCTTATATCAGCTGGCCTTGACAAGGATCAGTGGAGATGGCCACCATGGCTTCCCTTCTTCCATCCCACCTCAAACCTTGTCTTACCTCCAGACTTCCACAATGGGCTGCTGCATGCAAGGGGGTAAACTTGTAGACCGGGTCCACCTCATTAATGCTGGTTCCAGATTTCACCATCTCAGCCAGTCGTTTTACATCCCCCGCTTTGACAGCTTCGTGGATGCTTTTGTACTTCACCACCTTCTTTTTGGCAGCCACTGAGAAAGAGCAAATGTTGATCAACTCATTTAAGGACAGTGTACAAATCCAGCATCGAGACTGAGGAGGTTCTCAGCAAGGAGCCACTCCGCAGCCCAAGAAGAAGAAGAAATGCCATTAGGTGACTGTCACCAACTCTGGCAAGTTTGGTGTTTGTCTAACCATGCTGGCTGCCAGGGATGTTGGCAGGTCTTTGGATGCGAGTCCCAAGTCTTTGGCCCCGAGTCTGAGTCTTTGGTATCAGGCACCATGTCCTGAGTCCTAAGCCCCAGCTCCAAGTCCTTATTAAAATGAGCTTCTCCCCTCCCCCAGATAGAAGGCAGGGGTGGATGGGTTCTGAGTCTCAGGTTGATTCCAAGTCATTCGGTGGGGTGGGGAACCAAGTCAAGTTCAAGTCGAATCATTATTGTGACTTAAGTTTGTTGACAGCTACTCCTGCAACTGATGTCCACATCTCTGTTGGCTGCTGGACATTAGAACAATGCCATAGAGCAGTGGTGGCAAACCTTTGGCACTCCAGATGCTTTGGACCACAACTCCCACAGTCCTTTGCCGTTGGCAATACAGGCTTGGAATTCCGGAAGTGGGGTCCAAAACATCTGGAGTGCCAAAGTTTTGCCACCACTACCATAGAAGGATGGAAGTGAGTCTATATTGAACTCAACTGTTGCTTTGATAACGCTCCTTATGAATCTGAAGATAATGAAAGGGTGCAGTCACTGTAGATATTATCCCATCATTGTCATTGGCGCAAGAGAGTCCTTCAACAAAAGGTTGAAACATATTTGCTTGCTTAAAGATCATTTGGGTTTCCATTTCATCTAGCTTTTTGGCTTCAAAGGGGAAATGCTACCTGTGGGGATTCTTAGAAATGGTGTGCGTGTGTGTGTCTGTTTAATGTCTTTTTTCTACCACTGCTCCCAAACAGTAGGTTTTCAGCGGACTTAATATAAGACAAATTTTTAGGCAGTTATCAGATATCAAATATTGTGTTGCATTTGCTGTAATCCCCAGCTGTATTTCCTTACTCCAGTGGTGTCCAAACTTTGTCCCTCCAGATGCTTTGGACCACAACTCCCACAGTGCTTTGTCATTGGCAATACAACCTTGGAATTGTGGGAGTTGTGGTCCAAAAACTTCTGGAGGGGCGAAGTTTGGACACTCCTGCCTTACTCGCTAACCAGTGCGACCTTACAAACAGCTTTACTGATTAGGGATGATCATTCTTTCTTTCTTGAGGTGCCGTCTCACAAGCAACCAGGGGGCGTGAATTACAGTACTGTATTTGTTTCTGTTCAGTATCTATCAAATCACTTCCTACTTACAATGCCTGGTGAATCAATGACCTCCAAAAGATCTTGCCATCTTGCAAACTCAAATTAGCTTATTTTATTGAATTAATAATGTTGACATTTGGTCTTTCTCTTTCCTTACTAGCCTTCCCTTTTCCAAATATGTCTGTCTCAAGCAGCGAGGCTCTCTTGTGTCCAAAGTACAATAGTTTCCATTCAGTCGTTTTAGATTTGAGTCGGGGTGTGGGCAGGCTTGATCTACCACCCACTTATTTGTCTTTCCGGCGGTCCAGAGTACCGAATAATGGAGGAAAGAAAGAAAGAGGGTGCAATCATACCTGAAAAGCAAGAGAACTCTTGGAAAGTAGGAGAAACAAGGATAACATGTTGCTAAAAAAAAAAAAAAAAAAAAAAAACAACAACAACAACAACAATAAAAGGCATCACTGCAGTACAGGCTCTCCCTCTTCTCCTTCATACAAACAATATCTAGAAAAAGGCTAGATCTCACCACTTGGGGTGACAGGAGCAGGCATGGGGTTGTCCGCATTTATCTGCCTTCTCATCAGATTTTCATAAGCCTCCAGATTGTGTGTCTGGCTGCTTTTGCTGCTGCTGTGGCTGCTGCGCCCCGAGCGTTGCCGTGGAAACAGTGTACACTTTGGGCCCTGGCCTCGATTGCAAGCAGCAGAGACCAGAGCATAGATGCAGAAAGGCAGGCAGGAGGGGATGCTGAGGCCACCAGCCTTAGAAAAGCTTATTTTCTGCCACTGGGCAGCGGTGTGTGTGTGTATGGGATGGGGGGGGGGGACACCAACACACTGATGAGCTGAACCCACAAGGAGTGGCATGGCCTGTTTTAACACAGAGGGATGTGTTCCATCACCCATGCTTTCTTGGTCAGCTGGTGCCTACTGTGGTTAGTGGGGTAGGAGACCAATGAGCCCCATGTATTATAAGGTTATCTCTCCTTTATTTTATATGGTAACAAATAAGAACATTTAAGTGCAAAGCTCCTTTTGCTGGCTGGGGAAACAGCTCAAGAGTTGAAAAACCTGGGAAGTTGAGATTTTATTTATTGTTTCAATTAAAATGTTAATGGCACACTATTATTTATTTATTTATTTATTTATTTATTTATTTATTTATTTATTTATTTATTTATTTAGACTATTTATACCCCTCCTTTCTCCTTGGAAAAGGACCCAAGGTGGCTTACAGTAATGAGGGACAATATACAGTCCAGGCATTTAAGACATATTCAAGACAACATATTCAAGAGAGGCATCTTAGAACATTAAAAGGTAACATTAGAGCTATAAAGAGCACACAAAAAGAAAAGAAAAACATTTTGAGGGGTGGAAAGTAACGTGAAAAACCCAGGTGTTCTTATGAAATCAGTCAATGCAGTCATGCATGGTAATCCATAGAAAGTCACATCGTAGGTAGTCCCTCATTCAGAGAAAGCTTGTATGAAGAGGAAGATCTTTATTATTATTATTATTATTATTATTATTATTATTATTATTATTATTATTATTATTATTATTATTATTATTATTATTATTATTACACAGCAAACAAGATAACTACACTGGGTTTTGAATTACAAATCATGAGTCGAACGCTTCCCAAGCATTTAAGACTATGTGATGTATCGGTGAATTATGCGAGCAGATCCCAGTATGGTGGCCTTCTGCAGCTGACTGATAGTGACTTTGTCAACTCCAATTTCTTCTAAATACTTGCTTAGCTCTTTAGGCACCACACCCAGTGTGCCGATTACCACTCTGGGTGCAGTGCCTAATAAACTAAGCAACTATTTAGATTATTATTATTATTATTATTATTATTATTATTATTATTATTATTATTATTATTAACTTGTATACTTTCCTGGTCTTATTTGTGCACTTTTATTTATATTTATTTTTAATTCTCTTTGCTCAGCTCTCTTGATTCAAACAGTTAATATAATTACATTTATTAAACCCTCACAAATTGATTTGCACTCTGAGACAGAACAGGCAGACATCCAGACAGTTCTTCACAATGGTAATAGTGATAAATGTGATGGTGCAGATTTTCCTCTAGCTAGTGCCCTCCAATTATAAAAGGAGTCCCAAAATATAGGCAGCTAGATCAGTCGGAATCAACAAAAAGGTGTGAGATTTTGTTAAGTCGAATGGCTTTTAATTACTCATTAAAACCATCCCCAATATACAATACCTTGCATTGTAACAGTGTGAGCTTCCAACAATATAATGTTCTGGGAAAAGCTGCTTCTTTCTCAAGTACAGCGGTACCTTGTATAAAGGAATTAATTTGTTCCAAATGAAGTTATGTTAAGCAAATTTTCCTTTATACTAATTTCCCATAGTAATGCATTGAAAGCAAAGTAATCCCTAATCGTGACCATTTTTATGTTGTACAGATTCGCCCCATAGCCGATTCTGTTAAGCAAATTTCCCCTATCTCTGAATTTTTTTATCTTGTACAGATTTTATGTTATACAAACCATTTGTTATATGAGGGTCCACTGTATTGTGAAGATTATAGTTAAACTCAGAGGGAAACCTGGAAGGAAACGTGATGGTGGCAGATGATGTCACCGCCCTTGCTGCTCAAAAATGCCAGTGCTTTCACCCTGCCACAAGATCTGAATCTGCGGTACCAGTGCTCTCTCAATGAGAGGTGAGGTGCAGAAAAATATATTACATGTTTCAATTAGAAACATCTTGTGGGAAGCGCAGATAAATGAGCATTCCAGAAAGTCATGGCAAAATGTCTGCCAGGCACGCTTCTTAAGGTGAGCTCAAATTTGCCTCCAACTTGCCTCTGGGTGTGTGTGCAGTTTAATCCTCCATCCCTGGTAACATATGGCTGGAATCGTGATAGTTATAGGCCCCACACATGCCGCAACTGCATCTAAATCAGGGGTCCTCAATCTAAGGCCTGGGGGCTGGATGCAGCCCCCCAGGATCCTGAATTCGGCCCCCAGAACCAATTGCAGACCCCCCCCCACTTACTCCCTGCTTCGCGAGCAAGCCAGCCACCGCAGGTGCTTCTATTGCTGAGGCAGTTCAAAGCAGTGGGCTATGTCGCTTCCCCCATTCCCTCCACACACCACCCAGATGATTAGCATGCTGGCTAGTGGGGCAGTTCGAAGTGGGAGGGCTGCGGCAAGGTCTCCCACTCCCTCCATGACCCCGAGGCCCCGTCCCTGCTCCTCCTCCACCCTGCCCGCCTGCCTTCCTTGTGTGGCCGCTGCCTGTGTTATTGTGGTTGTGAGGAAGGGGGCAGGCGGAGGCAGCGCCAGCCAGCCTTCTGAGCCACAGCAACCATGGCAGTGGACCGACAGAGGGATGGACGGTGGACGACCGAGGGGAGAATGGAGCTGCTTCCCACCTACCCAGCCCCCTCTGAGCTGCTGCCTTGTTCCGTGGAGCAAGGGAGGGGAGAAGGGAGCCCAGCTATGGCTGGAGGCTGAGGCCACCACCACCACCATTGGGTTAGAGACCAGCAAGGAGGAGGTGACGGAGAAAGAAGAGAAGGGAAGGGAAGGCCAATGGTGGTCCTGGCCTGTTTCCTGGGAGGCTGGTGGGGCTGCATTTGTCCCCGGTTGGTGATGGGCAGACTGGCAAGCCAACAGAGCTCCGCAACCTCGCTGGGCTTGTCCAGTGAGCAGGATGCGGGTGGCTTTGGGCAGGCCTGCCTGCCTCCCTTCCCTCCTTCCCAGCTCTTGCTCCCTCCCTCCCTTGCAACGCACCAAGTCGGGCCGGGCTAGGCCAAGGGAGGAGGTAGCTTTCCCTCCGTGGCACAGCGAGGGCATGATGGCCAGGGCGAATGGCTGGATCTGTGTGCAGTGGTGCCAGCCTTGCCACAGCTGCTGCTCCTCATCTTGAGTGGCCACCTAGAAGGTGATGAGGGGCCTGAGCTTGCCTGGGCTGCTGCTTTCTTCCTGAAGCAATGAAGGAAGGAAGGAACGAGAGCCGCTGCAGCCGCTGCCACTGGAGGAGGAGGAGGAAGAAGAGGTGCAGCAGAGGGATTCCAGCGGTGGCACCTGAGGGCGGCAATCTGGAGCAGGAGGCATTGTTGGGACCCCAGAGATGCATTGATCATGGGCCGAGCGTGAGGGGCTCTGCCCACTTGCCCCTTCGCCTTTTCCATGTTGGCTTTTTATTTATTTATTTAATTATTTATTTATTGGACTGTGGTCCGGCCCCCAGTGTTGTCTGGGTGGTTGTGGACCGGCCCGCTGTTTGAAAACTTTGAGGACCCCTGATCTAAATCATGTTTGGCATTTTCATGTTAAATAAAGCTTAATGAAAAGCGAGTTATGAGGCTGAACAACGTGCTACCACTTGGAGCCAGAATGTGTATGCTAATATGAAGATATCTGCTAATCTTTCTCTATTTAAAGTGACTTTGAAAAGTTGGTACGGAACTATGTTATTGCCTGTTTACCAGAGGGACTGGACACATTCCAATTCGCCTATAAAAAGAAGAGATCAACAGAGGATGCTGTAGCGTGTGCTCTTCATGCTGTTTTTGAACATCTGGAGCAGAGGGAGGGCTATGCTAGATTGCTCGTTGTGGATTTTAGCTCGGCTTTTAACACCATGCTTCCACAAAGTTTGATCTCTAAACTGGAAGGCCTAGGGCTTCCACTATCACTTTGTGGATGGATCTTAGATTTTCTGTCAGAACGTTCTCAGAGGGTCCGGTTGGGCCCTTAGACCTCTAATACTCTTAGTACCAACATTGGAACACCACAGGGATGTGTACTTAGCCCACTCTATTATATTCTTTACGCATTTAATTGTGTCTCTGCCTATCCTAGCAATAGGATCATTAAGTTTGCAGATGACACAACTGTGATTGGGCTCATCTCTGGCAAGGAGAGTGAGATGGCTTACAGAGATGAAGTGGAGAGGTTGACCAAGTGGTGCAGAATAACTTGCACCTAAATATAAAGAAAACAAAGGAGCTTGTGGTAGACTTTAGGAGGCAGAAAACTGATATTCAACCACTGGTGATTGATGGGACTGGTGTGGAGAGGGTTACAGGTTTTAGATTTTTGGGCATTGAGTTACAGGAGGATCTGTCCTGGAGTGTCAACACAAGGGGGCTTGCAAAGAAGGCTCAGCAGAGACTATTTTTCTTGAGAACCTTAAGGAAAAACCATCTTCCACAAAAGCTGCTGCTGGCCTTCTATCATTGTGCAATTGAGAGTGTGCTTACTTACGGGTTATGTGTGTGGTATGGAAGTTGTACCCACCGGGATAAGACAGTGTTGCACAGAATCATAAGAATTGCAGAGAGTATTGTGGGCTGTTCACTCCCCACCCTAGAACAAATTTATACTACCAGGTGTCACTGTAAAGCATTAGATATACTGTATTAAGAGATCCATCACATCCTGGTCATCGCCTCTTCGAGTTGCTGCCATCGGGACGGAGATATAGAGTACTTAGGGCAAGAACAAACCGTCTCAAAAATAGCTTCTTTTTTAGAGCAATATTGGCCTTAAACGGAAATCCTGGACTTTGAAGTCAGCTTATTTTATATGTCATATTTTAGTCATTTTATGTCATATTATGTGTCGTACCTGTTTTTAAATCTATGTGAAATGTTTTAAATGAGTTTTATATAGCAACCACAAATTTTCGTTGTTCCTGCAAGGGGACAATGACAATAAAGATTCCTATTTCCTATTTTTAATCTCACTTGCCAAACACACAGTACTGTAAGTATAGCCTAGGTCCAAGACTCTGCTCTATGACTTGACCTCACGATTGATATTTGACAGAGATCTTTTTTCCAAGTTAAGATACATTTTACTAGGCAACTGTCATCCTCAAAAATTTCAGCTTTTAGAAGTACATTTAAGTTCCAAGTCCATATTATTGAAATGGTGGTGCAAAAAACCAAGAAGGAATTAGCAGGTTTGACTTAGCATCAAGACAAACTTGACCTAGCTTTATTCATCCTTCCCATTTGGGGCAGGTGAATGAAGTAAAACATATGGACATGTATTCAGTATGTTAAAAATAGGAATCAAGGCTTTATTTTATACAAGCTACATTTCTTGCCAGTATGACTACTTGTAGTGTAATTTTTACTTAATAATAATAAAAATGTTAAGGAAAAGAACTACAGAGTACAGGACCTAGAAAATCAAAGCTCAAGTTATTGGGGGGAAATCTGCACCAGCCGCAAAGTTACTTATCTAAGTAGTGGAATGAATGGGGATAAGATTCTGATGTCACTTATCGCAGTACAGTAATGCCTTGAATTACGAATGCCTTGAACAATGAAAAACATATATTGTGAAAGGAAATCCACTGGTATAGGGAAATTCCCAATGATGAAAAAAGGCGACGGGGAGTGGGGGGTGGGGGCTGAATACCAAAAAAATTTAATTAATTTAATTAATTCAAGTCATTCATATGGGAAGTCTAACCTGACCCAGCAAAGCAGGGGAAGAGCTTCCCTCCTTTGCTGGGTTAGTAGGAAAGCCCCCCAGTCAACCGGCAACCCAACTATCAAAATCACCTGGCTGTCGGCCAGGTGAAAATCACCCTCCAGATCCTCCTCTGGCTGAGAACAGGTGGCCAATATTGGGTCTGCCCAATCTCAGCCAGGATCGAAGTGCAGGCTATGAGGAAATTCAAAAGCCTGCTCTTCAATCCTTGATTTCCCAAAATGTAGCACCCGATCCGCCTCTCAGAGCCTCCTCATTGCATGGTGCATGAGGATCTTTGAAAAGCAGATTCTTGGTGTTCCCCAACATTGGGGGGAGCCAGGAAGATCAGGTCTGTCTGTAATGATTTCACCACTCATTGGACCCTCGTCTGGCTCAGAACGGGACAGGCAAGATCTTGCTGAGTTGTCAAAATCAGCTATGTGGCAGTGGAGAGGGGGGCAACAGCTTCACTCCTGCCCTCCGGTCTGGCTTCAGCCAATTGGCTACAGCAAGACCAGGCGGCAAGAGTAAAGCTGCTGGCCACCGCTCACCACCGCCACACAGCTGATTTTGACAGCGTATTGAGGGCAACCCAGCAAAGCAGGGGAAGTGCTCTTCCCCTGCTTTGCTGGGTCCCCAGAGGCTTCCCATGGGAATGCATGGAAAGCCTAGTGTAATCTGACCCCTTCGGAACAGATTAATCACTTTTCAATGCATTCCTATGGGAAACTGTTTTGAATGACAAAAAAATTGAATTACGAAAGATCCATTGAAACGGATTAATTTTGTAATTCAAGGCAACACTGTAGTGGAATGAATTGGGGCCCTGCTGGAGTAACCCCTTGGACTTTGACCAATGCACTTGATATTGCAGAATCCAATACTTTAGAATTCTGTTAATATTCATGGAAGAGTGCTGCTGTAGATGTAGTAGTATGAAACAGGTAAGAGGCTGTATTCTTGAAAAAATAAACACTGTCTCAGGCACTTGAAGAATGGGGCATATCATCAACACACTTTTTGTGTCTCAGGAAAAATTCATTCAGCCAAAGATTATAATACAGGTTGGTTAAAGTCTTACACACAGAGATTGCTAAATCTCCCAACACTGTCACAATACTATTTGAATAAATGGTGATTCAGTGTGTGAAATCCTACTGCCTAGTTAGACTTGCGTAACCGGATGTTGCGCATGTCGTAGCAAAATTTGCACCAAAGTAAATTTGTTATCCAAGAAGCAGTGCTGCAGATACCATTATTAATCATGTGTTTCATAGAGTTGTAAAATAGTTAAGTTGGAAGGGGCCTACAAGGCCATCAAGTCCATCCCCTGCTCCATGCAGGAATCCAAATCAAAGGTTGTCTTCCAAGTGGTTGTCCAAATTTCTCTTGAATGTCTGCTGTGTTGGAGGACTCACCACCTCTTGAAGTCATTGTTTCCATTGCCGTACTGCTCTAACAGTAAGGAAGTTTTTCCTGATAGTTGACCGAAAGCTGGGTTTTCTTAACCTGAGCCTCTTGTTGCATTTCCTACATGCTGGGATGATGCCCCTCCTTTGTATGACAGCCCTTCAAATATTTGAATAACTATTAACATTTATCCTGTCTTCTTTTCTCTAGGCTAAGCATGCCCAATTATTTCAATCTTTCCTCATAGGGCTTGTTTTCCACCCCCTGATCATCCTTGGGGCCCTTTTCAGAATTTGTTCCAACTTATCAGCCTTTCTTAAGCGTGGTGTCCAGAACTAGACACAATGCTAGACACAATGCTGAATGGAGGGGGGATGAGCACCTCACAGGATTTGGAAATTATACTTCTGTTAATGCAGCCTAAAATAGCATTTGCCTCATTTGTGGCCATGTCACTGTTGGCTCACATTCAGCTTATGCTTTTCCAGAATTCCAAGATCCTTCTCGCTTATACTATCTCAGCGGTTCTCAAACTGGGTGCCGTGAAACCTTGGGGTGCTGCAAAAATAATGAAAATTCCATCCAAACCATTCCATTCATTGTATTAAAGACAACTGAGCATTAAATTTGCAGTTTTTCTCTCCCCCCTGAAGTATTCAAACCGCCTTAAGGGTAGGTGTGCCGTGAATTTTTTTTTAGCCCAACAAGGGTGCCGCAGCAAAAACAAACGAAAAAACCCAAACTTTGAGAACCACTGCCCTATAACTGTACATTAGATTACTTCTTCCTAGGTGCAGTACTTTGCACTTATATCCCTGTTAAATTTCATTCTGTTGGTTTGAGCCCAGTGCTCCAGTCTATCCAGATCATTTTGAACTTTGCTTCTGTCCACTAGGGTATTAGCTAGCTATTTCACCCAATGTTGTGTCATCTGCAAATTTGGCAAGCATTCCCTTGTCCAAATCATTAATAAAAATGTTAAAGAGCTCCAGACCCAGGACTATTGCACAATTCACTGCACAATCAGAAGGTGTAGGCCAGGCCTGCCCAAAGTCCGGCCCGGGGGCTAAATCCGACCTACCAGGCCATTCTGAGTGGCCCGCAGCTGGTTGGCCCGCCCCTCCCTCCCCTCCTTCGCTCCATTTTTTTTAAAAAAAAAAACTTCTTCCAACACTGACACCGCCAGGAAACTTGAGGGGCTGGGCTGGCTGGCCGGCCGGTGAGCAGAAGCTTGTGGGGTGGGCGGGCAAGGGGGTGGGCCACCACCACCAGCACCACTGGGAAGCTTGTGGGGCTGGGCATGCGCACGGGGGTGGCCACCGCCACTGGCATCATCGGGAACCTTGTGAAGCTAGGCGCAGTCAGTGGGTGGGGCTTATGGGTCAGTGGGTGGGGCTTGCAGTGGGGTGGCAGGGTCAGGGAGCAACCGCCCCCTGACACATTCTCAGCCACCAAATCTGGCCCTCCTTACAAAAAGTTTGGGCACCCCTGGTGTAGGCTTCCCAGAATATAACTCCCTGTGAACTTTGAGAGGCGACATTTTATACCAAGTGCAACAGCATTTCAAATAACTGCTTCTTTCTCACATTTATTCTCCTCCTCCCAGATGAAAATCAATGGGCATATGAGACCAATTAAGACTGAAGGCTGATTAACTGAAATTCCTACAATCATGAGTCCAAGCAAGTGCTTAAATCACATAGACCTGTTTGCAGGCACCCTGGAAAACATGCCCACTGTTTATGAGATGGAAAATAGCTTTCAAACTCATGTTTGTCTTTCGAGTTTTATAGCTTTGTTTAAAAACATCCCCAAGTATTTGGAGGACTTATGTCTTTTTACTCATGGGAGGACTGACACAAGACAAGACAAGGGCAAATACCTCCTCTGCCAGAATTATGACCCTGAATGAATGAATCTTCTCTAGCAGCTTTTAAAATTTTGTTCTTTTCAACAAGGAACATGAAGTCCATGCATACATTGAACACAATGCCATCTCACTTGCAGCCACACTTCTACACACGTATTCACAATCTACAGACACAAGCAAAATCTTCCCCCACAAAACAGACCATGAAATAAAGAGATTCAGACTTGTAGATGCTTCATTCTACTTTATTAAATGAAATAAATATTAACATATCTTGGTAATCTTTTTACTCTCTATACCCAAGTTAGAAACCAACAAAATCATTAAATCTTATTGCAACTGAGCAATCTTACATTAATTTTTCCTCTATATAAAATGTAAAGAAAACTGGCTTGGTTGCACTAAATCCTTATGTGTTGGAGAAAGTATTGTATGAAAATTTTGATCTGCCACTTCCAAGTACACACCAGTTTTGCTGTAAATTGTTGGCACATGAAGTAAAGAACATCATCTTTATCGTGTCACTTTTCTTTTCGAATGTCTGAATGTTTACACAGATTAACTGAAGAAATCCAGTGTTTTCAAGAATCTCTTCTGAAACAGAAATGTTATTTCCCTTACAAACTTCTAAGCCTGTAATTTCATCTCAGAATCCTACTGAAATGCAAGGCTGATGTAGAAGTTTGTGCTGAGTTTAATTTAAAACACCCCAAAACAGAAATTCTCTTTTTATTAGATGGTGTGCATAAATATTACACTCCATAGATAGCAAAAATATCTTTTATTTATAATTTACATTTCCACAAATGAAAAAAAATTATACAATTTTTCTTACATATACAGTCTATTCCTGTTAATTTGTACGCCATCTACAGAACTTTCACACAATAGACACCTGACACGGTGTAGGCAATAAGAAATTCAAATACAAAAATGTATTTATTAACCAAAGAATTAGCTGGGGCCCTGCCCCAGAGTGAATACTTTATTCATATAAAAATTATTTGCCTTTTAAGAGTCAGCCAGAACACAGTACCTCTTTTCTGGAATATAAAAAAAAATCACAGTTTGTTAAACCGACTCAACCTTTTCAGGTTCCATTTTAATTTCGACCGGTGCAGGTGTGCTCTCCTCCATACATTCATCAGGCTTTTCCTCAACTTTGGGGCTGTCACAAGAGTCCTGTACTTCTTGCTTTACAATATTTAACATAATATTAAGTGGGTTTTCTACAGGTGTTTTACTGGGCGATGGCGTTGAATCAAAAGATGATGTCTGTAAGCCAAAATCAATACCAAATAAAATATTTTTACCACTGACTCCTTCACTACTTTTCTTTAAAAATAAAAACTGAAGATGGTAAGTATAAAATGTTTCTTTTACAACTATGCGTCATCTGGTAATCCTTCAGTATCTAGAGTGAAATACACTTTTCTTGCTACAATTCTATGGATCTAGGATTGTTTTAACAAAAACATTTCTAGTTCCCATTGTTTTAGAGATGCATTTGACTTGAACAAAACAGAAAGATTTTAGGAAATCTAGTAAGATTGCATTCATAGTGATTAAAATTTCACAATTTTCATTCAAACTTAACCAGATAAGCTGTTTCAACATTTTCAACGTTCGGGATTAAAATCGAGATTACCTCCCAACCAACTTCTTTCATGATTCATGAAAATAAAAGACAAAATCAAGACAGGGATGCACTTACCTTTTGATAATCTTCATAGCACGACGGATGGTAGATCTGTAGAAGGAAGATAAATCATCTAAATCTTCATATCTTTAAACAAATATGAAACTAACTACATATTTTAAACTGCATTTTAAAAAGTGACATTGCAAACCAACTAGATCTTTGTGTTCCAATTGAAGCTACTTAAATGTTCTGTATTAGCAGCAGATTTTTGCTTATATTTATATGTTAGACAGGACTTATTTTCAAGCTGAGGACTGTAAACAATTCTCTACTGCACATAATGAGAAAACTGAGAAATAGCACTAACATGAGAGTGCTTTAAGGGATACCACCTGGCCCAAAATTCAGAGAGCTGGAATATTACCTTTTCATCTACACGGATTGCATTTTTTAGGTGCCATTCCTCTTCTTCTTCATCCCAATATTGCTCAAATTGCTCCTGGCAAATTTCACAGCTCTGGGGGAGGGGGGGGACAGAAAAGCAGTTAGACAAGTTGGCTTGTATCTACTGAGAACTGTATACAGCGGGTGGCCCATGCCCTTTAAAGGAGGCGAAGCTCCCACCAAAATGCCTTAGCCCAGATCTCACAAGTTCCACAATTGGCTGCGCTTGTCACGTTTACCCAGCACTGCGCGCATTCATAGAGACCACAAAGTAAATACGTGGTCAAATCTTCTCCCAGGACAGAAGACTGCGAAACATGCCCTGGTTTGCTGGGAAACCATGCAGAGCAGTAGTTCAAATTCTTGGGAGATCAAGGCACTAAGTGGTGGCTAAAAATCTAAACAAGACCCATAAGCATAAAGTCTTGATATATGGCTTTATGGTTATAGCATGTTTATTAAAAGTCATCAACAAGTGGCGGCCCAACTTCCATGCTAGTGAAATCCACCCAGAAATTTGCTACAGCCAACTGTAGTACTTAAAGCTATGGCTACAATTTGTTTATCACTGATAATCAATATAATAAACACATCTTTATATGGAGGACTTAAAGAGGAATTCTTTCTCAAGAAAGAATGGATAAAAATGAAGGCCGGTGTATTCTGGTTTACGTCATCACATTTCCCCCTTCTTTACAATAATATCCTCTCTATGAAAGGATCGGCATTGTGCTGCAGATCTTCATGTTTAACAGATGTAAAACATATGAAAATTATGTATGTTCATCTATTTCAGATGTTAGGAAATATGAATAAGAACTGAAGTAGGAACAAAAGCAATAGTTTCTGCACAATTCAATAGTTTTCACAAAATAAACTTTTGTGTTTGTTAGAGAAATAATATTTACCTCATCAACTCCGGCTGGGCCTGCAGGGACACTTTGAAACTCCTTTTCCTTAGCAGCTTCTTGAGTTTTCAATACCACTTCTTCATGCACTTTTTCAAAAAACTGACTCTTTGCACGTTCCTCTAAATCTGCTATTTCTTCAAACTCAATCCAATCCTAAAGAGAAGAACAAATATACATACAAAGATTTGGAAGCTGTTTTTAAATATTGTGACTGTCTCTCAAAGTTCTTGATTTTTATTTTTATTTTGACTTTCACATGTTCCCCAAATGTTAAATTAAAAACTAGATATTATCTGCCCATAGCAAAATGCATATATACTAGCACTATGATCTGGTTTTAAGAAACAAGATGAAAAAATGTTGTACATGCCCTTCAGAATCCTTATGTGTCCAAAAAATGCCCTTGCATTATGTAAAATATCTGGTCCAATGAAATTATTATCCAAGAATACATTAAATATAAGGTGATTTTGACTTTCAACTAACACAACCATCAATTAATAACAATTCAGCTGAAAAACTTGTCCTCCAATTAATGGCTACTATAAAACTACATTGGTACCTCGACTTATGGTTGCTTCAACATCCGAATAATTCAACTTACAAACTCTGCCCTCCGCTCCGCACAACAGCTGATTTTGATAGGTTGGACCTGTCAAAGTCAGCTGTCATTCGGAGCAGAGAGCAGCACTCACTGCACATCACCACCTCCTCCTCCTTCTTAGTTGCTTCGATCTCTGCAAAAGAGATTGAAGCAACCAAGGAGGAGGAGGTGGCCATCGTGCCTCCCTTCCAAACTGCCCAGGCTGGCCGAAGTTGCATTGTACCCAGGGAACAATGCAACTCTGGGCAGCCTTGGGCATATTGCAAGGTCCATCGGGTCAATACATTGGAGTGTTCAGTTTGTAACCTAGCATTTGTTTGTCATCAGTGCACAGAAATTAGAATAATCTGATATGATGCATATTTTTTAAAAATGATTTGGAAAATATTTGAACACCTTATTTTAAAATATTTATTCATCATGTTAAAACAAAACATTCCATAATCATTTTTCTTTTTCTTTTTAAACATTTTCCAAGTTTTCGGAAAAATCCCAAAAAGGCTTTAGCCCAGCCACCTCCTCTTCCTTCTTGGTTGCTTTGATCTCTTTTGCAGAGATGGAAGCAACCAAGAAGAAGCAGGAGGTGGCGATGGGCAGTGAACGCTGCTCTCCGCTTTGCACGGCAGGTGACTCTGATAGGTCAGACCTGTCGAAGTCAGCTGTCATGCGGAGCACAGAGCAGCGTTCATAAATCGAATTATGGTTGTCAAATCAAGTAAGTCAAGGTAACATTGTACTGGCAGAAAAGTGGGTCGAGGCCAGAAAACAGTGTACTGGATTGGCAGCCATAGATCTTCTAAAAGCAGGAAGCAGAAGCACCCTGAAGTATGCAGCAAAAGAATTATAAACATTTAAAGACAATAATTTGCCAAGGACTGATAAATCCTGATAGACCAGTACTAGTTTATAACTGTCCAATGATTGAAATTTACTGTGCCAGGAACTGTGCCCCTGGTCATTCTGCTGGACCTCTCAGTGGCATTTGTTACTATCAATCATGATATCTTTCTTGGCCATCTCTCTGGGATGGGACTTGGAAGCACTGTTTTAGGGTGGCCCTAGTCCTTCCTAGAGAGGGGAAGCAATCAAGAAGAAGGCTTTGGCCTGTGGTGTCTCTTCAGGTTCTGTTTTGTCTCCCATGCTCTCTCTAGGGAGGGAGGGAGGGAGGGAGGGAGGGAGGGAGGGAGAGAGAGAGAGAGAGAGAGAGAGAGAGAGAGAGAGAGCTTGTATGCCGCCTACTACCCAAAGGTCTCTGGGCGGCTCACAATCAAAATGGACAAAACATCAACATAAAATAAAATTAGAATAATAAAAACATGTAAATGCAATAAATACGATACATTAAAAACACCACTAAAATTGCCATCAGGACATACATGAAATCTCTGGGAGAGGCTGACCACAAGTTCAGTGTCACCAGTATTGTGATGACACGCAACCATCTAGCAAATTCCACAGAAACTGCCTTGGATTTAAACTCAGTTATGCCTGGATTATGGCAAACAAACTGAAACTCATGGTTTGTTTTACCTGTTTGTGAACTGTCCAGAATAGTACTTTGGCACTAATCAGTCAATCCAACCAACCAACCTACCCACCCAGAAAACACAGAAGTGCTCCTGGTCAGTTGAGAGGCAGATAGGGGAACAGGGATGCAACCTCTGTTGGATGGGGTTACATTCCCCCTGAACACTCAGGCCCCCCAGATTGGGTGTACTTTTGGTACAGAAGTACTCTGTACTTTTTGTACAGAGCTTGGTTACCCCGGTCTCAGAAGCAGCCAGAAATCCATTTTCGCAGCTAAAGCTGGTGTGCCATTCCTGCAGGTGTCTCGTTTGGCGATGGTTACGCTGTGTTCTGTAAGCCACCTTGGGTCCCATAACTGGGAGAAAGGAGGGCCAGAAATAAAAATAAAATATAAACACGGGTCACTTACTGTTAAACTGTAGTACCATCTTCTGTGAGTGACCTTTCTGCTAACATCCTTTTCAGTGCGGTTCTGACGATAGTGCCAGTCCAAGTGGTCGGCATATACATCTGTCTGAGAAGTTGTAAACCTCATTCCGCAAGAGTAGCACTGAATGCCAGTGTAGAGTCGGTTTATCACACTATCGTAACGCCTGAAAATAAGTTATAAACATCTTAGAGGCTGCATTGTGTCCACTGGTTTAGGGACGAAAGTGAAGCAAAATTAATAGAACTGTTACTTCAATGATACATCCTTCTTGTATTCAAGCTAGAAGATTGCTAAGAATGGTTTGAAATTTCCAAGTTATTCATACCTCGCTCATGACTGAAAGCTATGCAAAAAGGGGCTTCTGAATAATATCACAAATTAAGCTAAATCTCTCTGGGGTCACATTTTTCATTCATGGATTAGAGAACTTGTTCAGTCTCCACAGTCTCATGAAATAAGACTGCAGGGATGGGAAGAAGAAATCAAAAGGGGGGGGGGAGGGAAACTACACAGATTTTCAGATGCCTCCTAGGGATAAGCACTTATAGCAAATCAAGCTATGGGAAATGGCTCAATGAAATATTTTTATCTAGAAAATGACTGTTTCATGTGAAGTTCTATAAAAAGCATACTTCAAAAATGCTAAGGAGGCAGTTAATCTATGAACACAGCACTGTCCCTCCCTTAAAACAAGGGTTTTCTGCTCAACCCAAATTGAATTCAGGTTCAGCCAACAATTACACTGCCGACTTAATTAAGATGAAATGACTACCTGGCTCAATGGGTTACACCCCCAACTTTTCCTATAAATATACATACTGTTTCAGTTCTTCTATTACAAAATTAGTTAGATCTGGGACATCTTGATCCTCATTCTGGTCTTGATCTTCCTCTTCCTCCTCCTCCTCCTCTGGAGCTGGCTTAGTAGAAACTTCGTTGACTTCTAAACAGGATGAGACAGGTTGTCAAGAGGTGGGGCCAGAGGATTTACTTGATAAATTAGGCTTTCCTAAAATTAAAGCAGGCTTTCCAGGATATAACAATACAGTCATCTTTAACCATTGTTGAACATAAAAACCTTCTCTTAGCACAACTTGTGATTATCTTCCAACTTTTACACTTGGCTTTAAAAAGGACTTTTCCTTCAGATCTTAACCTCCTTTCCCAAAGGGTTAGGATGTTTTCTCAATCTACCAATTCTTCCCAGGTAATTCATATGCTCACTATTTTTGCATGCTACAAATGGCCAACACTCTTAAATCAAAACATAAAAGACATGACAAATTACCTTCTATCAGAGAACAGCTTAACATTCTTAACAATTTAAAATAGTGAACACTCCCCCTTAAAATTATACTTACGTGCTGAAGTTGAATCAGCCTGTAAAACTTTGAGAATGCCCGTCGAAAGTAATTTTGAATATAATTCATTTACATCAAGTTGTCCAAGATGATTATCAGGATAAGAAAGTGGAATATTGCCTAAAAATAAAGTCAGTAAGTCAGTGCAACCCTAGAAAGAAACATTATGTCAGAAACACTTTATATTTTCTCTATACTTATTTTCTTCTTCTTCAATACTATAACACTACTTCTGTTCATTTCTTTCAACATTTCCCTGTATGCATAAAAGGGCAAATGACACCAATTCCACAAGCAAAATCAATGGACAGTCTTGCTGCATTTTAAGAAATATTGTAACGGCACATATAGTGGAAGACAACAGCTCATTTCATTATACTGTATCTATCTGAGTCAATCAATAGTTTACTTCATCAGTGAAAAAATTAACTCTGAATCATTCCACAATAAAGCTTTTTAGCCCTTCAGGTGTCAGTATACCTCTTTCTTAAAACTGCCAAGTGCCTAAAAGGATCAATGAAGCTTTATTTCTAAATTACAGTATTTGAGCTACTCCACTTCTGCTCATTGATAGTACTCAAAAGCAGGTTTGTATGGACATGTATTGGTTGCTCATGGGCTGACACATCTGCACACAGCTTTAGGGTCCTCTCCCCCAATTATTTTGACATGGCTCTTGATAGAAAAAAATGGCAATTTACAAGCATCAAAACTCAGATCCTGCAACATAGTTCCAGTCATAATATCCACTTTAAACCCCTTCCCCTGCACCCCCATCATGCCATGAAGCCCTACAAACTTCAGAACATTCTTTTAGCCTTGGAAGGTCAACTGGCCCTTGAACCAGCCAAATTCCATCCTTCAAATAATTCATTTGGTCTTCCCTCTTCCCTCCACGGCTTTCTACCCAACCTCCCTCATTCTGCCTATCTGGTACATTCTTTAATTGCTTATCTGCACATTCAAGTAAATGACAGCCTTTGCCACTATCAGGGGCTACAACAGTCCAGGGCAACTGCAGGAGTGTCCAACACTAATCTACCCCAGAAGGAACTTTGTCATTTCTCCTTGGGACACCAGACCTGTGTGGTAGGTTGGGCTGCAAAAATAGCATCTGAATTATATTGCCATCTTGTTACCTCTACACAAAGCAACATGTACAAGCCAGCTTGACCCCTTATGTCCTACCAATGTCAGCTGGGTGAATGGCATGCTGAATACAGTCATTCCTCACTTTAAAAAATCTACCTTTAATGACTACTCAGAATTTCAACCACCAGCAGCAGTCAAAGCCACTGTCTCAGGAAGACCCTGGCTGTTCCAGCCCACAGGGCCTGAGCCAAAGCGCCCAGCCTGCTGCTGCTTACCTTGCTAGCAGCTCAGAGGGGAAGAAGCAGGGCTACAGCATTCCTTCCTCCTCTGCTGCTTCTAAGGGATGTGTGTTGCTGCGCGCTTCACAATGACTTGGCCAGAGAGGAGAATAACCCAAGTGGGGCATAGCATCGACCACTTATCTTTATTCCTCCCCCCCCCTTTTTTTTTTGTTCCGCTTCTCCTGTGGACTCCTAGAGAGCCTCCCTGCTCTGTCCTGCCTGTAAAGAGGGTGGCCTCAACATACCACAAGTTATTTGCGTTAAGCAGCTTCATGACCTAATTGTAAGTACACAGAACTGGGTCATTAAGTGGGGAGTGTCTGTATATGTTTCAAATAACAAAGCACTGTATTTGGGCAACATACAGCACTCAGAGAGACTAACATTCTAATTAAAAAGAAAAAAAGTTTAAATCCTTACCTGGTTGACTTGGGACAAAGCTTCCAGGATTATGTGCCTGAACCGGTAAGAGTGGTTGCCCCTGACTGTAAGGGACAGGTTGCACAGCTGCTACTGACATAACAGAAACCTATCAAGAGAGAAGCACCGTTTTACTGAGACCTAAATTCTTCTATTAGTGCCAAACGCAGTAAATCCACTGGCCAACATCCTTTGCATTTAAGCAAAGTTATAAATTTTAGTAAACAATGGCTATATGTTAAGAAAGGTTGGCTCAGCCAATTAAAGGAGCTGTATATTTAACTATTAAAAATGAAAAAAGCCAATTACAGAAGTCTTAGCAACAAACTAATTGTATAAATTGATGCTAAATACTATCAGTATACGGTTATAATTATTCACTTCCTGGAGGAAGGTGTCAACTACATTAACTGAACACTAAAGTATAAATTCCACTTTGC
This sequence comes from Phrynocephalus guinanensis, assembly GCA_037367245.1. Taxonomy (NCBI): domain Eukaryota; kingdom Metazoa; phylum Chordata; class Lepidosauria; order Squamata; family Agamidae; genus Phrynocephalus; species Phrynocephalus guinanensis. The sequence continues at coordinate 128,983,876 of CM074736.1, forward strand.
TTTCCAGGAGAGCCAACTGAAAATCTGGTAACAATTTTTCTCTTATATCCTGAATGATATTGGTTACTTAACTGAATCTATGACAAGAGGACATCAACACCTCTGCTGATCCTATCTTGGAGATCTAATTAGCCAAAGCTATGCAAAGATAAAAGTTCTAGAAGGCCTCTTACCTGTTGTGATGGTTGAATATTCCCCACTGTTATACTATTAAAGTTTCCATACTGAGGTCCTTGAAGATTCTTGTCATCGTAAAAAGGCCCAGGCGCCCTGTTAAGTGCATTTGGAAAGACTTGTGCTCCAGGAACGGGTAGACCATTGAAGTTTGGTCCTTGAGGGTTTTCAAATATTTGTTCAGGTCTCTGGAACGGCATTCCTTGTGATGGGCCATTGTAAGCTGGCTGGTTTGGAGGTTCATTGTAAGGCCCAGTTTGTCCATAAGGTGGTGTTTCCAGTCTTGAAGCAGGATGATTAGGTATGTTTTCAATTCTCTGACCTTGATGGCCAAGAGGGAGATCAAATCGTGCAGCCTGATCTTCAAATCGCTGAGATATTGGTGTATCGAATCGGGAATGCACCTGCTGACCTGACGGACCATCAAACCGAGGTGCCTGCTGAGCAGGACCCATTTCAAATCTTGGACCAGGCTGCACATGTAATCCATCCAGCCTTTGCAAAAGTGACGGCTGACCTGGTTGGCCATCAAACCTTGATGGACAGCCATCAAATCGTGGGCCTGCTTGACTTATAGGCCCTTCAAACCTAAGCCCACCACCTGACTGGACTGTAGGACCCTCAAACCTGGGACCAATTCCTGGCTGCCCATGTGGACCATCAAATCTTGGTGCAATACCAGGCTGTCCATGTGGACCTTCAAATCTCAGACCACCTGCAGGCTGCCCATGGGGACCCATAGGCTGCCCATGTGGTGCTTCAAAGCGCAAATTGCCTCCTGGCTGCCCAAGAGGTCCCATTGGTTGCATATGTGGCCCTTCAAACCGCAGACCAGCCCCTGGCCCCATAGGCTGGCCATGGGGTCCCTCAAATCTCATTCCACCTCCTGGAGGGCCATGAGGTCCCACAGGACGATCATGAGGTCCTTCAAATCTTATCCCACTTGAAAGTTGGCCATGTGGCACTTCAAATCTCATTCCACCTGAGGGTTGACCATCAAACCTCATACCACCTGTAGAAGGCTGATCATGTGGCCCTTCAAACCTCACCCCACCAGATGACTGACCATGAGGAGCCTCAAATCTAATCCCACTGGCTGGTTGGCCATGAGGACCCTCAAACCTCATCCCACCTTTGGGCTGACCATGAAGACTTTCAAATCTTATGCCACCCATAGGTTGGCCGGTGGGACCATCAAATCTTATAGCCCCTCCTGTTTGTCCTATAGGACCTTCAAAGCGTATTGCATTCCCCACTTCTGACGGTCCATCAAACCTCAAAGGGCCACTACCCATTTGTGCTGGTGGCCCATCAAACATCAATGAATTTTTCCCTCCAGATTTTCCTGGGGGTCCGTCGTATTTAGACAATGGCTGACTTAAGGATCCTTCAAACCTTAAATTAGGTTGTGGTCCTTCAATTCTGGAATTTGTAGGTGCAGGCCCTTCAAAAAGAGTTCCTTGTCCATCTCCCCCTGTCCTTGTGCCAGGATGTCTAGGAGAGCCCTCAAAGTGAGGTCTATCCTCCATCAATGAACTAAATCTTTGATTTCCTTCATTTACTCCAAATCGTGATCCTGAACTCTCAGTAAATGGTTTCTCTGTATCTTCGTATCTTGGTCTCTTGTAATGTTCACTGAATGGAAGTCTCGGCTCCTCTCGAATACCTTTAAAAATTAAATGTTGTTACTGACTAAAAAGTAGTTTATTCATCCTCGATCTAAATAAAATAAATCCACAACATTGCAAAAACCACTCTAAAGACCACTAAATCTACAAATATGAGGATTGTTTAAATTCAATACTTTCCTGTTTTCCTCTCCACCCTAAATATTTACACCCTACACATCTTCTCAAGCTATAATACACATTAACAGAAGAATTTCTTTCACAATTCCATCTACCTTTTGAAGAGACGGATTCATCATGCCTTCTACGACCATCATGTGCTGCATTTTCTGCATACGGTCTGCTACCAACGGGGGAATGTCGCCTTGATCTCTCTCCAAACTGATTTCCACCTTTGCTTTTTGTTTGTTCACAGTCCATTCCAGAAAGAAATGTATCCTTTAAATGATAGTCTAACATTTCTTCAGCATCTACCATGTTGAGTCTTGGAAATGAATGCTGAACTTGTGTTCTTTTTAACTTAGCTTTATGTTCATGATATATTAAGTCTGATTCAGACAGAAGAGGCTTCTTTTTTGAAATTCCTTTTTCACCTGTAGGACTATCCCGCACATTGTATCTGTGTTTTCCTTCCTGATACTGGAAGAGCTGATGAATCTTGTGACACAGAACAAGAAAGTCATCTTGTGTTATTTCACCAGATGACAAGCGCTCATTTGCCTGCAACAAAACAATATTTTAACAGTCAATAAAGAAAACCTTTACCTCTTAGAAAAACTAAGGACTAAACCTAACCATAGCCACAACTATGTAAAACCAATGAATACAGTAGTACCTTGCATAACGTAATTAATTCGTTCCAAATTAAATTACGTTATACAAATTTTTCGTTGTGCAAATTGAAATTCCCCATAGGAATGCACTGAAAACAGATTTAATCTGTTCCAATGCATTTCTGAACGAAAGCCTCCCCCCCCCCCCGGTCCTCTCTCTGAGGCTTTACTTTTTTCTTTCACTCGGAGGGCTTGCCTTGGGGGCGGCCACTGCCCTGCAACCTTCCTGCGGCCCGCCGGTGGGCTTGCTTTGGGGGACCCGTCGCTGCCGCTTGTCCGCGGTTAGCCGGCCCCACTTGCCGCCGCAGACCGGTTTGGGGGACCGCCGCCACCGCCGCTTCTCCACCGGCTCGCCTCTCTCCACCGTTGGCTCGGGAGCCTGCCGCCGCCGCTGCTGTGTCTTGTAGCCCACCGCAAATGACTGCCGCGGCAAGCCCAAACAGCGGGCCGCCGAGAAGCAACGACGGCGGCGGCCTCCAGGACAGGCCCACCGCAACGGTGGAGAGCAGCAGGCCGCGAGGAAGTGGCGGCGGCGGCAGGCTCCTGAGCCGATGGGGGAGAGCGGCAGGCCGGCGGAGGCACGGCTGCAGAACAGAACGACCGGCGCCCCCCCAGTCAACGATGGGGAGCAGCGGCGGCGGCAGCGGGTTGGGGTGGTGGAGGGAAGGGAAGGTGTGGGGTGTGGGGAGAAAGCCAGGTCAGGCCAGCCATGCCTGGGGAGGGGGGGGGGGAGGGGAGGGGGAGGGAGAACACGATGCCCAGCCCGCCGGCCTCCGCCTTCACCACCCGCACCCGGCGCACCCCAGCAGGAGGAGAGGCAGGAGAGGAGCCCCCAGGAGGAGGCGCCCCAGCCCCAGGAGGAGGAGGAGGAGACGCGGGGGCCGAGCAGGGGGCCGGGGAGCCCCGCGGCAAGATGGGGCGCCCTCCTCCTCCTCGGCGGGGCGGCTCCAACGGGGGGCTGCTGGGCACCGGCCACGCCGAGGCGGACCCCACGCATCTCCCGGCCCTGGGGCTGCTGCAGCCGCCTCCTCCTCCGGGGGGGCTCCTCGCCCTGCCCGCCGCCGCCCACTTGGCCCCCTTGGGCAACCCGTTGAGCAGAGGGGTCCCGGCGGCGGCGGCGGTCGTGGCGGAGGGGGTTGCGATGGGGGCCGCCTCGGCGCTGAGGGTGAGGCTGTCCCCGCTGAGCTCGGCCAGCGCACGCACCCAGCGCTCCCGCAGCAGCACCTCCACCATTCGCGATCTGAGACACCCGGTGAGTGGTGGTGGTGGTGGTGGTGGTGGTGGCGGCGGCGGCAATTTGGCTTGTGGCTTGGGTGGGAGCCCCCCTCCTTCTCCCCCTTCTCTACCCCCCCAAACACCGACCTGAAAGTCTTGTTTATAAAATGGGAGGGGTGGAACCGTGCGGGGTGGCCGGGGCAGCGGAGGTACAGACAGAGAAAACAGGGAAGGGGGCGGATTTGTTTTTCGTTGTACGGATTTTCCGTTATACAAGCCCTCCGTTATACGAGGTATGACTGTATAATATGATGTGTACCATTCATTAAATTGGTCTGGAAATAAGTACAGTGGTACCTTGTATAAAGGAATTAATTCGTTCCAAATGAAATTACAGTATGTTAAGGAAATTTTTCTTTATACAAATTTCCCATAGGAATGCACTGAAAACGGAGTAATCCCATTTTTATGTTGTATAGATTCGCCTCATAGGCGATTCTGTTAAGCAAATTTCCCCTATCTCTGGAATTCTTTATGTTGTACAAATTTTATGTTATACAAACCCTTTGTTATACGAGGGTCCACTGTACTTGATTTAGGCATATGACAGAAGAAAAGAAATGATATATTACCTTCTTAAGCAGTTCCCTCTTGTTGGCCAAGGTTAATTCTTTCGGTATCTGCAAGTTGGCATCCACACTTAATCGATGTTGTTGCTTCGGTGTACGAAGTGACGGAACACCTTTACTACTTGCCCAAGGTTCCCTATGCCTTTGGTGAGGTGATTTACAAAGCCCTTGATGTTCCTCAGCAAGCTGGGGGCTGAAAAATCAAGAGAATATGTTACTTCACACAGCCTTCTCAAACACCAAGCGCTTAAAGCAATGTGACGTCAACATTTGCTAAAGGTTATAAATAAAACTTACTTCTTATTTTCTTCCCAGCCAGATTTCCACCTTTTGCTTGATTTAGAACCTTGCCAGTTCTCCACATTTTCTTTGGGTTCTGAAGCTGCTTTTGAAGAATGTTGGTTTGTCCCTTCCTGCAGTCGGTCTTCATGGATTTTCTTCAGCCTCCTCGAGTCCCTCCCTTCCTGCTTAAGGCTCCTTTTATTAGAAGGTCTTTCATCTCGTATTCCTGGCCCAAAGTCTTCTGCGTGTGACTGCTTTGGCCCAGACTGGCGAGGTTTCCCAGTTTTAGATCCAGCAGGAGAGAGACTCCTAAGCCTTCTCTTGGGAGACCTTCTCTCTCTTCGTTTTGGAGAATGGGAAGATGGTGACCGAGACCTAGGAGAACGCGACCTTTTCCGAATGCTTGACCTCCCTGGTTTTCCACCCGGCTTTTCAGACTCTTCAGCACAGAGTTCATGCTTTTGTACAACGCCATTAATCATTTTGCTTCTACCACCAATTGATCTATGTTCCTCTTTCTTTTCCATGCTTCTTCTCTTTTCCTTTATATCCTCATCTCTACCATCTGGCTTCTCTACAAGATGCTTCTTCAATCTGGGGTCTCTCTTGCTCATTTCAGACCCCCTGGTGTTTTCACATTCTTGGTTTCTTGTATCTTTAGCATGAAGTGGCCTGGTTTGCAAGGGAGATGGTGATTTTGTTTTTGAGTCAAATTGGTCAAGCTCTTTCTTCTGGGATTTTTCATTCTGCTTTTGCTTCTCTTGTTTTGATGCATTTTGTCTTTCGGCCTGTAGAGTTTTGCTGGGTTTTGGATCAGACTGACTGACTGGATTCATTATGAAGTCTTTCCTATGACTTGGATCTTTAGGATGAGAAGAATGTGGACCTGTTCTATTTAGACGAGGATCTCTGCTGGGTATTTTGATATCCTGAGGTGGTGACAGCCGTTTTTTCTCTGGTGGCAAACCAACTTGATTGGGAGCTTTAATTGGCATTTGAGATGGCTGTGGAACATGTTGTTTCAAAGATCCCTGACCCACACCTGGGCCACTTTGTTGAACACTGAGAGAAACTGCCTAAGATATAGAAAAAGAAAAACAATTACAACACAGGTATTCAAAAAATCCTACAGAAGCAAATGTGTCCCATTAATGCATGGACCGATATGCAAGTTTCAACTTGTACAAGAGGTAAGAAATGAAGGCATGGAAGGTGCATACAGTATCATGTTGTTGTTTTTGGGGTAGGGGTGGGGAGATGACCAGCTTATGTATATTAATGAATTCCCTGCAACTCACACTTGTAAAGGAAGTACTCCACACTTTCATAATTGGTTCCATTGTTTTCATGTTGCATTAAATCGCCTTTTATTGTAAAAAACAAAAAACCAAAAAACCAAAAAATGGTATGGCTATTTCCTGAAAACATGCCACAGGCTCTGCAATCTACTCGTTTTGAACAAATGTGGTAAGCTAGCTATAAATGGCAACGCGTAATACAGCAGTCTCACCCCATGCAACAAACTATTCTAAAACACATCCAGAAGCGTGGAACTTGCCATAACGGGAACAGTAGCTTTCAGACCAAGTGTAACATGTGGTCAGAAGAAATAAATTCACCAGTAAATTAATGAATATAATTTCTGAACAAGCCCAGACCACCCACAGGAATAGAAAAGTGGCTGAAGATATGAAGACAAGCTGCAAAGAAAAATACTCCATCCTGAGAGGTACAGCGACCATATCTAGCCTACTCACCAGCTGTGCTTTAGTCTGCTCTAGTTCCAGTTCTAATTTTTTCTGTTGAAGTTCTAATAATTGTTTTTGCTTTGCCAGTAGCTGTTGTCTTATTAGCTGCTCTTGAGTCAAATTCTTTTGCATTTCAGGAACAATTGGAGTAGAGGACACAGTAGAACAAGACACGGGAGGAGAAGAGACTGCAGTGCTAGGTGCAGGAGGCTCCTCAGGCTACCAAGAAAAGGGTTAAAAAGTATTCTTAGGTATGTGAAGCAGCAACAGGTATAACTCAAAGTTAGACATCGCTGTTTTAAATGTTTTTCTTCCTTGTAAACACAAATTTATCACCAGACATGTAAGACAATAATTATCCAATTCAATAAGCCAACAAGCAGACAATAATCGCTCTAATTTACAGGGCTGAAGGCTAGCTCCCTATTCTCCATTAAATACAACCTTGACATGCATGAAGTCAACATGTTTGGCACAAAATAAGATAAGCAAAGTTTAAAGCAACACATACCAGATGTCACAACTTACCGACTTATTTAAAAACTTAGGATTCACATGGATGCTAGAAGTATTCACGTTAGGGGGCAGTGGCTTAATGGGCCAAGCAGGGTCTATTGAATTCACCCGGACATCAAGAGCATAGAGTTTCTTCAAAGGAAAAATTTCATCCCATGTGGAACGCAACTTAAACAAACTTTTCCTAGTATTTTCATCCACCTAAGAACAACAGAACATTCTATGGCTTGTTACGTTAATATAACATATGCTGTTTCTTTCAACAACTCATGATCACAGATACTGCATTCAGATATGTAATCCTACCCCTGTATGTGCAAACACTGCTGAAGCAGAGTAGCCTGTACATTTATATTCAGACCATATGCAGTTACACACATTATATTCTTTCATTTGCAGCTTTCCCACCAGGAATATACTGTATTACTATTGCCAGGATACCCCATTTTATTTCAAAAATCTCATTAACCTCCCACATTCCCAATTGGAGCCTCAAAGAAGCTCACAAAACAAACATGACAATTATTGTCAGTGCCTATGTTCCCAGCATTTATGGCGAGGTGGTATTAAGCTAGTACAGGTGATCATAGGCCATTGCATTAATTATCTCTGTCAGAGTCAAACCAAGACTTATTTCTGAGTAAAAAGGAATCACAAACAATAATTGTATAATGAAGGTATAAATCAATTAACTTAACATATTATACCATCTAAGGCCTTAAACAGCCAGAAAAAGTGTATGCCTTGTTTCAAATACTGTACATGCAAATGTTGGTGTTTCAGGTGACTTTACAAAGATTAATACACATGTACCAAGTCTAGATCCAGACTGTTATCCTTAAAGTAAACCCTCCAAAACCAGCACAACTTAAATTAGGGTATGTAAGATTTATTTATTTTAATGTATCTAATCTAATTAAGGATCCAACGTACAGACCATTTAATAAACAAAACTTGATAGGGATGTCCACCAGTGTTTCCCAAGCTTGGATAACTCAGGATGTTCTTGGACTTCAAGTTTCCAGAAGCTTCCACCATCAATAGAACTGGACAATTTCTGGGAGTTGCAATTCAAGAACATCTCAATTACCCAAGCCTGGAAACCACTGACGTACGTGGATTCAAATCTCAATGGCTGAGCCTCATGTTGGAATTCAACAGCAGCTGAGCATTCATATTAATTAAAATACTTCTCTTTTCTTTAACACCAATCTGTCTCTAAGTGCTAAAGCATAAACCTTGAGAATGCAGAACTGAGAAAGATGGTGAGGCACATCAGTTACAAAGTATCCAAGTCATCCAAAATGAACTTTTTACAAATCTCGACAGGCATGTTCTATTAAATCCCCCAAGTCTGCAGACTGCTTTATTAGTGATCCAAAGTTTTGTAAGTTGGAGGTACAGAAGCATCTGCAAACATTCATGTGGATCACTAATCTCTATGTGGGGCTAAAAAATTCTTACATGAATTCAGTGAGCAGCACTAAGAAATGTGGCCAATACAAGCACTCATTTCTACTCATGCAAGAAAGCACACTGCACATTCATTCATTGATCCACTTTTAGTCTGAATACGCTCGATGCATTTTAAGCTATGTACCAATGTTTTGCATCCTTGGTTTTTGTGACCCAAAAGAATAAACAAAGTCTAGATATAAGATTCTCATGCCCAAGAAAAACCAAGACTGAGTGCCAATCATTTATTCATACAAATGCAAATCTTGAAATATTTAGGAAAGCTCTTCGATATATACCTTTTCAAACACATTAACAAATGTTGCAACTAGGTTTTTAGTAAATGCAGCAAGATACTCTCTTCCAACATTCTTCACAATGGAATCCATAAGGTACATAACAGGAAGTTTCTCATTAGAAGGAGCCTGGAGTAATAAGAAGAAAACTGAGACGTTTAATTGCAACAAAAATATTTTATCTTTCAAGTTATCGTTCCCAAAATTACCATACCTCTATGTCGTAACAATTATGAACAAAACCTATTTCCTGTGATTTTTGAGAACCTGACTAGATCAAAACTAACAGTGCAGAAATATATGTCCGACTGTGAGTTCCTTTAGAAGGGATATTCCACATAGCTATGGTGTCCAATGCAGCAATTCTGTATACCTTGTTAATAGAATATATTTTGAGGGAGCACACACCAGTTTCTGTTGGAATCTCTCTAAGACAGGAGGTGAACCAGCTTCAAGATTCCCCCCCTCCCAAAATAAAATATAGGGGGAAATTCTGTAAACGGAGATGGCAGGTATCAGTGCCTTTAAGTGAGATGCATCTGAAACTGAGTTGCTTTGCTACAATCCACTCAAATGCTATGCAAATGTCACCAACTCTAGCCAGCTGAAACAATCCTACTCAAGATTTGTTCATAGTTGTAGAACTTGAAGCCAATAAAATAAAATAAAAATGAATATAAGTTCAAAATTAAGTTATAACTGTGAACAGACAGGCTTTGATCTGAAACCAAAGACTGGCATAGGAGACAGTCTTCAAAGTGTGGATATTCATCAAAGGAGCCAAGTTGGATATTTTTCTCCATATTTGAAGTGCCCCATCTTTGTGCAGCGCATACTGTGTTCTGTCGAGACTGAACTTCCAAAGAACGTGGAAGCAGAACGTGGAAGCCTTCTTTGTTCCGTTCAAAATGTACGTTAGCATCTCATCCGTATCACGAAGGGGCAGCAAGCTTCCAAAATGCATCAGTGTAGAAATGACTTGGGAATGAAAATTGCATGGTTCTAACACAGTCACTTATTAACGGTTCTCCTTTTGCACTGGAGTAAGTGAATTCCCATTTACTACCCAATGGCTGGTAAAAGGCATTTCCAAAATCCCAACACCAGAAAAGATTGTTTGCTTGTCCTTTTAACTAGTGTTCCTACATGAATGCAGCTCGCAGCTCAAGTACATGGTGAAGAAATCTGCAGGAAAACCTTTGTTTTTTTAATAAAGTAAAGCTGAACCAACCTTGAACCTCTACCATTAAACATGTGATCTGGGAGATTTTCTGCCAAAGATATTTAAACCATTTCAACCAACCACCAAAATCTGAAATTTGCTTCAAAGTGTATCAGCAAGTCTTTAACCAGGTGTGGCTCCATAATGAAAAATTCAGGGAAAGTATTTCTTTATATGAAAGAAAACCACAGATAAGGCATTTATGATGTATAGGGAAACGTATTAATTTCCTAAGAGCTGGAAAGAGATAAAACTTGACCAAGCACAACATGATGCTGTGCAAGCTATCAGGGTCCAATTTTACTTATTATACTAAATAACTATTTTAACAAGGGTTAGGAAATATCTAAAGCAGTTTGGATTCTTTCACACACCAATTTTAAAACCCCCGTGTAGTCCTTGTGCTGTCCAAAGAAACAGCGAAGTCTTGAGATCTTACTTCCATAACATATACTGTCTTTTCTCCTCGGAAGAAAAACTGCTATTTAAAGGATTACAAAATATCCCCCAACACACAAAGCTGTGGAAACTGTGTGTGTAGTTCAGGGGGCATGCCCACCACAGAATCTATTTTCAGGAATTAAGGAGCAAAACCCAGCTTTAAATGAGTGGAATGCCACTTCTGAGGGAGCCCTAAGACTACAGGCGGCAAGTCACAGATATGGAAAAGAAACACACTTGGACACCTTGGAGGTTCACCAAGTCGAGGGAAACACATCTTAGATTACCAGGGAGGTGTGGAATGGGGTGGGGGGAGGCAACACAAGTTACCAAGGAACTGAAGGCAAGTTTACTTTGAGCTTATCTGCAGGAAAACCATATTCAGAGTTCTCAACAGAATGCTTGCTGTACTCCTTCAAATATCACAGAAAACAGTGTTGAAAATGTGTAGGCCTGTGTTATTGTTGGGCTTCTGCAAAAGTTTTGATTCTTTCTCATACCTCCTTCATTGTAAACCCAAGCAACAGAATAATTTAACACTCTGGAAACAGATTCTGCACTAAACCCGGTAAATAAAAAGACAAATACATATTTCATACATTTTATTTACAATTTTGAACACCAGTCACACATTTCGGAATCATTTATTAAAAATGTAATCAAGCCACTCTATTTACACTAGAAAGACACCATCTCCAGACAACACTTTCAAAAGTGATTTCCAGAGAACTCAAATATCTTCTTTCACCCTGGACACTATGGATAGCTAGACAAATCTAGTTAGAGGTACAGCTTTTAGATATCTTTATATACACTTACTGGGAAACCTATGCAACCACCCCAAACCGAACAACATTACTGCAATTTATTATGGGCTACTTCCAGAGAAGCTAAAAACCTTAAGTTTAAGGGTGGGGAGTACTACTTAGATAAATATATTTAAATCATCCAACATACTCTATAACCAACCCATCCTACTTTAAAAAATATTTTATATATATATATCTATGTATAGATCTTTAATCCCAGATTAAATAAGCAAAAAACAAAAAAGCCCAATATCCTACAGGAAGCTGAGAAAGATGGGGAAGGGAAAGGGAAAAAGGACAGGAGAGGTGATATATTTGAAATAGATATTTTATTTTCTTCTATTTAAGCTAGAAAGGAGTCATGTGTTCCTGGGTAAGAGGAAGAACAAAACCTCAACTACAAGCAGCCAGCTGTATTATATTACAAAATGCCTAAACTGAATTTGGCATCTATGCTTTCTTTCTTTTTTTGCACCATATGCATGTGTGGCACCATACTGCCATTCTACAGGCTGCTGCAGTTCCTAGACAGGGTGGAACTGGTGGAACATTTCTGTTGCTGCCTTAATGAATGGGCTGCTCTACCTAGAGACAACATACACACACAAACACACATCCCTTCCCTGCCAATCTGCCATGTGTCTATTACTCAAACATACCAGAAGTACAAGTATCCTCCTCCCATCACAGATGCCTGTCCTATAGAACAGAGACAGCAATGAAAGAAGGGGGAAATTTTCACCTTTGCAACATAACCTCATTCAGTCTCATAAATCTACGCAAGCCTACTAATTGGGGGGGATGAAGCAATCTTTGTTTATAAATCGTTGTCTTTGATCACATAATCACTGGAACACATCTACTTAAAATGGCATTGGTTGCCATGTACTTGGAACAGATAATAAAGCTGAGCCCAAAGCATGTTACTTGAGGAGACCATGACGGCAGGGCAAAGCATGGCTCCTGCTGCACAGTCACTGCCAGGCCGCCATGTTGTGTGTCTCATTTACACAGGCTTCAACCGCCTGTCATTTTATCTCCCTCATTTCTAAAGAGCAGGATCACACCTCAAATTTGCTGTGGTTTTCTTTTGGTGTCCCTGTATCCTAGAGATCTGCACCTCCCTCCCCCAACCTTTTAACTCAATCCTATCCGAGAAAGCCCATTTACCCTCCATTCCCTCCCTCTGGTGATTTTCTGTTCTGTTCCTTTTGTCCCTTCAAAGCTACCTCTCAGACCCAATTTCCCTCTCCCATGCCACTTTCCTCCTCTGCCTCCACAAGAACACAACCCCCCAGCATGTTTACCATTTTCAACTAGTCGTTAGCTTTCCTGTTAGCTTCGCCAAAGCCTTATCTATAGCAGAAGACCACCACCCACTCCATAGACCCCCCCAGATGCTTCATCTCCCGTGCAACATGTGTCCTTCTAGCACCTTAGTTCCACACGCCTTTGGACCTTGGGTCATTTCCCCTACCATCTCCGTTTCTCTTCCCCCCCCCCCACTACCAACCCCCCCCCCAAACCTATCCCAGGAATCACATGCATGCTTTAGTGCTGACTGCCACAAGCTATCCATCTGGCCTCAAATCGCAGGCCACGATGTAGTTGATTTTTTGGGGGGGGGATTTCGGTTTTTTTCCTTATTCTGCAGATATTACTTTATCTCTTTAGCTTGGTATTTTATCTCTTCTGGGTTTGTGTTTTGTATATACATCTATCTCAATATTAATATCTATCTATCTACTCATGACAACTCCGCTTTCAAATATGGGCCAAAAACATGAATGGACCTAAATATATCTGAAATACGACTTATTTCCCCTTCGGGCCAATCGGCACCAGCCCCTTCTATACCTCCCCCTACTCGAAGTAGGCCCCTCTGCCTGCCTCGCTTTCTCGATGTAGACCTACGCCCTAGCTGGGATTTCCGCCCCCACCCCCCACCCCCATGTACCTCTACCCAGGTTTATCGTGTTTCCTCCGGACCCTCCACTCTAACCCTCCCCCCCCCAAACCCGAGGAATGTGGTTTTCCTCGCGTCCCCCTCCCCCATCACGCACACGCATTCACACAGACCCCCCCTCCACCCTTTCTCGTCCTGCCTTTTAAGAGAGAGAGAGAGAGAGAGAGAGGAAGGAAGGGGGGCGAGGATTTGGGCCTAGATATTTTGGGGGGGGGTGTGTGGGAGGGGGAGGAGACTGGTCCTGAAGGGAGAGAAATAGGGGGTGGGGGTGGGGGTTTAAAAGAGAGACAAAAGAGAGCATATTTGGCGTATGGATGGGTATAAAAACCTTGGCGATTTGCGCCTCGATGAGCGAGACGATGTCCTTGGCGAAGGGCACGTTCTCCTCGGCCAGGATGGTCAGCATGTTGATGTGCGGCTTGCTGTTGAACGTCAGGTCCTCGAGCGACGACTGGTAGTCGCGGCAGGCGTCCTCGCTGCCCACCCCACCGGCGGCGGCGGCCCCCTCCGAGGCCGAGGCGCTGCTGCTGCTGCTGCTGCTGCCCCCGGTGGAGGGGTTGGCGGCGGAAGAGGCGGCGGAGCTGGGGCTGGCCCCGCTACTCCCGTCGCCCGACATCCTCCCTCTGCCTCCGGGCGCGGCAGGCCGACACCCCCCCGGCCGCCGAGGAAGAGAGGGGAAAAAAAAAGAGACGGGACGGACACCAAGCAAACCCCGCCGCCCCCCGCCTGTCAGTGATGGCCGCTGCTGAGGAGAAGGAGAAGGAGAAGGACGACGACGGACGGACGGACGAACGACGACCGACGACGCTCGGCTCCCGGTAGGCCCCTTCTTAGCTCATCCTCCGCTCCGCCGCTGCCGTTCCCGCCTCACGCCAGAGCGCCGCCGGCCGCCCCAAAACCGCTTTCTTTCTTTCTCTCTTTCCCCCCCTCACGGAGTCTCCACACACACGCACACGCACAAAATGGCGGCGGCTCCTGCGGCCCGCGAGCGCCTTCTTCCTCCGGCTCCAACCGCTGCGTCATATGAAATGGTTCGGGCGGGGAGGGAGGAAGGAAGGAAGGGGAAGGGGGCGGGCCCTTCGGAAGCGCCTTTTGTTCGCTGGCCGCGCTGCCATTGGATACCGGCCTCTACGGGGGGGCCATCCTGATTGGACCAGCCCGCCTCTCCTCTTCTTAGCCCCTCCCGGCCGGCTCTCCGTTTCTCTCTGGGTCCCTCTCCTTCAGTTCCTCGCGCTCCGGGAACATGCTGGGTACTTCGCTACGATTGGTTGATTTAGAAGCCGGGGTATTTCATTCGCTCCGAGCCGGCGAGTCCCGCCTCCAATTCTCTGTGTCAAGAAAACAAACTTGACTCCTCCGAGAAATGACGTTAGGGACGGTTTATTTAAATCCTCTCGTATAGATTTAAGCCCCTCCCCCTTCCTCCAGCGGCTTTTAAAACTTGGGCTAAGTTCTCATTTTCTATTGGCTCGTTCCTAGGCTCAACAGTTGCTATGGCAATGCGGGCCTTTTGAGGCCTACCTACAAATCTTAAGGGGTGGATCCACAATATTGATTCATATTGTAGTGAAAAAAGCATTCCCTGGTGACTGTAATCGACACTCATGTTGTGGTTTCTCTCATCCCAGATTCCCATTTAATCCAGCTCTTCAACCTACCAGTATATCCACATTTAAAATAAGCCTTTGAGAAGAATCACTAGGTGACCATATGTTAGTCAATGGCTTTATGTGCATATGCCATATACAAAGCCAATATTTATTTTTGAACCAATTTAAACTGTCCTAAAATAGGTTTTCCATAAAACTCCAAGGTGCTTTTAAGCAACACTTCCCAGGAGTTTTGAATGTACTAAAAAGAAAAAGGAAACATCTTAATACTAATCTCAAAATTAAAGTAGATGAGTAGATTTAGCTTTTTCTTACACTTTTGTATCCTCAATAAACAAATAAATAAACAAGAAGACCCCCAAATGTGGCATCTTATAGTAACAACAATATTTTAATGTACGCCTTCTGGGATCAAGTCCTGTTCCTCCGACAAGAGTGAGACTAGAGTACATGGGAAACGTTTAAACATGGCCCCATAATAGACAGTGCTTGGTCAGACATAAGTTGCATGGGTGAAATGTGGCATTTCACACTTAGTAATCACTTAACACCCCTGTTAGACATTCCGTTCTTATCCTTTGAAGATTTGTACTATAAAAAGCATCATTGGTTAGTGGGTCAAGGAACCCCAGGTCATAAATAAGAACAGAAGAAACAACACAACAGTTGTGGTATCACACATAGTGTTATAATTGAGCATGTTAATTGCTGGAGAGCTCCATGGCTTAGATCCCGAGCTGTGGATCATCAGGTCCTGAATTCAATTCCCTTCTTGAGGGGGTGTTTTGGACCTGGTGATCCATAAGGTCTCTTCCAGCTTATGGATCACCAGTGGTTGTTGTGGTGAAGGTTATTCTACAAAATGCCAGACACAGTCAATCAAAATTATTAAAACATTGACTAGTATTATATAGGGTTTAGCCAAAAACCCAGTTTTCTTTTAAATGTTGTTGCACTGTGTATGCTGTTCCTTTTACTACTGTTTTTTGTAGCTCTGATGCGGTTATTTCTGAGATCTGCAACTACTTGTAATATATTGTGTGAAATTTCTTGACTTTGTTCCCAGAGCCCCCAGTGACTATGGGCACCACTGAAGTTTGTTTCATCCACCAACAAGATGTTTCGGTTGCCAGGTCTCTGTATTTTGTTGGTTTTTCAGTTCTTTATTTTCAGCTCTGGTGTTCCCTGAAATTGCAGCGTCAGTTATCCAGACATTTCTTTGTCCTAGTATTACTATATCTGGTAAGTTATGTTCAAGTTGTTGTTTCAGAATCCCTGACTTTACCTTTGAAGCTTGTTCTGTAAAAGTCGTAGTGATTATCTCAGAGGGAATCTGGGCTAAGAAAAATAACAAGTGCTGCTGCTTACTTAGCAGCAGATAATACAATTGTTGTAGTATTTCATATTTGGTAATGGTTTAAGAACCATTCAGTAATATCTAATCCATTGAGATGGGGTACCAAGCATATATACAGTATAAAGTTTATCTGAGTTGTTTCTCTCCTGATCCTTGTCCTGTAATGTTTCTTCTCCTGAATAGCGATATTCAAATTCCTTTCTCAGGCTTAAAATAACATCATGGGACCCATTTTCAGTTTGTTCTTACAGCCATAACCACCTATGCACAAGGGAAAGGGTGGATTCATATACAGTACTGTAATTCCAAAGAAAGAAAAACACCTTTTAGCGCATCCATCCCCTCCTATGTTTCATTGCTACAGTAATTACTAGTTTTTAATTTAATTTTATATTATTGCTTGGCAGAGATTTTGATGAGTATGTACTCTCTTCTGCTGGGATTTGTCCTGGACCCAGAATTACTCAACATGTTTATAAATGACTGGGATGAAGAAGTAGAGAGGAGGCTCATCAAATCAACAGATAACTACAAACAGGAAGGCATGGTGGCTTGAGTATTGGAATACAGAATTTAGAATGATTTTCACATAATAGATTTCAAACAGAATAGATTTCAACAGGAATAAATTTCAAGTTTTATAACTAGGCAGGAAAAATCAGATGAATGGATATAGGATGGATGACACCTAGGTTGGCAGTAGTATGTGCGAAAAGGACGAACCAGCCTCAATTTCCAAAGCGGAAGCTGTGCCAACCTGCATCAGCTCTTATGACAAAAATAAAAGGTTCTGTGCTGGACTAACAGGTTTATTTTAGCCTCGGGTTTTGTGGATTACATTCTAGGATTGAGCCACATGGGTCAGCAGTGCGGTGTGGCAGGAAATTATTGCCATTCTGGGGTGCACCAGCAAATTTAAAGGCTAAAATCCTTGTCCATAGTTACACTGGGATAATGTTAACCGAGTAATATTTGGAGGTAAAGTGCTTCACATCAAGAAATCGCAATAGATATTGCCTATTGTTCACTGAGTCATTTATACGCGGTCCATCACTAGACTGTAATCAATTAAACCCACATAAAATTAATCTGAGTTTCCTACACACAACTCAAGAGGCAGGAGATGTGTATGGCGATTTCTTAACTTGAGGATATTAATCTTCAAATGTTATGGCATTGGCATTATACCAGAGTAGCTATAAAAGAGGATTTTGACGTAGTATCTTATTCAAGGAAAGTAATAATTCCATTCTTTCATGGTATTATAGTATTCCACTTCAGTCACACCTCACCTGGAGTATGACGACCAGGTCTGGGCGCTGCATTTCAAGAAGTACCTATGCAATCTGGAATGTGTGTTGGGGAAGGTGGTAAGAATGCTGAAGAGCCTGAAAACCATGTTATGCAAGGAGCACCTGAGGGAGTTGGACCTGGAGAAAAGAAGAGTGGAAGATGATATAATAGCCTTCTTCAGATATTTTAGTGAATGTCATCCAGAAGCTTGTCTTCTTCTGCTTCAGATTGCAGGGCCTCAACCAATGGATCTGAATTACAAGAAGGAAGAATTAATAATTAGGAGGAACTTCCTGGTGGCCAGTGCTGTTCAATAGCAGAATGGACTACCTCGGAAGTTAGTGGTCTCTCCAACATTGGAGTCTTTTAGACAGAGGTTAGATGGTCATCTGTCAAGGATGCTTCAGTTGTAGACTTCCTGTTATCATATCCTGTATCTGCATAGAATTAGAGTGGACAAGTCTTGGAATAACTGCCAATTCTCCAATCTAATATTCCAGGATGCTGGCATGTGTGACAAAGGACCTACTGCCTCAGCTGCACTTGACACTTAAAAATATGATTGAAATAACTTGCTCAATGTGAGTCTTGCCTCGTGTTGGATAAAGCTGGTCAGTGATATAACATGGTTGAAGTTAAGGGCACTTACCAAATCTCATGCCTTAGCAGGACAGCTAGGAAGGCAGGTCGTAGAAAGGTGTGACGAGTGCTTAGATGAACACACCTAGCACCCTTCTCCAGTCCTTCATGTGGAATACATAAAGCTCTTTAGAACGGCCCACATGCTAGGCCAGTGGTGGTGAATCTTTGGCACTCCAGATGCTTTGGACCACAGCTTCCACAGTCCTTTGGACTTGGCTTGGAATTCTGGGAGTTGTGGTCCAAAACATCTGGTTAACCACCACTGTGCTAGACCATATAGAGAGGACAGGGCAGATGTTTACACAACAGCTCTGCTTAGAAGTAGAATGTTGTTTGCTTGAGCATTCACCACCACCACTGAAGGAATGACCCAAAACATTGCACTACACTGAGTTTCCTACACCATATATTGAGAATTCAGGAATAGGAATTCTTAAGTCTTCCAGATTTTTGGGTTGCAACTCCCAGAAACCCTAACTACTACTGCTGATGGATCTTTTAAGTTGTAGTCTGAAACATCTTGGAAGGCTACATTTTCTCCCTCTCTTTCTTAATGACTACAAGATCAGGCCAGGTCATTTCCTGATGAGCAAGTATCCTAATGTCTTTCAAGGGTGTGTGGAGACTTTCAGCTAATTATTCTTTACACCTACATATCAAGCAAAAACAAACATAAAAAATAAAGAAGAGAAAAACATTGTGGCACTTGAAAGACTAACTGCTATACTTCAATGTGAGCTTTTGTGGACAAGTCCACTTCAGACATAGTTATTCATTGAAACTTTTCTTTTAACTGTGGCCACTTGGGCAATCTTATTGTTATGTAATCTTCATGGTTGTCAGAAACTTCTCAGTAAGTCCAGTTAGTCTTGCTTTACTGACATCACTCAGCATGAATAATTCACTTGCTCATCTCCGTCTAATGATATCTTCATTGAGGTTAAATGTTGAAAGGAAAGGGGCTGTGATTAAATTAGACACTCCACTTATTGACAAAAAAGCAACATGCCATGTTATGAAAAGCATCAGATTTCAAATGAAGTTACTCATGTTGGCTTTTTGTTTTGTTTAGTTTTCGACACGAAGTGACTTTGGAAGAGCTGGTTCCTCTTATAGTTATGCTACTTTCCCAGTTTTCATGTACAGTGGTACCTCTACTTATGAGTTTAATCCGTCATGAATGCATGCTCATAAGTCGAACAACTCGTAAGTAGAGCAGCTGTATCTAAAACTAACTAACTAACTAACTAACTAACTAACTAACTAACTAACTAAATAAATAAATAAATAAATAAATAAATGATGTGTCGAGCAGACCACATCTAAAATTTGTAAGGAAGCAGTTAAAATGTCAACAGTTTTCCACTCTTAAGTCGAATTGCTCATAGAATCATAATAGAATCATAGAGTTAGAAGAGACCTCAAGGGCCATCCAGTCCAACCCTCTGCCATCTAGGGACCCCCATCACAGTATTTCCAACAGATGGCCATCCAGCCTCTGCTTAAAAACCTCCAAAGAAGGAGACTCCACCACCCTCCTTGGCAACATATTCCACTGCCGAACAACTCTAACCATCATGAAGATCTTCCGAATGTTCAAATGGAATCCCTTTCCCTCCAGTTTGAAACCATTGCCCCGAGTCCTAGTTTCTGAAGCCATGGAAAACAAACCTGTTCCCTCTTCAATATTGACATCTTTTCAAATATTTAAACATAGCTATCACATTCCCTCTCAGCCTTCTTTTTGAAAGGCTAAACATTCCCAGTTGCCTACGCCGTTCCTCATAAGTCATCTCTTCCAGACATTCAACCATCCTGGTCGCCCTCCTCTGTACCTGCTTGAGGTTGTCAACATCCTTTTTAAATTTAGGTGCACAGAACTGGACACAGTACTCCAGGTGGGGTCTGACCAGAGCAGAATGGAGTGGTACTATCACTTTTCTTGATCTAAACCAGTGGTTCTCAACCTGTGGGTCCCCAGATGTTCCTGGACTGCAACTCCCAGAAACCCTTCCAGCACAGCAAGTGGTGGAGGCTTCTGGGAGTTGCAGTCCAAGAACATCTGCTGACCCACAGGTTGAGAACCACTGATCTAAACACTATGCCTCTGTTGATGCAACCAAGAATCATGTTGGCTTTCCTGGCTGCCACGTCACACTGCTGACTCATGTTCAATTTCTGGTCCACCAAGACATCCCTTTCACAGGTAATATTTTCCAGCCAAGTATCTCCTATCCTATATCTGTTCAATTCATTCTTTTTACCTAGATGTAGCACCCTACATTTCCATCTGTTGAAACCCATTCCATTTGTTTTGGCCCAGCACTCTAATCTGTCTAGGTCATTTTGGATTTTCATCCTATCCTCTAGGGAATTAGCAACCCCTCCCAATTTGGTATCATCTGCAAATTTAATTAGCATACTCTCTATTCCTTCCTCTAAGTCATTAATAAAGATATTGAACAGCACTGGACCCAGAACAGAACCCTGGGGCACCCCACTGCTCACGTCTCTCCAAGCTGAAGAGAGGCCATTAATGATCACCCTTTGGGTGCGATCAGTCAACCAATTACAAATCCACCTAACAGTAGCACTATCTATCCCACTTTCTACTAACTTCTTAGCAAGAATGCCATGGGGAACCTTATTGAAGGCCTTACTGAAGTCCAGATAAGCAATACCCACAGCATTCCCCTCATCCAGCAGGCCTCTAATTCTATCAAAGAAAAAGATCAAATTTGGCTGGCATGACTTGTTTTTAAGAAACCTGTGTTGACTTCTTGTAATGACAGCATTGTTTGTTAAATAATTACAGACTGCCTGTTTAATAATCTGCTCTAGGATCTTGCCAGGAATTGAAGTCAAGCTGAATGGGCGGTAATTACTAGAGCCGCTCGTAAGTAGAGGTACCACCGTACCTGTGTTCATCCAAAATCTGGCATGATTCTTAGGAGTCTGGCTCATCTGAGTTCTTACACAATGTAAGTTTCTTTCTTTCTTTGTCAGCTATCAATTGTCTAAGACATATATGTAAACTGAAATACTGCATCATCTTTTTAAAACAAGACACAAATACACACACAGGGAATAATTATCAACCATCCAGTCCTACCCTCTGCCTCATAATGATGGGAGATGATTAAATTGGCTGTTGGTGGTTGGCTGATAGGTCCCACCTGCTGTGTGAGTGTGTAAAGAGGACACCAAGGTCCATAGCACCTATACTCTTGGATTTCCAGTCACCATGCATGGGTTGTAAACACTGGACAATAAAGAAAGCTGACAGGGGAAAAATGATTTGTTGGAAGTATGTGCTGGAGAAGAGCTTTGTGGATACCCTGGGTTGCCAGAAAGAAATACAAGCGGGTCCTAGATCAAATCAAGCCTGAACTATCTCTGGAGGCGAAAATGATGAAATTACGGCTCTCCTATCTTGCCTAACCTTGGAAGCTAAGCAGGGTCGGGCCAGGCTAGTACTTGGGTGGGTGACCAGCAGAGAATGTCAGGTGCTGTAGGCACCTAGAGTAGGAACTGGCAAGCCAGTCCAGTATTCCTGCCTAGAAAACTCCATGGACATGGGGTCACAACGAAGAGTCGGTCATGATGACTGTAACGACACAACAGCAACAACTTCAGGTGCATCATGAGAAGGCATGATTCCCTGGAAAAGGCAGTACTGCTGGGAAAGGTTGAAGGCAGCTGAAAAAGTGGAGGACCAGATATGAAATAGATTGACTCCCTAAAGCAGCCATTCTCAATGTTTTTTTCCCCATGGCTATAAACACAACATGAAAAAAATATAGGCCAAATCAGGATTGTGTAACTTTCATAACAAACCTTATGAAGTAGTGTGCTACATACCTTGCCTGCTTTTAAAAAGAAGAATAAAAGAAGCTGTTTGCAAAATACTGCATGCTGATACTGGACCTAAGCTATGTTAGGGGTGGATGGAATAGCAAGGTTTCTCTTCTGATGAAAGAATGGAGCATTTGGGATTCCCTTCTCCACCTCTAACGTTTCCCTTCACGAGCCATTTTTCTTTGGGAAACCCCCACAGATTTTGGCAATGCACTAGCCCTGCTGATTGAATTGCAAGTTTTATAAATAGTTCCCTGGTCCCTTGTGTTAGATTTGGATGCCACAAATGGATAACCAGAGAAGGTTAAGTGGGCAGGCGTTGAACGGTAGCCAAGGCAAAGGCTGGAAGCCAGGTGTCATAACAGGAGGCCAAGGTACAAGCTGACACTAGGAAAGCTGTCCTTGCCAAAAGCGTGTCATGCACAGGAAACCTATATAGCTGTTTTTATTGAAACAAACCAAATGTCAGAAGAAGAAGCGAAGAGGTAATTCAACAACCCAGATGCCTTGTTTGGGAGAGTAAGTGCTCCATCCTCTGATGGCTTACCGCGACACAGAGCAATGCTGTGCGGACTCTAGAGCAACCATTCTCAACCTTTTATATACAGTAATACCTTGGATAATGAATGCCCCTGATAATGAATTTTTCGGATAACGAATTGAAATTTCCAGGTATAGGGCTGCCTCGAATAACAAATTTTCCCTATGGGCTGCCTTGGATAACGAATTGCAATTTCTAGGTATAGGTCTGCCTTGGATAACAAATTTTCTTTATGGGCTGCCTCAGATAACAAATTTTCCTATGGGCTGCCTCGGATAACAAATTTTCCCTATCGACTGCCTCGGATAACGAATTTCCAGCATGCATTGGTAAAAAAAAAGTTATCCAGGGTGGCATTGCATCTGTACCTTTAAAGTGCACTTTATAAAGAGTTTCGAGCAAAAAAACAGGTGTCTGTGTCATTTTCCTAGGCTGCGGAACGGATTAATTGGTTTCCCTTTCATTCCTATGGGAAACTGTGTTTCAGATAATGAATTTTTCCAGATAACCAATTGCCTCAGAGAATGAATTAAAGTCATTATCCGAGGTACCACTGTATATATTTTGCCATGTCAACAAAGTTAATATAAAAGAAACACAGGCTGAATCAGGATTGTGTAAGTCACCTAATAATCATAGAAAGCAAACCCGAGTAAAGTGTTCTGCTTATATACTGCCCCATAGTGCTTAAAACAAACTCTGGCGGTTTGCAATTTATTTATGCAGGCTACACCCTCTCCCAGTGAGCTGGGTACTCATTTTACTGACCTCAGAGGGATAGAAGGCTGAGTGAATTTTGAGCCGGTTACCTGGGATTGAACCCCAGGTCATGAGCACATAGCTGCAGTACAGCAGTTTAATCACTGAGCCATAAGGATGCCTCAGAAGGTGGTGTGTAAAGACTTGTTTCCAGTCTGGGACTCCCTACAAATGTGCCAGGGACACGCACCCAGGGGGCCTTAGGGCTCCTGGAGAGAATGGCTGCTCTAAAGCACCATCCCATTGCTTGGGATGTACAAATCCGTGTCATTAGAAGCACCGAAGAAGATCTGAAAGTTGAGTTATGGTGGAGATGGGGAGCAGAGGATAGTATATCAAGATCTAATGCAGGGGTCCTCAAACTATGGCCTGTGGGCCAGCTCCGTCTCCCCAGGGTCCTAAATCCAGCCCACCAACAATTGTAGGAACCCTCCCCCCACACACTTTGATGTGAGAATGCTCTGGACATTCCTGACCCCTGGTGTGCAGCAGTCCGAGTGCTTCCACACGCGAGGAGAGATGCCTTTTTGAATGTCCCTGCGTTCTTTGGGAGCGCTGTGGCTGGAGCCACTGCCCCTGGCTTTGGAAAAGGGCTGCCTCTCAGCCGCCTTCCTCTCCTTTTCCAAGGGTTCAAAAGGGGAGGTTTCCCTTTGGGACCCGGATTATCTTCCACCCCACCCCACCCCACCCATTTATGCTGATTACAATTGTTCTTCAATTATCAGCCTGCAACAGTGTCTGAGGGACAGTGAACCGGCCCCCTGTTTAAAAAGTTTGAGGACCCTGATCTAATGGATGGCTTTGTGGAGGGTTTGGATGGTAGCGAAGAAGAAAGATTTTTCTGATCTTGTCGGTTCATTTACACAGTTCGGGACACTGCACTTCCAGATAAATGCTGACAAATTGGAACAAATTCAGAGGTGGGCAACAAGGAAGATTAAGAGACTGAAAAGCAAGCCCAGTGAGGAAAGAGTAAAGAACGGGTTATCTGGGAGCTGAATCATGCCAACTGGACTTCTTTTCTTGTGAGATCGAAATGTTTCAATCTGATGCACTTGCTTGGATGAGCAGTGAAACGTTTTGATCTGACAAGAAAATCAGTTCACTTGCCATGACTCAACTTCCAGATAACCTCACCCAGAAGACTGAGAACCTTCACAGACACTGATGAAGATAAAGGAAAAGGGAAGGATGACAAAGAGTAAGAGGAGAAACAGGTGAGACAAAAGCAACGCACTCTGGGACCGTGAGTAGCTGTACCAAGCAGGAACATATCCTAAAATATACACCCTTCAACCCATTGCTTTCAGCTGGAGATGAGAGACAGTCCAAGGTAACAATTCTCCCTCTATTATCCAGGGTGTCTGTCTACCTTCCTTTTACTATCTAGGCATCCTGCCAGTTCTGCCAAAGCTGCTTTTCCCCAGTTCTGGTCTTCACACCATGTGGATGTTTGCCAGGAGTAGGCATCTGGGCTTGGCATCTGCTCAAGCTCACCATCAAGCAGGATGGCGCCCTACGGACACCCCCCCCAAGAACCTCCCTGCCACCCCACCTCCTGTTTCTATCCCTTGCTGATGCTGCCCATCGACTGCCCTCCACAAGCACATGAGAACCTTTGGAAAGATGTGGAGCCTTCTGGTGGTTTCAAGGCCCTCTTATGCAAAAACGGCCTTCAGGCCAACCCTCCACAGTCCTATAATAATAATAATAATAATAATAATAATAATAATAATAATAATAATAATAATAATAATAATAATAATAATAATAATAATAATAATAATACACTTTATTTTTATGCCGCCTTTCTCCCCGAGGGGACCCAAGGCGACTTACAACAACAGCAAAAGAAAATCAATATAATCAATATTAAAAAAAATCAAAGTCAATGTTTAAATAGCAATAAATACACTATAAAAGACCATACGAAAAGATAGCAGAAGCAGCAGAATTTTAAAAAGCCCTAGCTGCTAAACACTAAGTATTAGTCTTTTTATGATGTTTGATTTAGCTTATTATTATTGTTATTGTTTTCACTGTTTTGTTGTTTGCATTTTTGTTGTAAACCGCCTGGAGTTCCTCTGGAAGACGGGTGGTATATAAGTATTAAAATAAATAAATAAAATAATAAATATTAAGATTTTAAAAATAAAAAATTTATAAAAAGGCTGGAGGCTCAGAAGGCTTGCCTAAATAAAAACGTAATAAAAACTAATGGCTGCTGAAGCACTGTTTCTATGATTCCCTACCAACCTGGGAAAGCATGCATGCATGGCCTCCTCTATCGATATAGAAGGGACGAGCAAGGTGTGCTTCATAACCCACATTCAGCCCATAATCACTCATGACCCTCTGCAACCCCAAATATATACTGTATATTTAAAGGTTTTTTCTTCAGGGATAGCGGCAATAAATGTCTGTGTGCCCTCCAGGAGGCAGGGGAGCAATTCTTTTGGTTTATCTTCTTCTTCTTCTTCTTCTTCTTCTTCTTCTTCTTCTTCTTCTTCTTCTTCTTCTTCTTCTTCTTCTTCTTCTTCTTCTTCTTCTTCTTGGGTGGGTGGGTGGGTGGGTGGGGGGTAACCAGAAGAGATTAAAAATGTATGCCAAATTCAAAGTGTCAACATTGACTTACAAGGCTCTTAATTGTTTGAGACCTTGACACTTGTTGGAGCATCGCTCCTTAAGATCTTCTACCTTAACGGAGACTATAATTGTTAAAAGGTGGCATTATTTACAGAACATTTTATTTCCCAAATCTGGGTGACCATAGAATCACAGAGTTGAAAGAGACCTCGAGGGACATCCAGTCCAAACCCCTTGCCATGCAGAAACCCCCATCACAGGACTCTCGATAGATGACCAACCGGGCTCTACTTCAAAAAACTCCAAAGGAGACTCCACCACCCTCATATGGCAGCATATTCCACTGCCAAACAGCTCTAACCCGTCATGAAGTTCTCCCTAATGTTTAAATTGAATCTGTTTTCCTGTTGTTTGAAACCATTGCCCCGAGTCCTAGTCTCTGAAGCCATGGAAAACAAGCCAGTCCCCTCTTCAATATGACATCCTTTCATGGCTATCATAGAGGGTTTTGAAAGGCTGGCTCATATGATCACAATTTTAAAAACAACGCAAACCCTTTTCTTCATCCCCCCACTAACATTCTCCAAACAAAGCAAACAAGCAAACCATGACATTTAATTGCAATTTAATTGCATTATTTCTTGACACCATTATCAAGTTGCTGGAAACATGCCTTTTTTCTCAGCAGTGCCAATGTGCTCGTTAATCCAGTTATGATGAGAACGGCTTGCCTCTTCTTACAAGCCAGAGTCAACAAGGACTGGGACAAGTTTCAGAAACTGAAAACATGAACTTTGCAATCGAAGCTATGCTTTTCTTAGAAGGATCTTGAACATGTAGCCACAGCTTTGCGCTGAGAGAAGGAAACCTAAGATGATTAGGAGAAAACGAATGAGAGTCTATGTAGGCCATAGCGGGTGGCCAGGTGGTGTAGTGGTGAGAATGCCAGGCTAGGACTGAACTCTGGCCTAAGAACAAATAGCCTTTTTCCTGGTGTGAGAGAGTGGATGGTCTGCCGTCCGAAAGGCAGATGTCATTGGAAAGGCAGGGATCATCAGAGGAGAAAACAGGTAAAGAACAAGGGAAAAAAGAAGACACAGAGGGAAAAGGAGGAGTGTGTGCGGGCGTCGGGGAGAAAGGGGCAAATACGGATTAAGTGGTTGAAGGGATGTGGGCATCTATTGGCGGGGAAGAAGAATCGGAGGAGCAGATTTGGAAGGAGAGCGGACCAATGAGGGAAATGCGCACGGTGGGGGTACAAACGGACAGCAGGGTGACAGTTGGGGCAGTTGAGCCTTTGGAGTGGAAGGTGACGGTATCCCAAATATGGAGTGAGACCAGCCCCTCACCACAGGGGGCGAGCTTTCCTTACAGGGAGCAACAGGAACCTCCCCTCTGGGCGCGACATCCCTGTTGCGGGACATTGTGCCATGGGAAGGGGAGTTCCCCAGAACCCATGCCGGGACTTTTCGGGATGTATGGGAGACCCCGATAATGGACAATTTAGAGATCCGTGTTAGTTCACAAAAAGAACCGGGTTTTTTTGACGTTCAAGCAAATGTGCAGGAGGGTGAGAGTAAAAACCCGTTTGTCGTTAACTCTGTTGATAAAACTTTATTAGAAGTTCAATCGCCTCCGTCTGTCAACTCCATAGAAGGAATAAACATTCACAGAGAAAACCCTGAACCCACTCTCACCTGGCAGCAAATGTCATAACTGCAACACTTCAAATATTCCAAAGATTAAAGCCTATCTAGCGTGGATTAGACAACAGACACTTTGCATTAGCTGATCACTCTACATTGCTAAGACATTCTTGTAATCAAGACTGAATGTTTATCGCTAATAATGTACTGTATCAGTAATCTTCAGCATGCCATTTCACAACCATGTACCGTATAGAGTCAAAGCAAAAAGGGGGTTGAGCCACGTGGCCATCACAAAACACAATTGCAAAAATAGGTTACAGGTGATACCTTTATAGGCCACTATTAAATGTTTTTAAAAATCAACATTGCAAGCTTTTGAGTGTAAATCACCCTTCTTCAAAGCAGGTCCCAGAAGTTCCAACATGGTAAAATATGTGGTTCACCAGGAGGTTACTTTTAAAAACCTTGTTCTCTTAAACTGTATAGTCAAGTGTTCCATGCGTCTGAAGTGAGTTGCCATTCACAAAAGCTCTCACAGAACGAAATGTTAGTCTTCATGTTGCCACATCTTTGTGTCTGGTTTTACTGCTCATGATAAAACTTGGAGGGAGACTCATTCCCAGTGTGGCCCATCTCATGGGATTGTTGTAAAGGGTATATGTGGCTATGTGGCTATATAATACATCCAGGATGAGAAGTTTGTGTATTACTTGCTAAAGAAAATGAGATCAAAGAGTGCAATTCTTCTCATGTCCCTTTGGATGGGTTTCCATGGACTTGATTCATGAAAGCTTATATGAAAACATAGAAGTTAGCCTTTAAGTTGCCACAACGTTGGTCTCCTGGGTTGTTTTTGTTTGATAGCCAAAGGAGTGGCTCCTGATAGATCTTTGATCTCACCCAGAAGTTCTTAAGATAAAGTGAATGGAGGAGGCCACCAGGAGCACACTGAAAAATAGACTGAATGTAATGCCACCAATAAAGGAGTGTTAAGAAGATAAGCGTTCTCTTATCACAAGATAACATGTGACAGGATTAAGTTGAAAAGGAAGGTTGATTTCATGAGATTAGGATGCTTTGACAATGTCTTCTAGTAAAAGCCAGGCAGTTCAAAAGGAACTCAACAAATTTCTATTGAAGATTGCTACTTGTAGTTGCAGTAGTAGCAAGATGGCCACAGAGTTTGAATCTGTGTTGCAATAATATCTCTAATTAGAGAATGCTGCAGCTTGTGAGACATTCTAAGTTTTGTTACCCCAAATCCCTTGCCTGGAATTAAAATAAAATCAGAAAAGTTAATGAGTCTTTGGTAGCTGGAGGGTCCTGAGAGTTGGTAGACCAAAGAAACAACACTTCCAGACTCGAGTTTTTTAAATATATGCAGAGCTTCCTCTTTTTCTATCAAGTGTAGAGCACTTGGTAATGTTTTCATTAAAAGTGGTAGTGCTAACACTATCCTATCTTGACAGAAAACAAAAAAATAATGATGGTATTTCTACCCAATCCAAAGTCAAGAGTGGGCGATAAACCTTTGTTAGATGACTTTAAAAAAATAACATTTCCTAGCTTTTGAACCTGCATGGGTCTCCATCAGGTTAGGTCCCACAGAGCTAGAAGCTAGTTAGAAGAAACATCAAAGATTTTAAAAAATGAAACATCCGGGTCAGTTTTGATTCTTTAGTGCATGTTTCAAAATGGCCATGTTTTGTGGAATGTAGATATTTCTTCTGTACACACACACACCAGCTCTGTGGTGCTGAGCCTGATAAAGTCTTGAACGGGTTCAAAAACTAGTCTATGTTGTGATTTTGTAGTGGTCTACTGAAGATATCACCTGCTTTTTCCTGTCTTGTGGAGAAGGGTGCAAATATTTTATCAAACCCCTTTGCCTTACGTCTGCTAAATCGGTGTCCAGAAGCTAGACTATTTTGCTTCCTAAGAACAAGCTTGTTAACTGTATTCTGAAATGTTCCAATATGTTGGGAAAGAGTCACAAAGGCAAGAATGCGAAAGGACTAATACCCAGTGGACCATTTAATGGTTCACAGGGCACAAAAATAGTGCCAAGTACGTTCACAGAGTCAAAAGTCCTTAATCCCTCATCCTCTACTAAGGCGGAAAGGAAAATGATCTCTCTATAATTTATCTGAAAGTATTTTTAGGTGTCTTTCTGCTGCTATGAAAGAAATTCTAGTTTGTACGTGTTTATTTCTCATGCCTGTAGCATATTGTGTCAAGTGGTAGCTGTACAGCAGCATGACAGGAACAGGTACACCCACGCCACCCCTCAGTGGGCACGAATTGATATTGAATTGCAAACCGGTTTGATTTTCTGGTTGGTTCGTGGTTCATAACTCACCATGAACCATGATCAATCACGAACCTCCATCTGTGAGCATCGCTGTCCGGGATAACTTTTGAACGTCTATTCCAGCCCTAAGCTCTGCAGTGCACAAGCCTCACAAAATTTTCAGGAGGGCAGTCATGCTATTCTGTTTGTGCAGTTCCAACCACAAAATACAAAACTATGCCTCAAGTATTGTGACCCTTCTAAGCCTGGCAAATTTACTGCACGGCGAACTTCCGTGCACTGTAATTCTCTCCTCCAGAATACCTGTCTCAGGATGTGGACTGTAGTCCTCGAAAGTTGAAGCTGAAATAAATTTGGTCTTAAAGAGACCACAATACTTTTTTGTAAGATGCAGATTCCTCCAGGACTTGCAAACACACTTTTCTGATATTTTGGTGGGCCTATCGGCATTGGCCAATCTGATTCATGGACTTTTCAATAAAATCATTAGCTGACACTTTTTCTTTTCTGTACACTAATTTGTCTTTTTATCTTGACATCTCGATGAGTTTCCAACTATTTTCACTGAGCCTTGTGGCGCAGTGGTTAAATGCCTGTACTGCAGGTAAAACGGTGCTCATGACCTGGGGTTCAATCCCAGGTCGCAGGCTCATGGTTGACTCAGCTGTCCATCCTTCCGAGGTCGGTAAAATGAGTACCCAGCTTGCTGGGGGGGGGGGACAATGTGTAGCCTGCACACTGTAATTAAAAACTGTAAACTGCCCAGAGACTACTTGAAGTGGTATGGGGCGGTATATAAGCAGACTGCTTTTGGATTCTCTTGATTACATGTTGCATTAGTTGGCTGGCAGATATTACACGAAACCTGAGGCTGCAGTTCTCTATAAAGATCTCATGGGGAATGGTATGACATTAACAACATGATTAAAGGAAGCAGATCACATGTAACCTATATGACGACACAGGGCCATTACTGAGGTAGCATCACACAGGAAGTTCATTCTGGATGTGCCTGAAGGAACAATTCCCAACCTTATTTCTTACTAGTCAGATTCTCAGCCTGGTGATGACCGATGTCTATGCAAAGAAAACATGAACACACCAACACCCTCAACAGCGGAAGCAACTTCTGTGGAGACTGTTTTTCATGTTGGCCACTCTTTCCGGCTGCTTCAAGAAGTTGCTTAGGCCATGCTAAAACTGTACAGTATCCTCTTTACATAATTAAAAGAAAAAACTGATAAAATAGGTGTAAAAACAGGGGGGGTTAAAGGTTTCGCCTGCACATGTGTGCTAGTCATGTCCTACTCTAGGGGCGGTGCTCATCTCCGTATTCAAGCTGAAGAGCCAGTGTTATACAAGTCCATGGCCATGTGGCCGGCATGGCTGCATGGAAACACTGTTTTACCTTCCCGCTTTTTATGGCGGTACCTATTCATCTACTTGCATTTACATGCTTTCGAACTGCTAGGTGGGCAGGAGTTGGGGTTATCAGTGGGAGCTTGCTGCGCTGCATGGCACGCGGGATTTGAACTGCCAAACCGACTTTGCAGCCAAGTTTCGGAAGCCTTAGTCCGCTGAGCCACCAAGCCTCCTTAAAAACAGGTAAGTTACCTTACATAACCCCATTACCTTATGCTTCATACTTCATTACATTTTGTTTTATAGTGAACAGGACAGTGGATAGTTCAGCGGGCCGAATTCCTTTCTGCAAAGCCCAAGTCTTAAGACTTTGATTCCCAACTGGACTTTCTAGGGAAAGAGCCAGCCTGTATGGCCTGGGCAAGTCAGCCTTTGTGACCACAGGCGCAGGGAGCCCCCAGGAGGGAATGGTAAATCATTTCTGAGTACTGTATCTCTACAAAACTCTAGAAAGGACCCCCATAAGTTGCAATCAACTCGACAGCACATAATGTACTGGTCAGCAAAGTGGACTCACCCAGAGCTCCTCAACAACCCCCAAATATTTTTCATTTCTTTTTATTTGTGAAAACAAAACGGGCTCTAGCAACTTTGCCACTTTTTTTTGCATTCCATTTTATTTTATTTTATGAATTGGCCCCTCCAAGACACAAATAAGCTTTTCTGTTTCTAAAAAAATAATAAGAGAAATTAAAATAAATATGTTTGAGGAGTGGAAAGTAAGTGAATTCCCCCGAGGTGTAGGGAAGGGGGTGGGTGAGCCTTGCTACTCTGGAGGTTGTCCACCCTAATCTACAGGATGCCTTTTGTCTGTGAAAGCCTGTTCACTCATAAGAGAGTCCTGCTGTTCCCAAGTGCAACAATCTTGTTTTCACCACAACGTTTTTACCCAACTGTCTGCTCCTCCCATCTCTCGTGAGGGACAAAATTTTATCGTGAAGGACAAACTATTATCAGCGTCGAAGACAATACCTTTATGATGTCAATAATAAAATAACAAAAAAGGGGGTGAACAGAAAGCTTTGCAGGCTTTCAGGATTGTTAGATCCCTTCATCAGGTAGTTCAGTGGTTCTCAACCTGTGGGTCCCCAGATATTCCTGGACTGCAACTCCCTGAAATCTTGGCCAGCACAGATAGTGATGAAGACTTCTGGGAGTTGCAGTCCAGGAACATCTGGGGACCCACAGGTTGAGAACCCCTGAGTTAGATGGTTGGCCTGATCGAGATACCACTCTAGCCCTGAAATTCTGATTTTGGAATTTGTGTTATGCTCCATAGGACTGCCTTGCAGATTGTTCTCTGCTTCCTCCTGTCAGCTGGAGGACTGTGACTATCCCGGTAGGTAGTCGCCCTTCAGCTGTGGAACACCCTCCCTGTTGAGATCCATAAAGCACCCTTGCTCCTTTCATTTAAACACCAACTAAAAACTGGCTGGTTCAGGATGGCTTATCCAGACTCTATCCATAACGGAGGCATGTTCGTACAACTGGTTCACTTTTGTTGATTTGGTCTGCGCTATATTTTCCAATTTCTGTGTCTTTGTTAGTTTTTTCTAAAATTATTATTTTGTATTGATCATGTTTGCTTACATTTTAGTGTCTATGATAATGTTAATTTGGCTCTGATTTTTCTTCTTTTGTTTTTAATATTTAATTTTACATTATTGTAGTTTAATGATATTGGACACTGCCAAGAGTGGCCCTTGGGCCAGATGGCTTTGCGGTCTAGAAACTGTATAAATGAAGAAATAAAATAAACAAACACTTGTGGGCATCACATGCCCTAGAGCTGTTAAGATGATTCCTAGCTACCAAAAAGGCCAAATGTCCTGATCAACCAAGCGGTGGTGAAACATCAAGTAATCATCCTGGGCAATTAGCTAACAGGCAGCTTTACAAAACACGCTGGATCAGCAGTATACTACACCTATTATCACATTCTTGTGATGTCATACCCTGACAAGAATAAGCAGACCTGCCCTTCTATGACCTACTCCCTTAAAAAAAACTGGATAAAAATACTAGCCTAGATCAGATTCTTCAGTTGGAAACATTTTTAACATCTGCTGTCTGGAGAGCTAGCTGTGTCCGGGTGCTGATTGGCATTGCATTCCAATATGTGGACATTCCCAGCCACCAAGGCATCATCTTCCCTACCTACTGACGGAAATATCTGCTTCTGTAAATTTATTTTTTATAGCACCCCATTAGTGCATAGCACTAAATACACTCTACACAGCTTTAAAATGGGCAATTTAACGTGCACGGATCCTTCCCTCAATTACTGGGTGCACTTCAAGCACTGATACCTACTGTACACCTGCCCAAGTACAACACAAGTGCAATTTCAAATACAAGGGTCATGCAGAGGCACGTACAGACTAATCAACAAACCTGATTTACGCCTTGCATAATAGGCTAATATTTGCAACATGTCAGGTTCTTTGCTCCAAGGAGGAATTACTGTATAGCTTTTCTTTCTGGCTAATTTTACGGGAATTATGAAAATGCATAAGGGGAAATCTTTCTGACTAGCACACAAAGAAAGAGATTACTTTATTTAAAGTTGCACTGGAGAAGCTGTGTTGGGCTGTTAAAATAAAATATCTTACTTGAGTAGGAAGGGACATGTGGTTTCCCTCCTAGTTCTCGAAATAATTTGAGAGGAGACTCCAGATCAATGCAAAATTGCAGTATTATAACTTATAAGCACTTTGAATTCGATTTATCTAGGCTAGAATCACATTTGTTTCCTCCCTGCCCTAAATCAGTTAAGACTGCAAAGCTAGAAGGATTGTTTTCCTGTGTTGGTTATCTGATATGCATATACGTTTATACAGTGGTACCTCAACTTACGAATTTAAGCCGTTCTGAATGCATGCTCTTAAGTTGAACTACTCTTAAGTCGGGGCACCTATCTAAAACATTGAAAAAGTTTTAAAAATATTTGTAAGTCAAGCAGACCATATCTGAAATTTGTAAGGCAGCAGTTAAAACACCAACAGTTTTCCGCTCTTAAGTCGAATTGCATTTAAGTCGAGCTGCTCTTAAATGCCCCCACATTTTCCATATGGACATCGAACCAGTACACAGTTTTCCTCTCCCATATTGTCTTCAAAACAATCGATAAAATAAGTCAAGCTGAAACCTGCATTGGGCCAGAGGCATCTTCCAAACTTCATGGCTGTACTGAATCTGGGGAAGTGGGCTGCAGGCCACAAAAATGTACACAGAAAAATAAAAAGGCTTTAACCTGTCATGAGACTCTTTCTTTTTGACACTAGCCCTCTCCTTAAATGACAATGGGCCTTCAAAACAGGGGAACTAGTGACAGTGAGTACTCAAAATGGGGGACACTATGGCGTCACAAAAAAAAAATCACATGAGCCACACATACTGCTTGGCCTGCCGGAGTGCTATGTGAATGCTGAGCCGACGGAATCGGGTGAGAAGTAATTGTTTTATTCACCCAACAAATAGTGACTTAGAATCATTAGTCATCAAATTCTCGCTTCAGCGGGCTACTGGACTTGATAACTCCCGGGGTTCTCTTCCAGTTTGGTGAGTCTAAGTGAGCTTCATGAAAAAAACTGTTACTGATTTCTCATATGGAAAATAAGTCAATAATACTTTGTTTGTTTAACAGAGTGGGCTCCAGCCCAGGACTAGAGGTGGGCAGAAGGCACTAGTTTGACAGTTCAGCCTGACACTACAGCGGGTGTTTGGTGCCCTGCCCTGAGTGGACATCCACTCAGACGTAGCACTTGGAGGAAGTGGAAGAGGGAGGCCAGAATACTACTCCTGAGTGCACATCCGCTGGAGGGGGCAACGCGCTGAACTGACAGATACTGTTGCCGCAGTAAGCAAACGGGGACGAACCACTGAACCAGCACCTTGTGCCCATCTCTATGCTGAACAAATACACATCCGTAGATTTCTTACCTCAAACTGATATCCACAATACATTTCATGCCTTTTAAGTCAGAAGCCCCATTTGTAGCTGTCTGCCCAGTTCTACTTTGATCCAACTAATTATTCATCTTAAGCCTTTCCCAAGAAACCTTACGCGCACCGAACTTTTGAAAATACAGTTCTGGTCACAGCATCTCAAAAAAGACACAGTGGAACTGGAAAAGGTGCAGAAGAGAGCAACTAAAATGATTACTGGCCTGGGGGACCTCCCTTATGAGGAAAGGCTAAAACATTTGTGGCTCTTTAGTTTGGAAAAAAAGGTGCTGGGGGGGGATATGATTGAGACATACAAAATAATGCAGGGCATGAGTCAAGTGGATAGAGGGACGCTCTTCTCCCTCTCACAAAATACCAGAACTAGGGACATCCACTCAAATTGAGGGCTGGGAGAGTGAAAATAGACAAAATAATAAAAGTGTGTTGTTAGTCTGTGGAACTCCCTGCCACAGGATGTGGTGATGGCATCTGGCGTGGATGCCTTCAAAAGGGGATTGGACAGATTCCTGAAGGAAAAGTCCATCACAGGTTGCAAACCATGATGGAGATGTGTCATCTCCAGTCTTAAAACCGGGGTACGTCAAGGGCCAGATGCAGGGGAGTGGTATCAGGAGACAGGTATCTAGTCTTGTGCACTTCTGGACACTGTTGAAGGCAGGATCCCGAGTGACTGAAGACTGCTCCTTGAAGTATATATTGTGGATATTGTTGCTTCCAGACAGTGGAGCAATTGCTCTATTTTGCATTTCTTCAAAATGTGAACAGATCTGGATTTCTAATTAAATTCAGTTATCCACTGCGTTTTGGTTGGGTATCCACCTGGGTAAGTCATCTGCAAGACAGCAAACTGGAAATTCATACATGGTCAAATTAAATACAGTATATGCACCACATTCTATTCTCAAGAAATCAATCAAGGGCAAATGTTGCACACTTAAGCACACTGGGATTCATTTTGTTTTGCTCAAGGCCCACTGGGGACATAAATTTCCCTCCTTTTGCTGGTTTGCTCACATTCAGGCATAGCTCTGCAACTCACCATGAGCATGAGTTTGTGTATCATCATCCCTCTTGACACACATAGCCAGATTGCCTAGTTATGTGCACTTACCAACATGCAGGGTAACATAATAAAATGCTCATGCCACCACCTTTATCTTCTATGGCAGGGCTGTCCAACTTTGAACAGGCCGAGGTCTACTTTTTCCAACACAAAGTACCTGAGGGCTACTACACTAAAACCTCTACTTACGAATTTTATCCATTCCTTGCGAGCACATGGTCTGTGTTGTTGTTCATTGGAAGATAAGTAAAAATTTTTTAACTAGAGCAGCGGTT
Organism: Phrynocephalus guinanensis; assembly: GCA_037367245.1. Lineage (NCBI taxonomy): Eukaryota > Metazoa > Chordata > Lepidosauria > Squamata > Agamidae > Phrynocephalus > Phrynocephalus guinanensis. Next base: position 129,020,425 of record CM074736.1, read on the forward strand.
TCCCATAGGAATGCATTGAAAATCAATTAATCCATTATGGAGGGAATTGTCCAGGGGGAAAGAAGAAGGGAGACATCACTGCACAAAGGAGATGGTCACACCTGCAACCACCCCTCTCCTCTCCTCTCCTCCCTCCAACTCTGCACCAGTGACTCAGCTGGTCACAAGACAGTGGCACACCGATCATCTGACTGGTGGGGGGAACAGAGGACTGACCCAGAACTTTGCTGGGGCAGTGGTGGTCCTTGGGATGGGGGAGGGAGGGGTGGAGAACTTATCCCCTCACTTTTTTTAATTGATGACCAACAGGCTACTTTTGAACCCTTCGCGGGCTACCGGTAGCCCACAGTCTACCTGTTGAGCAGGCCTGTTCTATGGAAACACACTGTGGTATATCAGTTAAAATATTAGTCTGGGCTTCTGGAGAGCATGTTGCAAATCCTAAAGATTTGGGCTGGAAGGACTAGTCACTCATTTTAAAACTGACCTACCTTACTGAGCCAAGTGTCTCACCTGAGCTCATGGGAGATAGGATATACAGTGGACCCTTGTATAACAAATGGATTGTATAACATAAAATTTGTACAACATAAAAAATTCCAGAGATAGGGGAAATTTGCTTAACATAATTGCCTATGGGGTGAATCTGTACAACATAAAAATGGATCATTCTGTTTTCAATGCATTTCTATGGGAAATTTGTATAAAGGAAAATTTGGTTAACATAATTTCATTTGGAATGAATTAATTCCTTTATACAAGGTACCACTGTAAATGTAACTAAAGAGAGATCAACTGAAAAGTAGACGAGTTAAATAATCCTGGCAGATTAGGTTTTCAACCCAGCTCCAGATTGTGAGGCTTCATTTAGCTCAGCGCTATCTACTGCACACCAAGTTATAGGCAGTTTTTCAGTATTGTGTTTTAAGACCTCCGTATCCACTGATTCATTATCCACTGATTCAGTTTTGCACGGTTGGCAGAGGAAAAAATAAATAATTCAGCAGCTGCAAAGCAAGCTACTGTCACAAAGAGCAGCTGTAAAGCAAGCTACTGTCATAAAACAGCAGCTGTAAAGCAAACTACTGTTGCAAAACAACAGCTGTAAAGCAAGTTACTATCACACGTTTTGGGGACATTTTGGTGTTCTCTCTTATCCACGGTTTTCATTATCCACGGGAAGGCTTGAAACCAATCCGCAGCAGATACTGGGGTCCTACTGTATTTTCTCACTGATACCATGGGTGTTCCACACACCCTCTCCAGTCAAGGTGGAAAACCAAGCAGAGTCACTTCAAGATTGTTCTGTGCACGTGTCTTCTCTGTTATCCCCTTCCTCGCCATGTATGCTGCAGCTTGTCTTTCCCCCAGGCGCCTAAAGAAATATGCCCCAGCAATTATGTGTTTGGGCCTGAACACATAGCTACAATATCCAGTGTGGTGGTTAGTGCAGAGGGAGTTTGGGGATCCTGTTTTGTTTCCAATGAATTCAAACATAGCGACTGAACTCGGGGCAGTCACTCTTTCTCAGGCTCACCCACCTCAGGTTATTGTGGGGGGTCAAGTGGCTTAGAACAATTCCACAGATTAACAAGAATTTTAAAAGATTTGTTTGAAATGTGGTGCCACAGGAGTTTTGCAGATCCCATGGAATTCCAGAAAGATCAACACGTGTGTTTGGATCAAATCAAGGCTAGACTCTCTCTGGAGGCCAAAATGATGAATCTGAGGCTGTCTTACTTTGGGTACATCACAAGAAGGCAGGTTCCCCTCTGGAAAATATACCTTAATGCTAGGAAAGGTGGAAGGCACCAAGAAAAGAGGAAGACCAAATATGAGAGAAATTGACTCCCCTAAGGAACCACAGGCTCGGGTTTACAAGCACTGACCAGGGAGGTTGTTCATTCATAAAAAGGTAAAGGTAAAGGTTCTCCCACACATGCATGCTAGTCATGTCCAGACTCTAGGGGTGCTGCTCATCTACATTTTCAAGCCAAAGACGCAGTGTTGTGCAAGTCCGTGTCCATGTGGCCGGCATGGCTGAACGTATTCCTGCGCACAGGACTGTCTACCTTCCCACTTTTTATGGCTGTACCTATTTATCTACTTGCATTTGCATGCTTTTGAACTGCTAGGTTGGCAGGAGCTGGGGTTAACAGCGGGAGCTCACTCTGCTGCATGGCACTTGGGATTTGAACCGCTGAGCTGCTGACCGTTTCAGTGCTCTAGTCCACTGGGCCACCACGACCCAGTTGTTCATTTGTAGGGCTGACATAAATCCGAGGTGAATTGACAGCATGGAACAAAATTTTGAGGGCAATCAAGTTCCATTAACTTCACCAAAAATCTGGTGCTGGATAAAATAAAAACTGCCAATACTTGTTGCTCTGTCATAACAAAAAACCCTCCCCGGCACAGGTTCCATGAGCACCTGTACTTCAAAAATATATCACTGCATGATTAATTGCAGTTATGCTGTGCCTTTCTTCAAAGATGCACGTGGTTGCAGATGAAGCAATTTAAGCGGAAATGTGATACCACTTCCAAGATGTGACTAAACGACGTTAGCCTGTTTACAGCTTCTTCACTCCAAGAGCGATTGCACAGCTTTTGATCTATTTCGCATCATGCAGGAAGGATTCAGCTGATGAGAACTGAGATTTCGCCATCATCCCGGTACAGCTGGCTTGTTTGCTGGGTTCTTTTCTTCAGCCACCCAATAGCTGACTGAATATTTCTGTACCCACTACTGGAGACAGAACATCCTTGAGACAATGCTGACACATCTCTGCACCAGGAAAGGTGGAAGGCATCAGAAAGAGTAGCATCTCTGTGCACTTGTAAAAAGTACCAAGATGCGTGTTAGCAGCTTATGATCTATACCAAATAAGACACTTTGCCAGGGACTTTATGTCTCTGCCAATAGCAGCTTTGACAAGAGTTTGGTGGTTTCATGTTACAGGAAATGGTTTCCGAATTCCCTTTCTTAGCAGAGGTGATCTCATGTGATGAAATCCGACTTACATGAGTGCTGCACCAGTAACCTACTGAAAGAGAAATGGGGAAGAAAGCCAGTTAGTAGGACATTTAAAAGGGACTCTTTTCCCAGGTGATTCAGATTTTTTATTCCCTATCTAAGTGTGATACTCAGTAGCAGATCAAGTGACCGATAAGGACTCAGATGGCCTTGGTTCATAATCCTTGCTCAGCTATGGAAACTCAGGGGGAATGGAACTGGTAAAGCCACTCTTTAAATATCTCACTTACCTTGAAAACCCTATTAGTGTCACTGTATGCCAATGGACAGCACAGAACAGTTCAAGTTATCAATACCTTTTAAGTTATTTAACTTATCAAACACTATGGAAATAAGTGCCTTTCAGCTTAAGTTTAATTTCTTCATGTCTTCTCATCCAGTGCGTTGCCTCCTGCTGCCACTTCACATATCCATGCTAAGACATTCAATAGCTGATGGCCATTAGTTATTAAAGTGGAAACACAGCTGGTTGTGCGTGTCACTTTACAAATCCTAGACTTGTGATGTTGGTAGGAGCCTATAAGGCCAAGTCCAACCTCCTGCTCAAGGCAGGAATACAAATAACTGGTTATCTGCCAGGTTGTAAATTTGTCTTGGAAGACCTCTAGCCTTGTAGGCTCAAGGTTTACTCAGCCTTCCATCCTTCCGAGGTCGGTAAAATGAGTACCCGGCTTGCTGGGGGGGGGCAATGTGTAGCCTACACACTGTAATTAAAATTGTAAACCGTCCAGAGACTACTTGAAGTGGTATGGGGCAGTATATAAGCAGTTGAAGCATATTTGTGTTTTGTTATAGTACAGTGATGGCGAACCTTTTAGAGACCAAGTGCCCAAACTGCGATTCAAAACACACTAATTTTTCACAAAGTGCCAATACAGCAATTTAACCTGAATACAGGTGGCTGTGAAGGGGCGATGTTGGGTGCCCACAGAAAGGGCTTTGACTGCCACCTTTGGCACCCGTGCCATAGGTTCGCCAACATTGTCATAGCATGCATCTCTTTAAATCAAACAAAACACTAGTAACTAGTGTTATGCTCTGCTCTTTGAGTAAGCCACATGGTAGGATTATGGTCACTTGTTTCTTCTATCCCTTTGCAGGCTTTCCTCCTCTTGCATTTCCTCTCACACCTCAGCTCTTACACACCTTTGCTTGATTTCAATGCCTTGGACATCCACTTGCTCAGTCGCACCAAGCCAAGGGAGTCTCAACGTACGCTCAATCCTGAGCATGTCTTTTTGCATTGGTTATTGAATCTTAGGGTTCAGATCACGTAACCCTCAAGTGCACCTTCCTCATCCTTACAAGTGTAACTCAACTTTTTAAAAAAAATGGAAATTAACTTGCTTGTAAGGCAGAATACCAGTAATTCTTTATCTTGAGCATTCCTCTTATGAATATCCAGCAGATGTAGGGAAAGCATCTTAAGATTGGGAAATGGGAAATAACTAGCTAGAAGGAACATGGTGACTGAAGAGATGTTGACCATTTGGGAACAGGGGGAACTCAACCCATGCTCAAGAGAACTTAAAAAAAGGCACAGGACAAACATATTCCTCTCGTAAAGGATGCCATTTTCCTTTGTGCATTTTTCCATTCTTGGAAGTAGCCATGTCGGAACATCATGCTGGGGTAGAAACCTGAAAAAGAAACATCAATAACACTTGAAAAAACTAAACAAAAACGCCCTTCTAGAATTTGAAGGAAAGAGCGCACAGTAGCTTTTGCCTCTGTGCAGATGCTAATATGTGCAGTAGTAATTCATAAAGCAGCTACAGTAATACTGTACCTCGTAAGATGAATGCCCCTTAAGACAATTCGTTAAGATGAATGAAATGTCCGGGAATAAGAAAACCTTGTAAGATGAATTTTCCTATGGGATGCTTGGCAAGACAAATTCAATGCATTCTTATGGGAATCCACATTAAACTCTGCTTCGTACGACGAATTGACCCGTAGAATGAATTAAATTTGTCTTAAGAGTACTTCTGAATCTCACACAAAGGCACAACTGTTGAGGAGATACTGCCAGAACAGAATATGATGTCGCTCTGCAGTTACTTAAAAGCTGACCAGCAAAGTAGCTGTATTAACTTTCTGTATGACCGCTGTTGGGACTACAAATTCCTAGTATGTACTAACAAGCTAAATTTTACGTCTCCGTTAAAAGCCCAGAAGAGTGCTTCCCACTAATATTGGTATGATGGATACATATGCTAATGGGGTGGTATATAAATGAGTGCAATAAATAACCTCCCAGCTCACTTGAGGACTTTGGGCCAGTCTCTCAGTCCAAGCTTTCTCAATGAACTGTCATTGAAGACGGTGTGTGAATCGCCACGTACACCATCTTTCTCCCAACAATGTCCAATGGGATATAAATGTAACACCTAAAACATCTCGGAGGGCTGGCCTTGCCCCCTCATTATGGTGCTCACAACAAATGCAAGTCAGATACTACAGTACTTAGAAAGTTGGATTTGCTCACCATGCAAGAGCTCAAGCAAACATCCCTGCAATCAAAGACGTGACGTGTCATCCTCCTCCAAAACTTGAGCATACCTTCCCCTTTTAATGCACAAATGAAAGAACACTCACATACAGAATGTGTATGCACTGAACTACATACAAGGAACTGGCTTTGCGGACGTATACTGTATTTACCAGACCATTGCAGTTTCCCGAAAATCTAGATTTGAAGAGCTTTTAGAATTAAAACTGTTTTAGGACCAAGGCCTGTAGAACTATAACAAATCCCATTCTTTTACATTTTGTTCTTTTACTTCAATCATCTAATGCTTAGAAATGTTAAGAGATTCTAGAGCAATTCGCCTTAACTTAAAGACGCTTTCAGTACTTTCCCCAAGTATGAGACTATATTTTTGGCTAAAATTAAGACTAAAAAATGAGGGTCTTATACACGGAAATAAGCCGAGGAGAGAACTGCGTGGTTGCAAAAACGGAAGTTTTGGGCTGGACAAGTCTTATAGATGGAAAGATAACAGCATTTTTCATTCTTCTCTTCTTCCTTCCCTCCAACATGAACTCAAAAGCTGCGTACGTAGCTATCCTCTTCTTCTCCCACCCTTTTCATCATCACATATCTGTGAGGGGAGGCAGGCGAAGTGTACAATCAGCCCATAATCACCCACTGGAGATTGATGGCCATTTGAACTTAGGTCTCCCAAGTTCAATAGCAACCATGGAACCACACTGGCACACCATCCTCCAAGTGGCTTGACTCCTGCCTTATGACCCACCTTGTTTCCAGGTTGTGTGTGTGTGTGTGTATGAACTTCAAGGGGGCTGATTTGGTCTTGCAGACCCCTCCCGTGCTCTAAACTGGATTGTTTAAAGACAGAGCTCTCCCTTCTTCTGTCATGTCCTGTGTAAATCAAGAACGAAGAACCTTTTTCCATCCGAGGCACATTATATTCAGCTGAACTTCTCACCTTCCACGCTGCAGTGCCAGGTAAGGCCAAAATGAACACAGTACAGGGCACGCTGATACCACATTTCAGCTTACAGGTCCTAAAATAAGTAGCAGAGTAGGGAAAACTTGGGGGGGGGGGAAATCTGGGAAACTATCTCAAGATGTTGTAGCCATTTGGGAAGTCCAAAAGCCTTGATCTGGCCCCAAGCATTGAAGGTTCCTTACCTTTGCTGATCATTACTAATAAAGCTCTGGGGCCAGGCTATCTGCAGGCCCACACGTCCCCATATAAGCCTCCTTACCTCTTAAGATCACCAGAGGTCCTCATCTTGGTGCCATTAGCCACACAAAGACGTTTGATGGGGACGCAAGAGAGAGCCTTCCCTATGGCTGCTCCCAGGTTATGAAATGCTCTCCTTCAGGAGGCCAGGCTGCTCCCACCCTTTATCCTTCCACCAATAGCTGAAGACCCATCTTTTTCCGGCAGGCTTTTAATAATCACGATTGAATGCTGTTTCTTTAGCCGTGCTTTTGAAATTTTTAAACTTTTTAAAATCATTCAGTGTGTTTATTATTACATTTTTATATTTAATTTATTGTTTTAGTTGTATTTTTAACACCATGAATTGCCTTGCGTCTCCCTATTGCCTTATAAATAAGACCAATGAATAAGAATAACACAGGCAAGGTTAAAATTCAATCCCTTCCATCTCCCTGTCAAAGATATCAGGCAGGAAGAGCTTGGCATGACTTATAACCCCAGAGTGCTACTGGTGATCAGAACAGATTGCACAGGGGAGCGCTACACAGCTCTAACGCCTGGCTTCTTTAAATAAAAACACACCCCTAATTCCTCTGCAGGAATACTTTGGCCAGCATTCAAAGACAGAATGTTTCTGCCAGATGCTTTACAGAAAGAACCGCCAATAGTTCTTTTGGGGAAATCGGTGCGGTATTGAAATAAAGAAAGAAATATAGATAAAGAAATCCAAACATTGCTGGAGCTTTCAAAATACTTACCACCTTTACCTACAAATGGAAGGCAGCGGCAGAGCACGGATATCAGATTTAATTTGAAGAGTCTTAAAAACACAGGATGTTCTTTCTCTCTGAAGAGAACATCCTAACCTAGTTACGATTTTAAAGCCCACAATAACACATTTTCTCCCTTAGTGTTGGGAGATTAATGGAGGGGAAGGAGGAGGGATTGATGAGGAATAAACATGGCTTGAGTCGGGGGTTTGCCGGAGGAAGAATTTCAAAAAAGATGTTAGGTGATGTCTTTGTCTGGTAAGGTCATAGTCAAACTACTGTGCTATAACTTTAATTCCTGCTGGATTAAGGGGTAACCAGGCACGTGCGTGTCCATCCAGGCCATCGATCAGAAGCAGCAAACAAACTTTGGGTCACAGAAGAGTCTAGCAAGGAATCAGTAGAGACAAAAGGTGAAGAAGTTCCATTGTATATCTTCTGCTGCTGCATTTCCTGGAAGAGACTGGAGATGTAAACATTAAGCGTTGTAAATTCCCCATAAAGGCCCCGCGCTGGATACTTCGTGTGTATAATTGGAAGGTCTCCAACAATTCATGTCATAGATTTTTCAGGCTATTTAACTTTGATGGACATACCGCAGACCTGCTCTGTGCCATTCAAGACTCCATATTTTAACACGGGCATTCAAGGAGCCTGGAAAGGTCTCAAATGAGTAGAAGGTTGTTACATATATATCATCCCTACCTGTCCACGTCCTTAGCCAGTTTACCCCAAACCTTTCTGTTTGAGATGGGAAATTCTGAAAGAATTTTAAGCATATTCAGGGGAACACAATTAGAATCCCCTTTCAGGAAGGCTGCAATCCAACTGGGATTGGCGGAGACCCTTGAAGCAAGACCAAATGTGCGTCTCCTGTACCTTTTCAACTTTATGGACACACAAAACTTAACTAACACTCCAGCTCTAGGCAGGTTGACTGCGAAGAAAAAAGTGGAATATTACTTTGGACAACCCCCACTGGGTTATTTCTGAATAAACTGATCATTGTTGTATATGTTTAGAACAGAAACAGCATTCTGCCAGATTTAAAATGCAAAACCCTAAACAAAACAATAATTTTATTGAGGCTTAATGACTGACACAGTCTTGACTAGAGATGGGCACCTGGTTCTTCTCACAGCATCGTACATGGTGGGCCCCTATGCCCCCCCACCCCCCACCCCCGAGGCCAGATGGGCCACTTACTGAGCTCCATGCCCTCCCAGGGTCCTTATCCTGTGGTGGCGCTCAAGTCTGGGCAAAGCAATAGCAATGCAAAGCATGCTTATACACTACCTCGTAGTCCTTAAAGCACTCTCTGGGCGATTTGCAAGTAATGATGCAAGCTACCCACTTCCCCCCACCCCCAACCAGCAAGGTGGGTACAGTACGACTCCCTTATCCGCTGATTCATTAACCGCAGATTCAGTTATCTGCAGTTGGTGATCAGCGGGGGTGGGGGGAGGAGGGGAGAATTCAAAATAAAACTTACCACCACTGATGACCACAGCCCTCCTCCTTGCCGCTGCCACGGGCCAGCCAGGCACTCTCTGGAGGGGTGAGGTGAGGACTTTAAATTTCCTGGTCAGGTCCAGGGTGGTGGGAATTTCAAAACTTCTGATCCCCCACCTGGAACCCAACCGGGAAATTCAAAGTCCCCACCTCACCCCTCCAGAGAGTGCCTGGCTGGCTCGTGGCGGCGGCTAGCGGGGCAGCGGGTATTGGGGAGATAAGTTTTATTTTTAATCCCCCCCACGTCGCTGCCACCACAGCGACAGCAAGGAGGGAACAAAGTTTTTTTCTTTCTTTTTCTCCTTGCCGCAGTCGGGCGGCAAGGAGAAACAGGAAAAAAAATTCTCTCCTTTCCATTTGGGGGGTGTTGGGGGCAAATGCTTTCACCCCAGCAACCCTTCTGCCAACATTATACTAGGATAAAAGGGTTTGCTCTTATCCGCCGATTTCACTATCTGTGTGGGATGTCCGGAACCGATCCCCTGCATATACTGTATTTATTTTATCACTCTCAGAAGGACGGAGGGCTGTGTCTTGAGCACAATTATAGCTGCAATACAGAAGTTTGGCCATGAGAAGCCTGGCTGGCCAGTTCCTGCCTCCCCAGGCAGCTGATCACTCAGTGGCCGGGTGCCTGGGAAGGCAGGGAAAGTGTGGCCAAGCTCCTGCTCAGACTGGAGTGCCACCCACACAATAAGGATCCTGGGTCCACGCAGAGCCTGGTACATGGTCCATCGAAGCCAGGGGGTAGGGTGGGGATGGGCCACTGTTGAACTTGGGGTGTTGTGTTTCATATAAAGCTGTACAAAGTGCTCATCCCTAGCCTCCATGCTTGCTGCTCTAGCAAGCTGCTAACAGAAAGCAAGGGAATGCAAAACCAGAAATTAGGCTTATTTCAATATTCAGTGAACATTTCTTGCCTCCTTATGTCCCTGCACCCCCTTTCAGTGACAAGGAAGAACTGTCTTGTTTTGAAAGAAACCTGCTTAGTGCTTAGTGGAAGTACAGTAATTAATGGCACTGGAGAACAATTGATTTTAAACTTACTATTTCATCATGCCAGTATTACAAAATCAAGTTCCACTAAGGGGCCCTTGGATCTCAGGCAGTTATTTCATCAATAGGTTCAAACATCTTATTGATTCATATGTGGATTTTTTAAAAAAGTTTTTTTAACTATTTTTTTTTGCTTCAACAGAACCTGGGTGAATTAGAAAGTAATAAGCATATTTAAGAACTGTATCTATTCGCCTTTAGATTTGCAATGCACATATGTGTACAGCAGCAATGTTTCCCCAGAAAAGAAAAATACATATATACAACACAGAAACATGCACAGATTAAATGGTACAATGAGTTACATACACACCTGTGTTCTCTCATTGCATCTCTCAGAATGCATGAATGCATGAATGAATGCTTTATTACGGTAAATGAACAATATCCAAAATGCATGTTCAGTGGTACCTTTTAATACAAAATTAATTTCTTCCAAGAGTCCATTTGTTTTATGAAAATTTTGTCTTAAGAGGCACTGTTTCCCATAGGAATGCAATGAAAACCAATTAATCCATTCTGGAGGAATGGATTACATTGGTTTTCAATGCCTTCCTGTGGGAAGGCCGTCCCAACCCTCCCTTAACCAACCCACAGCCTCTGGACAGCCCGACAGACAGCTGATTTTGACAGCTTGGATCTGTCAAAAGCAGCTGTATGTCCGGAGCTCTGTGGAGCAGCCTGGGGCTTCCTGTTGATTGACAGAGTTTAGGGGTTGGGGGGGGGAGGATGAGGGATCCACTCACCCCCAACCCCTTGGGGCAGCAAGGATCTTCTTTTATAAAACCTGTGCGAGCCCTGCTAAGAGCAGGCTGTGCTGGGGCAGCCAGCAAAACAGAGGAAGCTTTTCCCCTGCTCCAACTCAGCAAACAGGATGCCCAAGGCTGCTCCACAGACAGCTGATTATGATAGAAATCAGCTGTCTGTCGGGGCTGCTGCAGTTGATTGAGGAGGTTTACCCCCAAGCCAGCAGAGGGGAAACTTTTCCTCTTCTTTGCTGGGTTGGGAGGGAAAATCCTCAACCAAGCTGCAGCCGAATGCTGCTCCCAGCAGCCCGAGCTATCAAAATCACCTGTGTGTTGGGCTGCCGGAAGCAGCATTCATCTTACAAGTTTTTGTCTTATGCGCGATTACTGTACACAAATAATGTCCATTGAAACAAGGCAAAATCTGAAACCTCAACAGCTAAAAAAGAATGATTTTTTTAAAAATCAAGTGTTAATGAAAAACCCAAGGTTTTATTATGAAAAGTTTAGTTTCTGCTAAATGCTGTGGCCTTTCCACCTTTTCCTGACATAGATGCAACTCTCAGAAGTTACACAAATGCAGGAATAAGGTGGTGCCTTTATTGAACCACTAAAACCACACAAATTGCAAGCTTTCCTAAGTAAAAGCTCACTTCCGTAGGCTGGGCACCACCCCTTCATCTATAGGTCAGAAAAACTGTCTGCCAGGGTCTCATATGAGCGGGTGGCTGCTGGACGAGACCAGGAAGGGAAGTTCCTGCTCCTGCCCAGACTGGCCATCCAACCAGTCTGAGGCCATCCAACCAGTCTGAGGACACGGGCAGTGTGTGCCACTGAGTGGAGCAACTGACCAGGTGTGGGGTAGGGGTATGAATTTTGATGAAGCAGTATGAATCATTTCACATCCATCTCAAATCATAACCAGATGGCAGCTGACTTAAAGAAGAAACTGAACATGCGACTGAACAGGCCAAAACATAGTAAAATACACGATACCATGTGGTGCAAAGCAAAAACTCAATTGCTCTAACTCACCTGTCTTTTAAATAATTTCCCCCAAAACCTTGACCCAATTTTTCATGTTACCTGATGTGTCAGCAGCAGAATCCATTTATCTTACCTTTACGATAATTTGCAAGCTGTGTTCTTGAAGGCTTTCACGGCAGGGATCCAATAGCTGTTGTGAGTTTTTTGGGCTGCTTGGCTGTGTTCCAGAACATGGCCAAACAATCCGGAAAACTCCCAACAATCTGCAAGCTGTTTAGTAAGCTGCACAATCAACAAATTTATGTTTACTAGCCTGCTTCATGGGAGGAATGACAAAAAATGAAACAGGAATCTCCCTTTCTCCTGCAAAAGTCTTATGTATTTCTGTATCTTCTACTCACTCACCTGCAAGGTCTAATCTTGTTTTCTTAGGCTACCAAATACGAGAGGAAACATACAGTTGCTGGCATTAAAGAAGGCAATAACAGTTGGTGTAACTATGTGGTTCTTCTTAAAGCTAAACAAAGAGCAGCAGCTGTTAATACAATTAGAGACGACCTACGCCACAGTTATAGTAATGTGCTGCAATTGCCAGTTTCATCCTATTGAATCTAGGACTTGTAGTTCAGTGAGATACTTTTGAATTCTCAGCTAAAGAGACTAAACCAGGCATGTCCAAACTTCGGCCCTCCAGATGTTTTGGACCACAACTTTCACAGTCCTTTGCCATTGGCAATCTAAGTTTAGAATTCTGGGAGCAGCAGTCCAAAACATCAGGAGGGCCGAAGTTTGGACATGCCTGGACTAAACAAAAGACCAGAATTCTTCAGTCAAGAATGAATAAGTATGTCACCCAAACACAGATCCTAGTTCAAAATGGTAACAAAGCTGCTATAATGGGGGTACAATAAAAGCTTCTCAAGTTGCATCATTGCAATTCCATAAAGAGCTATATCAAAACAAATCCCCTTCACTTCTGTGAGATCTACTCCCAGGAAAACACGCAAAACCATGGTCAGAATCCTCCTGCCATTTGGCATGTGGCTTGTATAATTTGCCCGTGCATCTATTTCTTGACTACTTGACATGCTGGAATGCACCTCAGTTGTGTACCTCACCACACACAGAGTGAAGCAAGTAACAAAAACACTGATACCTCATTAATTGGGCAAAGCAAGACATATAAACCTTGCACAAACAGCCACAAGATTCCAGTTCAGGTATACACTACTAAGGAGCTGTTCTGACTGAACTCATGGGTTGATCTAGATTTAACCATACTTACAGAGTTGTGGCACAGCACATCCGATCTTGCCTGGTTTTGGAAGCTAAGCAGGGTCAGCCCTGGTTAGTACTTGGATGGGCGACCACCAGGGAATACCAGGTGCTGTTGTAGGTGCCTGGAGTAGGAACTGGCAAACCAGTCCAGTATTCCTGCCAAGAAAAACTCCATGGACATGGGTCACGAACAGTTGGCCACAACTGAAATGACCACACACACACACACACACACACACACACACACACACACACACACACACACACACACACACACACAGAGTCCAGTTGCTTCTCACTCCTGGAGACCCTAGGAAGGCTTCTGATCTACACACGTGCAAGGAGCAGGTCACCGTTGCCCCCTCCCAGTAAACTTCCCATGACGGAGTTGCAGTGATTTGACTCATAAGAAGAGCCGTGCTGGATCAGGCCAAGGGCCCATCTAGTCCAGCTTCCTGTATCTCACAGTGGCCCCACCAAATGTGTCCAGGAGCACACAAGACTAGATATCTGTCCCCTGATACCACTCCCCTGCATCTGGCCCTTGAAGTACCGTTTTAAGCCTGGAGATGACACATCTCCATCATGGTTTGTAACCTGTGATGGACTTCTCCTCTCAATCATATCCCCCTCAGGCGCCTTTTTTCCAGACTAAAGAGCCCCAAATATTTTAGCCTTTCCTCATAAGGAAGGTCCCCCAGCCCAGTAATCATTTTAGCAGTCAGAGTAGCACCTTTTCCATGTGTATGTGTGAATGTGTGTGTGTGTTCTTCAGTCTCCAATTGTGGTACGTGGGGATGGAAGTTCACTGGCACGTCTTTCCTGTCCCTGTACTGTGCCTTATTGTATGCATAATGAATGACTGATTGTCAGCAAGCAGACTTAGTACAATTTCTAGGGGGTTACATTTGGGATCCATTTTGGATGGTAATAACAAAAGTCTTTCTCTGGTGGTCCTTGTCAAGGAGGCAGACCAGTTGTATCTCTGTTCAAGATACGCAGAGGGCATCCACTGAAACTTAAGTTTAGAAATTAAAATGCAAAAAAGGGGGTGTGTTACTGACACACACTGCTTTTAGCCTTAAGTTAAGAACATAAGAAGAGCCGTGCTGGATCAGGCCAAAGTCCCATCTAGTCCAGCTTCCTGTATCTCACAGTGGCCCCACCAGATGCGTCCGGGAGCGCACGAGACTGTCTCCTGATACCACTCCCCTGCCTCTGGCCTCTGGCCCTTGAAGTACCCCGGTTTTAAACCTGGAGATGATACATCTCCATCATGGTTTGTAACCTGTGACGGACTTTTCCTCCATGAATCTGTCCAATCCCCTTTTGAAGGCATCCAGGCCAGATGCCATCACCACATCCTGTGGCAGGGAGTTCCACCTGCCCTATCTCGTTCGACCATCTTACTCAATGCCATCTCTCTCTCAAAGGGTAAGTCCAGCAGGACTAAGCATGCATAGCTTCTGCCTCTTCCAGGCTCTTCCACTGGGGGGGGGAGATGTGGTCGAAATGAAACAAATTACCGTCACAACAACCCTGCGAAGTGGGTCAGGCTGCGAATTCTGGGCACCCAGTGAGGGCTTAAAATCTTTAAAAAGTCCAAAGGACTAAACCCACCCCCTCCAAATAGACGGGCGTTCCAGAGGCCGTTTCTCTCCAACTGGAGACGAAGACGCCGCACCGGGGAATCGAACTCTCCGCTTTTCTGGATGCCGGCGCGACCGCCATCGGTTACCCAAGGCTGGCGCAAACCCCGCCTCCGAATCCCTCCCACCCAAAAAAGGGAGGGGTAGGAATCCAAGGAGAAAGACGGCGCCGCGTTCCTATGGCAACGCCGCGACCCTCCCCTTACCCCGAGCGCGTGCCCGTCTATCACTTACTGGCAAGAAGGGGGAGGGGCTGCTCGCGCGAAGAAGGCGGTGGTGGTGGTGGGGGAACCCGAGTAAATACCAAACGCAACTGAGGAATTTTGGTCTCTCCCTCCTCATACCCACCGCCGCTGAACGCCGCTCGCTTCTCCTCTCCGGCGAAGCCCACTCCCCCTCCTCCTCCTCCTCGCTGGTTTTTTTTTCCCCGCTCCTCTTTCCCCACACCGGCAATTCAATCCGGATTCCTCAGAATCGCATCAGAATGTCCGCCGCGGACTTCAACGCCGCCAACATGGCCGCTCTGAAAGAGCCGGAGCAGCGCTCGCCGCTCAAAGCCGAACTAGGCCCCGCCCTCCGCCTCCGCCTCCGCCTCCGCCTCCGCGGGTTGCCCCCTTGCCGCGCCTGCGCAGGCCCGAGCTTCATGGGAGAGGTAGTGCGCCGACGACGTTCTCCTGGAGGTCAGCTGGCGGGGCCTACGGCCGCCGGAAACTACATTTCCCAGAAGGCTAGAGGAGGGTCCGCCAAGGAGCCAATCAGGACGCTCGCCTTTCTCTGCCGCTCTCTCTCTCTCTCCCTCTCAATCTCTCTCTCTCCCCAAGGTGTCCTCCTCCTCCCACCTTGAACGATGATGTAATTGCCAAGCGGGTGGAAGGCGGGGCGGTCCTCCTGCGCTGCAATTCATTGTGCCGGATAACCCGATCCGTGTGCAGCGTCCTCCCCCTGCTGTCCCTCCTTCTGGCAACCAGGGTAGCAGCAGAAGCAGCAACAGCAGCAAACAGCCGCAATCGTAGCAATAGTCCCTGATTCCCAAGCAAAAGGGGGCGGGAGTGGGAGGGTGAGTGGGGTGGAGAAAGAAGAAGGGGAAGAAGTTTGGGGCGGGGGAAAGAGCGCGGGGAGAACCTTTGCACACTTTGCATGCTCAGGGGAGCTCCTTGCAAAGCTTTTTTGCCCCCCATGCCGAAGAAGTGACTCGCTCGCTGCCAACCTGGCCTCTCGGGTTTATTGCTCTTTGGAATAAAAGGCAGGGAGCAGCCGTCCCCAAACCAGGTGAGTCCCGCGATCCTGGCGTGGTTGTCCTTGCTTGTAAATTGTAATTGATTTGCAATCGATGCTTTTGAAAGCCTTCAAATTGTTTTCCGGCCCCTGCGAAAATCCTGAGCGGTCCATGAAGAGATACTCCATACCTTGGCGGGGAGAGGCTTTGTCTCCTCTTCTTGTTTGAAGGGGAAATCGCCCCCCCACCACCCCGCCAAGAAATTAAAACCACTGAGGATCGTCCTTTGATAATTGATATTGGGTCTGGGTGGGAAACCCACCAGCTCTCCTCCTCCAGTCTTAAGTTGTCTGCTGCTAACCCCGCCAACCTCTACTCCTCCTTTTTTTTCCAGTTCTCCTTTCGGTAAGCGGGAAGGTTAAATGCGCAGGATTCCCACAGAGATGGACTTGCCTGCAAAATGCTTATCGTTTGGCACGTTTTTCTCTCCCCCCCTTCCTCTCATCTCTCTCCCCCCCTTTCCAGATGTTGGGGGGGGTTGTGAGTCTGGGGTGGAGGAGTCTGCGGTACAGACGGAGGAGAGCCCGGGTGGGTGTATGCGTGGGTGCTTTTGGATGGCTGGGTGGTGTTGGTAGTAGTATTATCTATTTATTGGGAGAAGCCCTTTGGAGAGGCGGCGGCACGTTGAGCGATGCTTAGGCGATTAGACGTGTGGTTTAAGGCAAGCCTGCGAAGGGTTGAGTCAGCTCTTTGGCCGTCATTTTATCCCCCCCCCCCCCACTCCCTCCTGGACTTGTTTCGGAGGGACCAAGCAGAAATGCGGCCAATTTGTTTGCTTTTTAAAAAAATGTCAGCTATGTGTTTTGTTGGAAACCTCTTTTCTTTCCACTCCAGATTTTTTTTTTTTGGCCAAAAACGGAACAGGTGGTAATCACAGCGGTAGCCTTCAGGTGGGTTCTAAAATGTAAAAGCGATCACACCTTCCAATCATTGTGCTTCTTATAGTTGTTAAAAAAAAAAAGACCACCTCACAGAATTGTAATATAGTGGGTTCAACAGGAAAAAACGCCAGCTCCAGGTACAGTGGACCCTTGTATAACAGTTTGTATAACATAAAATCTGTACAACATAAAACATTCTGGAGATAGGGGAAATTTGCTTAACATAATCGCCTATGGGGCGAATCCGTACAACATAAAATTGGGATTCCTCTGTTTTCAATGCATTCCTATGGGAAATTTGTATAAAGGAAAATTTGCTTAACATAATTTCATTTGGAACAAAGTAATTCCTTTATACAAGGTATCACTGTACTATAAACGAGCAGTTTATTCCAACATGATATGACAAGCCAACACACTTCCTCACACCCACCCTAAATATACCTGGAGACAAACATTCACTCCCAGCCAATCTTCCTCCCATTTTCCTGTTAAAGGGAACTCTCCCATGAGGAGGACTAGATAACCCATAACTCTGTTTTACCTGGCCGATTTCCATCAGCCAAGACACAACAAGAAATCAGCAGAATGGGGGGGGGGGCTGACTTCTGTGTAAACATGCTTAAGGCCAAAGTCTCTCAGCCATTCGCCAGTGCTTTTCAAACACTTACTTAGCAAGCCCGCTTAAGTAAATCTGTCTTGCTTCCAAGGAGAAAGTATCAATTCCCTACGATTCTTTGGTAAAGTACATTTTTTAAAAATCCATTCCTATGGAAGCTGCAATCCTTAGCAATTTACAGCACAAGCCACACTGGCAAACCCCCCCCCCCAACACACACACTAAGAACTTGTTTCTGAGAAAATAGGATTCAAATCCCTTTGGTCATCTTATATAAATAAGAGTGGCTTTTTGCAACTGTTCCTCCAGGCTATGTTCTTCCCTAGTGATTTTTTTATGGGGTTGGGTTTGTGTGTATGTGTATTTCAGCTCTGAAAGAACTTTCGCCACATGTTCCCATCAGATGCCCATCTGTGAATCGTAGATTGCCAAGAAGGCCCTGTGCTGGTTCCATGTTGCCCTATTAGGGAAAATACCCTCAAATGCATTGGACCGGAATTGGTCCTTTCTCTTCACCCTGCCAAGATGCTCCAGGAGATGAAGGGCCCTGGGAATAGGAGGAGTGACGCCTGATTGGTGAAGAGAAAGCAAACATTGACACAGCAAAGAACTAGGCTGCCCTGTTCTTTCTCCTGGGCTTTTCTTGGCTGCTGAAAACCCTCCGAAAGAGTCCCACGGGCCCTTTTCCGTCTTATTTTGAGGAATCCGACTGGAGTTTTCTGAAGCTGGCAGTTGCAGCCAGATCCTTTCTGGGTTGTCTTGGAATCCAGTTGAAATAGAGTTCAGGCAGGATTTGTTCCCGAGCAAGGCTGCAAGAGGCTGCCGTGTTAGTTTCTTGATCTGTGTCAGATTCCTGGATATTTGGCTGAATAAATTGCAGTCTTTTAACAGCTGGATGGTTGCATAACCTGTGCCTCTGATCAAACTGCATTTGGGTGAGGGACATTTGAGGCTCCTCCCCCCCCCCATTTTTCTTTTAGTCAGTCTGCCATGTTTAAGATTTTAGAAGTAGAATGAGTTGGGAAGTCTGAATCTCGCCTCCGTCATGAGCATGCTGGGTGGCAGGTTGACTTTTCTTAAGCTTAGCCCCATCTCTGACCCACTGCCGTGTGGTGACACTAGAGTCCTGTTATTTTAGAGTGTAAATATTACAGATTTTGTGCTCACTGTTTGCAGATTGCAAGTGGGAAAATATTGTGCAGGAAGAAGAAGGGTGTACAATGTACCTGTATGGAGAGAGGGCTGTGTGATGATACAACTTTAAAACATGAGCCCCGCAAATACAGTAATGTGATTTAACGATACGGCTTTCTTACAGTTTGCATGAGAAGCATTTAAAGTACTGTAGCCTCATCACCAAAAGTTCTGGCACATTCAGAGAGCCTCAGATTTCCAAATAAGCACACGTAGTACTCAGATGTCTAAATAAGCATGCTTAGTACGTCCTTGGTATTAAGTTGTAAATATATTTATGATTAGAGGCTGGACTCGGACTCTGAAGACTAGGTTCCGGACTTCACGTGTCCCTTGGCAAAGTCAGTGGGGCAAAGTTGGGGCCTTTCCAGTACACACACATGACAAAATACCAGAACATCCACTCAAATTGAGGGCTAGGAGAGTAAGAACAGACAAAAGAACATATTTTTTCACCCAGCGTGGTGTTAGTCTGTGGAACTCCCTGCCACAGGATGTGGTGATGGCATCTGGCCTGGATGCCTTCAAAGGGGACTGGACAGATTCCTGAGGAAAAGTCCATCAGAGGTTACAAACCATGATGGAGATGTGTAATCTCCAGGCTTAAAACCGGGGTACCTCAAGGGCCAGATGCAGGGGAGTGGTATCAGGAGACAGATATCTAGTCTCATGCGCTCCCGGACGCATCTGGTGGGGCCACTGTGAGATACAGGAAGCTGGACTAGATGGGTCTTTGGCCCGATCCAGCATGGCTCTTCTTATGTTCTTATGTTCTTCTGTTAAGTTACTTTTTTGGACTAGATATCTTAGATTTCCCTCCAGAGCATGGCTAGTATGTTTCATCATCACTCTAGCTTTCTGGGAGAAATCAAAAGGGTGACTTTGAAAACTAATCTGCCAGGAGCTGATCAATGGCCCCAGAGAGCACCCATTCACCAAATGGGCCAGAGTCTGGGATTCTGCAGATCTTGAATCTTCTTGGTTTCTATGGGATCAGCCACATTGCAGTAATCATATCTCTGTGTGCATCCTGACATGTCTAGGAAAAGGTGAGCAAGACGTTTGCCTAAAACCCTGAGGAGTCATCAGGGCTGCCAGGCTAGGATTTGGGGGACCTCTGGACCACCACCCCACACAAGTTCTCCATCCTGCCTGCTAAGCTCTCTGCAGCTATTCTCTCTGGCTGTTGATTGGACACCAGGCGGTGGTGTTCTGCTCAGTAACTGCAGGAAAATAGTTGAGGAAAAGACTAGATCCATGCCCAGATCACTGGCCTTGATCTGAACACCAAGAAGGCACGTCTCCTTTTGTTGCTGCTGTTTTTCCAAGCAAGTGGTCTTTGCATGGAAGGAGAAATAGTGCAGGGAGTACTGAATTAAAGGAACCAATCGGGGTGGATTCGAGTAAAAAACAAATAGGTTATAATCATTTACATAAATAAAAAAAACAAATCAGCTATTTAATGATTTATTTATATTTTAAAAAACAATCTTTAAAACATTTAAATCATGATTCAAATCAGTTTGCTTTAAAAAAATTGATTTTTAGGAGCCAAGGGTTCCTAAACCGGTACAAGGCAGCTTTTTGATTTTTCTCCACTGTTGACGTTTACTTTGGGCGCTTTTACACGACCCCTAAGATCCACTGGCGACTTAAATTCGGACCAGAGATCTTAGGGGTTTGCTCTGCTTTCTGTGTTCCCACCCCTCCACACTCCCTTGCTCCTGTCTGTGTGAGGGGAGGGAGAAAAAAAAGGGATAAAAGAATGAAGGCTCACCTCGGCTCTGCTGTGGCGAGCTTCCCCGTTAGGAGCTTCCCCGGAAAGCATTGCAGTCTCTTAAAGGGGCAGGGGGCAAAAAAGAAACAAGCAGAAGGCAAGGACAGCCCGGCACTCACTGCTTTACATCCGCATCAGACATTTTTCACCTTCGGAGACCAGGTACTTGGAAAATGCGCTGGGACGCGCTTAGGTGGGCGTGGTCGTACTTAATTTTTAATTTTTTTAAAAAAAACTCCGGAGCTGGTGGGAAAACAATTTCAAGCTCCGCATCTGGGAGCCCTTTGCCTCGTATTTTAGGGGTCGTGTAAAAGCGCCCTTTGTAAGCTCCTCAGGGCAGTCTTTCTTTTTTTTTTTTTTAGTATTCATAAAGTACAGCAAAGAACCACACACCTGGGCGTCAAGGTAAAGAAGTAAGTGTCGGTTTCCGTGCGCTCATCCATTTCTTCCAAGTAATTGGCTCTTGGGCTGCAGCCAAGATTGGAAGCAGAAGACCTACTGCAACGTATTGCTGTGGGGCGAGGGGAGACTGATCTCAGCCCCCCCGCCCCTCAAACACGGGTGCCCACCCACCGCTGTTATTTTTTTTTTTTTTAGAAGGATAGGTGGAGAAGACCTGGCAACAAATGGGAGGGATCAGATCCTCTGTGTGTATATATGTGTGTGTGTGTTTATTTTATTTGCCAACTGCATTCATTTGGGCTTCGTTTCTCAGCCGACAAGGAAATGGCTGCAAGTGTGGCTCACAGCCTGCCTCAGAGGGGCTTTGGAATGGCAGGCCAGGCCCGTGCGTTGTGTTGCTCCTTGCGCAAAGTTCTTTTTTTCTTTTCTTTTCTTTTTGCTGCAAGGGAATGGCTCAGAGTGAATCCATGTGGCGGGCACAGGATCTGTTCCCGCTGCTCCCTCTTCCCGCTGTTCCCTCCTCCCCACCCCACATCCTTTGTGTAACTGACACTGTGTTGTCCTTTGGCAAACTTTCCTTTGGAATATGCACGGCCGGGGTGTGTGGGGGGGTTCTGCCCCACATGGGTTCAGCAGAAACAATGGCTCCCCCTGTTCCTTGAGATCAGGGTGTTTGTAAACACGGACACTATTTGCCACGAAGTCAATGCTGCAATACATCCTTTAGAAAGAAGAAATCTGGGCGCCAAAATACCAGAAGAGTAAACATTCATTAGCTCAAGTATGTTTGATCTGATCTCCTTTCCTTCCTTTCGTATTGTTAAAAGGAGAGTGGCAGTGAAATAACAGGCCAGGTCCAACCGGACTTCCAGAGATGTCTTTAATTTATTTTTTTTTGTACTTGAAACCCATTTCCCTCACTACCTTCCCACCCTCAACCTTAAACAAAGCTTTTCTCCCACTGGTGTTAGATTTGTGTGTGTGTGTGTGTGTGTGTGTGTGTGTGTGTGTGTGTGTGTGTGTGTGTGTGTGTTGCCTCAGAAGGACAAGCCGTGGAGCTGCCATTTGCACAGTGTGTGTCGGGGCTTTCTTAGCGAATTGAGTTAGGAGAAAACTATGCGAGGACTTCTGGAAAAAGGGTGTGTGTTCCAGCCTCCGATCCAAATATAGCGCTTTTTGGAAGCATATGTTGTTTGTAAGTTTGCTAAAGCCGTTCCTGTCACTGCACACATGTTTGTTTTGTGAACTTTGGCCAGGTGGACATTTTGTTTTAAAGCAAATGTCCTTTGGTGAATTCTGGGTATTTAGTGATCAGAAGAGAATCCCTGTGCGCTGATGGTTGGCAGTAAGTTAAGGTTTGCCAAGGGTTAGCTTCATATTTTGCATTTTGTGTCCTGTTTGAACATCCCAGGCCTTTCTCGTACCCCATTGGTCGAGTGCGGGGGAGAATTAATGTGCAAAATGCATCTCTGGGAAACCACACTGTCCTTTCTGAGAGCGAGGACTACAGGGGGAAAAACTTGTTCTCCTTGACTAAAACCTCTGGCGTGGGAAGTACAGCATAGTTCATAGTGTTGACTGGATTAAGGTGAAGGCACGGAGCCTTTCTTGCCCATTCTCTTACATAAAGTGCTCTGCTTATATACCGCCCCATACTACTTCAAGTAGTCTCTGCGCGGTTCTACAGTTTTTAATTACAGTATGCAGGCTACACATTTCCTCCGCAGCAAACTGGGTACTCATTTTACCGAGCTCGGAAGGATGGAAGGCTGAGTGAACCATGAGCCTGCTACCTGGGATTGAACCCCAGGTCGTGAGCACAGTTTTAGCTGCAGTACAGGCATTTAACCACTGCGCCACGGGGGCTCTTCCCTGCCACCTTGGTTTGCAGGACCATCTGAATCTCATAAGATCTGGTAGCAAGGCAAGGAAGAGGGAATGAGGGGAAACTCTCTTTCTCTCTCTGTGTGTGTATTCCTTCTGTGAGCTGATCTAGGAGGCAGACACTGAATCCAACCCCTTGTTAATTTTGACTTCCTAGAAGTTGTTTCTGTGCACACATATTTGGCATAAATCCCACTGAGGGCACCAGACTTAATTCTGCTCAAGCACATAGGTGCAGAGGAGACCGACTAAAATGAATGGAGTGCTGGA
This sequence comes from Phrynocephalus guinanensis, assembly GCA_037367245.1. Taxonomy (NCBI): domain Eukaryota; kingdom Metazoa; phylum Chordata; class Lepidosauria; order Squamata; family Agamidae; genus Phrynocephalus; species Phrynocephalus guinanensis. Next base: position 129,043,458 of record CM074736.1, read on the forward strand.
CCGGAGGACCTCCCTTATGAGGAAAGGCTAAAACATTTGGGGCTCTTTAGTCTGGAAAAAAGGCGCCTGAGGGGGAATATGATTGAGACGTACAAAATAATGCCGGGCATGAGTAAAGTGGATAGAGGGACACTCTTCTCCCTCTCACAAAATACCAGAACTAGGGGACATCCACTCCAATTGAGGGTTGGCAGAGAGAGAATAGGCAAAAGAAAATACTTCCTTACCCCACGTGTTGTTAGTCTGTAGAACTAGGGGCGGTGCTCATTACTGTTTCCAAGCCAAAGAGCCAGTGTTGCGCAAGTCCATGGCCATGTGGACAGCATGGTCGCATTTCTGCACACACAACACTGTTTACCTAAAACATTGGGGGCTCTTTAGTCTGGAAAAAAGGCGCCTGATGGGGGATATGATTGAGACGTACAAAATAATGCAGGGCATGAGTAAAGTGGACAGAGGGAAGCTTTTCTCCCTCTCACAAAATACCAGAACTAGGGGACATCCACTCCAATTGAGGGCTGGGAGAGTAAGAACAGACAAAAGAAAATATTTTTTCACCCAGCGCGTTGTTAGTTTATGGAACTCCCTGCCACAGGAGCTGGTGATGGCATCTGGCCTGGATGCCTTCAAAAGGGGATTGGACAGATTCCTGGAGGAAAAGTCCATCACAGGTTACAAACCATGATGGAGATGTGTCATCTCCAGGCTTAAAACCGAGGTACTTCAAGGGCCAGATGCAAGGGAGTGGTATCAGGAGACAGATATCTAGTCTTGTGCACTCCCAGAGGCATTTGGCAGGGCCACTGTGAGATACAGGAAACTGGACCAGGTGGTCCCTTGGCCTGATCCAGCATGGCTCGTCTTCTCTTTTTATGTTCACATACTGGATTGTGCTGCAAAGCATGGGGAAATGCTAAGATCTTGAGCATGTTGTTATTATACTCTCTCAACTTCTTTCCAAATTATGGCAACTTTAATGGCGTTTCCAAGGTATGAGAGATGGGCAAATATCATGACCACCCACCAGTGAGTTTCCATGGCTGAGCGGTGATCCAGAGTCCTAGTCCAATACCCACCACACCATACTGGCTTCTATTATTGGTGGTATTTTTCTCTTCCTAAAGGAGAAAAACTCTTTTTCCTATAGTCCAGCAAAGGAGATCCTATGCCAAAGGATCTACTGTGCAACTGTGGTAGAGATACATCTGCAGTAGAGCTACGGCCATTGTGTCTTTGGACCACAACCCCCAGGATTCCCTTGGCAGGATGGCTAGCACACTGATCTGGCCCCTTTGCATTGCCCGGGGGGAGCACTTAGTGCAGGGGTGTCCAAACTTTTTGCAAGGAGGGCCAGATTTGGTGAGGTGAAAATGTGGGGGATGGGGACAACCATTCAGCTGCATTTGGCCCCTGGCCCGGACTTTAGACAAGTCTCTCAGACATGCAAGGAGGTGGGAAGGACGCTCCAGTAATGGAGCCGGGGGTGTGGGGGTGGGTAGGCTGGGGGGGGGGGGGACAGACGGAGGCAGAGAAGGCAGGCAAACTGTAAAACTGCAAGCTGACATCTCCATCCGGTATGGGGAGGGGCCAGCTGGCAGGGATGTGTGTCAGGTTGAGTCGGTGGGGAGAAGAGGCTGCGGGCCGCTCAAAATTTGAAAACTGGCCACATTTGGCCCCCGGGCCTGACTTTGGACATGCCTGACCTAGTGCTTTCATGTAAATGTGGATCCCAAAGGATTCTCCCTTATTTATTTAGAGAGAGCCAGTGTGGTGTAGCAGCTCGCCAGAAATCAGGCATTACTTGACAGCACACAAAATGAACAAATGCTGTCGATGCTTGACCAGTGCCACAGCGTGATTGCTGGCAATCTCATTGCACCTCAGGTAGCCACTGCGACTTTAAGCGATGCTGAATTTGGAATCCTTCCTGTTGGATTCAGAAGTGAAGCAAGCTGAGCGGCTGTCCTGGCTGATTTCCGTGAGATCATTTCCAAGTAGTGGGATATGACTCATTTGTGGCTGGTTTGTTTGGTCAGTCTTTGCATTACTGTCCCTAAGATGCCTCACAGGTACGTCTCATGGCAAACCATGAAAGGGCCTTCTCGACTGCTGCGCCCAGACTCTGGAACTCCCTCCCACTAGAGGCCAGGACTGCCTCATCGCTGTTGTCCTTCCGGAAATAGGCAAAGACCTTTCTCTTCAGGCCAGCTTTCCCTGAATTATGGACGACTACCTGTTATGTGTCTTTCATTTGAATACATAGGATCATATAGATTTTGTGTTTATAACCACTTATAATCTTGTGTGATTACATTGACACTATTTTTTCAATGTTAGTTTCCAGCACTCATAACTTTACATGGTACTTTACTCCAGTGTTTTTTCAACCTTTTTTGGGCAAAGGCACACTTCTTTCATGAAAAAAATCACGAGGCACACCACCATTAGAAAATGTTAAAAAATTTAACTCTGTGCCTATCACACACACACAAACACACTTCTCACCCCCCCAAAAAAACAACAACAAATCCATCCTCCAGCCCAGGCCCTCCCAAGGCATCCCTATCAAAATGTCCGCCTGCCCTCACCTTCCCCCTCCCTCCTCCTGGAACTTGCAAACCCAGGAAGGTGGGGCTGGGGGAGGCTCTTCATATACGACCCCCAACCCCCATCTTTTACCCCTTCCAGTATAAGCCTCCCTTCTCTTCCCCCCCGCCTCCTTCCAGCCAGGCAGCCACAGGGCCCGGAAGGGACCCCCCATCCCCGTCTCCTCCCTAGGTCCTAGGAATCCCCTCCTCAGCCTCCCACGTCCTCCCCTTTATTTACCCCCCCACAAAAAATGACCATTGTCAACGGTCGCCTGCTCCCCACCCTTAAAAGAGGGGTGTGCACGCGCGCTCCTACCTGGCTCGGCAGGGGCGCGCGCCCACTCTCGGGAGGCAAACAGCGAGTGCGTGAGGTGGGGGAGGGAGGGAGGGGGGTTCGGTGAGCGAGGAGGGGGAACCAACCCCAAGAACCTTTAAGAGCGGCTTCTGGAGCGCCCTTCGCCGCAATGCGCCTGCGCGGATCTCCCGGCTCTCTCTCTCTCTCTCTCTCTCTCTCTCTCCAGTCTCCTCCTCCTCCTCCTCCTCCTCCTCCTCCTCCTCCTCCTCCTCCTCCTCCTCCCTTATTTCTTCTCCTTCCCCGCCCACGGCCAGCCTTTCCTCGCTGGTGCGCAAAGCACGCCGGGAAAGGTAGTCCGCTCTCCTCCCCAGGACCGTGTCTCAGACCTGCGGGAGGAACTACATCTCCCAAGGAAGCCTTGCGGCAGCCGGCTTCTTTCTGAACACCCCGCCTTCCTCCGGCTCTCCGGCACCGCACCGCTGCCTTGGTCGCGAGTGGGATGCGGGGAGGGGGCATTGCTGGTGTAGGGAGAATTTTCCCCACGGCACACCAGGCAACATCTCGCGGCACACTACTGTGCCGCGGAACAGTGGTTGAAAAACACTGCTTTACTCTCCTTTTAATTGCTCACATTCTCTTGTAGCTTTAATGTAATGTTGTCTTTTAATGCTGTAAGATGCCCCTCAATTCCCTGTTCTCAATATTTGAACATGTCTTAATTGTACAGGATTGTATATTATCCCTCATTTTGCAAGCTGCCTTGGGTCCTTTTTCCAAGGAGAAAGGCAGGGTAAAAATACTCTAAAAGAAATAAATAAATAAAAATTTCAGTGATGGCTAGGACTCACTGTGATTATTATTATTATTATTATTATTATTATTATTATTATTATTATTATTATTATTATTATTATTATTATTATTATTATTATTATTATTATTATTTGAACTTATATCCCGCCCATCTTCCCAGAGGGAACTCTGGGCGGCTAACAGCGATAAAACAAGTAAAACAGGAAATAAAACTCGGACAACAGAGGGCAAGATTTGTGGGGCACAAGATACAGCAACCAATGTGGGCACAGCAAGGGTTAAAGGGGGTTATTAGTACATACAGTAGGACCCCAGTATCCACTGGGGATTGGTTCCAAACCTTCCCGTGGATAATGGAAACTGTGGATAAGAGAGAACACCAAAATGTCCCCAAAACCGCTGTTTTGTGATAGTAACTTGCTTTACAGCTGCTGTTTTGCAACAGTAGCTTGCTTTACAGCTGCTCTTTGTGACAGTAGTAGCTTGCTTTGCGGCTGCTGAATTATTTATTTATTTATTCCTCTGCCAACCGTAGATAACTGAATCAGTGGATAATGAATCAGTAGATACGGGGGTCCTACTGCAAATACAAAGACATATTTTCTCTTGTGCACACAAAGAAATCCAGATAGGCAGGGAAGCATTGACACATAGATCTCACCCAGAGGCCTTTGACAAGGAGGCAAAAAGAGTGGAATAAGTTGGGCAATATGAGCCTTCAGGTGGGACACCACCCCATTTGCCTTAATGGACAAACACTACTGTGCTATATAAATGTGTGTGCGTGTGTGGGTGCTCACTGTGCATCAAGTCAGAAGAACTGACTTATAGCAAACCTAAAAAGGGCGTTCAAGGTAAATAAGATATTTAAGGAATAGTTTTACTGGTTCTGCTCCTCCAGTGAGTTTCCATGGCCAAACGGGGTTTCAAACACTGTCTACTCCACCGCACTGGGAATTTACTGTCTGTGTCATATAAGTAGTTTGTGTGACGTTCCTGTTTGGGGGCTTTTAAAGAATTTGAGACACGTGCAGAAGACATGGGTGGGGGATGTTAAGTGAGATCCCCTCATAGTCTATGCTGAGTTGCTAAAAATGCGGTGGGCTGTCACTGTAATAGACAGGATATAGCTGCAACAAACAAAATCACACCCCATTCAGAGAGCAAGAATACTTATGTCTATATTTGGAACCATATCCTAGATACTGGGCTGTTTTGGACACATTAAACTTGTTCATTCTCTACCCCCCTTTCTTCCATGCACAAAAGTAGTGCCTCAGTTTCTAACTCGGATAATATTTCCTAATTCCTAACATAGCATATTGATTCTTGCTTCCTTTTGTACAAAAATGTGGGTGAAAAGAGATACACAAGTTGGAATTAAGAGGTGGCCCATCCTGTGCATAACCAGTTTGTCCAGTATGTGGGCCCATTTTAGAGAGGGTAGAGTATCTGCTTTCTGTAGAACAGGGGTATCCAAACTTTGGCCCTCCAGATGTTTTGGACCACAACTCCCAGAATTCCAAGCCTAGACTGCCAGTGACAAGGGACTGTGGGAGTTGTGGTCCAAAACATTTGGACATCTGAAGTTTGGACACCACTGCTGTAGAAGGTCAACCAATAATGACTGTTGCCAGGTGAAGCTAGGAAAGGATCCTAATATCCCGGAGAGCCGTTGCCACTATAGGACTGAGTGTAGTGGACTGGAATGACCTATGGCCTGATGTGTTGAAAAGCAGTGTCCCAGTGCGGTCTTGACCTGAATACACATTCAGAAAAAGCAGGGATATTTGTAGGGAAGGGCCAGAATCCTGTTGTAGATGTAACAGTGCAAACTGTGGCAGCAATTCACCACTTATTTAATGAGCTGTAGCTCACCTTCTTAGTCAGGCAGCTAGGAACGTGAAGGTTAAGAAGCAGCCATTTACACCATTACACTTATGCCATGCAAGTTTACAGTAGGATCCTGGCCACTGCTAGTTGGAACTTTTTAGGCTTGGCACGCCAGGAACCACTTGTTAATTAACAGCAGTTGGCTCTTGTGATTTACACCAATGCATTGTGAGCCAAAGACAGAACAACCCAAAACATGGGATGTTGGGTCGTTTGCAGATAAACAGGATGGGACAAACTACGAAATAAAGAAGAAGGATAATCTAGAGGAGGGTGAAGAAACCCCGGGAAAACTATTCTTTACAAAGAGGGATCAAAGAGAGGATGCCACTAATAAGGAAGAAAATAGAAAGGAGATAAATAAAGTACATATAGATACAAGTGAGGAATCGGAGAAGAGTATGGTAGAAAGGAGTTTCCGAGATAGTTACTTGGCTATTGTGACTGAAGTGAAGTTATGGGAGGATATTAAAATGGGTTTGATGGACATTTGTCTGAATCTAAAGAATGCTGGGGTGCAGACGGAGGGAGAAATAAGAGAAGTTAAGGAATTCAAACAAGTAGGAATACAAGTGGGAAGGAGTGAGGGGGAGATTAACACCAGGAGTACGCAGACTGAGGATAGAAATAAAACAAGGCAAGTAGGGATACAGGTGCAATTGGAAGATAAGAATGTGTATAGATCATTAGGCGTTCAAACAGAGGGGATAGATAGGGGGCGTATATTCAAAGAGATAGGGACTCAGACCGATGGTCGCGAGGAAGGAGAGGCCAGTAAAGGGAGGGGGAAGGAGCTGGCACGAGGGGGAATGACAGTTAGGGGATTAACGGAAAGGAAGGAGGGTGGTTGGGCTCAGACCGGAGGGGGAAGAACGAGGGAGAAATATGGAGAGGCGTATGCTCCGGACCAGAGGAGTCTAACTGGGTTCAATCCCCCCGGAACTTATTCATATATAAAAGTACAGAGTGGGAAACGAGATCCTAATCCCCCAGGATGGATTCCAGGGTGGGGATGGGAGCATCCCCTCAGAGCTCCGCTTCCTATCCCAAGGAACCGGGATGGTGGGATAATGAAGAAGTTTTAAATGGCCAGAGAGATATTAACAGAAATCCTTTTATGTTAAGCCGGAAAAGTTCTGACTCCGAATTGTATCCAAGTTCTAATATACCTGTGTTAACCCCTCATGTTTTGAGTAACCAAAGAAAAGAAATGAAGAAGCAAACCAATGACTTGTTAAATAAAGATTTATTGTTGGATCTCTTTGTACAACATGATTCTCTTCCTTGCGGGACTTCAGAACAACTGTTAGAATTTACCGAACCCTCACAAATTGGCGCCCAACGTGTCGAAAACCTCTACAAAAAATTGGAAGAGGATACATCATGGCTAAGAGATACGATAAGAAGGCAAGAAAAATTAATAGATACCCTGGTAGCTCAAAACAAAGTTTTACTAGATCGCATGCCAGACACGAGCACTACCACAGGGAAAATACCACAACCAAGCAAGACAGATCAGACGCAATCGGCCGAAACACCAGGAACAAAGTTCCCCATGAAAATCCAAAAAATGACGGAAGAAGATGACATAGAAACATATTTAAACACTTTCGAACGCACGGCAATAGCAGCAAAATGGCCAAAGGAAAATTGGGCAATTATTCTAGCACCAGCACTAACACCTAATTTGCAACTAGTGATAGATGCTATGGGTCCACACGACGCATTAAACTATGATAAAATTAAGAAGACAATCCTACTGACTTTCAACGTATCGGAAGACACGTACAGGAAGAAATTCAGAGAACTACGATTACAAACAGGGATGCACCCTCGACCACTAGCCTACAAAATGAAAGCTAACGTAATGAAATGGTTGCAGCCGGACACTAAAACAAATGAAGAAATGGTGGACCAGATTGTTATTGAGCACTTACTAGCAACAGCATCATATGCAGTACAAAATTGGGTGCGGAGAAACCAGCCGTCTACATTAGAAGCAGTAATAGTTCTCCTGGAAAACTACCATCAGGGTACGGACAGACACCCGGGATCTCGCGAGACTTCGGGATTCCACGAGAAGTCGCGGGAGGAGAAGTCGCGAGAAGAGAAGACGCGAGACAAAATGGCGGCAACCGGTGCCAGAGACAACACGCCGGAGATCTCTGCGCCAGGGTTGAAATCGCAGCAAGCCCACACCGCAAAACAAACGGTGTGGGGAACTATGGATCGTCCTAAAGGAACAATCACCACAGGAAGAAACCCCAAAGCTGTATGTTTCCGTTGCGGGGCAAGCGATCACTATAAACGCGATTGCCCAGGGTTACATTGTGCTTGGGCCATGACGAAGGGGGATACTAATGAGCATACAGTCATAGATCCCTCAGACGGGTGGGAAATAGAGGTTAAGATAAACGGACAGAACAAGACAGCGTTGGTGGATACTGGAGCAGGACAAACGTTGGTTAAAGAATTAGAAGGACACGTACCATCGAGTACAGTGGCTGTCAGATGCATTCATGGAGACTCCAAGCTTTATAACACAGCATGGGCAACAGTGCAAATTCGTGATAAAACGTATCAGATGCAAGTCGGGGTGGTACCGTCTCTCCCACGGGATATGTTATTGGGCAGAGATTGGGAGGGCATTAATGATTTTTTATCCTCTCAGGACGTTTTCTCTACGGGAGTCACGCCTCCTGATCAAAGGCCGTGGAAGGATTCACCTCAGGATTGGACTGGACTCACCCAAGCAGACAAAACAAGGGTGAGGCTTTGGCAAACCGAAGATAAGTCATTGGAACCTTACAGGTTACAGGCGAAATTAGAGGACACAATAGGGGAAGGAGATTCAGGAGTGGAATGGCGGAATGGACTATTATATTACATTGATGATAAGGGGAAAGACAAATTGATGGTACCTGACAGAGGGAGACAATTAATAATGACGTTAGCACATGATGTTCCTACAGCAGGACATTTAGCCTCAGAAAAAATGATAGCAAGAATACAAGATAGATTTTGGTGGCCTAGTATGAGGCAAGACATACAGAACTACTGCAGGACATGTAGAAAATGTCAGTTAACTCAGCCAAAACCACCAAAAGGAGCAAGTTTGATTCCGATGCCTTTGATGGATAAGCCTTTTGATAGAATAGGCCTAGATATAATTGGACCACTTAAACGATCTGCAGGAGGACATACTCACGTTTTGGTATTAGTAGATTATGCCACACGATACCCAGAGGCAATACCTTTGCGTTCCACTTCCTCCAAGGTATTGGCTCGGGAATTATTACAGGTATTCTCTCGACTAGGATTCCCTAGGGAGATATTAACTGACCAAGGGTCAAATTTTATGAGCCAGACCCTTAAGGAAATGTGGAAAATATTAGATATTAGACCATTACATACTACGGTTTACCACCCACAGTGTAATGGCTTAGTAGAAAGATTTAACAAGACATTGAAACAAATGTTACGGAAAATCATTAATGATACTCCCTCTCGATGGCACCTCATGATTGCTCCATTGATGTTCGCAATACGGGAAGTACCCCAATCATCTACGGGATACTCGCCTTTTGAGCTGTTATATGGGTCAAATCCGAGAGGGGTTTTAGATCTTGTAAGAGAAAAATGGGAGGAGGGAGATGACGAGCCAATGTGTACTGTGAAACATGTTATTGAAATGAGAGACAGGTTGAGGTATATACATGGTTTAGCTAAAAAGAATCTACAGAGCACGCAACACAGTCAAAAACGAAGGTATGACAAAAGAGTTAAACATCGAGAATACACAGAGGGTCAAAAGGTATTACTGTTACTCCCATCGGACCACTCAAAATTGTTTGCTCAATGGCAAGGGCCATACACCATTTTGAAAAGAATCAATGAGGTAGATTATGAAATAGCCACACCAGATAAAAAGAAAAAGACAGGGATCTACCATATTAATTTACTAAAATTGTGGGAAGAGAGGGAAGTTTATTGGAATACTGCGCAGCTAGAAGATTTAGGGCCAGAGTGGAATACGGGAAAAGGGGATTTGACTATATGTCAGGATTTAGATGACCTGCAACAAAATGATTTAAAACTATTACAGGAACAATACTCGGATGTTTTCTCAGACATCCCGGGGAAAACGGATTGGACAGAACACAAGATAGAAACACCAACAGGGGTGATAGTAAGAGATCATGGACGTCAATGGCCCCGTCATCTGGTGCCGGTTATAAAAGAAGAAGTCGATAAGATGCTTGCGCTAGGAGTTATTGAACCGTCAAATAGTCCATGGCGCAGTCATCCCGTGGTGGTGCCGAAGGCAGACGGCACTATACGGTTTTGTATAGATTTTAGAAAGATAAATAAGGTGTCTAAATTCGACGCGTATCCAATGCCGCGTATAGATGAAGTCTTGGACAAGTTAGGCGAAGCAGGGGTCCTATCAAGCCTCGATCTAACAAAAGGATACTGGCAGGTCCCATTACGACAGGAGGACAAGGACAAAACGGCATTCGCAACACCCACTGGTCTCTATAATTTTAAATTCATGCCATTTGGATTACATGGGGCAGGGGCAACTTTCCAGAGATTAATGGATAAAGTTCTTGCTCCTTTTCAAGCTTTCGCGGTGGCATATATTGATGACATAGTTATATTTAGTAAAAATTGGACTGAACACATGACCCATTTAAGACAGATACTAGAAAGACTACGCCAGGCGGGATTACGAGTGAATCCGAAGAAGTGTAAAATAGCCAGGGAGACGATAGATTTCTTAGGCTTCAGAGTACATAGGGGAAAAATTCTGCCTCAGGACGATAAGGTAGACCGATTATCAAAATGGCCAATACCACGGTCAAAGAAAGATGTACAAAGGTTTCTGGGATTGGCAGGTTATTACCGGCAATTCATAAAGAACTTCTCATCAATTGCAGCACCATTAACTGACCTGACAAAGAAAAACAAGAGAAAATATATTCAATGGGGATATAAAGAACAACAGGCATTTGATATGTTGAAACAGAAATTGTGTACTTATCCGGTACGATATGCTCCTGACTTCAACTATCCATTTATCCTACAGACAGATGCATCAGAAAGGGGTATTGGAGCGGTGCTAGCGCAAGAAGTTAAAGGGGAGGAGCATCCCATTTTGTTCCTCAGTAGAAAGCTGAAGGATAAAGAATTACATTATTCTTTAATTTGTGAGGGTTCGGTAAATTCTAACAGTTGTTCTGAAGTCCCGCAAGGAAGAGAATCATGTTGTACAAAGAGATCCAACAATAAATCTTTATTTAACAAGTCATTGGTTTGCTTCTTCATTTCTTTTCTTTGGTTACTCAAAACATGAGGGGTTAACACAGGTATATTAGAACTTGGATACAATTCGGAGTCAGAACTTTTCCGGCTTAACATAAAAGGATTTCTGTTAATATCTCTCTGGCCATTTAAAACTTCTTCATTATCCCACCATCCCGGTTCCTTGGGATAGGAAGCGGAGCTCTGAGGGGATGCTCCCATCCCCACCCTGGAATCCATCCTGGGGGATTAGGATCTCGTTTCCCACTCTGTACTTTTATATATGAATAAGTTCCGGGGGGATTGAACCCAGTTAGACTCCTCTGGTCCGGAGCATACGCCTCTCCATATTTCTCCCTCGTTCTTCCCCCTCCGGTCTGAGCCCAACCACCCTCCTTCCTTTCCGTTAATCCCCTAACTGTCATTCCCCCTCGTGCCAGCTCCTTCCCCCTCCCTTTACTGGCCTCTCCTTCCTCGCGACCATCGGTCTGAGTCCCTATCTCTTTGAATATACGCCCCCTATCTATCCCCTCTGTTTGAACGCCTAATGATCTATACACATTCTTATCTTCCAATTGCACCTGTATCCCTACTTGCCTTGTTTTATTTCTATCCTCAGTCTGCGTACTCCTGGTGTTAATCTCCCCCTCACTCCTTCCCACTTGTATTCCTACTTGTTTGAATTCCTTAACTTCTCTTATTTCTCCCTCCGTCTGCACCCCAGCATTCTTTAGATTCAGACAAATGTCCATCAAACCCATTTTAATATCCTCCCATAACTTCACTTCAGTCACAATAGCCAAGTAACTATCTCGGAAACTCCTTTCTACCATACTCTTCTCCGATTCCTCACTTGTATCTATATGTACTTTATTTATCTCCTTTCTATTTTCTTCCTTATTAGTGGCATCCTCTCTTTGATCCCTCTTTGTAAAGAATAGTTTTCCCGGGGTTTCTTCACCCTCCTCTAGATTATCCTTCTTCTTTATTTCGTAGTTTGTCCCATCCTGTTTATCTGCAAACGACCCAACATCCCATGTTTTGGGTTGTTCTGTCTTTGGCTCACATGCATTCATAGCAGAGTAAATCCACCGTAGGATTCTCGCCGCATGGGTCAACTTGGAAATGTCTTTTTCAAGACGGACACTGACTGGATTAGCGGCAATGCGTTTAGATTTCTTTCTTGAGTTGACTGTCTCCTGAGGCGGGATCCTTTGCTCAAAGAGGTTTTTATAGCAGACAAACAAAAAAGCGTAACAGGCACTGAGCAAACCAGGACAACCTTTTTGGAAAGAAATGTGGAAATTAGCATCATTCTGGAGGATTCTGTAGCCGCCTTTCTGGATGAATAAGGCGCCTTCTGTGTTTGTGACCCCACCTTTCATATAACCACTTAAGTGACAAAATGATCTCTTTTGCAGTAACTGTGTCATTGATGACCTTGCGTAATTTGAACCATGTCTGGGGTTGCCAGCCTGCCTGTTTGTTTTATGTGGCAGGACGGAAAAAAGTTAAACTCTATATAACATCTAATCTCCTCTTATGTCCTTATGATGGTAGAAACCACCATGGAGACCTGCAGGGTTTGGGGGTGTGTATTGGTGTTAAAAGCTGTTGGCTCAAGGCACCATGCAGAACATTTGCTGACAGAGGACTAAACTGTGCCTCGAGTCAGAAGGAAGCAGCAGGAGATGCCTCTAAGAATATGACGAAGGAGAAAAGCACGACCTAAAACAGACCCATATCCTCTAAGTCAGTGGTTCTCAACCTGTGGGTCCACAGATGTTCCTGGACTGCAACTCCCAGAAATCCTAGCCAGCTCAGCTAGTGATGAAGACTTCTGGGAGTTGCAGTCCAGGAACATCTGGGGACCCACAGGTTGAAAACCACTTCATGACAGTTAAGAGCTGTTCGGCCGTGGAATATGCTGCCACAAAGGAGGGTGGTGGAGTCTCCTTCTTTGGAGGTTTTTAAGCAGAGGCTGGATGGCCACCTGTCGGAAATACTGTGTTGGGAGTTCCTGCATGGCAGGGGGTTGGACTAGATGGCCCTTGAGGTCTCTTCCAATTCTATGATTCTATGATTCTATGTTCTGTTAGGCTAAGCAAGGCAAAGTCAGCAAACTCCACCAGCCATGATGAAGACTGATCAAGAGTAGATATTCTCTCCTTTACAGTTGTGGCGAGCTAGCCACAAGGAGCACTTTCACTTGCTGTGGATTATGGGCTTGTGACCTGTGGATATGAACAAGGTATGGACAGGAGTTCAGCTGATCACATGTGCTCTCAATGCTTGCCCAGCTTGACTTCCAAGATAGCGAGATTGAGTCACATGATAGTGAGTGGTCCCAGCCCTTCTTGGGTCCAGGTTGTTAAAAACTCGTCCTGTTGCAAAGAACACTTTTGACCAAGGTATGCAGTCGAGTACTTCTGTATATGTGCTTGGGGAATAATACCAACCTTTTCCAATCATGGTTCATGCCTCGATTTGGCTCTGAAGGAACAAAAGCGTCCCTTATGCAGGGTGGATTTAATTTAAATCAAATTAATTTGAATCACAATTTAAATTTAAAAAATGTTCTTTTACAACTTAAATTTTTAAAATTTATATAATCATTTAAATCAAATTGTTCTGCCCTGATGTATGACCTTAGATGGGAGTAAGGTAGGACAATTGTAACCCTGTTAATTTACTTTGACGATACCTTGGACAGCCAGAGTCACAAATGTGGCAATATTACAGCGTATGAATAAAAAGGTAGAAATTCTCAATACAATAAAGAGAAGAAAATGACAATATTTCAGTCAATACGAGCTGACAAACGCAATCTGCTACAGGTTATCCTTCGAGGAAAAACAGATGGGAGGTGTGGCATTGAAGAACGTTCTGGTATAAGAATTTAAACCAGTGGTTCACAGTGAGCACAGCTTCTCTGTTTGGAATAGCTTTGGATAAAAACCAGATCATGCTACTGCTCGCTGACATTCTGTGAGGACACGGCACTCAAATTGAGGGCTGGGAGTGTAAGAACAGAGAAAAGAAAATATTTTTTCACCCAGCGCGTTATTAGTCTGTGGAACTCCCTGACACAAGATGTGGTGATGATATCTAGCCTGGATTACTTCAAAAGGGGATTGGACAGATTCCTGGAGGGAAAGTCCATCACAGGTTACAAACCAGGATGGAGATGTGTAATCTCCAGGCTTAAAACTGGGGTACTTCAAGGACCAGATGCAGGGGAGTGGTATTAGGAGACAGATACTTAGTCTTGTGTGCTCCCAGATGCATCTGGTGGGGGCCACTGTGAGATACAGGAAGCTGGACTAGATGGGCCTTTGGCCTGATCCAGCACGACTCTTCTTATGTTCACTTGAAGAAGTTTCAGTGACTTGTAGGCATGATATCTTACTTGATGGGCTTTCTGAACTCAGCATAGATGACATGGTGGTTCTCCTACCTGTGCGGTTTGTTTCAGGACATAGGAATCAGGTAGGCGTTCTTCTTGGTGCTGTGTCCCTTGTGTGGTTGGGTCTCACAAGGTTCCTTATTCCTCATGCTCTCCATTATGTATGGAAATCCAGTTGGACAAGTCGTCTAAGGTTTGGAATGGGGTGTCCTTAGTATGCTGGAGACACTGACCTGTCTTTCCTGCTGTAACCTGAGTCAGGCAAAGGATTGCAAGTGCAGAACTTGTACCTAGATTCAGTAGTGGAGTGGAGAAAGGCCAGTAAATGGAAGTTGAATCCCAACAAAGGAGAAGTGTTACAAATACTCTGTTGACTCACCATGGCCCCATTGATTCTGTGGACGTACTCTAGGACACGGGGCAATGGTCTCAAACTTCAGGAAAAGAGATTCAATTTAAACATTAGGAAGAATTTCATGACAGTTAGAGCTGTTCGGCAATGGAATATGCTGCCACGGAGGGTGGTGGAGTCTCCTTCTTTGGAGGTTTTTAAGCAGAGGCTGGATGGCCATCTGTCGGGAGTCCTATGATGGGGGTTCCTGCATGGCAAGGGGGTTGGACAAGATGGCCCTTGACGTCTCTTCCAACTCTATGATTCTATAATCCAGAATATTGTGAAATAATTGCATTGCTTATTTGCTTCTGGGCTCAAATTAAAGTGGTTCTGATCCCAAAAGCTGGAATGAGCGACTTTTTCTGCATTCTTTTTCCAGGTGGTCATATTTCATTCCAGCTGTAATTTCCAAACTATGTCCAGACCTGTCTCTTGTAGAGTATACTGCAGCGATCAAGTCTATATTTGATAACTGCACATGTCCCATTTGGTATGGATTTTTCCCCTTGTAACACAGGCTATACATGTTGCAGAGTTCTGCTTTTCTGGGGAGGGAATTTTAAGTTATCTTGGTACAGAATGCTTATGTATATATTTGGTTTGTTTAGATCTTGGTGCAGTGGTCTGCTTGCAGCCAGGCTTAAATATGTTTAGCTATATATTGCATTGCATTCAGTGTGTTCAACTATAAGCTGTAGCAGAAAGTAAAAGCCGTTAAAAAGACACACATTGCCATATTTTTCCATTAGCTGGGGAATGGACGATTTAAGTTCCTCCCCTTCTTTTCTGCTAGTTTATGTGATTTCATTTTGGAGTAAACAAGACATTTAGTTAGTGGCATAACTGTAATGTGTGTGAGAAATAGAGAATGCATGAGAAATTGATATCTCAATTCAAAGCAAGATCTGCAGTTCTGATCATTTAGGTTCACTTGAAAGTGTTAAGATGAGCGTAATCAACCAACCCTAATATATGCGTTTTGTGGTTAGGTTCCCCAAACACAAGCACATGGACAGTAAATATTGTAAAATATCAGGTACGGGCAAAAAAGCTTCCATGTTTTAAAGGGTATTAATTTCAGTGCTCTGGTCTTTACCTTCCATTTTCTCTAAAATTGTTAGCCATGTAATGACAAATTCAATTTTTTGCCAACTGGCTTCTGTAAATAAAAGAAGCAGAAATACCTGTTGAAATTGGTACTGTACTAACATTTCACAGAATTTTGAAGCTGGGCAGAATTTTGGAAATCATTGTTTATTTGATTCTGGTCTACTGTGCTACAGACGAAATCAGCAGTCATCTAAAGCAAGTGTGTTTCTTATATACCACCCCTCAGTGCTTAAAGCACTTTCTGTACGATTTACCATTTAATTATGCAGGCTGCATATTGCCCTCCCATGCCCCAGCAAACTGGGTATTGAATTTACTGGAAGGATGGAAGGCTGAGTGAGCCTCAAGCTGGCTACTTAGGAGTGAAGCCAGGTTGTTACCAAAGTTTTGGCCACAGTACTTCATAATATCATAAAGTTGGAAGAGACCTCAAGGGCCGTCCAGTCCAACCCCCTGCCATGCAGGAACCCCTATCACAGGACTCCTGACAGATGGCCATCCAGCCTCTGCTTAAAAACCTCCAAAGGAGACGCCACCATCCTCTCTGATAGCATATTCCGCTGCTGAATAGCTCTAACCGTCAAGAAGTTCTTCCTAATGTTCTTGTAGTTTGAAGCCATTGCTCTGAGTCCTAGTCTCTGAAGCCATCGAAAACAAGCCATCCTTTCAAATATTTAAACATGGCTATCATATCCCCCCTCAACCTTTTTCTGTAAAACTAAACATTCCCAGCTCCCTAATCCGCTCCTCCTAAGACATTTCTTCCAGTCCTTCAACTATGGTCGCCCTCCTCTGGACCCGTCCAAGACTGTCATCATCCTTTTTTAATTGAGGCGCACAGAACTGGACACAGGACTCCAGGTGGGGTCTGACCAGAGCAGAATAGAGGGGTACCATCACATCCCTTGCTCTAGAAACTATGCTTCTGTTGATGCAACCAAGAATCGCATTGGCTTTCTTGGCCGCCGCATCACACTGCTGATTCGTGTTCAATTTGAGGTCCACCAAGATTCCCAGATCCCTTTCACAAATACTCCAGCCACAGCCAGGTGTCTTCCAGACTATATCTGTGCAATTCATTTTTTTTTCTTCCTAGAGGCAGAACCCTACATTTCTCTCTTCAGTTCAGCTGCTGCCCCATGAGGTCTAGAATTTAACTCAACAGTCAATATCTGGGAGCAAGTACATATGTGTGTGTTTAGTTAATTTTTATCCCACCATTCTGCCTTAACAGCAACCGTAGCTTTTTCCTGCCCCCCCTTCCAGAAAATGAAACCTTCAAGCGTGCTGACTTGGTACACGGAGGCTTAATTCAGCCATTGTGGTTAATAGTGCTAAAATACCATGACCCATGCATGCATCTTGGTCTGAAATGTTACAGCTATAATCATTGCTACTGTAATATTTACCGTACATTCATTTTCTGCTTTCAGCGCAAGATCCTGGGTCAGCATGTACGAGTTGAGCCCATTTTTAAAAAAAGAAGAAAAAAAAGTCAAGTCCTATAAAAAGCTGAGGGAGAATGATTATCACAATGCCACGCAGGCATTATTTTAATCATGATGCAGTGGGCTCCTTGTAATCCTACTTAAACCTATTGGGCTTTTTTGTTTGCTTGAGAGCCTCTGTTAAAGTCTTCCTTTTTGCCACTGATCGGATCAGAAGAACAGGAGCTCAGCACGTACTGGGATGCTAATTTGGCAAAAAAAAAAAAAACAACAACTGCAAAAAAAAAATAACTCACTGGTGTTACTGGTTATTAAAAGAGTAATTGGGTGTGCTGAGCTGGCTGGAAAGATCAGTGCGCACCTGGCTGCAGAAACCCCACTGTTCCTCCCTGGAGAAGACACAGATTTTGTAGCCTTGGGCAACCTGCGCAGGCTCCCAAGCACCCCCAGAAGAGGCCAACACTGTTCTACATTTAGAAAAACCTGGAGAGGATGGTCATAAGTCAGAATGGACTTTAGGGCAGGCAATTGTGATAACTCCCCCCCCCCAAATACACACACACTGGTTGTTGCCAGTGGGATTCCCTTCCAGTACTGCTCCATTCATCTTTTAAAACGGGGGTGGAGAAACTTTGGCTCTCTAGTTGTTTTGGACCACAGTTCCCAGAATTCTCAGCCTATATTGCCCATGATAAAAGACTGTGGGAGTTGTGGTCCAAAATATCTGGAGGGCCAAAGGTTCCCTACCCCTGTTTTAAGAACTACAGCGATACCTTGTATAAAGGAACTGCCGTAATTCATTCCAAATGAAATTATGTTAAGCAATTTTTCCTTTATACAAATTTCCCATAGGAATGCATTGAAAGCAGAGTATTTATTTTATTTATTTATTTTTGCATTTGTATACCGCTCCCATTTCCCAAGGGAACTCTGGGCGGTTCACACAAAAAGCTTAAAAACAAACATCAGCAAAACAATATAAAATAGTACTAGGCAAGAGGCAAAAACTAAACGACCATGAAAAGAAAAAGTACAGTGGACCTTCGTATAACAAACGGTTTGTATAACATAAAATCTGTACAACATAAAAAATTCCGGAGACAGGGGAAATTTGCTTAACAAAATCTCCTATGGGGCGAATCTGTACAACATAAAAATGGTTGTGATTAGGGATTACTCTGTTTTCAATGCATTCCTATGGGAAATTTGTATAAAGGAAAATGTGCTTAACATAATTTCATTTGGCACAAATTAATTCCTTTATACAAGGTACCACTGTAATCCCTAATCACAACCATTTTTATGTTGTATGGATTTGCCCGATAGGCAATTCTGTAATGCAAATTTCCCCTATCTCCGGAATTTTTTTATGTTGTACAGATTTTATGTTATACAAACTGTTTGTTATAAGAGGGTCCACTGTATACTTAAATGCAACAGCTGAAAATTACCAAAAAGTATCCCAAAATAGCCCTACTGTTTTAGGAGTGATGTGCAAACATGTTACATGTTGCATCGCATGAAGTTGCAGTGTTGTCCCAGATGCTGTTAATCTTAGTACAGTACTTTATTTTTCTTCTTTTCTTTCTTCTTTTTCTGGGGGTGCAGGCAATGTGTAGCCTGCATATTGTAATCAAAACTGTAAACCGCCCGGAGACTACTTGAACTGGTATGGGGCAGCATAGAAGCAGAACACACATTGTTATATGTATTGCCACATGGGCTCACTGAGATTTGTAGGTTTTAATGTGTAAACCACCCAGAGCAGTGTGTGCACTTATGGTGCATTATATAAATAAATTAAATAAATAATATTCCTTGTACTACTGTATAAAACCAGTATCGCTGTTACTCAAAAAGAAGCAAGGTTCAGCATGTAACATTTTTTTTTTGTTATAGTGCATTGCACCCAAGCTCTGGCATTGAGCTGTTTTTTTAGAGAAGGGGCAGGAACAAAAAGGCAGCAACATGAATTTCCTTGTTCAGAGACCATTTTTGTTTCTGCCAGATGATGTATCAAAAAAGCTGTGCTTTTGTAAAGAGCGCACCTCCATGTTGAGCAATCCCAGTGGGACAATGGCATGTTGAACACTGTGTACAGAAGTTAAATGGTCCTCCAAGAACCCTGTACTGAGTGATGGAAAGTGAAGTGTACCATGTCATATAATGATTCTTTGGGGGATTCTTTTTATTGCTAAGACCTCCTTTTAATGCTCGGGGCTGGTGCAATGTGTAAACCACCAAGCCAAACAAAGTCCTACTGTTGATGTGCTGTCGCTTGCTAGGATCAGTACAGTATTTCATAAACTCAGAACCGGTGCTGGTAGTTGGGATTGTGAAGTACCTGCTGAGGCCTGACCCAAGCTAAAGATTCACTAGAGCAGTGGTTCTCAACCTGTGGGGCCCCAGATGTTCCTGAACTGCAACTCCCAGAAATCCTGGCCAGCTCAGCTAGTAATGAAGACTTCTGGGAGTTGCAGCCCAGGAACATCTGGGGACCCACAGGTTGAGAACCACTGCACTAGAGAATTCTAGCATGTGTCTCCAAATTATAGCAGAGAATTCTCAAGTACCTCAGGAATCTGGAGGATGCAGCCTTGACAGTTACAGTGGTATGGAACTAAGTTAAATCAAATTTTATTATACGGTCATTGACCCAAGTATACTAAGATAACTGTAGAATGAATGCACTCCTGGTTTTCTTGTGCGTGCAATGGCATCTGCAAAGTCCATCCACACATTTCCAAAATTCTGGGAAGGGAGCTGAACTCTGAAGCAGTGTAAATATAGCCACTTTTACTAAACATTAACTAGGCACCTCAAAAGGAAAACATCACAGCCACCACACCACTATCTTTGAACTTCAGAGCTGGAAGGGACCCTGTGGTTCATTGGGTCCAATCCCTCCCAAGGAGGCACAGTGGGGAATTGAACTCCTAACCTCTGAGCTATCCAGAGGGTAGGCGTTCAAGGGGGCTGGGAAGTTGGAAGGGAGCATGCAATCGAAGAGCTTTCAAGGTATCTTTCTTTTTAGACCAGTGGTGGCGAACCTTCAGCCCACCAGATATTTTGGATCAGAACGGCCACAGTCTGGCCTGGGTGCCTTCAAAAGGGGATTGGACAGATTCCTGGAGGCTACAAACCATGATGGAGATGTGTAATCTCCAGGCTTAAATGAAATTATGTTATGTTTTTTTTACAAGGGAAGTAAACTTTCAAGAGAGCAGAGGACAAATTCTGGCATACCAGAACTGAGCTCAATTTTCACAGATTTTTGTTTTGCTGGCAAAAATTCTTGAGATTCCCTCTGCCACCTTTTCTCAACAAAGCTTGGGTTGTCAACTCTTCTGTGCATGTTATCCATGTTTTGTGGTGGCTGCCATTTCTGCCATCCGTACCTCAGGATGATGCCAGGTGGAGGGCATTATGGAAGATCCCCAAAAAAGGGCCAAGTTGCCAGTGAAATTGATGCTGTAACAGGAAAAAAGAAGGGGGGAAATTGTGAGCCTTTTTCCTGATAATGTGAACATCACCACCTGGAAAAATTCATGGAATTACTCCAAATTTCTTTGTCCCAGAGAGGAAAATCTTAAGAAGCCTTTGACATACATCTTTTATACGACAGCTCGTCCTGTTGAAATGTCTTCATTCTCCTTTTCTCCCAATTAAACATGCTGCTTCTTTCATTCTTTCTTTAAATTTTGTTCCATGGCAACAGGTCACTTTTGACTTAAGCAAGCCTAAGAAAGTGTTTTGAGGTGCATAAAACATTCAAAGAGTGGTTTATTATCACCAAGGCCAAGCTTGGATTTAAACCCAGATCTCCCGTGTCCTGGGATGTCACATTGTGCCTTAATCATCTTCTTGGGGTTCGTCTGAACCTGGTCCAGTTTGTTTGCTGTCTTAAAAATGTGATGCCCAGAATTGAACCATGTTCTCTAGATCTTTGATTATATTTCATCAGTTCTAGCCTATCTGCATTGGCTCTTGGTGCCTCTCCAAGCCAGTTTTGAAGTACTGGTTCTTGCGAGATGAAGCCCCTGACATTTAAGGACCCTGTTCCATGTCACAACACCTCCATTTTAGAACTTCTGCTTGCCCCATCTGATCTTCTCAAGCCTTATTATTGCTAGCGGCCACTTCTAGAGAGGATATTACTCTCAAAAGGATATTACTAGGTACCAACCCTTCTTGATTGTGTCCCCTTCCTTATGGGATGGGTTCGTCCTGGAGGTACAACAGGCTTCCTTTACAGTATTATTTTCAGGAGGCTGTAGAATATTTAGCTGTTCAGGGAAGCTTCCCTGAGGTGACAGTGGGGTTCGGTTCGCCATTATTGCTTTCTTGCTTTTAGGTCTAAGCCTTATAATTATATTTTGTGTGCTTGTGTTCGGGAAGTGCAGCTAGAAATATTGTTTATGTCTGTTGTTAACCACTTTGAGTAGTGTTTTGTATGAAGCAAGGCTATACATCAGTGGTGTCCAGACTTTGGCCCTCCAGATGTTTTTGGACCATAACTCCCACAGTCCTTTGTCATTGGCAATCTAGGCTTGGAATTCTGGGAGTTGTGGTTCAAAACATCTGGAGGGCCAAAGTTTGGACATCCCTGCTATACATAAAGGTAAGAAAGAAAGAAAGTGTGACTGCTGTAGATTAAAGTATTTCCCCTGAATGACTAAAGATTCCACCCAAATTTTCTCAGTCACATCCTTTTGCTGTATCATGGCCAATTTGCTGTTCTAAGATTTATTTTTGCCAAGTCAACAACCCCCCACCAATCCTGTACACATTGGATTTGCTTGTTTTTGTGACTCTCCTTGGGGAAAAAAGGACAGCTGACATATGGGGAAAATGGGAGAACACGTCAGTTTTGCTTGCAGTGAGCTGACTAGCATGGCTGGGTTTATCTTGGCTTGTTCTGAGTGGTTGCTGGCCTGGTTCGGTCACACTTTAAGATCGATCTGGCTGGTTCAAGAATGGTCACAGGTTTAAGACAGGGTAGACAACCCAGGTCTTCCAGATGTTGGACTACAATTTCCATATTCCTTATCACTGCCTATGGTTGACGGGAAATAGCCAAGCAACATCTGCACGCCACTGTTACTCTCCTCTGGCATAATATTTCCAAGATCTTTCTGTTGGGTTGTGAGTTGGTTTTTCTTTTGTGCTTGTGGCTGAGCTTCAGGCATTGCAATTAAGTCGGGAACAGAGAAATCTCTGTCCTTGAGGCTCTTGATAGTTTTCAGGATTGGACAGAGTCCAGTTCCTTTTTTCCCTTTTGATGTGCTGTCCCTCTGGTGTCCCTCCTGCGGCTTCTCTTTACAAGCTAACCAAACTTCTGTCGTTCATAGCCAGTGACTGTGACCCCGGCCACTCGCCTCAGCAGAACAAATCTGTCGAGTAAGGCTGTGTTGTTCACCCGCTTTTTCCACAGACCAGGGGATGGATGGGTGACGCTCCTCTAAATTGAACTCCCCCTTCAGAAGTGACTTGAGTGCCCTTGTGAATTTTTTCCTTGGCAGCAAATCTGGTAGACGTACACAGGCTGCCTAGGAGTACAGTGGTACCTTGTATAAAGGAACTAAATTGTTCCAAATGAAACTGTGTTAAGCAAATTTTCCTTTATACAGATTTCCCATAGGAATGCATTGAAAACGGAGTACAGTTGGACCTCTGTATCCACTGATTCATTATCCAGTGATTCAGTTACCCACGGTTAGCAGAGGAAAAATAAATAAACAATTTAGCAGCCACAAAGCAGGCTACTGTCACAAAGAGCAGCTGTAAAGCAAGTTACTGTTGCAAAACAGCAGCCGTAAAGCAAGCTACCATCACAAACAGCAGCTGTAAAGCAAGCTACTGTTGCAAAACAGCAGCTGTAAAGCAAGTTACTATCACAAAACAGCAGTTTGGGGGAACATTTTGTCGTTCTCCCTTATCCACGGTTTTCATTATCCACGGGAAGGCTTGGAACCAATCCCCAGCGGATACTGGGGTCCTACTGTAATCCCTAATCACAACCATTTTTATGTTGTACGGATTCGCCCCCATAGGCGATTCTGTTAAGCAAACTTCCCCTATGTCAGTAATTTTTTGTGTTGTACAGATTTTATGTTATACAAACCGTTTGTTATACGAGGGTCCCCTTTACCTTTGTTCTGATCTACAGAAACTCTACTGGTTGTTGTGACGTCTGCAGGCTTTCCTCTATCACATGGATACATCATCCTCCCCTTTCCCTTTTGCAGTTACCATGTTGATAAATCAGCTACCCGTAAATCAAAACTGGCTGTGAAATGGCTATGTGGTTCTAGTTAGAGGCCAAGAAATGTCAGACATGCTCCTGGAAGCTGCCCGATCCTGCACTTCCTAATGAGCTAACCATCTGACAAATGATTGTCATTAAAGACAAATTCTCTCTCCAGATAGAACCATTTGCCTTGAACGATTAACAGCCTGCCCCAGCTGGTTTGCCCAAATCAGCAAGACCTTGATTGACCAAGATCTAGAAATGATCTTCTGAAGAAGATATCTTCCCCAAGGTGAAAGGGTAGAAATCTGTCAGCCTGGAAGAATACTTGAGAGAGACAATACATTTCCAGATGTAATTTATTACTACAGTATTATTATTTTTTAAAATATATAGTATTTTTATGGAGTCTTTGGACCTGTTCAGCAGCTTTTGTCTGTTACTGAATTGCATAATTCTAGAGCCGGAAGGGACTCCATGGATTGTTGAGTTCCCTCCGCTACCAGTGCAGCAGAAGCAGACTTAAATCATCCCTGACCGTGCCAATGCAGAACCAGAGTTGAGACGATGGTGATCATCTTGAAGTCTGCCTTCTTTCCCACATTGTGTCTGTTTTCAATGCCTTTATTTCTTGAATGTCCTCAAAGCAGTTTTGCAGTAAATCCAGAGCTGGGAAGAGTTCCTTTTTATTTTTGGAATGTAGCTCCCAAACTCTCCCTAGCAAATGGGGGACAGTTCTCAGAAGTGGAATTAAAAGGAAAATCTTTTCCAAGCCCCGTGCAACCCCCAGAAGAGGAGGTTCTTGTCAGAACCCCCAGGACTTTGTTGTTAAAAGCAATCTCCAGGAAGTAGGATCTTCACCAAGTGTCTGCGTGTTTTTAAGGGAAACCAGCTGCCTTCCCTGCTTGGAAATACTGTAGTGCAAAGAATTGGTGTTGTAGCCTGTATCCAGGGACTGATTATGATGATTCCTGCATTTTTAGATGTCTTTAACCAGCTCCCCCCTTGCATACATTTATTTGGGCTAGGTTTGCAGCTGCAGTTTCTCTTAACCGCCTCTGCCTCTTTCATTATCTACCAGATCTTCCACCAAGTCTTTCTGGTAATTAACACTTCACCCCCTATTGGGGGGGGGAGGGGGAAGAGGCTTGTAGTGTCCCTGCATAATTTTGTCTGTTTCACAATGTGCACAGATGTGTAGAAGTAATTCTACCCACTCTTTCTCTCACACTTGCACCTTGCATCACAGTTATCCACTGCCATGTGAGAATGTTGATGCCGCTGCGCTTATTTAGCATATAAAACAAGCACACAATCCCAAAATGAGGAAATCAGTGGTTCAGGAAATGCATATGAATTAGTCTCTATCAGACCGCTGAAGGAGACAAGGGAGAGACAGCAAAATTTGTAACTAAAGCAAGGTTCAAACTTTAGATATGATGAATCCAGTGGTAGCTTTCAGTCTTAGAACACAGGAAGTTGCCTTATACCAGGTGCCATGATGTGTCCATCTAGTCCAGTATTGCCTATACCAGTGGGGGCGAACTGTCGGCACTCCAGATGTTTTGGACCACAACTCCCTGTATTGCCCATGACAAAGGACTGTGGGAGTTGTGGTCCAGAACATCTGGAGTACCTAAGGTTTGTCACCACTGGTCTATACTGATGGGCTGTCCATTAGACATGTGCAGGTGTGTGTTTTTGGACTGCAACTCCCAGAATTCTTGGCATTATGGCCAGTGGCCATACCACCAGCAGAGTCCTGAGAACTTAAGTTCAAAGATGCATATTTGAACTGCAGGTCTCTTTTTCCCATGGTGTCAGGCAGGGGTTCCTTCCCTTGCTAGCTGCTAACAGCCTTTTTACCGGGTAATGCCAGGAATTGAAACTGGCATGGAAGGCAAGAGTTATGGCCCCTATGTACTACACAGCCAAATCTAGCTTGACAAAATCTAGCTTGAGCCAGCTAAGACCACTGGGCCATAGCAGGTCACACAATGATCGACCAAGATGATTGAGGGTCTGGAAGAAATGTCTTACAAGGAATGGCTTAGGGAGCTGGGAATGTTTAGCCTTACAAAAAGAAGACTGAGAGGGGATATGATAGCTATGTTTAAATATTTGAAAGGATGTCACATTGAAGAAGGGTCTGATTTATTTTCCATGGCTTCAGAGACTAGGGCGCAGGGCAATGGTCTCAAACTACAGGAAAAGAGATTCAATTTAAACATTAGGAAGAACTTCATGATGGTTAGAGCTGTCCGGCAGTGGATGGCCATCTGTCGGGAGTCCTGTGATGGGGATTCGTGCATGGCACGGGGTTGGACTAGATGGCCCTTAAGGTCTCTTCCAACTCCATGATTCTGAAAGCTAAGGAAGTGGGTTTGTTCACTCTTTCAAGGAACTGGAAAATAGCTTTTTGTTCCATTCTGATTCTCTCCAGTTTGATTTCCTCCCCTTTTTGCTTGGCTTCAGAGCTGGGAGAAGTTACTTTTTTGGACTGCATAGCTGTTTGAGTTTTGTAACCGGCATGGCCAAGACCTATACTGTGGATACAGCCCAGAAAAGTAACTTTTTAGAGTGCTGCTTACTGACTTTCATTTCAGTTGTAGGAAGTGGAAGGGTAGGTTAGATTATAATTTCTTGAACCTTCTTGAGGCTCTGATTGTGTCTTGCGCCAATGTTTACATGTCCCTAAGCAGAACTTTCTTGTCCATAGGGCTCTTCAGGATGAATTCTGTGGTAGCTTTTGGAGCCCCCCTTCATGCAAATTGCTGCGTGATTCTAGTCCTCTATAAATCTTTCCCTCTGCTTTCAAGGCCGATCTCAATGAAAAGGGAAGAAAGTTTCCAGGATGGAAAGGAGAAACCACGGAGTGGGGCAGCAGGGTTGCAGATATGCCCCACTCTTAATGCTGCACATGTCTTTTCTCTTGCTTGCACTGGGAAATCCTGGCAATGAAATATGACAGCTCTCCATCTTGACCCCTCGGGCAGCCGGCGGGAAAACGCTGGCGTATGCAGGGCTGCGTACTGCTGGCACCTTCGGCTGTCAGCTACAGCTTTCTGGCCTCGGCTCTTTGCTTCTCTGCTCTCGGGGGTTGTAATTTAGCTGCGGCAGAAATCACCACGTGGTTTGGCTTTCTGGAATTTGCCAGTGGGCTGGTCGCCTGCCTCCTTTGAGCTGCATACAGCGTTCGAGTGTGGAATGAAGATCAGCGGAGAATAATTGTTTTGGAGGCAGCAAGGGAAAAATCAAAGAAACCAGGCTGTCGAAAGAGAAACGGTGCAGCACAAGGCAGATATAGCCTGAAAGCCCCAGGGGGCCGTGGCGGTTCCCTTGGTTGACTGGTCTAGGCCTTGACATGACCCTGGAAGTACCAGCCATGGTATTTTTCCAGGCAGATGCTGCATTTAGAATGTCATAAAACAGGCATGACCAAACTTCAGCCCTCCAGATGTTTTGGACAGCAACTCCCACAGTCCTTTGCCATTGGCAATCCAAGCTTAGAATTCTGGGAATTGTGGTCCAAAACATCAGGAGGGCCGAAGTTTGGTCATGCCTGTCATAAAATGTCTGGAGTGCTTCAGAACCTTTCACAGGTGTGGCCCGAATGAGGAAATGGTAGCTGTGGACAAGCTGACTGTGGGATTCTGGGAACTGTAGGCCGAAAAACCAAACATTAACATTTCTGTCCCTTGTTAGGCCTACATTGTCAATCCCTTGATGCCAAAACTGAGTGGAGATGTGCCGTCAGCTGATGGAGTCTGGTGCCCTGAAAATAAGGCAGTGTCGGAACCTTCTCGCTGTAAGGGCGCACACACAGACACCCTTAATTCACCCTTAAATCACACACACAGACACCCTTAATTTCTGTGTTTTCTAACCCGAAGGACATCCTGTTTTCTTAATCACAACAAATCTTCTCCCAGCCCGTAACATAATGTTATTTATAAGGCACCAGGTGGACTAATTCTGAGGGTTTGGAGGATTTTTTTCCTCTCCTCCCAACCCCCCACACCGAAAGCCTAGAAATGTTGTTTTCACTAAGGTAGCCTACAGGGGACATGGGTTGCCGTATGAAAGGGTTTTGGCCCCGTTTCCAACTGCACAAAGGTCTTTCTAGAAACAGGAGGTTCCCATCCTGCCACTTGCCATTTCTATCCATTTCTAAGATTCTGGCCTTAAAAAATGGATTGACAAACAACACTCTACTCATCTAGCCAAACTTCGGCCCTCCAGATGTTTTGGACCACAACTCCCACAGTCCTTTGCCTTTGGCAATCTAAGCTTAGAATTCTGGGATCTGTGGTCCAATACATCAGGAGGGCCAAAGTCTGGACCTGGTCCTAAGGCGTCAAACTGTCATTTTTTTTTTTTAGATTTTGTTCCCTCCAGGGATTGTGGATGGTGGTGTAGGGCGGGCGATCCATTGAGACCAAGAGAAGACACTTTTCTCCATCAATGAGGTACATGGGGTGGTGGTTCAACCTGCTGTTAAATATTGCAGCCAGCTCATTTTCAAAAGACAGCCAACAACACATTCTGAATAGAAGCAGAAATGCCCCCCCCCGCGCCCCGCCCCCCACCCCGTAGCTGCAGGATCTTGTGGCAGGGTAGCTGCTATTAGATTTTCCGAACACGTGCTTCCAGCACTGTGGGTTCCTTTCTGCCTCTTCTCATTATTCAGCAAGATTGTCCCATTACTGCTTTAAAAACCTCACTTCAGTCCATTTCTCTCTCTCGCCCTAGGGGTTTTCACATGCTGCAGAAAGCACATGGCAGCTGATTACATGTTCCTGTGCTTCTGTGGGTTGGGTTTGAAATGTTTTTTCCCCCCTCTCTTCTTTTCGGGACAGGGTGTAGCTATTGAGTTACAAACACTCCATGGTCAAGTCTCGCAGATAATGGGAGAAAGCACATGGCAGCTGATTACATGTTCCTGTGTTTCTGTGGGTTGGGTTTGAAATGTTTTTTCCCCCCTCTCTTCTTTTCGGGACAGGGTGTAGCTATTGAGTTACAAACACTCCATGGTCAAGTCTCACAGATAATGGGAGAAAAGGGGGGAGGGCAGACAAGCAGTAGGGTGTAACGGCTAGAACAGTGGTTCTCAATAAGAATAATAATAATACCTTTATTGTCAAAGTACAACATGTGCACAGTGAAATTGGCTGAGTCTCCCTTGCCCACCCCCACCTCCAATCCCACCCCCATCCCACTAGCAACCACTCAGTCTTATTGCACCCTGTGTACTTGACACAGAATGCACCAGCCCACAGGTCAGTTCTTCTATACTTGTCCTGGGATTATTTCCCATTCAGCAGTCTGACAGCCCATGGATAAAAAATGTTCTTCAGTCTGTTGGTGCGGCAGGCTATACTACGATATCTTCTGCCTGATGGTAACAAGGTAAAGAGGTGCTGACTGGGTTGTGAATCATCCTTAAGAATTTGTTCAACCCTCCTGAGGCAACGATCCCTAGCGTTGTTGTCCAGTGCATTTAGGGGGCAGCCCGTGATATATTGAGTACATCCATGGGGGCTGTGTGGAGAGAGTTTCTTCCTTTAAATTTCTGGGAGTTTACCTCAGTGAAGACCTCTCCTGGAGAATCAATATAACCAAAGTAGTCAGGAAGGCCCAGCAGAGACTGCATTTCCTTAGGGTCTTGCGTAAGAACAAAGTGAACAACAACTGATGATCTCCTTTTACCGGCCCAAAATTGAAAGCATCCTCACATATTGCATTACCGTTTGGTATGCTGGATTGACAGCTGCTGACAAGAAGACACTACAGAGGGTGGTAAGCAGCCTTCCTAATGCCACAACACTTTAATGCAGTTCCTCTGTTGTGGTGACCCCTTGCCCTGCCGTAGGGGCCATAGAGAACTTCTCTCTATACAGGCACCCTCAGCCAATCGCAGCCTCCGGTGCCATTGACTGACAACCCCTCCAACCTATCAAGCTGTAACTCACTCTTTGTCCCCTCTTTCTCCCCCTCTTCCTCCAGACCCAAGCCCTTTGTGCCTTTTTCATTGGCGACCCCTGTGAAAATGGTCATTCGACCCCCCAAAGGGTTCCCGATCCCCCAGATTGGGAACCACTGTAATAGAACTTTTGGGAAGAGCAGAAAGACTTCCTCTCTCCCCCTTTCTCCCATGCCACAAATCTTAAGAGCAGTGTAGAAGGAAGTGAGAATAATTTAAATGGCCTTATAGAACAGAAACTTTGAAAAAGGGACAGCAATAAAATCTGTGTTGAAGAGTCATGAGAAGAGGAAGAGACAATAGAACTCTAGTAACAATAGCAGCAACACACAGCATAAAACATTCATTATTTTTAGAGGAAATCAGTACAAAAAGATGTTTGGTGAGGATAACACCCTCTGATGGTGGTGGTGATGGAAAAGGTGCAGAAGAGAGTGACTAAAATGATTACTGGGCTGGGGCACCTCCCTTATGAGGAAAGGCTAAAACATTTGGGGCTCTTTAGTCTGGAAAAAAGGCACCTGATGGGGGATATGACTGAGACGCAGGGCATGAGTAAAGTGGATAGAGGCATGCTCTTCTCCCGCTCACAAAATACCAGAACTAGGGGACATCTACTCAAATTGAGGGCTGGGAGAGTAAAAACAGACAAAAGAATTTTTTTTTCACCCAGCGTGTTGTTAGTCTGTGGAACTCCCTGCCACAGGATGTGGGGATGGCATCTGGCCAGATGCCTTTAAAAGGGGATTGGACAGATTCCTGGAGGAAAAGTCCATCACAGGTTACAATCCATGACGGAGATGTGTAATCTCCAGGCTTAAAACCAGGGGTACTTCAAGGGCCAGATGCAGGGGAGTGGTAGCAGGAGACAGATATCTAGTCTCATGTGCTCCCAGAGGCATTTGGTGGGGCCACTGTGAGATACAGGAAGCTGGACTATATGGGCCTTTGGCCTGATCCAGCATGGCTCTTCTTATGTTCTTATGTGATGGTGGCGAGCAAAGGAAGGTGCCATCTCTGCCTTCCAGGGGAGGGGGTTCCAAATCCCAGGTCCTCCTATTATTGACTTGATTCCGCATGCCCTCCAGGTGTTGGAGGAGAACCAAGGCACAGTAATGTGTAAGAAATAAGCTGCTTCTTACACATGCTGGATCCAAGACTTCAGGGAATTTTAAAACAAGCAATGGAAGGACCAGGAGGAAGACTCTATGTGCTTGTTGGGGGCACAGAATGCTGACTGATCCTATGCCAGTTGGAGGCAGGGACGGTGATAAGAGGAAGACTAGAGTATCTTAGAAGAGGACATTTCTAGCTAGACCCCTACCCTTAGTGAAATGTGCAAAACTCATTTTAACTTAAAAGACCACGTTACAGATTGCAGGCAGGAGTTGCTTTTTTAATAACTGCTTCCAAGTGTCTTAAAAGTTATTGCCTGTAGCAGAGCTTGGAATAGATGTTTGTAGGGCCTTGCTACTGGTCTTGATTTCCTCTTCCTGGGTGTGGGGGGGTGGCGGTGGCAACAGCATGAGCCGTGAAATGATAAATGTCCCCTGTGTGCCAGTAGGCTGTTGCATCAACCACCTGCATGTTGAAGGAGGAGAACTCTGCAGAGGAAAGCACATTTCCCAAGGGGGCTGTCTTTGGTTGAGGAGGTTTGCTTGCTTGGCGCTAGTCTTTCTCTCTCTCTCTCTCTCTCTCTCTCTCAATCTCTCTCTCTCTCTCTCTCTCTCTCTCTCTCTCTCTCTCACACACACACACACACACACACACACACACACACACACACACACACACACACACACAAGCCATGAAAGGACCACGTTCCTTAGGTTTGAAAGCCAACAACATGATCTGACTGAAGGCATCTTGGAACCACCCCATTGTTTTCTGAACAATGCAGTTCTTGACATTAAGACTAATGTCCTTGAGATTTGTAACTCAAGGGGAGTTGCAAAATCTGTTTGCTTCTGTTGTAGATTAGAATTTCTCTCTCTCTCTCTCTCTCTCTCTCTCTCTCTCTCTCTCACACACACACACACACACACACACACACACACACACACACACACACACACACACACACACACACACACACACACACACACACCCCACACCAGTTTTAGATGATTCTTTCCCGTTTAAAAGCAAGGAATCTATATTTGCATGCGTGCTTACAATCATCATGTTCTTACTCTACTGCCCTTGTTTTCTTTCCGTTTGCGTACATCTTTTAAACACACAAGCATATATATGTGCACAGACACCAAAATGTATGGCCATACAGGCTTGAGTTCTACCGCCTTAATCAGCCTTTTATGATGGGTGTTGTAGTTGAACATGTGTACAGCCCCAGGTTCTGGAAGGGCTGCTATTGAGTTTAGTAGCATGACCCTGGACATGTTTACTTGGAAGTACAGTAGTTTCATTGAATTGAGTCATGTGTGCTCCAAGTTTGATTGGTACCGGACTGCAACCTAGCTCATTTTACTTTGGCTATTTGATGTTGATATCTTACACAGACCTCAGGTGTGCCACGCAAACTTTTTAGAGTCTAAGTTCCAGAATTTCTTGCAAACATGACCAGTGGCCCAGCTGTCTGGGGAACTCTGGAACTTGTTGTCCAAAAAAGTTAGTTTTCTAATCTTTGCTTCACTAGTATCTTTTCCCCCTTGATGTTTCATGTTATTTCTGAGAAAAATGAGAGAGACAAAAAGAGAAGAGTGAAAGATCAAGAGGGGGCAGAAGTAGTTTTTACAAAAACAGTGATACAGAGAATGAGGCTTGGATTTTAGATGTGGAGAAAAATATAATAGTAATAATCATATGCCATGAAGTCAATTCTGTTATATGGTGACCCTTTCCAGGTAGAGAGTACTAAGGAAAAGTAAGTGACGTGTGCTTCTTATACCACCCAATAGTGCTAAAAACACTCTTTGGTGGTTTACAGTTTAATTATGTAGGTTACAAATTGCCCCCTCCCACCCAAGCTAGGTACTGAATTTACAGACTTCGGAAGGATAGAAGATTGAGTCAGCTTCAAGCCGGCTGCCTGAGCTCAGGATTGAACTCGGGTCTTGAGTCTTCATTTTAACCACTCCAGCACAAGATATTTATAATTCCAGGTAGAGACCCTTTTCTAGGGAGTGAATACTCAGAAGTGGTTTCGCACTCCTTATGGGGCATTGTGATTATGTGCAGCTCGCCCAAGGCCATATAGGTTGGCTCTGTTCACAGGAGGGGCATTGAGGAATCGAACTCACAACCTTTGCCTTTGCAACCAGATGCCTAAACCACTATGTAGGTTTTTTTTTTTAAATATCAGATGGCTCTTATGTTGTAATTTGGGTTGTTTACAAATGTGTGTGTGTGTGTTGTGTTGTTACAGTTGTGACCAACTCTACCTGACTCCATGTCCATGGAGTTTTCTTGGCAGGAGTACTGGAGTGGCTTGCCACTTCCTACTCCAGGCGCCTACAGCACCTGGTATTCCCTGGTGGTCTCCCATCCAAGTACTAACCAGGGCCGACCCTGCTTTGCTTCCGAAATCAGGTGAGATCGGATGTGCTTAGGGCATGTACCGTGTTTCCCCGAAAATAAGACACTGTCTTATATATATTTTTCTCAAGAAGACACACTAGGGCTTATTTTCAGGGGATGTCTTACTTTTATTAAGTATAATATGCTTGAATGTCAGCCCTGCACACAACCATAGCCACGCCCATCACTAGGTCTTATGATCAGGGTAGGGCTTATATTTAACAAATACATAGAAATCCTGCTAGGGCTTATTTTTGGGGGAGGTCTTATTTTCGGGGAAACAGGGTAGGCAGCTGAGATAGATCTTAATCTGAAAACATAGAAAACGATGACATAAGGCAAAAAGGAATTGAGCCGCGTGGCCGTCACAAAACACAATTGCAAAAATAGGTTACAGGCGACACCTTCATAGGCCACTATTAAAAATAAAAAAAGGAACATTGCAAGCTTTCGAGTGCAGTCAATCACCCTTCTTCAAATCAGGTCCCAGAAGATCAGGCATGGTGAAAGATGTTCATCAGGAGGTTACTTTTAAAGCCCTTAGTTAGATGATGTTCTTAAAATCCATGGCTAGGTGATGTTGTAGCCAGGACAGGAGTCTTGTTGGAGGCAAGAAGGGCAGTTGTAAAAGGCTATTTCTTAAGTCACACCCCCGTTCTTCAAACAAGGAAACATGGATCATATACCACCCCCCTCCCTTACCCAGCCCCATTTGGCACTACTGTACTTACAAATCCCTTTTGGCCTGGGCGGGGGGGGGTGAGGAGGAGGAGAAAAGGGTTAATACAAAGGACCCATGTGATTCATTCTCGGTTTGGGGTAAAAAATTTGTAAAGTATATACATTACTGTATATTTGTGTGCCTTCTGGTGTTTTTGAAACTATGCAATATTTGGTCTTCACTACATGAAGTCATTTCTTGTTTTCTTTGAAGAGAAAGAGACAGCCGAAGGCCCCGACTACCTTTGGGGTTCCAAGGCTGAAATAACGATACTGTGATACCTGGAGTTTTTATCTTAGTGGTTTAAGTGGTTGGCTAGACTGTATAATGGGCGTCTGCAGACATTTCATCTCTGATGTCCTTGACTGCGGAAAAAGCCTGTCTAAAAAACATCTGTGTTTGCTTGGCCTTCTCTTTGCATCTGGCAAGGCTGTTGTTGGGAAAGAACAGTATCTGCATTTTGACAAAGGAAGTGTGTCAGTTTTTTTGGGGGGGGGGGGGCGGGTGGCAGGACAAACTCTTGTGAGCAAATGAAAGAGGGAAAATCCACAGAATTCTTGGAGGTCTCTTGGCTTTGTGAGTAGGATTGGGACCCAGAACACGGGGAAAAGCCAAGAGGTCAATTGGATCAGAAAACACCCCACAATTTAAAATTTAGCATACATACAAGGTCGACTACTCTGTCAGGGGATTGTGTTTTTCTACTCTCTTGCCAAAGGTCCATTTATTTGGCGGCAGATGTGGAGTCAATCCATTGGAATCAGTTCCACATCTGTGAGCATCCCATCGGATTTTTTTTTTAAAAATCCTACTACCGCATAGCAGGGATAAAGAAAAATCTGGGCTTGGTGAAAAATCCAGTGCCTACCAAACTCCGGGAGGCAGTGGAAGATAGGAAGGCCTGGCGAGCTCTGGTCCATGGGGTCACGAAAAGTCGGACACGACTGAACGACTGAACAACAACAACAAACCCAGTTGTCTTTTCATTGGCCCAGTAACTCCTCGATCACCCACCTACTACCCTTCAGGCACCTGTTCTCTCATCCTTCCACCCTCATGTCTGTTCCCTTCCCTTCACTGATCCTCGTGGTGTAGTGCAGTGGTTAAACTGGTGTACAACAGGCAAAACTGTGCTCACACCCTGGGGTTCAATCCCGGGTAGCCGGCTCAAGATTCACTCAGCCTTCCATCCTTCCGTAACACAGTGGTTAAATGCCTGTACTACAGTTAAAACTGTGCTCGCGACCTGAGGTTCAATCGCAGGTAGCAGGCTCAGCCTTCCATCCTTCCGGGGTCCGTAAAAATGAGTACCCAGCTTGCTGAGGGGCGGGGGGCAATGTGTAGCTTGCATACTGCAATTAAAAACTGTAAACCACCCAGAGACTACTTGAAGTGGTATGGGGCGGTATATAAGCAGACTGCTTTGCTTTGCATTGCTTTGCTTCCAAGGTCAGTAAAAGCAGTACCCAGCTTGCTGATGGAGGTGCAATGTGTAGCCACTAGCCAGCATAATTAACTTGTAAACTGCCCAGCGAGTGCTTTAAGCTCTATGTAGCCATATATAAGCAGCACAGTCTGGTTTTTCCATCCTCCTCCCCACCCCTTTCCGTTCTTTCCACCACCACCTCATTAGACTCCCCTTACAGGAGATGGAGTCTCTGCCTAGATACCCGAAGCACATCCGATCTCACTTGATTTCGGAAGCTAAGCAGGGTCGGCCCAGGTTAGTACTTGGATGGGAGACCACCAGGGAATACCAGGTGCTGTAGGCGCCTGGAGTAGGAACTGGCAAGCCACTCCAGTATTCCTGCCAAGAAAACTCCATGGATATGGGGGTCACAAAGGGTCGGTCACGACTGGAATGACACAACACACGCACACACAGGAGATGGAGACACCTGCAACACCAGGAAGCCCAAAGTAGTAGCATTGAACCTAAGGAAGAGGTGGCAGCAACATGGTGAGGATTTGAAAACTGTCAAAAAGTTTTGGATTCAGGCTAAAGTCCAAGTGGCTTTAGAAAATCCTTTAAAAAGGTTATCTTTGTTCACGCAGTGGGAACAGGCCCTGAGATAATGGAGTGTGGTAAGAATACAGTGACTCGAGTCCACAGCTGAGCTCAGTGTGACCTGAAGTGCAAACAGATGAAAATTTTATTTTATTTTAATGCAATTACGCTGCCCTGTTTACTAAACTTTACAGAGGCTCTAGATATCATCTGTCTGGAATTGGTAACCCTCTGTTTTCCACTACTGCCTATTTTTTAAAAAAGGAGAGAAGAGGAAGATAGATGGGTTAGCTGCACGTTACCTTTAGCTTGGCAAGGTAACTATATTTAGGAACAAGACCTCAAAGAATGCCTGAGAGGGTGTTGAAAGAGGGGGAAAATCAACTCTTAGGTTCTCCAAGAAACTGTGTGAGGTGAAAGAATTGGTAGTTGAGAGATGGCCATCTTCAGGTTTTTGTGTGAGGAATTGAATTCCATATACGGCATCTTCTTTCAGTCAATATTTAATGAAACAAGATTGTGACATAAGATTGTTGCATATGCCATGTCTCCATCCCCTGTAAGCAACAAAACACTTCAGCAATACTAAATATGATATTGAATCTCATGGTTTGTCTTTAGCTCATTCTCGAATTTTCTGTTTTTTTGAACATTGTGTGTCATTGGGTGATGGTGTGTAAGCTGAGTGAGAGTGATGGTCGTCTGGAAAGCTTTGAGGCCGTGCATGGGACTCCCTGACCAGCCAATGTGATGTAGTGAATATCATGTCAAACTAGGATGCAGAAGAACTGGGTTCAGATGTTCTTGGACTTCATCTGCTAGAAATCCTGGGCAGCACAGCTAGTGGTGAAGGCCTGTGGGAGTTTGAGTCCAAGAACACCAGGGAATCAAGGTCAGGTATGACGGAGTAAACTATATCATGTGAAAAGCCATCGGGTCTCAGGGTGGCATCTGAAATCCCAGGATTGTTCTGATTCCGGGGGGGGGGGGGGGGGGGGGGGGAGAGTAAGAACTGACAAAAGAAAATATTTTTTCACCCAGCGTGTTGTAAGTCTATGGAACTCCCTGCCACAGGATGTGGTGATGGCACCTGGCCTGGATGCCTTCAAAAGGGGATTGGACAGATTCCTAGAGGAAAAGTCCATCACGGGTTACAAACCATGATGGAGATGTGTAATCTCTAGGCTTTAAACCAGGGTACTTCAAGGGCCAGATGCAGGGGAGTGGTATCAGGAGACAGATATCTAGTCTCATGCGCTCCCAAACGCATCTGGTGGGGCCGCTGTGAGATACAGGAAGCTGGACTAGATGGGCCTTTGGCCTGATCCAGCATGGCTCTTCTTATGTTCTTATGTTCTTATGTTCTTATGAGAGTGAAGCTTGAGAGAGTGTGTGTCACTGTCACAAAAGGGTTTTGTAGGCTGGCTTGCTTCCCTCTGGCACAGCTTGCTGTGCCCCTGTGACCTCATTAGAGCCTGACCCTTGGTCCCCAGCAGTGCTAGGGGGAGATGCCTTCCTTGCATCTGTGTATGGCGTAGAAGCTGAGGTGGTGGCAGCTGACTCCTCAACCAAAAAGATGGAGCAAGTGGTCCAAGAATGAGTGAGAGGAGGGGAAGGTGACATAGGCGGTTACTTCACGTCCTGCCTTGTTCTGCGATTACGTTTGTACCGTGACAGTGTTGTTCGTGGTCACGTGTATTTGTCCCTGTTTCCGTTTACTCACGGTCGTGATTACTTGTCTCGTGACAACTGTTACTTCACGGTCTTGTTCCGTGACAAATTCTGAATTTGTCTTGCTTTCTTAACCCTTTTTAAAATATTGTAAATAAAACTTTTTTGATATTTCGATTTACTGGTCTTCCGGGATTTACACGTCAATGCTACAGGATTTTCAGTACTTTCTTTAATAAACATCTGCACTGCATGGTGTTTCCCATAGGGAAACTAATGCTGAATGCCGCTTCAGCCGATGACTACTGTTACGTGGCAGTTATTACCCCACGGTCCCTTGTCTTGGAACAGGAACCAGGAACAAACTGTGACAAGAGAATTCTCTAGGCTAGGGGCAGGTACGGCTTGTTACACTCTGTTTCTGGTTCCGGGGGCGAGGTCGAGACAACTTTTTGCTGTCATGCTATGGACATGAAGTAAGTTTTTTTTGTACTGGTCCCAAGCGGGACAGCAAGGAGGGATGAACAGGACGTGAAGTAACCGCCTTAAGGTGCCTCTTTCCTAGCCAAAAGGAGGAGGAAAGAAAAGGCATGGGACAGTGCCCCACTCCTCCTTAAAAGAAGGAGGAACAGGATCCTCCAGATGTTTGTCAAAGAAAGAGACATACATCAGAGCATGACCAGCTGGCAGCCTGAGCAGCTATGTGGAGTACTGTTGGCCGCACACTATCCTGGCAGCCTGTTGCCTCAGGCTGATATTTCAGCCAGCCAAATGGCAGGGCCGGCCCTCTTCATTCTCACATCTAGCTGTCAAGTTTGCGGTGTCTGATGTTAGGTCAGTTGCTGCTTCCATCCTCCACTTTAACCTGCAGGACTGTTGTGAGGATGCAGGGAGAAAACGTCTGGTGCCACTGACTCCGTGGGGAACAATAGCGCCATGAAAAATAAAAATAAAAATATTTATTTGCAAATTTGTAGGCGCAAAACAGTGTTTGTTTAATTTGTAGGTGTGAAAACACCACTCTTCAGGATAGATACCTTGCCTCTCCAGCTGAGAAATTAGCATGCCAGTTCTGCTGACATTCTGCACAGATTCCCTATTTCAATTAGCCTCAAGTTTTAAAAACTTCAATACTCCCTTTCTTCTTCTTCTTCTTCTTCTTCTTCTTCTTCTTCTTCTTCTTCTTCTTCTTCTTCTTCTTCTTCTTCTTCTTCTTCTTCTTCTTCTTCTTCTTCTTCTTCTTCTTCTTCTTCTTCTTCTTCTTCTTCTTCTTCTTCTTCTTTCTTCCTGCATCCCTTCTCTCCTTTATGAAGGAGCCAGTCGCTTTGGAGCACATCAGTGGTTTGGAGCACTCTGACGCTGGCTTTTCTCTGCGGCACACGCTCTGGCTTGAGCAACAGCCTGGCTGCTCTCAACTCCGCCTATTTGTGTTGCTGTTCCTGGGCAGATATTCTTTCCATCGTGCCACCTGTCCTGGACGGAGCATTGATTCATTCCCTGCTCATGCCTAGGGTGTGAAAGGAAAACATGCCATTTCTTTGTATAGACAATATCCCAGAGAGAAAGTCTGATGAAACAGGGGCCAAGTGTCAGGAGGCGTTGTGGGGTGAGAGTGATAAGGAAGCAGCAAGGAGCAGGAGGCTTATATTCTGCCCAGTCACCAGCTGATGCAGCCAGATATTGGGTTTTCTGACCCCATCACATTCCAGCTAACTGCAAGAAGCAGGGGTTTCATAATGCCAATTTTTTTTTCCAGCCCAACGTGTTGTCAACACTCAAGATCATATAGAAATTAACTTTTTGGGGAGCCCTTCAGCCAGCATGGAAACTAGTCTTCTCAAGCCTCTGGTAAATGCTTGCACAAAGTACAGAATTCAGTACTTGTATTCGGCAGGCAATATTATGCATGTTTTCCTCCAAGAAAGAGACAGGTACATGCTGGTCCTTGGGGCTGTTTGACAATAATGTCATTAGGGATGGTTTAAATGCCGAGTTTGATTTGCAGTTGTTAGTAGGCAAAGTTTCAGTTCTCTTCATGATCACATGAGTACCAAAAGCAGAACATTGAATTTCTTATATCAGAGCCGGTGATGGCTGCCTACCTCCCTTCTTCCCTTC
Source organism: Phrynocephalus guinanensis (assembly GCA_037367245.1). NCBI lineage: Eukaryota > Metazoa > Chordata > Lepidosauria > Squamata > Agamidae > Phrynocephalus > Phrynocephalus guinanensis. Next base: position 129,082,997 of record CM074736.1, read on the forward strand.
CTGTATATTTGTCTAATTTCTGGGTTTGCTTTGCTATGAAACAATTCATTACCTAAAATTCCCATGCTAAAGCAGCCATTCCACCTCCCCATACTGATCATGCCGTAATTTATGGGTGGTAGGATGGAGTGAGGAGGACTCTCAACTGCTGATCAGTCACCCTCCGCCCGGGGTGAGCCTCTGTCGAGGGAGGACTGCTGGGGCACCTGGGTCTAAGACAGTGATGGCGAGCCTTTTAAGAACTCTCTCCTGGCAAATTACATCCCTTGCCATGCTTGGACTTCTATACCTGCTTTGAAAAAGAGAGTTTGCTCTCGAAAGCTCGTCATTTTTTAAATTTATTTTTCTACTAGCAGCCTATGGAGGTATCACCTCTAGTCTAGTTTTGCTTTTAGAGACCGAGTGTCCAAACTGCGATTCAAAACCCACTAATTTTTCACAAAGTGCCAATACAGCCATTTAACCTGAATGCAGGTGGCTGTGAAGGGGCCATGTTGGGTGCCCACAGGAAGGGCTCCGAGTGCCACCTGTGGCACCCAGGGCTGTGGAGTCGAAGTCGGAGTCGAGGAGTCAGAGTCGGAGGAAATTTTGGGTACCTGGAGTCGGAGTCGGAGTCGGCAAACAATGCACCGACTCCGGCTCCGACTCCTACTAAATTTAGATTGGAATTTTTTTAAAAAGCAAGTTTAAATGGTTCATATAGATAAGCTTTGATTTTGTTCTAAAACAACCAAATAATGTGGTTTGTATTTTTGAACTGGTAAAGTTCCTGTTCCTGATGTTTATGCCTGCTGCTACTGTCCACCCACTTGATTAATTAATAAAAAAAATTAATAAAACTTTGTTGATTTCATCGTGTTTGTCTTTTGCTTAAACTGTTCAATACAGTAGACTGTTGGCTTCCCAACCAGTGTGTGTTGTCGTTACAGTCGTGATCGACTCTTCATGACTCCATGTCCATGGAGTTTTCTTGGCAGGAATACTGGAGTGGCTTGCCAGTTCCTACTCCAGGCGCCTACAGCACCTGGTATTCCCTGGTGGTCACCCATCCAAGTACTAACCAGGGCCGACCCTGCTTAGCTTCCGAAATCAGGCGAGATCGGATGTGCTTAGGGCATCTAGGCAGCTCCTTTCCCAGCCAGTAGTCCATTGGTAATGACAAGTATGTTGTCTTTCTTTCCTTCAAGGAATGTATAAAATACATTCACATATTAATACAGAGGAGTCGGAGTCAGAAGTACAAAAAAACTTAGGAGTCGGAGTCGGAGTAGGAACATTTATCTACCGATAAGCCCTGGTGGCACCCGTGCCATAGGTTCTCAACACTGGTCTCAGAAGTCTACGCCAATTTCTTAAGTCCCATGCACTATTATTTCTCCGTTGCTCAGAGTCCAGCCTCATCATCAGTATGCAGCTCACATTAAGGTTTCAATGGGATCAAAGGGGCTTGGGTTTTGCTTGCCATGAGCCTCTATAAACCTTTGTGTGGTTGATCTTGCCATTTCTGAACATTTTTACAAGCCTGACAAGCCAGATTCCAGTGGTCAGGAGTGCATCTCGAACAACAAAATATTCCAGTAAATATTTAGGCTCCAGAGAGGCAAAGTTCATTCTTTCTTTTCTCTGTCTCAGATCCAGGAAGGACTTGGCTTCTCTTTTCCTTTGGCTTCCGGCTCCAGGCAGCCTGTTTTGTTTTTTTCTCCCTAGTTTTCAACTCCCCGTTAGCTTTTCCCTGTCCTGTGTCTGCCCAGAGGAGGACAGACATTCCTCCTTATCTCTGTGGCCCTGACACACTGCAGGCCATGCAGTTGTGCACGTCCAAAGGATGGAGAGGAAAGCAAGGGATGAAGGGCCAGGAGCAGGGCTCGGTGAGGGAGCGTCCACACTTTACTTAAGAGATACCTGAGATGAATCTGTAGAGATGGTGACGGGATATGAAGTTGGAAAGGGGAATGTATGTTTGTGAGGTTGAGATCCCACATGGGTGCGGATGTTCAAAAATGCAGCCCTTTTAGTCTGTTTCCGCAGCACAAAACTCAGCAGTCTTGTGGCTTCAAACATGATTTGTCACCATTTATTAAAAGTTTTATTTTTCAATTGAAAAAACATAGGAAGGATATACATAAGATGAAAAAAGGAAAAAGGAAAGAAAAAACAAAAAGAAAAAAATAGTACACGTATTAAGTTTTTTTTTTTTACAATATAACATATTGCGCTTGTGGTTCTCTGTCATTGACATTATGCTATCTATTCATTCTTCCTCCCACTTTTTTATTTTATACTACCATGCTTTAGCCTTCCACCAATTTTAAAAGAGATTTCAACTAAGATACCACCATTTTTACCCCACCCATGTACTGGCCAGGCCACTACTCTAGGTGGATGACACCTCATTCTGCTGCTGTACACCTGAAGAAGTGGACCTGTAGTCCATGAAATATTACATTAAAATATGAAAGTTTGTCTTTAAGGTGCCACATGTTTTGTGTCTTTTGTTTTGTTTTTCTTTTATTTTTTCCTGGGAATATCACAACACAAATTTCCATAATAATCTAAATGGAAATAATAAACAAATGAAAGAAACCCAAATCTATATCTATATGTTAAAAGGACTGGTACAAAGACAGCTGCAGAACAGAGAATTATTCTACAAACAACGAGAGGTCAATAATCAGAACAGCGAAATTAAACCGGGTTTAGGAAAGGCCTGTGTGTCTCCCCTGATAACTTTGTTAAATACAGTAATAATAATCAACCAAAGCCAGGAGAAAAAGAATGGATTATTATGGTAACTGTAGGAATGTTGAGTCTTACAAAGAATGGGAAAAATATTAGCCACCTTAATATGGAAGAATGGTATAAAGAAATGTGGAATATGGCCATTAATGATAAATTAAGAAACTTAGATTAGAAAACGAATAACAAATATTAATGATTTTAAAGAAATATTAAACCCATTTTGACATGCATTTTGTGTTTGAGAAAAGGAAAGGAATTATCCCTGGTAAAGTATCACTATATTTTTGGGAGAGAAACAGGATGATACTAAGTATGAAAAGTAAATAAATATAGTAAATGCTATAAATAAAGAAATGAGGTAAACAGTCCTGAGAGGGGAGGGGAGCGCAGTGTTGTAGACAAATGTTTAAAATGTACAGTATGTCATTTTTAAAATAAAACTTTTATTATTTGTAAGTGGCTATGTAGTGGATTTGTTTATTTGTTTTTGCATTATGAAGTATTAGTAAAAATTAAATTAAAGAAATATTAAATTAAAGATTAAAATTAAATTAAATTAAATTAAATTAAATTAAATTAAAGAACTAGGGGACATACACTCAAATTAAGGGCTGGGAGAGTAAGAACAGACAAAAGAAAATATCTTTTTTTACCCAGCGTGTTGTTAGTCTGTGGAACTCCCTGTCGCAGGATGTGGTGATGGCATCTGGCCTGGATGCCTTCAAAAGGGGATTGGACAGATTCCTGGAGGAAAAGTCCATCACAGGTTACAAACCATGATGGAGATGTGTAACCTCCAGGCTTAAAACCGGGGTACTTCAAGGGCCAGATGCAGGGGAGTGGTATCAGGAGACAGATAATCTAGTCTCATGCGCTCCCAGACACATCTGGTGGGGCCACTGTGAGATACAGGAAGCTGGACTGGATGGGCCTTTGGCCTGATCCAGCATGGCTCTTCTTATGTTCTTATCTTCTTATGTTAAGAGGAAAAACCTGTGTCTTCACTTCTTAGCTGAAGCCAAGGAGGGAAGAGGCCTGTTGAATAAAAGAGAGGGTTCCACAGTAAGGTGGCCACCACAGAGAAGGCCTGGTTCAGAGTTGTTGATTTCCAGGCCTCCCTTGCAGTTGCCTCCTTAATATCTTGGATTGAAACTTGTGGGTGGGATGGGAGGTTGTTCTGAAGAAGAGGCGCTCAGACAGATAGTAAGGTCCTCACCTAAACCATTTTGGGCTTTGAATGTCAATGTAAGCACATTGAACTCTTCTTGGAAGCAAACGGGCAGTCAGTGCAAACACGCCAAGATTGTTTTAGCATCAGCTTTTATAAATTGCAGTCCTCTTGAGTCCGTGCATCTGAAGAAGCAGATTGTAATCCATGAGAGCACGTACCAAAACAAATGCTAAAGATTTTACATGACCCTTCTTTTCCCCCCCCATTTATTTGACATGTAGTGGAGCTTCTGTGACAGATTATTATTTCCTGGCATGTGCCCTCAGCAGGGGTTCGTGCATATAGAGACATTCAGCGTTATCCCTTTGTTTTGCAGGTACACTGCCTTAAAATGGCCAGTATTGCTGTAAATGCAGAACACAGGCCTGTATTATGAATCACCTCCCTCTAGGACGCATCTTGTGTTTTCCCAAGCTGAAGGTGTTGGATGGAGGGAGTGTCAGTTACTGTTTTGGTTGGGGAATTTAGAGATTATTTATGGATGACCAAATCAATTGGTGTATGGGAACTTTGGTGTGTTGATGACCCTTAATTGTTTGCATTTTGGTGTTGAATATGCTGTTGTTTCTCCAGGTGGTTTGGCAGGAAAAAGACCCACCCATCTTGATGACAGGAAAGATTATTTTCTACATTTAAAAAAAAGGGAATGAACAATAACAAGTTTGCTTCTGAAGGAATGAGTAGTAGGAGATATGGGAACTGAAGATCTCCATCTCATTGCTTTTGAGGTTGATTAAGTTGTTGCAAATCTGTTTAGGATCTCTGATGGTCATGCAGACTAATATCAAGGTTCCAATGCTCAGGATTCTATGAGCTTATCAGTCCATTTTGGACTTATCAGTCAATTGTATTTGTTCCTTGCTGTCAAAGGATTTTATAGCTTCATCAGTCTGCATCAGTCTCTATCTATGGGTATCTTTTTCCAAAGTGATTTAACCTTGCTTACTGAAGTTGATTGGCTCATGCACATTAGCTGTGCTTGTCTTTAAAAACTCATGCCTCATTGTATTGTAAAGAAGGTAGTGTTTTTCAGGAAGCGAGACCTTATCTAGAATATTGCGTCCAGTTTTAGACACCAGGAAGACATATGAGAAGCTGCAATTTAACCAAGATAGTGAAGGGTTGGGAGACCGTGTGTGTGTTTGTGTGTGTGTGTGTGTGTGTGTGTGTGTGTATGTGTGTTGAGTCCTTACACTTGTAACCAACTCTTTGTGACCCCCATGTCCATGGGGTTTTCTTGGCAGGAATACTGGAGTGGCTTGCCACTTCCTACTCCAGGTGCCTACAGCACTATTCCCTGGTGGTCTCCCATCCAAGTACTAACCGGGGCTGACCCTGCTTAGCTTCCAAAATCAGGCGAGATTGGATGTGCTTGGGGCATCTAGGCAGCTCAGTGATATGTTAGCCATTTTCAAATATTTGAAGGACTGCCACTTGATAGGTTGTTTTCTGTGGCTGCAGGGGTTAGGACCCAACAGATAGACACAAATTACAGGAAAGGAACTTTGGGTTAAAGAAACTAGGAAGAACTGTTGACATTAAAGCAATTCGACAGTGATATTCCTGTTGCACAAGATGGTAGCTTGGATGTTTTTAAACATATATTGAATGACTGTGCAGGTTGTTTGAGATATGAATTTCCAACACTGCCCAGAGCTGGTGGCCAGACTCCATGATCTTTGGGTTTCCTTCCATCTCAGTGATCCTAAAATTCTAAAACACCACCGGTGTATCACATTTCTACCCATGCTCTAGCCCAGTGATGGCGAACCTTTGGCACTCCAGATGTTTTGGACCACAACTCCCACAGTCCTTTGCCATTGGCAATACAGGCTTGGAATTCTGGGAGTCGTGGTCCAAAACATCTGGAGTGCTGAAGGTTCACCACCACTGCTCTAGGCAAGTTGCACAGCCTTGAGGATCAGCAGCCATTGCTGTCTATTCATACATGATCGAGCACCAGTAATGAGTGGTGAAGATGATGGATTTGTGTATAATGCCCAATTGCTTGATACAGAGGGAACCCATTCAGGATGAAGAGCTCCAAAACACACAAATACACACACACTGTTGGATAAAATTGGCTATAATGTGGGAAATGCTTTACAAGTGAAAACAAGAGGCAAACCATGGACTTGGAGTCATCCCTCCAACCGGACTTAGTGTACATGTTATATAGGGCTGAACTAATAGTGAATAATTTGGAAGAAGATCCTAGGATCGCGATGGAGATAAAAATATGTGGCCTTAATGGAAAAGGAAGATACAAATGTTACGGCTTATTAGGAAAGCAATTTTTTTTTTAAAATGAAGCCCTGCCAGATTCTTAAGCTGAACAGCCTAATGGAATTTTTGGAATGTGGTGGCACAGTTATGGTTCCCACTTCGATTCTTTCATAATAAAACTGTGTACGAGGTAGTTCTGTTATTCTGTTTTAGCAAAAATCCGACGTCATCTTTAAGGCTGACACATTTTAGCTAGCATAAGCTTTTGTGGACTTCGGGTCCAGTTGTGTCGTAAGAAGAGGGCTGATGCCAAATGAAATGTGTCGATCTTAACTTGGCTATAGGAGTGTGTGATGTTTCCCCTGAAGGGTAGACTTGGCTTAAATGCATCTGGGGAAGCCGAACAGAGTTTGGAAACATTACTTTTTGGACCACCACTAGTCCTGCCACTTTTTTGACCAAAAAGTATAATTTAGGGATGGGCATTTCGTTTCGGAACCAGTAGGTTACAAAGTGAACCATGCGAGTCCAGGTGGTCCTCGAAACTGGCTGATACACACAGATCCAATTGCTTTACCTTTCACTGTCTTGCGCAGAGTTAAAGTCCAACAAGGAAGCATGCCGCAACATCATCTTTCCTGCTTCATGCTGCTGGCCAATCAGAGAGGGAGGTGGGGTTATGCCTGCCCCTGCACAGCTCCTGATTGGCCTGCATCACGGATCTAGCACAGATGACGCCGCAGCATGCTTCCTCGTTGGACTTTAACCCTGCACGAGACAGAGAAAGGTAAAGCAATTCGATCTGCGTGTATCAGCCGGTTCCGAGGACCACTTGGGCTCGCGTGGTTCTTTCCGTAACCTACTGGTTCTGAACCGAAATGCCCATCCCTAGTATAATTTCCAAGCTTTGAATCAGTCTGCCTCGAAATACCATATTATGGGGAGCAGCCACAGGAGAATCCTATTGCCTCCTTCCCTTCTTTGCTAGAGATGTTTGGCTGGCCACTGCAGGAAGCAGGATGCTGCCAAATGGACCTTTTAGTCACAATCACCACCGCTCTCCTTCCCTTCTAAGATATCAAATTAACTTCCCGTGTTTAGAAGCGGAAACCCAAAGGCCTTCTTCCAAACCACCCTGTGGGCCGGGCGGCAGTAAAAGCACGAAAGCTGAGTGAAATCCAGGAGCCACAGACAGAGATTTGTTGGGTTCTTATACCTCGAAGCAGTCCAGAGGAAACTGAACACACAAATTTGTGTACACCAAAATCTGTAATTCGGTATGGGTAAAAGACTATGGAAACCAACAAGGTGAAAGGGTGTCTGGGTGGAATGAAAAGCCTATTATTGTTCCATTTGTAAGATGGATGGCTTTGCTCTGCATCATGTGAAGTAGCAAAGATTGTTTATTTGCACTCCCATGTGTATACCCCACTTCCTGGAGTTTGGAATAGCCCCACATGCTGCATAGAGTGGTGGAAGGAAGCTCCTCTATTCTCTCCAGATATATGCAGTGGCGGGGGCATCATAAGTGTTGGAGGGTCTCTTGAGACAAGTAATGTGGAAATGAGGCCCCTTGGGTTAAAGAACCACAGATTTTTTAAAATTTGAACAGGGGGTTGCATCAGCTAAGACCTCTCAAGTTTCTCTTCTCCCATTGACTTGAGCAGCAGTCCTCACCAAACTCAAGTAGGGGAATGAATTTTCCCAGTCATGCATTGTTGTGAACCATGCAGTTATGTTTTAGCAGCTTGGCTTTGAATGAGCAATTAGGACCTATTAACTTCACAAAAGATCTGCTCTTCCTGGAGAGCAGCTGCTGGCTACATTTGGTTTGTTGACAATGAACCAATGCAATGGCGTGTAATCCTGGGGCCTGGGGAGGGTCCTATCATGTGCATCTCCATTTCAGTATTTATCGCTTCATTGCTTCTAAGTGCTTGATGTACCAGAATGCTTTTCTTCTGGGATCATATAATGGGAATCATATAATCTGCCCGGTCCCTCTCTGTAAGCTCATTCAAAAGAGCATTAAAAGACCTGGATGTTTACACAGGCATACCCATAGCCCGCATCATGTCTATAGCATTTACCGATTTATTCTGCCTGCCCAAGCCAAATTAAATTAAATCTTAATTACCGTATGTATTGGTCATACAGTAGTTTTCTTATTGTTTAAACTATATTGCGGTTATTCCTTATTGTTATGTTGTATTATGATTATTTGCCATTATGTTTTGTTTCTACTTGTATTGTCATTGTTGATGCTGTTCGTTGTAAACGGCCCAGAGTGACGTTGCCATCAGATAGGCAGTATAGAAAATGAATGAATGAATGAATGAATGAATGAATGGAAATAAAATCAGTATTATTGCCACTGGGAACAATATCATGTCCTGAGATCCAGAGTTGGGGGGGGGGGATATTATTTTGGACTTCCAGAATCCATCTGCTAGGGCAGGGGTCCTCAACCTAAGGCCCCAGGGCCGGATGCGCCCCCCCCCCAAGATCCTGAATCTGGCCCCCCGGGACCAATTGCAGCCCCCCCACCTACCCCCTGCTTTGCAAGCAAGCAAGCCTCTGCAGCTGCTTCTGTTGCTGAGCCAATTCAAAGCAGTGGGCTATGTCGCTTCTCCCACTCCCCCAACTACTGCCCAGATGATCAGCATCCTGGCTAGTGGGGCATTCAAAGTGGGAGGGCTACGGCAAGGTCCCCCACTCCAACTGTGGTCCGGCCCCCAGTGGTGTCTGGGGCGTGGTGGAGCGGCCCCCTGTTTGAAAACTTTGAGGACCTCTGTGCTAGGGTGTCGTGAGATTCTGCAAGCTAAGGGCCAAAAAGAAAGTTTTGATCAAAGCAGACAAGGTCAAGACTTCAGGCATGTTCTGAGTTCTTTATTCAAAATGACATGACTAACAAGAAATTTCCCGTGTCACAGTGGCAGTGATCTTTGTCCAGTCTACCTGGAGGAGCAAAGTCTGGTGGTAATTAAATAAGTCGTCAGGCCATCCAGTTTCTCCTCTGAGCATTTTACTTCTGATTCTGTAACCCTGGTGGATTCCCAACAGCTGCCCTGGCAACTCCGTGTCCGTTTCATTCGCCAGCCAAAGCCTTTCTGGCAGACAAGCCACTTGATTGATTTTACTTTTTGTCCCTCTTTTCCCTTGCAGCTGCGTAAATGAGTATGGAAGATTATGACTTTCTCTTCAAAATAGTTTTAATTGGGAACGCTGGCGTAGGGAAGACCTGCTTGGTTCGACGGTTCACTCAGGTAAGAATTGAGCCTGCGATCTTGAATTTTAACAAAACAAGACACTGTGTGATTTGCATGTACCAGATTTGTATATCTGTCATAATATTCTAGAGGAGGGAACGGGCAAACCTGCGTCATGTATTTGTAGGAGGCAGAGCTATGCCAGGAAACACAAAACACGCACCTTGGCCCTTTATCTGAGGTATGCAAGGACATGAAAGCTACTGTAGAATTACCCAGTGTGGTGTAGCAAATAGATTAGGGTTAGGCCTGGGTTCAAATCCTGCAGCCTTGGAAACTGACTATAAGTGTAGAACTGAAAAAGCTGCTCCTTAAATATCTCACTTAAAAGCCTCATTTAGGTTGGAGTAGGAACTGGCAAACCACTCCAGTATTCCTGCCAAGAAAACTCCATGGATATGGAGTCACGAAGGGTCGGTCACGACTGTAATGACACAACACACACACAAGTTGATTTTGACTTTACAACACTTAACAAACTGAAGAGTTGGGAGAGGTGAAGAAAAGGCCAGTCAGAAGGGTCTTCTTTGGAACAACTCCTTACGAGGAGGCTTTTCATATTGAAAAAAGGCAAGTAAGCAGGGCAGGCGATAACAGAGGATGTATAAAATAATGCATGAAAGGAAGAGGTGGATTGTCCTTGATATTTTACAACAGACGTTAGGGTTATTTAATTAAGTAGAATGATCAAGATAGGTAAAAGGAAGTACTTCTTCACAGAGTGAAGATATAGTGATGGCCATCAACCTGAACACCTCTAAAAGTGGGTCAGACAAATATGTGGAGGCTAAAATTACCCATAGCTGCTCCTTTGCTACCTTCAGAGTTGGACAGTCTGTTCTCTGTTATGTATGTCAGCACTGATCACTGGGAAGCAGTAGCAGGGAGTCTTCTGCACGTGGATTTCTCATTAGCATCCAGTTGGCCACTGTCGGTGGAAGCAGAATACGTCTGGAGGCAGGCTTCGTGGCCTGATCCACAGACCTCTTCCTGTGTTCATAGGAGAAGGTAGCTCCTCTGTGTTTTTCCTTCTGTGTAAAGATCTAAATGAAAATCAAACGGCCTAAAGTTGAACTGTCTGGTTAAGAAGGACGTTGGCATTGGTCCTAAGTAACCAATAGACTGGTTTTTGGCCACTGAAAAAAAATATAAACGGTTCAGTCCCTCTTCACCATGGAGAAATTCCAACGAAGCAGCCTTTGGAAAAGTTAAATCACTCTTTTGGTTGTGTTTGGGCCTAGATCATGGGCACATGAATCAAACTGGTACCCACTGCCCAGAGTCATCTCATCAGCATTGCCAACCCTTTTGAAGGTCTTGGCTGCTGCTCTGCATGATGGGTGTGCCCGATGTAACAAGATTAATAAATTGCGGAGTAAAAGGAAACAAGCCGCCTTTACTGGCTTGTTCTTTTCCAGCTCCACCGCGGTAAAGATGCTGAGAGAAAAGGAGAGTCGAACGTCCAGTTTTCTTGATGGTTTCTGGAAGACGCCTCCTGGCAATTTCTGTTTCTTCATAGGAAATACAAAAAAAAAAATCTTGCTCTGTACATTTTTCACTTAGAAGGAGCAGTTTTTTGGATGGGTTGGTGAAACTCACATCGGTTTAAAAGAATGAGAAATATTTGGGCTCGTTTCTTTGGGCCTGCCTCACTTTTAGTTTTTGTACCAGAAGTGCAAGGAGGCTCTGGAGGAGCAGAAAGGAGTGCATATGGGACATGCCACCCCCGCCTTATACCTATGAAGACTTGTCTCCCAGAAGTCTGTGGAGATGACACCAGCTATCAACCCATTAGCCGCACTCCCCAGGCAAGGAAAACTAGTTGTATTCAGACTGATGAAGCTGTTTGGATGAGCAGCAAAACGTTTCTATCTCTCAAAAAAGAAGTCCAGTAGCCATAACTAGACATGGGCACGACTCGGCGAAATTGTCGTTTCTGTTTTCGGTTATCGTTTCCGTTACGTAACGGAAACGGTAACGATAATTAAGCCGTCAGAACTCGAAGTTGAACCGAAAAAAGAAAAATTTGGTCGGGTTTTTCGTTTCCGTTTGTGGCATCGCGGCGATCACGCAATGCGAAGCACAGAAAAAGTTTTTAATTTTTTTTTAAAAAAAACCCGACTCCCGGCCAAAAAAGCAGGCGAAAATATGCCTGCCTGAGGCTTTGCCACCTACCAGAGGAGTGGTTTCTGGGGGGGTCCCCGGCCTCCCCCCCTCTTCTCCTGTCCTGGGCTACTTGCACGAGGCTGGGGGGGGGGTCATCCTCGTTGTCTCGCCATGCCATGCGGTGGGGGGGGGGATCCAAAATGGCGACCACAATTTTTCTTTTGAAATGTGGTCAAAAAACACACCAAATCACCACAGAAACATGTGAAATTTATTTATTTTAAATGCCTGAATTTTAATAGTAGCAGCAGTGGGTTTTTTATAGCAATAAAACGTCGTATTGATTTTATTTTATTTTATTTTATATTTTTTTAGACCTGCCCATTTGGGCTGGGCATGGGATGGGACCATGCAAATTGTTTGAACCATTCCACCAATGGCATCGCCAGGTTTTTGACTGACACTTCTGGATGTCTCGGAGGGCATAGAAAGCTGAGGCACCTTCCAGAAATCGCAGTCGGGTGTATGGGTGTGGTTGAGGGAGGAGGGCTGGCTGCTGGTGCTGGTGTGATCCGATTGAGATTGAGGAGGGAGGCTGGAGGCTTTAGGATTTAATTTAGGCAGGCAGGGAGGGAATTGAATTTAGAAAATAATTTCTTTGATTCCCTGCAGCTTTGTCTGCTGAAGGGAATAACAGTTTCTTCTTTATTTCTTCTCTGGCAGTTTGTGAGGATTTTTTTCTGATATTGGATAAAGGGGGAGGTTCGATTGGGAGTGGGAGGTGTGGATTTATTTTAAAAATATATTATATACTACCATTTATTTTCTATTTTCCCAACTTCAATTTGCTTGCAGACACACACCATTTGGGGTGCAAGCCAAGAACAGAACCTCTATCCTAAGTGATATCCTAACTGCCCACTCGCCCGTCCGCCCGCCCACTCGCCCGCCCCCCGCCCCTGCCGCCGCCCAGGGCGCAAAAACACCTAGCGCCGGCCCTGATTGCGGGACGCCCCTATGCTCTGGGAAGTCAAATCGCGCTAAATCGCGGTGCAAACGACAAACGACAAACGGAAACGACAGATTTTTGAAAAAATTCATGACAAACGGAAACGACCCAAAACGGACCCGTTCCGACAAACGAAAACTCGAAACGTCATTTTTTCTGGTCGTGCCCATGTCTAGCCATAACCCAACTTCCATATGAACTTGCCCAAATAAGAATCCATGCAAAAAAAGAATATAAAACCAGTAACAGCAACAAAAAACACATCAAAACAAAATAAAAATTCTTTATCTGGCCAAAGAGGGGAGGAACAAAAATAAATAAATCTGTTCTTGATCATCCCAGAGTGCAGGACATGCAACTGTGGGCTCAGTTCACAGGAAGTCAGATTTCAGTTGAATGTCAGGAAATACTTCCTAACTGTTAGAGCAGTACGACAATGGAACATTACTTCGAGAAGTGGTGAGTGATCCAACATAGCAGGCATTCAAGAGAAATTTGGACAACTATCAGATATTCTTTGATTTAAATTCTTGCACTGAGTGGGGGAGCGGTTGTACTCAAAAGGCCTTATAGGCCCCTTAAAACTGAATTATTTTGTAACACCCTATTTATCAGATAAATAATTTTGTTGGGTGGGTTTCTGTAGCTTTACCCAGAGCTTATCAAATTCCTCTGCTGACTAACAAAACATGAACTATCAAGCATCTCTCATATTTTTCCCCTTCTGAAGGGTCTTTTTCCACCTGGACAAGGAGCCACAATTGGGGTTGACTTTATGATTAAGACAGTGGAGATAAATGGTGAAAAAGTAAAGGTAAGCCCTTGCTTCATTTTTTCTGGTTTGATTTGGAGCTTTCTCATATTTTATGAAAATATATACAAAACAAGTTCTCTAAAAACACTGGAGGAATCAGGGAAATGTCTTGATGCTCCTGATGGAAAAAAAATCAAGCAAAACTTAGTGGTGTCTAGTTGACCGGTTGACTGTAGTTCAGTCCTACACTGAATCTGATCTCCTTCTGATCGGTCTTGCATTAGGGTCATTCCATGTCAAATCAACCAATGCATGGAACCTTGATGTCATGGATTTGGTCCATTTTTGGTACATTTGTACCTTACCATGACATGTTTAAAAATTATTTTTGGTCCATCCATTTCTGAGATATTGCATTTGCAAAAAATGCCAACATCCATTACTCACCATAATTTCAAATGTCATTTAATAGATCCTCTCATAGCTATAGACCTGGGACAGGTGTCATTTTAAAGCTTACGAATAGGACATTCATTTGATATACAACATGATGCAATTGTATATCTTCAAAAAATTACACATTTAAATAAATATACAATTGGAAGTTTTGGAAAAACAGATTTTTAAAAATTTTCAAAAAATTCACACTTAATGATACATTTCTTGTAGCCAATCACTCCAAATTTTAGGATGGTATCTCAGTGGTATCATATAAAACTTAAATTATCTTGTTGGCAGTGACAAGGAATTAAATTGATTTAGCCCCCAAAATAGACCAAAATTATGTTTTTCCCGAAATTTCAGATTTTATATTTAAATGTGTATTTTTGTTTTTTTGAAAATGTACAATTGCATCATGTTGTATATAAAATGAAAGCCCTATTCATAAGATTTAAAACGACATGTGGCCCAGGTCTATAGCTATCACAGGTATCTATTAAATGGCATTTGAAATTATGGTGGGTAGTGGCTTTTTTTTCAATGAACAAAAAAAAAATCTCATTTTTTTAAAAAAAATCTTATGGTAAGGTACAAATGTACCAAAAATGAACCAAATCCATGACATCAAGTTCTAAAATGGATTTTTCATTAGTTGATTTGACATGAAATGACCCCTAAGCTGCGCAGTTACAGGCACATGGCACCCATTGGGAGACTCCATGGAGGCACCACTCTTCACCCTCTTGTTCCTTTACATCTGCAAACTCAGTCTCCCCATTTTCAGCTGCAAATCAATTCTCCCAATAAAGGACGGAAGACCTGCTTGAGAAAATATTGCAGAAGTTGGAAGAATGTGGGTTAAGTTCTGCTTTGTCCTTCTGGCTTCTTTCAGATCACTTTTTACTCCTTTCAGTTTGAGCAATTGTGGGAGACTGGGAGGCTGGAAATCCATCATTGGCTGTCTTCTAATGGCCTTCACTGGTAATCTGGATGGAGATGGGATACTTTTAGAAAGGGGAACAGAAAATAGCTGTGAAAGTACAGCAAGTACAGATTGCCCGAAGACATTGAAATGATTTACGGATGGACCCTGAAAAGCTGGAACACAGGGGGAGCAAGCAACAGCTGGGTCTCCTCTCTTTTCTAAGCAGCACTCTTGAGTGTTAGAGGGACCTTGGGAAGCTTTCCGGAAATTTCTGTCCCTGGCACGCCAAGGGCTGCATGGTGAAGGGTTAATCTTGAGGGGAGTAGAGCGGCAACAGAATGTGGAGATTCTCAAGCACAGAGGAGGGATTCTAGCAACAGGGAGTGTAAAAATAAAAATAAAAGCAAGGCACTGTTAAGAAATAACAATGTGGGCGGGAAAAGTTTAAATTCTTATAGGACCCTCAGAGGGAAAACTTGCAAAAAATGGCTGTTTTGGTCAACGAGGACAATGGCTGATTGTGGATAAAGATCAGAGACAGTCGTCCATTTTGGTAGCTTCAGATGATGGAGCATCAAGAGGGTATATTTATTACTTCCCCCAGTCTTAGGAAAGACTGGTCCTAATAGGATCTCAGAGCTGAGCAGCGAAAACTCTGCTCAAAGGGTTCAGTCTCAGGTAGATGGCTCGAGGTTCACTCTGCCTTCCATCCTTCTGAGGTATGTAAAGCGAATGCCCAACAGCTGGGGGACAGAAGATGTGTAGCGTGTATAATTAAATACCAACCTCCCAGACAGTGCTTTAAGCGCTATAGGGCATTATATATCCTGGTGCTTTTTGCAGGCATTGGGGCTTGGGAAACCACTTAGTCACTGCATGAGCACTTTTACAGATAACATCAGCTACAGTGCATGGTTCTGTGGGGTCCTCAGAGACATGGATTTCAGAAGCCGAAGTAGCCATCTTGGTGTACAACTGTACTTGCTGTTTTTTGTAGTGGGCATAGCTTAGTCAAGATTTCTGTGGGGTTCTCTGGTGTGCGTTTGCAACACTGCAGTGGGAGTACAGTATTGTGGTTCTCAGTAGGCTGCTTCAGTTCCTGCTTCATGTGCTGGGTGAGCTTGGGCTGTCTTGGATAATGAACCTGCGGAACTTGTTGCCACCAGATGTGGCCATGGCCTCTGGATTTAGATAACTTTGTAAGGGAGTCAAACAATTTATGTTACCTTTCTGGAAGTTGAGTCATGGCTCAACTCCCAGATGGACATGACTCAACTTCCAGATAAGCTCACCTGGATGAGTGACAATCTTCACAGACTTATGTTGCCGGTGTTGTTTTGGTTTTGTATTCATTGATCCTTTGGGTATTGTACACTCACTGTTACTACCTTGAACGTCTTTTGATTGTTGTAAGCTACCTTGTGCCCTTTTTAAGGAGAAAGGCGGAATAAAATATTTTAAATAAAAATAAAATGGAAGATATCTAGGAACATCAAGGCTATTGGGGGTGATAATTTAAACGGAAATTCTACAACAGTATTTCCCAGATGTTCTTGGGCTAAAACTCCCAGAAGCATTAACCACTAGCTGTGCTGGCCAGGATTTTTGGGAGCCACAGACCAAGAACATTTGGGGAACCAAGGTTGAGAAGTACTGCTCTAGAATCAGGCAACAATTTTTTTAAGACTGGATGTCAGAACAAAGAAAGTTGAGAGCCCCTTTGTCATCAAACTGTACTTCTTAGGAGGTGGGCTCTCTTCTAAATACAGTAATCCAAGACCAGATGGGCTCCTTTGATGTTCCCCTCCTCTCCAATTGTCATGTGCAGAGTTGGAGGAAATAGGTAGCGAGTGTGATCTTGAGAGGGAGGACAGAGATTAATAACATAAGAACATAAGAAGAGCCATGCTGGATCAGGCCAAAGGCCCATCTAGTCCAGCTTCCTGTATCTCACAGTGGCCCCACCAAATGCGTCTGGGAGCGCACAAGACTAGATATCTGTCTCCTGATACCACTCCCCTGCATCTGGTCCTTGAGATACCCCGGTTTTAAGCTTGGAGATGATACATCTCCCTCATGGTTTGTAACTTGTGATGGACTTTTCCTCCAGGAATCTGTCCAATCCCCTTTTGAAGGCATCCAGGCCAGATGCCATCACCACATCCTGTGGCAGGGAGTTCCACAGACTAAGAACATGCTGGTTGAAAAAATATTTTGTCTGTTCTCATTCTCCCAGCCCTCAGTTTGAGTGTATGTCCCCTAGTTCTGGTATTTTACGAGAGGGAGAAGAGCGTACCTCTGTCCACTTTACTCATGCCCTGCATTATTTTGTATGTCTCAATCATATCCCCCCTCAGGTGCCTTTTTTCCAGACTAAAGAGCCCCAAATGTTTTAGCCTTTCCTCATAAGGGAGGTGCCCCAGCCCAGTAATCATTTTAGTCACTTTCTTCTGCACCTTTTCCAGAACCACTATGTCTTTTTTGAGATGCGGAGACCAGAATTGTACACAATACACAATACAAGATTGAGAGAGGGGGAGGGACAGAAGTGAGCAGAAGATGTTCTCCAGTCTTCTGGGGAAACAGAGCATCAGCCATTCCCTCCGGCAGCCTCAGATGCGGAAATGGGACCTCCTTCAGTTCTGCTGAAGCTCTTCTTGGCAACTCCTTTTGCAACCTGTTGTTTCTGTTCCTTCTTCTTGGGATAAGAACGTTTTCTACTTTAAGACATGGTATTTCAAATTACTCCCCTGCTCCTTCCCCCTCACTCTCTCTTTCCTTTGGTGTTCTGTCTTACAGATTATAAGCCTGAGGGCAGGGCCTGTCCTCTTTGTTTATTGATTTCATGTGAGCAACTGGAGTAAAAGATGATTCAAGTCCATCAGCCACAGTCTTTTTTTCTTTTTCTTTTTCTTTTTCTTTTCTTTTGCTGGTTTCTGCTGAGGCTCAAAGGCAGCTTGCAACTCCAGAGGAAAGGAAAGGAAATATTTCCTCTTCTTTGTCCGGAACCAAGCAGCCCTGACTGATCTTCCAACATCCTACATTAGGACAGGATGAGATGTGGTGACTGGCTTCCCTGATGATGATGATGATGATGATGATGATGATGATGATGATGATGATGATGATGATGATGATGATGATGATGATGATGATTCCTTTGAGAGAGATCATGCTGCCAAAGGCCACGGAGAACCAAAAGATTGTGTCTTGTTGCTCGAAGTGGGCCCTGAACCTACTTGGGGGAGAGTACTTCATGGATCTGGGAGGAGGTGGGCCCTGAAGGGGGAAGGACATCTGAAGTGGGTCTTAAAAGATTGTGTGCTTGCTTTTAAGTAGACATGCCCAGAATTGCCCCACTGAGTGGTCATTGATTAATCTGTGTGCGTTTGCAACACTGCAGTGGGAGTACAGTATTGTGGTTCTCAGTAGGCTGCTTCAGTTCCTGCTTAATGCGCTGGGTGAGCTTGGGTTGTCTTGGATAATGAACCTGCGGAACTTGTTGCCACCAGATGTAGCCATGCCTGGATGCCTTCGAAAGGGGATTGGACAGATTCCTGGAGGAAAAGTCCATCACTGGTTACAAACCATGATGGAGATATGTGATTTCCAGGCTTAAAACTGGGGTCCTTCAAGGGCCGGATGCAGGGGAGTGATATGAAAAGACAGATATCTAGTCTCGTGTGCTCCCAGACGCATCTGGTGGGGCCACTGTGAGATATAGGAAGCTGAACTAGATGAGCCTTTGGCCTGATCGAGCATCGCTCTTCTTATGTTCGTATGTTCTTATGTTAATCTAGTGGGTTTGCAGCTATCAACTCGTGCAAAGCTAAAACAGGCAAGCATAATGAAAAATAATGCCTGCGGAAGTTTGCCGATGACACTAAAGTATACAGGGTAGTAAAAACTGAGCGAGATTGTGAGGAGCTCCAGAGGGATCTCTTGTCACTGGAGGAATGGGCAAACCAGTGGCAAATGGCCTTCAACATTAGTAAGTGTAGAGTGACGCACGTTGGGGCAAACAACAACAACCAATTACATTTATAAACTCATGGGGTCTGAACTCTCTGCAACAGACCAGGAAAGCTCTCCTGATGGACAGCTCAGTGAAGGTGTCAACCCAGTGTGCCGCAGCAGTGAAAAACAGCAAACTCAATGCAGAGATCATTAGGAAGGGTATAGAAAATAAGTCAGCAAGTGTCATTTTGCCTCTTTATAAATCTGTGGTGAGGCCCCATTTGGAGTATTGTGTACAGTTCTAGTCACCATATATCCCGAAGGTTATTATGGGAATGGAAAAAAGTGCAGAGGAGGGCAACCAGAATGATTAGGGGGCCGGAACATTTCCTTACCAACTGGGGCTGGAACGGCTGAGCCTCTTCACTCTTGAATGACGGCGCCTAAGAGGTGACCTGATTGAAGTTTATAAAATCATACACGCTAGGAACAAAGTAGATAAGGAAAAACTTTTTTCCCTATCGCACAACACTAGAGCTAGGAGACACTCCATGAAACTTTTGGGTGCTAGATCTCAAACAAGAGAAAGTACCTTTTCAGCCAGAGGATCACTGGTCTCTGGAACTCCCTGCCAGAAGAAGTGGTGACAGCTGTCAGCCTTGACAGCTTTAAGAATGGATTGGACAAGTTCATGGAGAACAAGGGTATCCATGGCTCTCATCATGGATGCCTAAGGACAACCTCCGGGTTGGAGAGATAAGCAGGATATCTCTCAATGCCATTTGCAGGGAATCGTAAGCAGGTGAAGACATCTGCTTGGAAATACCCTGAAGCAAATGGTGAGCCACTGTGTGAGACAGAATGCTGGAATGGGTGGGCGTTGGCCTGTTCCAGCAAGGCTGTTCTTATGTTCTTATGTAAATCCCGGCCCTTGGATAATTATCTGGAACCGGGGTGGGGGGCGGGAACACTTACTTCCCCATCTGACACCCCTAGCCCTCTTGCTCAGCCCCATCGTGTTGTTGTGATCCCCGGGTGTGCAACGTCCGTAGAGCTTCCAGGCAGTTTCCTAATGCTGGCATTAGAATTCCGTGCGAGAGAGGCTGTCGCTCTCCATCACCGCCGTAGAGACATGATAAATATCACATATGTATTTCCAGACACTGTTACTTCCTTGGAGGAGACTCATCGAGTGTGTCATCTCGGCTTTGTGCCCTGAATGTAAATCTGTAAATGTAGAACGCTGGGAGAAGATTGAAAGGAGAACCAGAGCAAAGGCACGACAGTAGCTAGGTGACATTATAAATCCAGGACAGCTTAGGTTCTCTTCTCTTCCCTGTCCCCTGTGGGTATTTTGCATCTGAAACTAAAACAGAACTTGGAATATTTGGTTACTTTGGACTACAGTTCCCAGAATCCCACAGTCATCATGGCCAATGTCCAAAAATAAGCAAAACATGGGTTGAAACTGTGGTTTATAAGCTCCATCAAGTCCAGGGTTTACTCTCTCCAGCTGTCATCTTCTACTGTGGCCATGAGGAGGGGTCCCTGCTTATTTTTTTTTAACGGGTTGTGGTGGAATTCTGCCTAATGACTACCATCTGTTGAAATGAGCAGAGTGCAGGGAATAGTTTATGGCTCCTGCTTCTGTACTCACTATAGTTTAAAGCAGGCATGTCCAAACTTCGGCCCTCCTGATGTTTTGGACCACAACTCGGAGAATTCCAAGCCTGCATTTCCAATGGCAAAGAACTGGGAGTTGTGGTCCAAACATCTGGAGGGCCGAAGTTTGGACATGCCTGGTTTAAAGTAACCTGTGTTTCCTTTGGCATAATAAGAAACTAAGGCAAACTTCATGAGATAGCTAGCATCCTTTGAACCGGGGAACTAATCAAGGGGACAGAAGTGCAGTTCAAACTGCGAAGATCAAGAACTCCTTTATAAGAAGTGCAATTTAAAATTCTGTTTGATTCTTTTTATTGTACATTGTCTGTTGTCTTTCTAAGAACTTTACCATTGTTATGCCTGTAAAAGAGTACAGACTTGAAGTGAATGGTTTTCGTGGTATAAAACTGTGGTGAGGACTGCGAGGTTAGACAGCTTTAAAAATCATCCTGGACATTATTGGAAGAGGCTACCATATTGCTTCTTAAATTTCCTTTCTCCAAGATAAACCCACCCGACTCCCTTAAGCGTTCCATATACATTTTGTTTCTAGATCTCGTTCCATACTGGTTGCTCTCATCTGGACATGTTCCAAGTAGCTGATATCCAATAATTGTAATGCCATAGCTGGACACAGTGTTCCAAGTGAGATCTGACTAAAGGAGAATTGAGTGATGCTATTATTTCTTCTTTATGGCCTCTATGAATCACACCTATGGGTTTTGGGCCTGCTCAGAGCAGCATTTGGAGTATTTTAGAGCTGGTACTGTTTCTTTTCTTGATCTATCTAGATGCTAAATGTACTTTATTTTGACATTCTCGAGTTTGTTTTGTTTTGTGTTTTTGTGCTGCCACATCACACTGTTGACTCATGTTTGGCCTGTGGTTTACTAAGAATCCTTGATCCTTTTTCACATGCGCAACTGCCAAGCATGTGTCATGCATCTTGTATTGGCGCATCTGAATTTTCCTGTCTAAATAAATACAGTAACTTATGTTGTACCCAGATGAAACCCATGTTGTTTGCTTTGGCCCAGTTCTCCTGTCTCTTAATCTTGAATCCTGACTGTCCTCTGAAGTATTAGCTATTTCTCTTGGTTCAGTATCATCTGAAAGATTGATGAGCATCCCCTCTATGTGTTCACAGATCTTTAACCCCTCCCACTCCCAGTTAACATGAAACCCATGGGGGGGGAAGGAACTACAGTGACCCCCCACCTATCACAAGGGTTAGGTTCGGCAGCGGAATATGCTGCCACAGAGGGTGGTGGAGTCTCCTTCTTTGGAAGTTTTTAAGCAGAGGCTGGATGGCCATCTGTCGGAAATATTGTGATGGGGTTCCTGCATGGCAGGGGGTTGGACTAGATGGCCCTTGAGGTCTCTTCCAACTCTTTGATTCTATGACCCAAGCCAACCCGCGATAATTGAAAATCCGTGATATGCGGATGCAGGTCGGGTCAGGCCTGGGGGTTCTAGCTGGGGACTCTTGTACTTACTCCCAGCCTGGCACTGCCCCAAATGGGCCTGTGAGGGCCTTCCTGGGCCTTCTGGAGGTCCCAAAAGGGCCTCCCTGCGAACCGGAAGTGACTTCCAGAAAACTGGAAGTGACTTCCGGATCACCAAAAATCATTTCTGAGGTCTCCGAGGGACTTCCCCCCCTTACCCCAGGGGGCCTTTTTTCATATACTGTGGTCCCGCAATATAGCGGAACCGCGAAAGGGTGGAGGACCACTGTATATCTCTGAATACTGTACTGTCAACTGGGAATACATAACAAAAGAGACTTTCTTTGATTCCATATCCTTCCTGCCTGTGGGTTTCTCAGAAGTATCCGTCTCTGCATGGCTAAAGAGAAACATTTTGTTTGACCACAACTCAAGATAATTTTTTTTTTTGCACTACAATTTAAAGATCACATCAGTCAGTGGGTTCTGGGAGTTACTGTCTCAAAAAAGGCATATACAGTGGTACCTTGTATAAAGGAATTAATTTGTTCCAAATGAAATAATGTTAAGCAAATTTTCCTTTATACAAATTTCCCATAGGAATGCATTGAAAACAGAGTGATCCTGTTTTTATGCTGTACAGATTCACCCCATAGGCAATTATGTTAAGCAAATTTCCCCTATCTCCAGTATTTTTATGTTGTACAAATTTTATGTTATACAAATTGTTTGTTATACAAGGGTCCACTGTATGTTTTTTTTCTGATATGTGGCCCAATCCAGCAGGGCTCCTTCAGATGGGGTTGTGATTTTTTCCCACTTGCCCTGGATCCATGATCCTCGTGGTGCAGGGGTTAAATGCCTGTACTGCAGGTAAAACTGTGCTCACAACCTGGGGTTCAATCCCAGGTAGCAGGCTCAAGGTTCACTCACCCTTCCATCCCTCCGAGGTTGGTAAAATGAGTACCCAGGTTCCGGGGGGGGGGGAGCAATGTGTAACTTGCATTACTGTAATTAAAAAACTGTAAACCGCCCAGAGACTACTTGAAGTGGTATGGGGCGGTATACAAGCAGAACACTTTGCTTTATAGGGAGGTGGGAAGATCTCTGGTCAAAGGTTTATGGTGATCTGTTAAGGTTCTGGTGCTAACCCTGTCCTTTTTCTCTCCTCTGTTCCCTGCGATGATACCCCCCCCCCAAAAAAAGCTGCAGATCTGGGACACAGCAGGACAAGAGCGATTCCGGTCCATAACGCAGAGCTACTACCGCAGCGCCAATGCCTTAATACTGACTTACGACATAACATGCGAGGAGTCCTTCCGATGCTTGCCAGAGTGGCTGCGGGAGATTGAGCAGTATGCCAGCAATAAAGTCATAACTGTCCTAGTAGGTAAGGAAAAAAAACCTTGGGGAATTCTTTGGAAGAAGGGAAAGCCCCCCCCCCAAGGTCAAATCAGCAGGAACGCTTCTCAAAGGCAAAGGAAGGAGTGGCAGGACCCCCCCCCGGGGTTGTTAGTGAGGGCTGCTGCTGCAGCCATTAGTGGTCACCTGCCTTTTGGATCAAAATCAAACCCCCTGAAGCTCTTTTATCGAGCCCCTGGTCACTCAAACACAAACTCAGCTGCCTGATGAAAAATCACAAACCCATCTACAGTGGTGCCTCGGATAACGACGGTAATTCGTTCTCCGAGGTTAGTTGTTATCCAAAACATGTTATTATCCGAAACGCAGTTTCCCATAGGAATGAATGGGAAACCATTTAATCCATTCTGGAGCCTAGGAAAAAGGCACAGACAACCTGTTTTTTTGCTCAAAACTCTTTAAAAGGTGCACTTTAAAGGTACAGATTCAATTTCACCTGAGATAACTTTTTTACTGATGCATGCTGGAAATTCATTATCTGAGGCAGTCCATAGGGAAAATTTGTTATCCAAGGCAGCCCATAGGAAGATTCGTTATCCAAGGCAGCCCATAGAGAAAATTTGTTCTCCAAGGCAGACCTATACCTAGGAATTGCGATTCGTTATCCGAGGCAGCCCATAGGGAAAATTCGTTATCAGAGGCAGCCCTATACCCGGAAATTTGCAGTTGTTATGCGAATTACTCGTTATCCGGGGCAGTTGTTATCCGAGGTACCACTGTATTTAGAAAGACTAGGGACATGTTTTCCAGAATGGGACACACAACGTTGCAGAAGGGAATGCGTTGATCTCAGGGCACGAGCCTGCGTAGTCGACCCGCCATTCTGGCTTCCACGATCAAGTTGGTGTAGTCGAGTTTCCTGTTGATTGGTTTTATAATGAATTGGATTGAGGTGTCCCTTGTTTTACTGTGTATGTCTACCACCCAGAAAGATGCTGTGCACCAATGGGGAGGTTTGTAGAAGCTGGAAATGAAATGAAATGGATGGGAGTGGGGCGAAATGCTCATCATTCATCAGACGCCAGGTCTTCTAGCATCGGATTTGGTACGCTCCTGGTTTAGGAGGTGGGGGTGGGGTGGGATGGGAGGATGGATGGATGGATGGATGAACTACGAGCAGCCTCATCCCTTCCAGTTGGCCTGGCTGTCTAGGTGTTGGTGGCAATATCCAGAGGGGCACTGCTTTATCGGTTCTGCCCAGTCCCTCAGTCCAAGCTACAGTAACTCCCCGCCCTTTCACGGTTCATATATTGCCATCCTGCTATATCGTCGGACTGCAGTATATGAAACAATGTCCCCCTGGGGTAAGGGGGGAAAGGCCTGTTTCAGGCCTGTACTTACCCCAGGACTGGCGCTGCCCTGAACGGGCATGCGAGGGCCATCCTGGGCCTGTCAGAGGTCCCAAAAGGGCTTCCGTGGAAACCAGAAGTGACTTCTGTTAAATCGGAAGTGACCTCAGGATAACTGAAAAGCATTTCTGAGGCCTCTGAGGGCCTTTCTAGGCCTGTCAGAGGCCTCAAAAAGGGTTGTTGGCAATCCAGAGGTCACTTCCAGTTTACCGGGAGTCACTTCTGGTTCACGTGGAAGCCCTTTTGGGGGTTCCAACAGGCCCAGGAAGAACCTTGCAGGCCTGTTTCGGGCAGCGCTGGGCTGGGGGTAAGTACAAGAGTCCCAAGCTAGGCCGCCCAAGCCCAACCTGACCTGCATCCACATAGCGTGGATTTTCAAGTATCATGGGTCGGGTTGGGTCCCTAACCCCCACGAGATCCAGGAAACAAAGAGTAGGTGTCAATGGGAAATTTTCACAATGGAGAGAGGTGAAAAGCGGTGTGCCCCAGGGCTCTGTCCTGGGACCGGTGCTTTTCAATATGTTCATAAATGACCTGGAGACAGGGAGAAACAGTGAGGTGGCGAAGTTTGCGGATGACACAAAACTTTTCCGTGTGGTAAAAACCAGAGAAGATTGTGAAGAGCTCCAGAAGGATCTCTCCAAACTGGGGGAATGGGCTACGAAATGGCAAATGCGTTCTAATGTAGCCAAATGTAAAGTAATGCATATTGGGGCGAAAAATCAAAACTTCATCTATCAACTCATGGGCTCTGAGTTATCCATGACAGATCAGGAAAGAGATCTTGGTGTGTTGGTGGACAGCTCCATGAAGGTGTCTACCCAATGTGTGGCAGCGGTGAAGAAGGCCAATTCCATGCTAGGGATTATCAAAAAGGGGATTGAAAATAAAACAGCCAACATTATAATGCCATTATACAAAACAATAGTAAGGCCGCATCTGGAGTATTGTGTACAATTCTGGTCACCGCATCTCAAGAAAGACTTAGTGGAACTGGAAAAGGTGCAGAAGAGAGCGACTAAAATGATTACTGGGCTGGGGCACCTCCCTTATGAAGAAAGGCTAAAACATTTGGGGCTCTTTAGTCTGGAAAAAAGGCGCCTGAGGGGGAATATGATTGAGACGTACAAAATAATGCAGGGCATGAGTAAAGTGGATAGAGGGAAGCTCTTTTCCCTCTCACAAAATACCAGAACTAGGGGACATGCACTCAAATTGAGGGCTGGGAGAGTAAGAACAGACAAAAGAAAATATTTTTTCACCCAGCGCGTTGTTAGTCTATGGAACTCCCTGCCACAGGATGTGGTGATGGCATCTGGCTTGGATGCCTTCAAAAGGGGATTGGACAGATTCCTGGAGGAAAAGTCCATCACAGGTTACAAACCAGGATGGAGATGTGTAATCTCCAGGCTTAAAACCAGGGTACTTCAAGGGCCAGATGCAGGGGAGTGGTATCAGGAGACAGATATCTAGTCTCATGCACTTCCAAAAGCATCTGGTGGGGCCACTGTGAGATACAGGAAGCTGGACTAGATGGGCCTTTGGCCTGATCCAGCATGGCTCTTCTTATGTTCTTATGATAGGCGGCGGCGGAGGGAGTCACTGTACTGTGCTTTCTTTCTGTTAAAAAAGGGCTATTTTTCTAGCATGCCTAGTGTCACAGCATTTGTGACGATAGCAGGGATGGAAGCCCAGCCCTACGAAGAAAGGCCGAAAGAACTGGCCCCATTAATCCTTGAGAAAAGAAGACTGAGGGGGAGATAGGATAGCGCTATTCAAGTACTTGAAAGGCATTTGTACACAGAACAGGCAGGATCTGTTACTGGTCAAGATCTGTTTTCTGAATATCAGGAAAAACTTCTTAACTGTTAGATCAGTACAATAACGGAACCAATCCTTTTGGGAGGTGTTGAGCAGTCCAACCTGTCAGATCTGCTTTTTGCTTAGGATTCCGGCATTCAGCAGGGAGTTGGATTGGATGGCCTCATAGACCCCATCCGACTCCATTATGCTATAATTCTGTGTGATACTGTTCATACAAAGAATCCAACAGAAGATGCATTTGAAACCAGCTCACATCTGCACAGTTGTCTACAGAAAGATGTAAAATTTCCAGAAATGATAAAGCTGTGGTGAGAGGGGGGGATATTTTCTCTGTATTTTATTCAAGAGAAATTTTACTTTTTTTTTGGGGGGGGGAAGGGTATTATGTCTTATATCTTTTATTTTATTTATTTATTTATTAAACATATATACCACTCAATCTAGCTACATGCCCCCCCTTGCTCAGGATCCATGATCCTCGTGGCGCAGTGATTAAACTCCTGTCCTGCAGCTATAACTGTGCTCACAACCTGGAGTTCAATCCCAGGTAGTTGCTCAAGGTTCTCTCAGCCTTCCATCCTTCCGAGGTCAGTAAATCGAGTACCCAGCTTGCTGGGGGTGTGTGGGGCAATGTGTAGCCTGCATAAATAAATTATAAACCACCAAAGAGTGTTTTAAGCATTATGGGGCAATATATATCAGAACAGCAGGGAATTGCTTCTTGAACATCTCACGTACCTTGAAAACTCTATTAGGGTCTCCTTAAGTCAGAAGTGACATGATGACACTTAATAACACTGACTTGGTTGTTAAACCCTCCAAACATGAATGGTCCTTAGGGTGGGGTCCTGCATTCAGAAAGAGAAAAAGTGATTTTTGCCATTAAATAAAACAAAAAAAATTATTGATGCACTTCCTTCATTGTGTTGGTATAAAACAGTGGTTCTTACCCTGTGGGTCCCCAGATATTCCTGGACTGCAGCTCCCAGAAACCCCTTCCAGCACAGAGAGTGGTGGAGGCTTCTGGGAGTTGCAGTCCAGGAACATCTGGGGACCCACAGGTTGAGAACCACTGGTATAAAACCTTCACATCAGGGCACAGCTAATGCTAAATTATTACAGCTACTGGGATTCTTCCATTCATAAAGGAAATAATTACCGGCTGAAATCTTCTTGGCATAATTCTGCCTGTGGAAGGTTGATGATGCCATCCAGAGAGGGTGGTTTCTGAGAATTAAATATTTTCTACTTTTGTCTTAGGAGCCTGTGTAATCCCTTTCGTTGTATGGAAGCCATTACTGAAAAATTACTGCCACCGGGATGACATAACAGTAGTGGTGGATTTTGATAATTAACAAGGCTTCCTCTTTCTAGATCAGAGCTCCCCTAACTTGATGAGTAGAAAACCATAGCAAGAATTGCCCTTGCTGGTGACATCATCAGCTTTCCACATCTTAGGCAACAGGATTTCAACCTGAGTGTTTCCAAGGTTACAGTGAGAGGAGAATCTTGGCTGCCCGGGTTATATATAACATTGACAACGATGAAAACTAACCCAAGTTTTTCTTTACAGATGGAAATTTTCAGGAGTGGGGGCAGTTTTTAAAAAGATACTGTCTCTCTCAGAGGCTTAATTAGGGCAGCTCGCCAGGAAAGTGTGGAACCATAGCAGCTTTGCATTGGCTTGCTGCTGAAAGCTAGCCTGAAAATAAAAGAGACATTTAGCTGGCAAATGCTCTTGAAGGCGTACAAGGAGAGAACATTTGAAGAAACACATATCCCCAATTTGCTTTGTAGTTGTTGTAAAGCCAAGACCAAGAGGGATTGACACATGCTAGGGAGCATTGAGTGGTACACTTCAGGAGTGAGAATTTTCCACACATTTTCCAAGTGAGGTACAGCGACCCCCCGCCTATCACAGGGGTTAGGGACCTGGCTCAACCTGCAATAATTGAAAATCCGTGATATGTGGATGCAGGTGGGGTCGGGCCTGGGGGGGGGGTGTAAGTGGGGGCTCTTACCCCTAGCCTGGCACTGCCCCGAATGGGCCTGCGGAGGCCTTCCCAGGCCTTATGGAGGCCCCAAAAGGGCCTCCCTGCAAACCGGAAGTGACGTCCGGGTCACCGAAAATAATTTCTGAGGCCTCCGACAGGCCTCTTTCCAGTTTGCAGAGAAGCCCTTTGGGGGCCTCCAGAAGGCCCGGGAAGGCCCTCACAGGCCCGTTTGGGGCAACGCCAGTCCTGGGAGGCCTGAAACAGGCCTTTGCCCCATACCCCAGGGGGCCTTTTTTCATATACTGCGGTCCTGCGATATAGCGGGACCGCAGTATATGAACTGCGAAAGAGCAGAGGACCACTGTAAACACCAGATATTCATAGCATCATGGGTGGCAAGATGAAAATTCTGGGTCTCTTTTGGATTACTCCTTGTCCCGAGTTCAGTCACTGGCTGAAATCCAGTGTTGCCAAAGGTGTAACTTTTCAAAGAGAATTGTCTTGGAAGTTTGGAATATTACCTCCTGCACATTGGGTGACACATCTCAACATGCATCAGATCATGTTTAGGAGACTTCTTAACTTACAGTAACAGTTTTCATGAAACTGCGCAGTAGGATTTCAGCCACTATGTTGGAAACATCAGGATGCTGCAGTCATTCATGCTCAGGCCCTCTGTGTGTGATCTGAATCTGAAATGGAAGACTTGTACAGGGGAATGCAGAGGAGGAATAATACCTTTCAGACCAGATTTTACCACTTTGCTCCTCCTCAGGTGATTAATTCTTACTGGGCAGGTGTCTACAACTAATTGATCTTGAACTTTGCCCCCATGCTGTGATCTGGCAGGTGCTTGATCACACACACATTTTTTTGCAGTCAAGGCATGGGGCGAAACCTACAATAGTTTTAAAGCTTCTCAGTAAGCATGGGCCTTTCATTTTGGAATGGGTTTGGTTCCGAAACAAATCACGGCAGTACAGGTGCTCTTCAGAACTTGGACCCACCCTCTGAAATGAAACCACCCATTGACATACTTTGGTTTCCCTCTTGTGAGGCAATACTCCAACCAGGCCTCCGGCACATCATCATTCCTTCTCCCTGGCACTGACCAACCAGACAGGGAGGTGGGATGATTCCTGTCTTTGCCAGCTCCTGATTGGCCAGTGCCAGGGAGAAGGAACGATGATCCGTCATAGGCTACTTCCTGGTTGGAGTATCACCCCGCACAAGGTAAGGCAAGTCAAGTCAATGGGTGATTTCACTGTGGAGGGTGGGCCCAAGTTCCGAACAGCACCTGTGCTGCTGTGCTTTGTTTCAGAACCAGACCCATTCCAAAATGAAAGGCCCATGCCCTACTTCTCAAGTATCCTTGTGGCTATTTCATACTTGGCTTCTGGACCTCATAAATCATGCCAAGTAGCTGTACAGCAATTTTGACTTCTACTTTTCCTCAAGTCAAAACTTATTTTGCACCCTCTGCTTTGTTTCCGCAGGGAATAAGATTGATTTAGCTGACAAACGCGAAGTCTCTCAACAAAGAGCAGAAGAATTTTCCGAAGCGCAAGACATGTACTACCTGGAGACCTCGGCGAAAGAGTCCGACAACGTGGAAAAACTCTTTCTGGACTTAGCTTGCCGGCTGATCGGCGAAGCAAGGCGGAATACCCTCGTGAACAATGTCGAATCCCCGTCACCCGGCGAAGGGAAAAGTATCAGCTATTTGACTTGCTGCAATTTCAACTGACACCAGTTGGGGGACCCCCTGAGGGTTGTTATGACTGTTTTTCTTCTCCTTGCCAAGGCCCGTCTCGCTGAGAGGCAATGCCTGATTGCCATGCCCCAATCTGACTGGCGGATGTCGTCAGGTTCCCCATCTTGAAGCATGGCGGGCTGGCCACTTCGCCTGCACGGTCAGCCTAGAATATAACCTGGCTTAATCTTTTTTTTAAATAAATAAATAAATAAATAAATAAATAATAAATCCCTGTAACACGGAAGAGGTGCTAGTTATCCATTGGCCCAAAGACGTCAGGTCGTCATTTCAAATCTTGACAGTGACTAGGAGGTGGCGAATCGTGTGGGATCCCTCTTGCACAACATGTTTTGGGCCTTGGAAGAAGGAGATGAGAATGCACATTTGGGATTCGGTGCCCTCCCCTGGGTTGCCAGCTAAGCAAATCCTTGTATATAGATCATATCCCCAAACTACTGTGTGTTTTTTTTAAGGACATCACTCAACAAAAGTATGTGTGCGTGTACGTGTCATTTTTCAAAGCAAGTGTTAATGTCTCCCATGTTCTGGTGCTTTCATCGACATGCAAGTTAAAAATAGAAATGCCAATAGTATTTTGAAACCAACGGGAGTAGAGGAGCCTGGCTGTGTCGGTTCGTTGTGTACTAGGAGTTTGGCGAACAGCTCACCAGGTTCCATTTTAGAGGCAGTCTGCTGTTGTTTACTCTGTTCTGTACAGAAGCTGGAAAACATTCCGATAGAAGCACCTTTCTGGTTGGTACAGGCAGATGTAATCTGGATTTATTTTGGGTCGATTTGCATTTGAGAGACTAAAAAGCTGATTTTAGATTTTTAAAGAGGAACATTAGGAGTCCTCTGTGAATTTGACTTGGTCACACAACTACCATACTGTTTGCATTTCAGATTTAAATGGGGGAAAAAACCTTCTGCCATCTAGTTCGACTTCTGTTCCTGGGATCTTGTTATGTTTCTATCATGATTATTTCAGCAGTTAGCAGAAGTAACTCCCTTTTTGGGAGTACTGCACCAAGAAGTTGGGACTGCATATATGGTTGTTGTGTTTAAAGGAATAGTGTGACACTTCAGAATGGCAAGATTTGGGCATTAGCGTAACACAGCCACATGCCCACTGGAAGCACAGACGTGATACGTGCGATGGCCACTGCTCAGGACCCATATTGAGGGCTCTTGAGTGCCAAATGTTTGTCTGAGATCTTGCAGAAAGAGTCCAGATAAGCACTGCCCAACTGACGTCGCCTACAGCTTGTCTTGACTGGGGTGTGCTTTTAGCAAACCACATGGCCCTTGGGTAGTAGCAGTCCTCTGTGCGAGGAATACATCTCATCAGGATGCGAGCGCGCAATTTCATAGGGTTTTAGGCAGCTTGGAAATTTAAAAAAAGTAGAGCATGCTCTGATTTCAGTCCAGATCTTTATTCAGGCCACGATCGCCTTGCAAAGCCGTAGTTCTGAATAGCAATTTTAAGTCGCAGTGCTCAGAAGCGCTCCCTGTCACATAGTTGCTTGCTGGTTTGCAGATGTCACTCACCTGGTTTGTCTCCCGTGGTCCCTTAAGGCTCATCTCTCTGTGCACGTGTCGTGTGGGTGCATGTATGGTATGCTTGTTGGCTCGGGCAATTCCACGGATCCAAAACTTCCAAGGTCGGAAGCCGTACGGAATTTGCCCTGTCCTCATCGCCATTGTTCTTACGCCTCCAGTGCCATGCTCAAAGAACACATTGGGTTTTACAGATCTGATGTCGAGAGAGGAACCGAAGGAGCAGACACAGCCAACTCTTCCTCAGATAATGGTGTTGACTTGGGTGACCCTGCAAGAGTAAACCGCCTGGACGCTGTTACTCTGGGCCCTCAATGGATTGTAACTTTAGTATTAATTTGCTGGTTATTCTGTATTTAGTATTCATTAGTCAGATATTTACAGAAGGGAGGGGACATAACTAGGTGGGGAAGGAATCGTTGCGATGCCAGAGTGCATATCAACGCAACCCCCATGGAAGCACAGAAGAAACTGGGTAAAAGTAAGTCTGTGTCTGTGCTTTCATACTGACCCTTCATTTTAGGGACTTGCTGTAGTAGGGAAATTTCCGGGGTTTGTGCCCTATATAACTCACACATGTTCCCTTTTGCATTAAAAAAAAAAGAAGCTGCTAAAGATTTAGCCTTTTTGAAAATAAAGCTGACATTTTCAAACAGTGTGGGTTTTTCCTGCCCCCTCCCCCCACATCAAGTTTTCATGGTTTCAAAATTCAAACTAAATCAGCGTTTCTGAACATTCGGAATGACCGCTCATAGTGTCTCGCGCGTGGAGCTTGACCCATGAAGGATCACAAAGTAAGACTTTTGCCAGAAGCATGCAAGGTGAGTGAGAGAGTCCATGCAAGAGGGGCGAGAGGAAGAATACAGTCAAGAAGAAGCTCAATGGGTTACAAAGAGCAAAGGTCTCTGCTCTTACAGGCTGCTTGCTCCTCATATGCCTATTATAATAGTTACAAGAAGGAGTCTAGCTAGAGTAGGAAGACTCATGTGGTTCCCCTTTTGTTCTGTGTTTAACCAGCAGGCTATTTATTATCTGAGACATGGAGGGCTCAAGGGGGACAACTAGCAGAACATAAGAAGAGCCATGCTGGGTCAGGCCAAAGGCCTATTTAGTCCAGCTTCCTGTATCTCACAGTGGCCCCACCAGATGCCTCTGGGAGTGCACAAGATTAGATATGTCTCCTAATACCACTCCCCTGCATCTGGTCCTTGAAGTTGTTGTTGTTGTTGTTGTTGTTGTTGTTCAGTCGTGTCCGACTCTTCGTGACCCCATGGAGCAGAGCTCGCCAGGCCTTCCTATCTTCCACTGCCTCCCAGAGTTTGGTCAAATCCATATTGGTTGCATTGATGACACCGTCCAACCATCTCATTCTCTGCCGTCCTCTTTTCCTTTTGCCTTCAATCTTTCCCAACATCAGGGACTTTTCCAAGGAGTCCTCTCTCCTCATGAGGTGGCCAAAGTACTGGAGCCTCAGCTTGAAGTACCCTGGTTTTAAGCCTGGAGATTACACAGCTACATCAAGGTTTGTCACCTGTGATGGACTTTTCCTCCAGGAATCTGTCCAATCCCCTTTTGAAGGCATACAGGTTGGATGCCATCGCCACATCCTGTGGCAGGGGATTCCACGGGCTAACAACATGCTGGGTAAAGTATTTTCTTTTGCCTGTTCTCACTCTCCCAACCCTCAATTTGAGTGGATGTCCCCTCGTTCTGGTATTTTGTGAGAGGGAGAAGAGTGTCCCTCTGTTCACTTTACTCATGCCCTGCATGATTTTGTACGTCTCAATCATATTGCACCTCAGGCACCTTTTTTCCAGACTAAAGAGCCCCAAATGTTTTAGCCTTTCCTCATAAGGGCGGTCACCCAGCCCAGTGATCATTTTAGTCGTTCTCTTTTGCACCTTTTCCAGTAGCAAAGAAGGGGCAAACCCAAGGCGAGAAGGAAAAGGTAGGTGAACCTCTATTCCCACATGTGATTTATTTCAGTTATATTCACACACATTGGTGAAATGGGAGACCTAATGGGACTCGGGTCTGCTTTGTCCATGATGTAAGTTGCTGCTTCACTAGTACGACTCTCCTCACTCCGCTTATAACCTCTTCTAGAATTGCTTCTCCCTTGGAAATTTCTATGCATCTGGGTTTCCATTCCACCACAGGATGCCTCTAGACAGTCAGCAAATCTGTGGAAACTTTTTGCCATAAGCTTACATTTTGGGCAAAATCCTGTTGCCTAAATGGAAACTGCTCCTTTTCTCTTTTGGTATCGGATCCTTTGGGTGGACAAGTCTCTGCTGTTAGTGTGTTTGTGGTTTTGGAATAAACAGGGATGTGGCATTTGCCAAAAATCCTTTAAAGCTTCTCAGACACTCCAGCCATGTAGGGAATGACCAAGTTCTTCCGTTGGGTCTGGGTCTCGGGCTGATCCCTTCCCAGCTCCACAGAAGCCAAGAAGAAGACAGGCACCTGAAGACAGCACTTAAGGCCTGTGAATATCCAAAGTGGGCCTTCAACAAAGCAGTGGGCCATCCCAGAAGAACAAGGGATCAGCCTGAGACTCAGTCCCAAAGGAAGAAGCATTAGAATAAATGTTTGCTTGTCTTGCAAAACAGCTCTTAAACTAAGGTATTACTGTATTAATAATAAATAATTATATAAATAAAGAAGCCACTGTGATTGGAACCATCACCACCAGCAATTAAAGGCTCTCCAATGCAAAAGGGAAACCTAAAATGGGATTAAGAAGCTTTTAATTAATTGAAATTAAAATTCACCAGTGCCAGCTGATAACACCATCAACTTCCGTTCATATACATTCATGCCCACTAGATTCTGGCCACTGATACAAAGAAGAAAATTTCCAAATGGCGACTGCACAAATTTGACAGATGACCCAACAAGCGATTTGCCCAGGGTTACTCAATGCTTGTGTTCGGAATTCTACGGAGTTATTTGTGTTTGATTCTTGTGCTCTCAACCACTATTGTGGCCACCTTCATTGTAAAGGCAAAATCTTGAAAGCTTTCATAATAACCTGGAAGGAAAATCTGGGAGACGAGCTTGCTGTAGGAAATGTATGGCCACATTTGTAATAGGGAAGTGTAGCCAAACCTTAATGAACCAGAATCATAGAATAGAGTTGGAAGAGACCTCAAGGGCCATCCAGTCCAACCCCCTGCCATGCAGGAACCCCTTCACAATATTTCCGACAGATGGCCATCCAGCCTATGCTTAAAAACATCCAAAGAAGGAGACTCCACCACTCTCCTGGCAGCATATTTCACTGCTGAACAGCTCTAACTGTCATGAAGTTCTTCCTAACGTTCAAATGGAATCTCTTTTCCTGTAGAATGAAACCATTGCCCCAAGTCCTAGTCTCTAAAGCCATGGAAAACAAACCTGTTCCCTCTTCAATATGACATCCTTTCAAATATTTAAACATAGCTATCGTATCCCCCCCTCAGCCTTCTTTTTGAAAGGCTAAACATTCCCAGTTCCCTAAGCCGTTCCTCATAAGACATTTCCTCCAGACCTTCAACCAATGATCGTTCATGTAGTGTACACATTTTCACAGGCATCTCAAATGTTCTTATATAAATCAAGTGTATACGCACATCTGTCAGTGCAGCGCTTGTTCAAAAGCTGCAAGAGCAATGCCTACTTTCGACCACTGAATGAGCAACGGAATTCATTTGGGTAGCTACCGTTGCAGGATCAGGCAAGCTGCCACGTTCTTTCTCTGTTAGTTTTATATCAGCACAAAAGAATCAGACACAGACCAGGAAGGGATGACTCATAAAATAAAAACATGCTTTTTAGGAAGACATTAGGGCGTGAACTGTTTTTTTTTATGCTCGTGGCGTAGCGGTTCAATTGCTGGACTGCAGCTATAACTGTGCTCAAAACCTGGGGTTGAATTCCAGGTAGCAGGTTCAAGGTTCATTCAGCCTTCCATCCTTCCAAAGTCGGTAAAAGTACTCAGTTTGCTAGGGATGGTGTGTGTGTGTGTGTAGCCTGCATAAATTGTAAACCAGATAGTGCTTTAAGCACTATGGGGTAGTATATAAGCAGACTACTTTGCTTTTTTCACTTCCTTCCAGAATTCACCACGAAGATTCTTTGTACACTGACCTCCTTGACGTACGATTTGAGTAATACACGGGCTTTCAGTCCGCTTGAACAGAAAGGCAAACTCAAGCATATGGTGTATCAGTCCATTTATAATGAGACTCACTGGATGGCACAATCAGCAATGTATTGTTCCATAACCATGGGTTTCCAACACAGCTGTGCTCCAGATGTTCCTCCCATTGTCCCTAGCTGCTCAGGAAAGACTAAAAACCTCCCTATTGGCAGCGCAGAGGAGCTAGATGTGTGCTGTTCCACATTTTGTAAGATCCTGAATTGCACTAAAGAAAAAAAATCAGCAGAGGACATCAGGAACCCATGAGACAACAAACCCCAGCCATATTCATGGCTCTTCTTAAGCCAAGAGGATAATGGAAGGTTGAGAGGTCGAACCAAAATCCACATGTGGAAGATCCACACCACGAGATGCTTGATGTTTATTTTATACAAAGAGTGGATTTTTATTCAATATTTTAACGGCTGTTTCAATGAGTTGTAACAATAACTAAACAACATGAATACTTTCCCACAATCCCTGGAAGGAATGGGAACGTACATTTATTTGCATATTGCTTTATAAAGTGCAATTTATTGCTTACAGTATAACGAGAAATTTCTGTAAGATTGGTGTTTTACTCTAAATATATATATAGGCTGTGTAACGCTATGTGCAAATAACTCTACAGCCTCATTCTTGTTAGCATTTAGATAAAGGCTCACGGCAGAAGATCATAGATTGAAGGAGATAATGGAAGAAGGGATACTGTACATATATGTGGCCTTCTGGAATTTTGTTCTCTCAGCCTCAGAATTCTGGCTAGGGATTTCATACGAATTCTAATTCTAATTCTAATTCTAATAATTCTAATTCTAATTCTAATTCTAATAATAATAATAATAATAATAATAATAATAATAATAATAATACCTTTATTGTTAATGTACAACATGTGCACAATGAAATTGGCTGAGTCTCCCTTGCGCACCCCCACCACCATCCCACCACCATCCCACTAACAACCATTCAGTCTTATTGCACCCTGTGTACATGACACAGAATGCACCAGCCCACAGGTCAGTTCTTCTATACTTGTCCTGGGATTATTTCCCATTCAGCAGTCTGACGGCCCATGGATAAAAACTGTTCTTTAGTCTGTTGGTGCGGCAGGGTATCCTATGATATCTTCTGCCTGATGGTAACAGGGTAAAGAGGTGCTGACCGGGGTATGAATCATCCTTAAGAATTTTTTCAACCCTCCTGAGGCAACGATCCCTAGCGATGTTGTCCAGTGCACTTAGGGGACAGCCCGTGATATATTGAGATGTGCTTACCACCCTCTGTAGTGTCTTCCTGTCAGCAACTGTCAATCCAGCATGCCAAACGGTAATGCAATATGTGAGGATGCTTTCAATTGTGACCGGTAAAAAGAGATCATCAGTTGTTGCTTCACTTTATTCTTACGCAAGACCCTGAGGAAATGCAGTCTCTGCTGGGCCTTCCTGGCCACTTTGGTTGTATTGATTCCCCAGGAGAGGTCTTCACTGAGGTAAACTCCCAGGAAATTAAAGGAAGAAACTCTCTCCACACATCCCCCCTGGATGTACAGTGGGGCTGGTTCCTCTCTCTTCCTCCAGAAGTCCAGCACCATCTCCTTTGTCTTGGTAATATTTAGATGCAAGTTGTTTTCTAGGTACTATGTAGATAATTTTTGGACCTCATTCCTGTATGCTGATTCGTCTCCTCCTGTAATAAGACCCATTATGTTGGTATCGTCTGCGAACTTAATAATCACAATAGATGGATCAGATGATACACAGCCATGTGTACAGTGAATACAGGAAGGGAAAAAGCACACAGCCCTGTGGGGAGCCAGTGCTAAGCTTCAGAGAAGTAGATGTAAAAGGCCCAATTCTGAGTGGAAGTCCTGGAAACTGATGTCCTATCTATCCCAAATATCAAGGCTATCATAATGTCCTTTCTGTGAGCAATGAACCACCTTGGCTTCTTTTTAAAGAGAAAGGCAGGATAAAAATATTTTACATAAAATAAAATAATAGGACTACAGAGCAATTTGTGCCTAATAACTCCAAACATAAAACCCACAGATCAAGACAAAATTTTATTCCATTTTCATAGAACTGATCAATCAGAAGACGCAATTCTTATTTAAGATACTGAAAGGAATACAGCCGGCACATGCTCATATGTTTGTTTCATTAAGAACTGAAAGTGTGTCAAAGGCACAACTGCAATGACGGGTTAGTTGATGACAGCAAAGTGCACACTCAAGTGGATGAATTAAATAAAAAGCCTATGTTTTAAGGAGCTCGCCGGTATCTTAAAATAGTTCAGGAGACCAGTCTGGAATGTTAGGCACTGGGTGAGAAGAGGTGGATAGGTTCAGGCCACTCCCATCTACTAGCTGCCTGGTACTTGCATCATTTTTAAACCTAGGGTGGATTCCGCCTTTAGTTTCAGCCAGTGGCTCCCTTTTTGGAGAGAGTTCTCCCATTATTAACCCACTAAAACCGGCCAAAGTGCCACATCTTATTTTATTTTCAGAAATAGGAGGCTCCTCGGTGCCTTGGCCATCAGCATCATTCCTCCCCAAGCTTTTACAGGTCACAGTTTTCTGAAAAGGAAGGGGATGCATCCTTTTGTTTCCTGAAGGAGGGATCCAATCTTCACCCGCCTTTGCAGGTATTTCCTGAAGCAGGCTGCCGTGGATAAATGACTGGTGAGGAGCTGATGCATCAAGAATAATAGAATCTGCAGTGTTCAACCTCCGGCACTTCAGGAACTTGCTGACAAGCTGTTTTACTAAAGGGTTTTGCAAAGGAGGCCCAAATCTTTTACATTTGGCATTGAACCGAGAAATCTTCTTCGGGGGCAATTTGCTAAGTGTGGATTCTTTCTTCCTTAGGCGGCTTGCTTGTGGAGTGGCCCTGGTTAAGGGGGTGGACTGAGAATGAGGAATGAAATCCAGGGAATCCATGAGGCTGAGTTCGGATGTGGATGTTAAACCAGAAACTGGAGTGCTTGTTTTTTGGTCTGAAGTAGGGCGCCTATTGCAAGAGAATAAGCTATGCCCAGAATTATTCCAGCTAGCATCTAGCTCATGCGGTATGGGTTCCAACCTTATATGCTGTTTGGTCACTGAACACTCCTGTGGACACGCTTGTGCCAATACGTCTTGGACTGAGTTTAGTTCCCTTCCAGACGTTTCTGCCCCTCTGTGACTATCAAAGAGATCAGCTGAAGCGTTGTAACCACCCTCGGGGCAATCAGACCGGTCTGGAAGCCATCCAACCGGGTTGATTTGAAAGCTGTATTCATGTGCTTCTAAAATCGTCTCTCGTTTCCTCCCGCACATTTCACTAGGTTTTCTGCCATTTGCTGACCTGTAACCTTCCCTCTGGATGCTTAGAAGATCAGTCGTTGGATTCAGCTTATAGGAAGAACCCTCTTCTCCCTGACAGTCGGCTAGGCGACCGTGATCTTCACGGCTCAAGTGGGCTGTTATCTTCTTGATTGGTAAACCAGAGACTTCCAGGCAGTGACTGGGAGACTGTGAAGTGCAGCCAGCATGGTGACTTGTGAAGCTACCGACATCTTGGTGAAGTATTCCCTTGGATGACGAACGGCTTCCCTGTGAATGAGAAAGCTCAACTCTCGTTGGAGAGCAAGGAGGCAAGAGGATAGGATGCTGGTTGGCGAGACGCCCCCATTCCTTGTTTCTCTCCATGGATAAAGAGCTGTGAAAGGCTTCCTGGTGAGAGTCGTCCTTACTGTGATACAGCAACAAGCTAGACTGGTGATAAGGCAGAAGGCATTCGGTGTGCTTTTCCACCTCGTCTCCTAGATTCTGCGGTTTCTCTTTCGCTTGCCTGCTCCTGAGACTGGCACTGCAAATTCCTGGCTTGGGAGTCAGCGTTCTACATAATTCCTCAGTCCCGTTATTGGGGAAATGGTTTTCTGCCTCTGCCTTGGATGCCAACATGCTGCCGCTCTTTTCCATTTTGGCAATGAATTCGTTTAAACTCTCTGATGATGGCAGGTCATCCCAAAGCCCTGGATCTTCCTGAGAGTTTTCACCTGCTCCGGGAAGGTTTGAAGATGAAGCAAGGGAAAGCAGAGAACTTGGAGGCAAAGGGCTCCTTGAATGTTTTAGTCCATAAGTATGTTGCATGACAATTTTGCAGGAAGAGCCTCTCTCTGCTAATTTCAAGGAGGGTTGTACCAATTGACAGTCTTTTCCTCCTAACAAGGAACAGCTTTCAGATTCACTCTTGACAGGGTTCCACAAATGGCATTTCTTACCTTCCTCCTTATTCCTCTTAGTCCTAGTCAGGTTATGGTCCTGTGAGTTGCGGCCAGGCAAAGAAAGTGGATTAATTTCCCACTTTTGTTGATTGTAGGCAGTTGTGCTTGAGTTTAGATCTGCAAGAGCTGCTATTGTTGCCGAAGGGGTAGAAGAACAAGTCAGCCCAAAAGACTGAGGCAAGAAACCTGAAATACCATTTGTAGGACTTGATGGAGCTGCATTCAAGTCACCTGAGGCTTGAAAGCTACTAAGTTCCCCGCTTGGCTCATCAAATGCTGCAAAAAGATCAGGAGGCCAGAGACCCCCGTGTCCATGCTTGAAATGGGAACGTGGGTGCTGCTGGAGGTAGTGGATAACAGGGTCACCCATGAGCTCAAGGTTTGGCAGAAGCATCTGGCAGGCGATAAGAGCTGTGGGATACCTCTCCGTTGGGCAGTTCCTTTGCAAGGAGCTGGTCCCATCCGGCCTGTCAAAACCCTGCAAGAAAACAAGTTCTTTCAACTTAGGAAGTATCTCTGGTCACCGAATCTCAAAAAAGACACAGTGGAACTGGAAAAGGTGCAGACGAGAGCGACTAAAATGATTACTGGCCTGGGGGACCTCCCTTATGAGGAAAGGCTAAAACATTTGGGGCTCTTTAGTCTAGAAAAAAGGCGCCTGAGGGGGGATATGATTGAGATGCACAAAATAATGCAGGGCATGAGTAAAGTGGATAGAGGGAAGCTCTTCTCCCTCTCACAAAATACCAGAACTAGGGGATATACACTCAAATTGAGGGCTGGGAGAGTAAGAACAGACAAAAGAAAATATTTTTTTTCACCCAGTGTGTTGTTAGTCTGTGGAACTCCCTGCCACAGGATGCGGTGATGGCATCTGGCCTGCATGCCTTCAAAAACGGATTGGACAGATTCCTGGAGGAAAAGTCCATTGCAGGTTACAAACCATGAGGGAGATGTGTCATCTCCAGGCTTAAAAACAGGATACCTGAAAGGCCAGATGCGGGGGAGTGGTATCAGGAGACAGATATCTAGTTGTCTCATGCGCTCCCAGAGGCATCTGGTGGGGCCATTGTGAGATACAGGAAGCTGGACTAGATGGGCCTTTGGCCTGATCCAGCATGGCTCTTCTTATGTTATGTTCTCTACTCCCTAACCTAACAAATTCAACTATTTGAGATAAATATCCTCCGTCAACCCATCTTTGATATTCATTCTGGCATTCATGTGCATGGATTCTGCTCTTACTCAGAATGGATATTGGCCTTTCGCTTCACAAAATTTGTGTATTTAATTTCCAGCACAGATGGCAAATTTTGCTGGAACACAAGGGGACATAAATCCCCCAACTATGCAGCAGAGGATTTTCAATCCATCATACTCCACATTTTAGATCTAGTTTAGCAGTTGCGTTTATTGGGTTTTATGAATTGCTCTGCCTCCCAAATGGAAACCAAAATAATTTACAAAAAGAGGAAAATATCATTGGCTTTGAAGAGAAAACGGTCTTGAAAGTCAACGATATTGCAAAAATATTATTAGAATATTACTTAAAGGGCAAAATCCATCTCGTATCCAACATGGGAGTTAAGAATAAAAATAGCTACTGAAGTCAGGCTATTAAACTAACCAAACCAATTAAAAGCTTGAGAACAGCATTGCCCAGCATATAAAAGACAACAAGCTAGGAAGCAGGCAAGATTTCCGAGGCATAAACTTCCACTGTGGGGATGGACATGCTAACACAAAAAGGCCCCACTATCTCATAGTTATCCATTGAGCATCAGAGGAAAGAAATTCCTTCGATATCCAACATTTGTAAGCCGGTGTACTTAGAAGGCCTCAGGGAGGATTTTTTAAAAAGCTCATAAAATTACTAGCTTATACTTTAAAAAGTTGTTACTAGCCCACTGGGGATAAGCAAAAGGAGAACTACGAGTTCCTTCTAGAGCTACAGTTCTACTCTGGGGATGGAGGATGAATCAAGCACTCCAGTCCTTCTCTACCAGCCTGCTTATTTGTCTGCATAGGATCCTTTGTTGCCCTGGGGTTAATTTGGGAGCAGTAAATGCTTATTCAAGGAAACCTGAATGGACTGGGCAACTTTAGATACACAAACGTTACAGCCGGCGAATGGATCAGGATTGTTAAATGATGTTGCGTTAAGCTGAGCTGGCAGTCTGAAAGCTGAAAACCTGCACATAAATCTGTGGGAGCAGAATTTAGTAAGAATAGATTCTTTCACCTAGCTTAGTCTTGCTTTTTTCTCCTAAGATGCACATACACAGAAAAATGAACATTAAGGGAGAAATCAGTACCTTAACTGCAAACACAAACTTCTTCCCGATGAAGCAGGTTTCCACTGCTTGGAATACCACACTTGGAGTTCCATCCTGGCCTGGTTCTCCCGTTTCAAGGTTCAGTTCTTCAATGTACCTGGAATAAAAGCAGCATTGAAAAACCATCTAACTCCACAAGGCGGTGCTGTCTGAGATTGGCAAAGGAAGCTAAGGCATACCGTCAGATGTTAGTGAGTGAATACCGTGGTACCTTGTATAAAGGAATTAATTCGTTCCAAATGAAATTATGTTAAGCAAATTTTCCTTTATACAAATTCCCATAGGAATGTATTGAAAACAGAGTGATCCCATTTTTATGTTGTATGGATTTGCCCCATAAGTGATTATGTTAAGCAAATTTCCCCTATCTCCAGAATTTTTTATGTTGTACAGATTTTATGTTATACAAGCTGTTTGTTATATGAGGGTCCACTGTATATATATTAAGACTGATGGCTGATCAAGTAGCACATACTCTGACAGAGTCAGTGGTTGGGAATTGAATTCCCCAGTGTGCCACCTGCAAGTACAGCCAGCCTGTGCAGTCTTGGACATGCTGCATCGTCCCAGGATGTTCCCATAAGAAGGAAACTGTAAACCACATCTGAGAAGCGTCGTCCTGGAAAATCTTGAAAAGGGTCACCGTAAGTCAGCACTGACTTGATGGCACATGATTATGTTATTATTATTTTTAAAAACCCACTTGATCATAATGGGACTTAATATATTCAAACCAGATTGTTCTGCACATGTGCCGTTAAGCTGAAAGTGTGGCCATCTAGTTGTCTGCCTATGAGTTCCAGGCATTGGAAAAGTGAATCACCCATCTAGTTCAAACTCACCCATTTTCCTGAAGACCCTTAAAACCCAGAAACATCAAGAGAAGGTGGTCCTCAACTCAGATGTTCCAAGTTAAGAATGCATATTCAAGACATCAGCCTTTCTCCCCCATCGAAGGATCTTATATTACCATCAATTACCGTATATACTCGAGTATAAGTCG
The DNA here is from genome assembly GCA_037367245.1 of Phrynocephalus guinanensis. NCBI lineage: Eukaryota > Metazoa > Chordata > Lepidosauria > Squamata > Agamidae > Phrynocephalus > Phrynocephalus guinanensis. The sequence continues at coordinate 129,126,457 of CM074736.1, forward strand.
ACCCGAGTATAAATCGAGGCCCCTAATTTAACCCCCCAAAACTGGGGAAACATATTGACTCGAGTATAAGTCTACGGTGGGAAATGCAGCAGGGCCTGGCAGCTCCTCCTTTGTGAGCTGGGGGAGTGGTGTGTGATGTTTAAATTTAGCCACTGATGCATGTGCTTGGGTCAGTGGCTAAAAGTCATTTTAAACATCGTGTGCCGCTCCCCTGTGATGCAGAGGGGGGGGGGTCACGAGAAGCGGCATGCAATGTTTAAAATGACTTTTAGCCACAGTTGACTTGCCTCGGTGGCTAAAAGTATTGACCCGAACATAAGCCGAGGGCCCCCTTTTTTCAGCCCAAAATTAGGGCTGAAAAACTAGGCTTATACTCGAGTATATACAGTATTTGGATTGTTCTCTTAAGTGCACAAGGTGTGTCGCAAATGTGCTGATCTTTTGCTGAACAGCTTTGAAGGCATCCGGCCATAAGGCCACCCCCTGGTTTCTCTCTATTTGGGTAGCAGCTCTGGGAATCATCAGAGGCCTTGGAAAGCTGCCGACTCTTACAGTATGTACTGGCTTTGACAAAAAGTCAGCCTCTGCGATACAGCTTCATACGCCGCAAACAAAGGAAAGGTCTTGAGGAATACAATCAAAAGAACTATATTACACATCAAAACAAGCAAGTTAAGGAGTATCGAGTGGCCATGTCCAGAGTCTGAGAATACCTGTTACAATGATCTATAAGGAAGAATATTGAATGCTGTTGCTTATGACATCACAGCAACTCTGGAACTGACCTTCTTCAAAGGTTAGTGCAGCAAGCTGGTGGTATATTTCACAAATTTGAGAAAAGTAGTTACAGTGGACCCTTCTATAACAAACAGCTTGTATAACATAAAATCTGTACAACATAAAAATTCCGGAGATAGGGGAAATTTGCTTAACATAATCGCCTATGGGGAAAATCCGTACAACATAAAAATGGGATCACTCCATTTTCAATGCATTCCTATGGGAATTTGTATAAAGGAAAATTTGCTTAACAGAATTTCATTGGGAACGAATTAATTCCTTTATACAAGGTACCACTGTACGTATTTCTCTCATGTGCAACCTGCACCTCACCCAAAATATGAAGATCATCTTATACAGTATATGGCAGCCTGCTATCCAGACAGATTACAGAACCAGACTTGCTTAGATTCAGCAACAGAATTCAGTCTTCTGGCTTCAGGTTATTATCTGTGCCTAGTTCCTATCCATCCTTGTTCCTGAAAATCTATTTATACTTCCTTTAAAAAAAAAGTTTCACACTTGGTTATCAGTGTGATACTTGGACCGAACTAACAACTGCATATAAATATAGGAACAACTGTTCAAACAGTGATTTCTCATTTAAAGCAAAGCAAAGTGTTCTGCTTATATACCACTTCAAGTAGACTCTGGGCGGTTTACAGTTTAATTACAGTATGCAGGCTACACATTCCACCACCCCCTGCAAGCTGGGTACTCATTTTACCGACCTCAGAAGGATGGAAGGCTAAGTGAACCTTGAGCCTGCTACCTGGGATTGAACCCCAGGTCATGAGCACAATTTTACCTGCAGTACAGGCATTTAACCACTCTTCCTTTCTGGCAATTGACACAATTTTTTTAATTTGCATCCTCTCCCTCTGCTATAGAAATTTCCAAATCATACAAAACAATTCCAGTTAAGCAGACAATATTGTGAAGAAAAAGAATCTAAAGGTAACCAGATATTACTCTTACGGGCATACTAATTGCAAAATTTGAGATTTCTGGGCAAAGAGCTGTGATTGTGTTTTGCATTTCTTTAACATGGACGGTGAAGAAGAAGATAATTAGTTATCAAGATTACTGAACCCAACATTCGGCTTGGGATTTGAGATTTTTCAGATCCATACCGGTTTCTCTTTCCTACTCAAGTCTGAAGTTATCTGGAAGCTGAGTCATGGCAACTGGACTTCTTTTCTTGTGAGAACGAAACGTTTTGCTAATCATCCAAGCAGCTTCATCAAATCAAAAGACTTCAATCTCACAAGAAAAAAGGCAGTTGCCATGACACATCTTCCAGATTTCCTACTAAAATACAATGGGCTTGATAAAGTTTCACAAATTTTATAGTTGCTCAGATGTAATTTCCCCTTCACTCTAAACACCACTGGTACCCGAGCAGCAAAATGCAATTCAACTGTTTTGAGAGGTGGCATGTTTGTTTCAACAAAGCAGAAACCTTTATTTTTTTATTTTACCTCTGTAGGTCCTTGGCTGTGACTCCAAAATACACATCTAAGCAGCTTCCAAATACTGTCACTTCAAATATACCACGAGTGTCAGCTACTTCCAGAGAGAGTCGGTATCTATAGTTTGCTTCCTTGGTATCACCAGAAGAGCCACACTTGAAGCAACTGTACCTGTTTTGAAAAACATAGACCTGAAATTGTTTGGAAACTTATGTGCATCATAAAGGCATATTGCCACATCCCTGCCACAACATGTGGTGATGGCATCTAGCCTGGATGCCTTCAAAAGAGGATTGAACAGATTCCTGGAGGAAAAGTCCATCACAGGTGACAAACCATGATGGAGAAGTGTAATCTCCAGACTTAAAACCGGGGTACTTCAAGGGCCAGATGCAGGGGAGTGGTATCAGGAGACAGAGATCTAGTCTCGTGCACTCCCGGACACATTTGGTGGGGCCACTGTGATATACAGGAAGCTGGACTAGATGGGCTTTTGGCCTAATACAGCACGGCTCTTCTTATATCCTTATAGTCTTGCAGCAAATCATCTGACAGAATAAAAGTATTACTGTAAAACATTACAACTATCTGATCAGAAACACATCTCACTTTAATTCTCTGAATGACTCCATGCTTTGACTAGCAACTTCAAGCTTCCAGCAATCCCAACTTACCCTGCAGCACATTAACCCATGATAATATAATTGACAAGGAAGCCTCTCTCCCCCATGCAAGCCATGTCTCCGAGTCCAAATTATAAATTATCACTAAAAGATGTCGGTCTCATTCTACAAGTTTGTTCAAACGGCTCACTGAAGTGTTGCCCTTTTGAGATGCTGCCGCCTGGTCTGCCACAGAGGGGCAAGCAAGCCCATGCTTTCTGGGGATCATGGGAGTTGCAATCCAAGATATCTGGAAGACATCAGATCATGAAAAGTTGCCCGAGGCACATGACAAGTACTTTATGTGAATTTGATAGGGCCTAGCATCACAGCCACTCTTGGGGCTTTAGTTCAGTGAATAGTCATTTCAGTACTCCCATATCTTACACTTGGCTCCCTTAGCACCAGGATTTTCGGTATCTAGAGAATTCAAGGCACATCCAGTAAATTTACAGAGCTATCTTCCCCCACCTGTCCTCCTCCATTACAGGTTGTGCCATAACCTAGACCACACTAACCTCACCCTTCACACCTGGTTCAAGCCACTGGAGGCTTTCAGAACACACAAACACTGAGGACTGAACTTACCTCTTGGAATCTAGGCGCAGTTTGGAAAAGCAGTTTTGACAGGAAGGATAAACAAAGTTGGAGTTCTGGACAGAAATCACAGAGGCAAGCAAGAGATGTCTGCCATTCATGTGCTCCTGAAGTCAGCTGTCAAGAAACAAGATGGTTCCCTTTTAAGACATTACCGGGCTGCTAACCAACAATTTTACAGTGGGAATGCTTCTGAATACAGAAGTAGCTGACCCAAGTGGATGCAAGGTGGGAGCTAGGCCTATCATATGAATCTGTAGGAACTTTTCTGGGTCTGACGGCAAAATAAGGTTCCCCTTCGGACATGTGTGCTTAAACACCTTCTTTAAAATCAGTTGTGCTCTTAAGCATTTCCCTGCGGACCTGTATCCCATTTTGGATACATTTTGTCTTCACTGCATAAATGGTTTCAGACATCCATTTTCTCTTTCTTGTCACAGTCTCTACAACTGACTGAGAAACCAAGACCATACTGTATTTTGAAAAGTCAGCAAAGTCTAACGCACTACAGTAATTCTCAAACTGTACAGTGTGACAGACATACTAGACCAGTGGTTCTCAACCTGTGGGTCCCCAGATGTTCTTGGACTGCAACTCCCAGAAATCCCTTCTAGCATAGCAAGTGGTGGAGGCTTCTGGGAGTTGCAGTCCAGGAACATCTGGGGACCTACAGGTTGAGAACCACTGTACTAGATTGTCCCAGAAAAAACCAAACAAGTGGAACGATTGAAATGTCCAGATCCCAAAAATAATCCTGTATAGTGTATCCTTTGGCACCATGATTTGATCTTCGCCTGTCTCCTTCCAGCCAGCCTTGAGTGGGAGCTTACCCCTACCAGGTGTCACTGGCCCATTCTGTTAGTCCTGATGCAGCAATACAATAGAATTACTTAACCACAGGAGTGGCTCTCTCTTGCTTGTGTGAGTTATTGGCTAAAATGCTGCTGTACAACTATCTGTGTGCAACTGGAGGTTGGAATTACAGTGGCTGCACTAGCACCAAGGTGGATATGCTCTTCATGAAGCACCTCTACTGGTGCATTGCTCTCCTGGCACGCCAAGGATGCACAACTAATTGCACTATGGAGTAGCACAATTCCTTGTCGCTGAGTGTAACGCTTGGCCCATTTATGCTAACACGAACAGGATTTTAACCGTTGTTGGGTGTCTCTCCCTTCCTAATTAGACTGTTAGCACAGATGGTGCTCTTTTCAGAGGGCAGAAGAATTAACTAGCAAGAATTAACTCCAACACTCTTTAAACAGCTCAGAGTGGTCTTGTAATCAGATGGGTGATAAATAAATAAATACCGGTAAATATTTTTTTAAAAGGGTCTATGGCAGTTTTGACCTACAGTTCTCACAATCTGTTACCATTGGACATGTTGGGAGGACATGCATGTCTGCTCTAAAAGGTAAAGCTTCGAAAATTTAATTTACAAAATTGAATCATCCAGATTTTGTTTGACTGCTCCTTCCAATAGTCTCTACTACTGGCTATCTCTGTTAAGACTAATGAGAGTTCCAGACCAACAATTTCTGGACAGTTGCATTTTGCACAGGGGCATCTATAAATAAAAGAAATCCTCGGGCATTAGAACAATTCTGTCTTAAACCTGTCAGAATTACAGTCTTGGTGCCCTTTCCAAAGCTGAAGAGAAAGTGAACTGCTGGTTTATTTATTCATTCACAGGAATCAGTACAGCTGCTTAAATCCCCTAAGCACATCCGATCTCGCCTGATTTTGGAAGCTAAGCAGGGTCGGCCCTGATTAGTACTAGGATGGGAGACCACCAGGGAACTCCAGGTGCTGTATGCACCTACAGTAGGAGCTGGCAAACTACTCCAGTATTTCTGCCAAGAAAAACTCCACGGACACAGGGTCACGAAGAGTCGGTCATGACTATAATGACACAACACACACACACACAGGATTCAGTAATGCCTTGAGGGTCTGCTTGCTGAAACAGGGCACAAGATAAGCATCTGATTCCTAAAAATACAGTCTGTCTTAGAAAGCACCAAACTGTAGCAATCAAACACAGAAAATACAGCGATTAGAACATTATATAATTCACAAGTACTTTTTAAAAATGCTTTGTTTTAAATGAGGTGCTGGATGACAGGTTTCTGGATACCCCGGACTCTGAAAAAGATGTACACATAGGTCCTAAATCAAACCAAAGTATCTCTAAAGGCAAAAAATACTGTACTGTATTCTTGAAGGCTTTCACGGCCGAGATCTGATAGCTGCTATGAGTTTTTTGGGCTGTTTGACCATGTTCTGGAACTCTCACAACAGCTAGCAAAAATGTTGTTGATTGATTAAACTTCTACACCACCCCACCAGCACACAGCACTGTTCTGGATGGTTTACCTAAAGCAACAAGATAAATAGAAACAACAAACACAAAGCAAAAAACAACACCAAAACTATGACAGACGCTCCAGAGGCACAAAGAATTAAGAGTGGGAGAACATGTGCAGAGGAGTTTCAAAGAAGTTGCCTCCAAAAGTCTTCTGAAACAGAAGCATCTTCAGAAGCCTCTTAAAATTAGGGAGAGAGGGGAGCCGGAATGGAGGCAATTCCACAGAGATGGTGACACCACCAAAAAGGCCTGATTTCCTAGACTCCTTCAGTGCTGCCATGCAGAGGAGCATAGCCTGAGAGGATCTAGTGACATAAGCACATGGATTTGGGGAAAGACACTCTGACATATAACTTGGTCCTAGTCCATGAAGGGGTTTATGAGTGAGCATCAATACCTTGAACCTGACCCAGGATGTAACCAGAAGCCAGAGCAAATGCAACCAGGACTGGAGAGGCTGAGGAGATTATCTAGATTTCAGTAACGCCTTCAATAAGGTTCCCCATGGTATACTTGCAAAGAAACTAGTAGAATGTAGGATAGATAGTGCTACTGTTAGGTGGATTTGTAATTGGTTGACTGATCGCACCCAAAGGGTGATCATAAAGACCTTCTTTTCAGCTTGGAGAGGCATTACCAGTGGGGTGCCCCAGGGTTCTGTTCTGGCTCCAATGCTATTAAATATCTTTATTAATGACTTGGAGGAAGGAATAGAGAGTATGCTGATTAAATTTGCAGATGATACTAAATTGGGAGGGGTTGCTAATTCACTAAAGGATAGGATGAAAATCCAAAACGACCATGACGGAGTGGGTTTCAACACAGAGAAATGTAGGGTGGTGCATCTAGGTAAAAAAATTGAATTGTACAGATATAGGATGGGAGACATCTGGCTGGAAAATAGTACTGTACATGTGAAAGGGATCTGGGAGTCTGGGTGGACCACAAATTGAACATGAGTCAGCAGAGTGATGCTGCGGCCAGGAAAGCCAATGTGATTCTTGGTTGCATCAACAGAACCATAGTGTCTAGATCAAGGGAAGTGATAGTACCACTCTATTCTGCTCTAGTCAGACCCCACGTGGAGTACTGTGTCCAGTTCTGAGCTCCTCAATTTAAAAAGGATGTTGACAACCTTGAACAGGTCCAGAGGAGGGTGACCAGGATGGTTAAAGGTCTGGAAGAAATGTCTTACAAGGAGCAGCTTAGGGAGCTGGGAATGTTTAGCCTATCAAAAAGAAGGCTGAGGGGGATATGATAGCTATGTTTAAATATTTGAAAGGATGTCATATTGAAGAGGGGATGGTTTGTTTTCCATGGCTTCAGAGACTAGGACTCGGGGCAATGGTTTCAAACTACAGGAAAAGAGATTCCATTTGAACATTAGGAAAAACTTCCTGACAGAGTTGTTCGGCAGTGGAAGATGCTGCCACGGAGGGTGGTAGAGTCTCCTTCTTTGGAGGTTTTTAAGCAGAGGCTGGATGGCCATATGTTGGGAGGCCTGTGATGGGGGTTGCTGCATGGCAGGGGGTTGGACTAGATGGCCCCTTGAGATCTCTTCCAACTCAAGGACTCCACAAGGGTGTCCTACTTTGGATTTTCCGGAAAAGACCACAATGCCGTGAAAGGAAAGGCAGCAGGGAAAAGGTAAGAACAAATATGAGACGGGATAATTTCTTAAAGCTTCAGACTTGAGTTTGTAGATGCAGAACTATTGAGGACAGGGCATTTTGAAGACAACTCATTCAAAGGGCGGCCATAAGTCAGAGGAGGCTTAATATACAAGAACAACAAATGAGAATAATGTCAATTTTACACCTGTATCAGAAATGTTCAATGCTAGTTTTTCAGGGATGATTTTACTAAGGGAGTCCACCCTGCTTTAGTTTGCTCACCTAATCTCTCTTCCACAAAGTCTTACTTATGTACCGTTTTGGCCTGTATTGTGCCTATTTCTTACTCTATGAATAGCCATATTAGCCCGCAATAGCAAAAATAACAAGGATTTTTTTAAAAAGGAAACCATTTCTTGTTCTCAGATGGTAGTGGTTGTTGTCCCTGAAACAAATGGGATTTAATATATATACATTAACTGGAAAATAGCACAAGACACATGCTTGGTGTTGCCTCTTCAGTTTCTGCATTTATTGTTTTTTATAGTTTAATTTCCCCTACAGTGCAGGCAAATTCTAACAAACCTGCTGGCAGCCATGTAACCAGTTCTGTGGCAACAATTTTGGAATGATGAGCAAAAGAGAAAAAGGTAAGAATGATACGGAAGGAATAAGTGGATTGGGACATATTATGAGGGAACTTTTGAGAATGAGAAACTACTGGATTAGGCACAGCACCTTGTTTCTGACAGGGATTCTCTCGATTGCTGTGCTGGTACTCCAGTGACATTTTCTCTTTTAGGGTTTCTCTGCCAGTTTTTAAGGCATCAGTGTGGTGGAGCAGGCAGAGTAACAACAAAACAGACCTGGGTTCAAAATAGAATAGAATAGAATAGAACAGAATACTTTTATTGGCCAAGTGTGGTTAGACACACCCAGAATTTGTTTTGGTAAAAATGCTCTATATAAAAGGAAATATAAGAATCATATAGTCAACAATAAACACACAGTACAATACTACAATATAACCTATTTAAAAAGGAAGAAGAAATGTAAAAATTAATTATTCAACAGTTTGATAGCACTTGGAAAGAAACTATCTCTATATCTAGTTGTCCTAGTATGCAATGCCCTAAAACGTCGCCCTGAGGGTAACAATTGAAACAGATTATGTCCAAGATGTGTGGAATCTGTATATATTTTCATCGCCCTCTTTTTAGGTCGTGTGGTATACAATTCCACAATAGATGGCAAATTAGTAGCAATAATTTTTCTGAAGTTCCAATTATCCTTTGAAGTCTATATCTGTCCTGCTTAGTCGTGGAACTAAACCAGACAGTTATAGAGTGACAGATAGTAGATTCAATAACACATCTATAGAATTGAATCAACAGTTCTTTTGGCAGTCTAAACTTCCTAAGTTGACGCAGAAAAAACATTCTTTGTTGTGCTTTCTTAATAATACTTTCAACATTAGATGACCATTTTAAATCTTGAGATATAATAGTACCTAAAAATTTAAAGGACTCCACTATTGACACTAAGTTATTTGATATCATAAGAGGTGGCTGTATAGAACGAGTCCTCCTAAAATCCACCACCATTTCAACAGTTTTGCATGTATTTAATTCAAGATTATTTTGAGTACACCATAAAACTAGTTGTTCAATCTCTTGCCTATAGGCAGATTCATCATTGTCTCGAATGAGACCAATCACCGTAGTGTCATCTGCAAACTTCACTATTTTAACAGAGGAATCCTTTGAGGTACAATCATTAGTATATAAGGAAAACAGAAATGGAGAAAGCACACAGCCCTGAGATGCTCCTATGCTAACCTTGCTAGTCATGATGCTGATCAGGAACTCTCAAAAAGTTGCTATCCCTCAACCTAACTGAGTCCCGGAACTAAATTACCAGCTGCCCAGAATGTTTAGGAAAGGAGTTAAGTGAAAATGTATAAATAAGCAGTCAATCCAGCTATAGATTTTTCATATGAAGCAGAACAATGTTCGTAGTGGTTTGCTATCCCTTTCTAAGCAAATGCAATTTAACAGAGCCAGGTGCTGTAGGTGCCTGGAGTCGGAACAGGCAAACCACTCCAGTATTCCTGCCAAGAAAACTCCATGGGCATGGGGTCACGAAGAGTCGGTCACAAGTATAACGACACAGCACAACACACACTCTCCCTCTGAAAGCAAGCTGGATTACTTTCTAATTATTTCCCTCTGTGGCATGCAACCACAAGAGGGCGATGTAAACATTTAAATAAGCATATTATCTCACGTTTATGCAGTGACAACAATAGTTCAATTTCTGACCTGTGCTGGTGGTGAAGGAAATGTAGATTGGATTGTACTGGTACACTCCAAGGAAGTTTTTTGTGGGTCAACAGTTGTAAGCAGAACCATTACTTACTAATTCTAAAAACAAAATTGGTGTGGTTTCCCTTACAAAATTATGCTACCACCAGAACTCTTGGAATACAATCAGGCGCTGATGACTTTTTTGTATACTGTGTACTAAGCTGCCTAGATGCTCTAAGCACATCCGATCTCGCCTGATTTCGGAAGCTAAGCAGGGTCGGCCCTGGTTAGTACTTGGATGGGAGACCACCAGGGAATACCAGGTGCTGTAGGCGCCTGGAGTAGGAACTGGTAAACCTCTCCAGTATTCCTGCCAAGAAAAACTCCATGGATATGGAGTCACGAAGAGTCATTTATTTATTTATTTATTTATTTATTTTCACATTTATATACCGCTCCTACTTCCCGAACGAGAACTCAGGGTGGTTCACATAAAAACAGAAGCTAAAAACAAGGGATAAAAAACAAAGATGGTGGCAGGAACAAACTTCCAACATATACACGTGTAAGTGTGAGAAGCCGAACAAAGGAGAGGAAAAAAAATTCTCTCTAGTCATTATTGAAGGCGTCCCTAAAAAGTAGGGTCTTCAGGCCTTTCTTAAAAGACGTCAAGATATTTAATAGCATTGGAGCCAGAACAGAACCCTGGGGCACCCCACTGGTAATGCCTCTCCAAGCTGAAAAGAAGGTCTTTATGATCACCCTTTGGGTGCGATCAGTCAACCAATTACAAATCCACCTAACAGTAGCCTGCCGCAGTTCGCTAGGTAGGTTGTTCCAAATGGGCGGCACCACCACCGAGAAGGCCCGCCCACGGGTACTCGTTTTGCGGGCCTCCCTCGGGGGTACCATCTGAAGCGAAAGGGCCAATGATGAACGGGTGGGTCAGGCCCAATCTGATTGTCGGTGAAGACGCTCTGCCAGATAAACAGGGGCCAAGCCATGGAGGGTTTTGTAAGCCAAAACCAAGACCTTGAACCTTATTCGGGAGGCAACGGGCAACCAGTGGAGGCGAGCCAGGATGGGGGTGATGCGGTCGAAACGACATGCACCTACCACCAGCCTGGCCGCCGCGTTCTGGACCCGCTGCAGTCTCCGAACAAGGTTCAAGGGAAGCCCCATGTAGAGAGTGTTGCAATAATCCAGCCTCGACATGACCAGAGCCTGTAACACTGTCCTCAGGGTACTGTAATGTAATGACTGTGACTGTAATGACACAACAATAACTGTGTACTAGTCAACCAAGCAAACAATTCCTAGGGTGCAGTAAGCGATTAAAATTCTTGAGCCACAGTTCTATCCTTCACCCTGGTTAGTGGATCTTCTATAAAAAACCAGTGTACCACTGAAAATGGAATCCTACCTTAAAACACTTCCTAGAAACTTCTGGAATGCAGTGGGGATTCCATAGCACACAGTGAAAGCCATCAATGCTTTGGTGGCTTTCCTCAGAGTCTATCCAGAAACGGGGCGTTTGAAGGCAAATAATTGGAGAAGCAAAATAAAAAAATCTAGTGCTCCTACAACAAATAACTCAAGGCTCCTTTTAACAGCACTCACACACTTTGATCCTACTTTTTAACCGATGGCTCAGGCAGTTCACACAATTCCTACCAACAGCCCTGCAGGACAGTCAGACTGGGAGATGGCAGCTGGCCCAAGATCAACCAATGAGCATCACAGGTCTTGGCAGTAATAGCTTATGCTTACCACACCACTGCACTTCTAATCTCTTCACCCTCCCTTCTGATAGTGAAATCAGATGTGAATACTAAATGGCCATAGGAGACTGGTGAGAAGCAAGAGGGGGAGCAATATTATTATTTTATTTATTTATTTTAGAGTATTTTTACCCCTGCCTTTCTCCTTGGAAAAGGACCCAAGACGGCTTACAGTAATGCGGGATAATATACAGTCCAGTACAATTAAGTAATATACAGTCCAGTACAATTAAGACATGTTCAAGTATTTGAGAACAAGGAATTGAGGGAACATCTTACACAGCATTAATAGACAGCATAACATTAAAGCAGCACGGTTATAAGTAGTCAAAAACAAAAAGTCTATGTGAACCCATAGATTCATATAAAATACACATTAGGTAAGTTTTGTAAAGTGCATGTAGCAACTACGAAGTAATCCTGGCACCTATTATCATCAGCGCCACTTTCTACAGAGAGACCACACTTCCAACAGGGAACTGCAGCTATATCAGAATGGGCATTTCCTAGAGCTCTCAGAAATCCACTGAGTTCCATTTTAAATTGTGGTTCTTTTAATTCTGTACGCTGCCTTGGATCCTTGAGGAGAAAGGTGGTATATAAATATTTTAAAGAATAAATGTAAACCAAAGCCAAACCAAATGTAAACAAAAGAGTTCGACAGCTACAGAACTTTCAAAGGAAAAAAAGTTACATGTTATTTATATGTTAATATGTTATGCAGTATATGGTAGTGTTGGTGAACCTTTTAGAGACTGAGTGCCCAAACTGCAATTCAAAACCCACTAATTTTTTGCAAAGTGCCAATACAGCCATTTAACATGAATACAGGTGGCTGTGAAGGGGCGATATCGGGTGCCGCCATAGGTTCGCCAACACTGGTATATGGTCATCTCTCCTGTATGAACGTGATGTTTGGATTACTAAAGTGCAGGTGCTGAACAGAATACATGCTTTTGAAAGGAAAAAGAATGAAGAAGTGCTTTGTCGGATGGGAAAATGAAAATAAATAAAGGTGGTTATGAAGAAATGTAAGCTTTCATACCTTGAACATAGAGTTCATCATGACAAATATAATCTACACTACCTCTTTGAAAGGGAAGACAGAGAATAAACAAGAGAGAGGGAGGAGGCAGATTGCATGGATGAGTAACACGAGAGACAAGGCGGGTGTTAATAAAGAACAACTAATCCACAGTGCCAGAGGTCACCATAGCCAACCTCAGCAACTGAGACGGCCCGTGACCTAATTTGCTCTTTAAAGCTGTGGTTCCCAACCTTGGGTCCTCAGATGTTCTTGGACTACAACTCCCAAAAATCCTGGCCAGCACAACTAAAGGTAAAGACTTCAGGGAGTTGTAGTCCAAGAACCCACAGTCCTTTGCCATTGGAGATACTGCTGTCTAGGTTTCCAAGGCACACCACGGCTCACTCACTGGCTGATCACCTAGAACCCACAGCAGGAGGCCCAGTTTTGTTGCAAACTTTTGCTGAAAACTCTGCCTAACAGCAAGCCACATCCTGTTGCCTTCCTGGTGTAAAACAGGGGAGCAGCGTACCAGGAGGTCTCCAAGGTTTCTGCCTTTCAGGTCTTCCTAAGGGCTGGAACCTTGCCAGAAATTTAGGAGCCTGAAGAATTAAGGGACAAATTAAAAGCATGGGGCTTAGAAAAGGATGGAAAGCAGGGGGGGAAGAGCTGGAGCAAAGGCAGCATGGTGTAGTGGTTGGATTCTAGAAGCCACTGGAGCAAGGGCAGTATGGAGTAGTGGCTAGAGGGTAGAATAAGCTGGGGCAAGGGCAGTGTGGCTTAGTGGTTAATTTCTAGACACGGCTGGGGCAAGGGCAGTATGGTGTAGTGGTTCAATTCTAGAATAAGCTGGGGCAAGGGCAGTATGGAGTAGTGGCTAGAGGGTAGAATAAGCTGGGGCCAGGGCAGCGTGGCTTAGTGGCTAATTTCTAGAGAGGGCTGGGGCAAGGGCAGTATGGTGTAGTGGTTCAGTTCTAGAATAAGCTGGGGCAAGGGCAGTATGGACTAGTGGCTAGAGGGTAGAAAAAAGCTGGGGCCAGGGCAGTGTGGCCTAGTGGTTAATTTCTAGAGACAGCCGGGGCAAGGGCAGTATGGAGTAGTGGCTCATGTAGAATAAACTGGAGCAAGGTTAGAACCTAGGTCTTAATCAACGCTAAGCCACGAAATTTGGATACTTGGGTCTGGCCACACTCTTATCATCCTGGCCTACCTGGTCAGGTTGTTGTGAAGAAAAAGTAGGCGGCGTCGAAGAGAAAAAAAGAGACGTAAACAGAGTAAACTCTACATTTTTTATGGATTTTAGACATTTAGAAACCGGAGACGACGCAGTAAATTGAAGAAAGACTCACCAGCTTTCTGCATTTTTTTAAAAACAGCACACCATTAAGCAGAATTAAAGCGGCGCCCTCTCCTCCTCCTCCTCCTCCTCCTCCTCCTCCCAGCTCTTCTTCCTCAGCAGTTCAATCAGGAAGTGACGTCAAGCAACCTTGCCTTCGAACGCCAATCAGCGCGCGCCATCGCCAGAGGAAAGGGCGACGCCCCCTTTGGCCCCTCAAAAGCCTCTGAGAACCGGGTGGGGGGTCGTTTTTGTTTCCCGCTCTCAAACTCAATCCCCACTCCGTCCCCGCACTAGCCCCGTCTAAACCAATCAGCGCTCTCCGGGGCGGCCAACCGTCTTTCCCCCCCCCACCGAATAAAACCGAGCGAGAAAATGATTGGGAGGAGAGGGTGTCTTTAACGTCCCTCTTAACCAATCCACGAGTGCTCTGTGCGGGAACACCCTCCCCCTTCCCAACCGTCTTCTTTTTTCTAGACTTTCTGTCAACCCCTCAACATAGGAGGGAGGAAGAAGATAATTATTCAAGCCCCGCCCACCGAACCGCCTCCTCGGTTCCTTTGGCTGCTCCCGGCCGGTGGGCGGAGCTAGTCGTGGTCGCGTGTCTGCCTTGCTCCCCCGCCCTCCTGAAACTGAGGTATATAAACGGGAGCCGGGGCGGCTATGGCGCCAGAGAGTTGGTGCCCGTGAGTAGGGGAGGATGAGGCGCTGCGAGGTGTGGCGGCTGTTTCTTCTTCTCTCCCTCAGCCTGGTGGCCTCGGTCGCCCGCGCTCGGGGGCTCTTCGGCCGCCCTCACCTCCGCTCGGCCTCCCGGCCTGACCCCGGCCGCTCCTTGGTCAGCCCCTTGGTTTACCGTACGTGTTACATCGACCAGAAGGTAAGAGAGGACCGCGGAGAACGAACTCCTCCTGTCAAAACTTCCCTCCCCTGAACGAGAACAACAACCGTTCTTGAGGGAAGGTTCCCGATCTCGCGCCCTCGAATCGGGATTGTTAATCATCCCGTGCCGCAGCAGTCCATCCCATGCTCCTTGGTTATTTATTTATTTATTTATTTATTTATTTATTTATTTATTTGCGTTATATACCTCACACCATCTAGCGAAAAGCTACTCGGTTAAAAAGTAGAATCAAAAGTAAGCAAAATGCAAGAAAGCACATTCATCATCATCATCATCATCATCATAAATAAAGAAGAAGCTTGGGAAGCATTCGACCAGTGATTTGTAATACAAGATCCAGTGTAGTTATCTTGTCTGCTGTGTGATAATTTGATGATGATGAGGATGATTAATAATAATAATAATAATAATAATAATAATAATAATAATAATAATTAAGAAGAAGAAGAAGAAGCAGCTTGGGAAGCATTCGACCAGTGATTTGTAATACAAGATCCAGTGTAGTTATCTTGACTGCTTTGTGATAATTTGGTGGTGGTGGTGGTGATGATGATGATGATGATGATGATAACAGGCCACATGAACACAAATACTGTAACTCACCATTTTTATCTATTATCTATTTATATCACACTTTTCTTTTGCTAGATTTTCTTTTCTTGACCACAGCCCTGCAAGGTTGGCCAGGAGGAGAGGGTGAGACCTTCCTAAAGCCCTTGCAGTGAAGTTTCTATGGCTCAGGGAACCTCAGCATCCCAAATCCACTCCAACACTTGAGGTCACGGTGGGGGGGCTGCAGTCTGTGGCACTGCTGGTTGATTTGGTGGTGGCTCTGAGTTGCCCACTGTATTTTTCTTTTCAAGGCAGGGAAGTGCAAGGCTGGATTCTACAAGGGCTGGTCCTAAGGCCCCACTTGGGATAGCGAAGCAATTGACTTTCCTCTTTGTTTCTTCGTTTTAAACATTTTATCTAAATTTGTTAACAACTATAGTGTACTCATTATATATATATATATATATATATATATATATATATGCGACGTTTCGACGAGGTCTCACTCGTCATCTTCAGGCTGGTGTTCTGGCTTCTTTCTTCTTGAAGCAAAGCGTGATCTCAGTTGAAGTCCTTCTATAAATACTGCTGGGGGTGTGTGGTTTGCTTGCTCTGTTGCTGATTGTAGGTTCGTTTGTTCTTTTGTGATCTGCTGTGTGGCTGAGGCGATCGTTAAGGGCTTAACTGCTGGTGGGTTAGATGGCTGTTTAGAGACATCATGTGTGGGTGAGGTGCTGGATGTGTGTCTATTAGCCTTTTGTTTCTTAACGACCTTGGTGATGGGTGTTCTGGCAGCAGAACACCGCTACTTAAATGCACAATCACACCACCACCCTGCACAGATCAACTCCGTAGCAAAAACCCTCATCTCCAGAACCAAACGCCTCGCTGACAAAGACCACCTAAAAACTGAATTACACACTCTCTCGAATGCTTTAATTGCGAACGGATTCCAAAAAAACACCATCACCAAACTAATCCAAAAAGAAACACCCCCCAAGAACCAAGAAACAGAAGAGAACAACGGCACTGCCCTCCTCCCTTACATCAAAGGCACCACAGACAAAATAAGCAAAATTCTCCACAAACACAATATCAAGACAGCCTTTTGCACCGAACAAAAAAATAGCCAACATTTTAAGAAACCCCAAAGACAAGATTGAGCTAGAAAACCAAGGAGTCTACGAAATACCATGCAAAGTCTGCCCAGCCACATACATCGGACAGACAAACAGGAAAATAAGCGCACGCATCGCAGAACACAAGAACGCAGTCAAAAAAGAAGAAAAATCTTCCTCTCTCTTCCAGCACATAAAAACAACAGGTCATGAAATTGATTTTAAAAGAACCAAACTCATCTCCAAAACTGAACACTTCAACAGTCGAATAATCATGGAAGCCATTGAAATAGAGAAACACCCAAACAACATGAATAAACGTGATGACACCTCCCGCTTGCCTGACATCTGGAAACTAGCCCTGGTCAACAGACGAGCCTCTGTCACAAAGACTGACACCAGGTCCAAAAGGACACAAGATGCCACCACCTTCCATCCACACCAAACACAAACCCAGACCCTTCCCACAGATGAAACGAAACCACCATCCAATAACAAAACCACGACTGCACCATCTACCGCTACTCCCCACTCCAGCCACCACATGGAGCACACTTACACACGCCAAAAAAACATTGGGAGACCACAGACACGCAGCCAGACCAAAATGAATTCACAAGACACAGGACCCCACTCCACCAAAGCCCAGGATGCTGCCAGAACACCCATCACCAAGGTCGTTAAGAAACAAAAGGCTAATAGACACACATCCAGCACCTCACCCACACATGATGTCTCTAAACAGCCATCTAACCCACCAGCAGTTAAGCCCTTAACGATCGCCTCAGCCACACAGCAGATCACAAAAGAACAAACGAACCTACAATCAGCAACAGAGCAAGCAAACCACACCCCCCCAGCAGTATTTATAGAAGGACTTCAACTGAGATCACGCTTTGCTTCAAGAAGAAAGAAGCCAGAACACCAGCCTGAAGATGACGAGTGAGACCTCGTCGAAACGTCGCCAAAACAACCAGATTTCTACACGGGAAGAAACCCGAATCCACCCTAACATGCATACCTATACCCGTGAAAATCTACGAAAACAAATATATATATATATAGATAGATAGATAGATAGATATAGATATAGATATAGATATAGATATAGATATAGATATAGATATAGATAGATAGATATAAAAATAATATATATTGTATATATTATGTATGTATATTATATATATTGTCCTTCATTGTTGTAAGCCACCTTAGATCCTTTCCAAAAAAAGTGGGGTATAAATCTCTTAAATAAAATTAATAAAAGTAGCTGCTTTGCAGACTTATTTATTTATTTTTATTTGTATTTATTTTGGAGTATTTTTACTCTGCCTTTCTCCTTGGAAAAGGACCCTTTTGACATCAGTTTATCTTGGTAATGCAGATTTTCACAGAGTGTGTGATACGGTCTATAGCTCAACCTCTAGCCCCCCTTGATGTGGCTGCAGTTGTTCCCAGCTAATATCCCATTGTATTCTCGAAGGCTTTCCCGGCCAGGATCTGATAGCTGTTGTGAGTTTTTCAGGCTGTTTGGCTGTGTTCTAGACGTTTTTCTTCCTGATCTTTCGCCTGTGGCCGGCATCCCCAGAGGGCAAGGAGCTCAGGGAACTAGGACTTCAAGTGTCCCAGAGCACAGAGAGAACTCCTAGTTCCCTGAGCTCCTTGCCCTCTGAAGATGCCAGCTGCAGAGTCTGGTGAAATATCAGGAAGAGAAACTTCCAGAACACGGTCAAACAGCCCGAAAAACTCACAACAATATCCCATTGCTTATCTGTAAACCTGATTGCAGTCTGCAGTATTATCATTATGATCTTAGCATTGCAGAGGTGGAAGGAGCCCTGTGGATCATCAAGTCTAGCCTGTCAAGGGAGGCACAGCACTGGGGAACTGAGCTCCAGCCTCTGCTTCTGCAGCCAGAAACCTCAACCGCTCAGCCATCCAGTCGTTCATCTCTCTTCCATTTGATCCATTGCAATGACTCTCAGCCTTGAGTCCCCAGTAGTTCTTGGACTAAAGCTTCCAGAAGCCACCACCGTTAGCTGTTTTGGGAAGGGAATCTGGGACCCGAGTCTTTGGGCGTTTATACATGACCCCTAAACTCCGGGGCAAATGGCTCCCAGCTCCGGAGCTTAAAAATGTTTCCCCACCAGCTCCGGAGTTTACAGGAAATTAAGTGCGACCCCGCCCACCTAAGCGCGACCCAGCGCACTTTTCAGCTACCTGCTCTTGGGAGGTGAAAATTACTTGATGCGGATGTGCCGGGCTCTCCTCGCTTCTTTTTGTTGTTTTTTGCCTCCCGCCCCTTTAAGAGAAGGAACCAGGAAGTGACGGGGCTCGGAGCAGCTTCCACCGGCACGGGAGGTAAGCCTTTATTCTTTTGTCCCCCTTTTTCCTCCCTCCCCTCACGCAGCCAGGAAGTGCGGAGGGGTGGGGACGGAGGAACAGCAAAGAACCCCCAAGATCTCTGGTCCGAATTTAAGGGGCCAGCGGATCTTAGGGGTCGTGTGAAAAGGCCCTTTATCCACCTGTTCATTTCAGCTTGCAGGTCCCTTGTACTTTGGAATAATAATACATTTGAATTGCAGAGCTGTAATATGGGGTCCTGTGGACCATCAAGGGCAACCCCTCTCAAGGAGACATTGTGGGTAAACAGAACTCCCAGTCCCAATATCTGACTCTTCAGCAAGAGAACAGACTGCACATCTGTCAAATCAGAGTGGCACCCCGACTTAAGAGCAATTCGACTTAAGAGCGGAAAACTGTTGGCATTTTAACTGCCACCTTACAAATTTTAGATATGGTCTGCTCGACTTACTTTTTTTTCATTTTTATTTTTTTAAACTTTTTTTCAGTTTTTTAGACAGGTATCCTGACTTAACAGTAGTTCGACTTAAGAGCGTGCATTCGGAACGGATTAAATTCATAAGTCGAGGTACCACTGTACTTGAAAGCAAACTTGTCTTCTGAGTAGGTGGGAGTAGTGTAATTCTTCACAAGTTTTCATTGAGTCCCATTGGATTCAAACCTCCACCACCCTGACTGAGTATAGCCTATGTTGTAGATTTATAGGTATTGCCAAGAAAATGACAACTATGGGGCCACAATGTCTCCCTTCCACTGTAAAGAGTTTTATTGCCTGCTGTCAAGTTGCTTCCCGCTTATAAAATCATGATGCCTAAAAGTTCATATGGTTAAAGCAGCACCCCTTTAACATCCTTGTGTCAATCCTGCAAACCGAACACCCGGTATTCTTTTATTGAATGAATCCAAATCATGTTTGGTCTTTTGCTTTTTCCTGCTGCTTTCACCTTTAACCAACATTATTGTTTGTAAAGCATTAGTTGCATCTCAACCTGAGGCTTGACACGCTTTGTGCCTTATCAGTCAGATTCCAAGGTACGTAGTTGAGAAATGAAGCCGCAGCTGTGTGGGAAAATAACAGCTTTATGAGTGGTGATTAATGGATGCAAAAGATAGGGAAGACAAAAAGAGCTTCCTAATGCATAGGGCTTCCTTACCATGATGGCAACGTTTCTGGTGAGTGGCTATTCAGAGATGCCAGTATACCATGTTGGTGAAGATTCTCATTCATCCAGGTGAGGTTATCTGAAAGCTGAGTCATGGCAACTGGACTTCTTTTCTTGTTAGAAAATGCTTCAAGAAAAGAAGTCCAGTTGCCACGACTCAGCTTTCAGATACTGACTGGCATCTAACATCCCATTCTTGGGCAAAGTACTGGAGTGGGTTGTGTGGCCTTACAGCTCCAGAGGTTTCTGGAGAAGATAAAACTCTCGATCCAGCTCAATCTGGCTTCCGGCCTGGTTATGGGACTGAGACGGCACTCGTTGTCTTGGTAGATGACCTACGCCAGGAAATGAATGAGGGATCTGTGTCCCTTTTGGTTTTATTGGACTTTTCAGCTGCTTATGATGCTATCAACCACAGCATCCTCCTGACCCATCTCTCTGATACAGGACTTGGGGCACTGTCTTACAGTGGCTTCAGTCCTTCCTGCATGAGAGCATGAAGAAAGTGGTGTTAGGGGACTCGTGTTCAACACCACGGCCACTGACCTGTGGAGGCCCCCAGGGACTGTCTCCTATGTTATTTAACATTTATATGAAACCAACCACTGGGGGAAATTATTTGGCGTTTTGGGGTGAAGTGTCACCAGTATGCCGATGACATTCAACTCTACCTTTTGTCACCTTTGGATTCTAAGGAAGCTATTTAGACTTTAGATCAGTGCTTAGCTTTGGTAATTAACTGGATGAGAGAGAACAAACTGAAACTAAACCCAGACAAGACAGAGGTGCTTCTGGTCACTCAGAAAGGAGTTCAAGGGATAGGGATGCAACCTGTACTGGATGGGATTACCCCCCAATTCAAAAAAGAGCTGCATAGCTGGGGTGTGCTCTTGGACTCATCCTTGAGCCTAGATGCCCAGGTCACAGCTGTGGCCCGGAGTGCACTTGCAAAATTAAAACTACTACGTTAGTTACGCCTATTTCTTGAGAAACCTGCTCTGGCCACTGTGATACATGCCCTAGTGACATCCGGGCTGGATTACTGTAATGTGCTGTATGTGGGGCTACCGATGGATAGTCTCAGGAAACTATCCATCGATGGATAGTCTCAACGGGTCCAGAATGCAGCAGCCAGATTGCTGACTGAGGCGGGTTACAGAGATCACATTACACCCCTACTAAAGCAGCTCCACTGGCTATCAATCAGCTATCAGGCACAATTCGAGGTGCTGGCCTTAACCTACAAAGCACAAAACAGTCTGGGCACAAGCTACCTCAAAGATCAAATATCGCAGTATGAAGCAGCTCGGGTGTTAAAGTTATCAGGAGAGGCCTTTCTCTCCATCCCGCTACCTTCACAGGTACTTCTTAGAAGAACACATGAAAGGGCCTTCTCTGTTGCTTTTCCCACACGTTGGAACGCCCTCCCACTAGAGGCCAGAACTGCCTCATCTCTGCTGTCTTTCCAGAAGCAAACAAAGACCTATCTCTTCAGGTAAGCTTTCCCTGAATGAGGGACTACCTACTATGTCACTTTTATATGGATCACTATACATGACTGCATTGACTGATTTCATAAGAACACTAGTGTTTCCCATGTTTACTTTCCACCCTGCATAATGAAATTTTTTTTCTTTTGGCATGCTCTTTGTAGCCTTAATGTTACCTTTTAATGTTTTCAGATGCCTCTACAAACTTTCTGTTCTTAATTTGAATATGTCTAAAATGCTCTGGGCTGTATACTGTCCCTCATTATTGTAAGCCACCTTGGTCCTTTTCCAAGGAAGGTCAGGTAAAAATATTCAAAATAAATAAATAGTTTTTCAGGCTGTCTATCAGATCCCGGCCATGAAAGCCTTCGAGAATACAATCAATCAATCAATCGATAGTATACCATAACATAAGAACATCAGAAGAGCCATGCTGGATCAGGCCAAAGGCCCATCTAGTCCAGCTTCCTGTATCTCACAGTGCCCCCACCAGATGTGTCTGGGAGCTCACGAGACTAGATATCTGTCTCCTGATAGCACTCCCCTGCATCTGGTACTTGAAGTCCTCCGGTTTTAAGCCTGGGGGTTACACATTTCCATCATGGTTTGTAACCTGTGATGGACTTTTCCTCCAGGAATCTGTCCAATCCTCTGTTGAAGGCATCAAGGCCTGATGCCATCACCACATCCTGCGGCAGGGCGTTCTATAGACTAACAACACGCTGGGTAAATAAATATTTTCTTTTCTTTGTGCTCACTCTCCCAACCCTCAATGTGAGTGTATGTCCCCTAGTTCTGATATTTTACGAGAGGGAGAAGAGTGTACCTCTGTCCACTTTACTCATGCCCTGCGTTATTTTGAACATTCTAATCATATCCCCCTCAGGCGCCTTGTTTCCCAGACTAAAGAGCCCCAAGTGTTTTAGCCTTTCCTTATAAAGGGGGCGCCCCAGGCCAGTAATCATTTTAATCATGGATCTTCTAGTGAGAGTCATTGTGCATAAGTAGGCTGGATAGCTCAGTGGGTTACATTTCTGGCTGCAGAGCCAGAGGTTGGGAGTTTGATTCCCCCCCCCCGGGCCTGTAGACGGAATAACCAGCCTGTGTACCCTTGGGCAAGCTGCACAGTCCCAGGGTGCCTCCAGAAGAAGGGCCTGGTAAGCCATCTATGAGTATTCTCTACTTGGAACCCCCACCCCCCCAAGGGTTGCCATGCGTCAGAATTGACTTGTTGGCACTTGATCGTTGTGATAGATTTTTTTTTAGGTGTTGCTTTCTAGTTTACATAAGCAACCCAAATAGGTAAATAAGATACTACTGCTAAGTGGAGGTGGCAAGGAGAGGCCCAATTAATTTTCCAATGAAAATTGATTTGTTTATCTCTAAAATGGGATAAGCTCAGTGGAGGAGTTCAGCCAGCCTAGGAGCTGTTTGTCGCTGTATTTTGTTGCATCTGTGCTAAGAATAAGGTGCTGTTCTATGAAAAGTGCAAGTTGGAATATGGCATGTGCGTACACTGTGTGCTTGTCGCTTCCATTTGTGTGGAAAATTAAAACAGGTGACCCATCAGCTAGAATGTCATGATCCGCTAACAGATCTAAGTGATATATAACTTGCTTTAGTGAGCTATTGTAAAACAACAACAACAATGAACAGTAGAAGTCCAGAGTAAGAATGGGCTGTACCTTTTAATAGAAGCTTCTATGTTGCTAGTTAATCTGCAGTGTAACACAATTCCTTCAACATAACATCTCCTAACATCAGCAAGTCAATTGGACAGTGTAGTCTCATCCTTGGTTATAAGACAGTGTTTCAACCTTTTTTTATGTTATGATCCTCTTTATAATAGCCTAGAAACTTGCGACCTTCCTCCTATCTTTGCATAAAAAGGCATTTTTAATGAGATAAAGGCATCCCTTCTCGGAAAGTAAAAGCTTTCTTCTCCCCCCCAATAGGGCCACTTTCTTATACAGTGGTACCTTGGGGAACAAAATTAATTTGTTCTGTGGGCCGTTTTGCTGTGCAAAAATTTTGTTAACCAAAGTGCGGTTTCCCATTGATATGAATGGGAATCCAATTAATCTGTTCCAGAGATCCAAAAAAGGCAAAAAAAAAGCTATCCCCACAACCTCTTTAAAGGCATGCAGAGCCACACACACACACACACACACACACACACACACTGGAACACCCCCCCAGTGCAATGCAATCATGCAGAGCAATGGAAAAGAATGCAAAGATGGACAAAAAGAAAACAAAAGAAATTTCAGCTCCTAACCTTTCCAAGTTTGAAAGGCACAAAACCCGCTGCAAAAAATGTCCAGAATGGCTCCAAAACATGATGAAAAAAACTGCTCCAAGTCCTCCCACCCCTCCACCAACTACGAGGGGCGCAATGCATCCTGGGTACACTTTTTTTGCAAAGTGTAATAAAAAAAACATTATCCGAGACATACCATAGGATATTTTTGTTAACTGAAACATCCCTATTGCCGGAAATTTCATTTCATTAGCTGATTTTTTTTCGTTAGCAGAGGCATTCATTATCCAAGGTATTACTGTACAAACATACACACAAACTTGAATATGCTACTCCAAAAGGTCAAGGAAGAATTTACAGTGGTAGCTTGTATAAAGGAATTAATTCATTCCAAACGAAATTATGTTAAGCAAAATTTCCTTCATACAAATTTCCCATAGGAATGCATTGAAAATAGAGTAATCGCTAATCAAGACGATTTTTATGTTGTACAGATTCGCCCCATAGACGATTCTGTTAAGCAAATTTTCCCTATCTCTGGAATGTTTTATGTGGTACAAACTTTATGTTATACAAACCGTTTGTTATACAAGGGTCCACTGTATTTAATTAGGGCTACAACATGTATAAGGCGAATCTGTACAACATAAAAAACATGTGACCCTCATCAGAAAACATTTTGTGACCCCCCTCCTTGGGGTTTATGCCCACCAGGTTGGAAAGCACTAAGATTAATATATACCATTAATTTTTGAAATATGTTGCAGAAAAATAGACTGCAGTGAGGTGGCATAATTATAATAAACAGGTCTTGTATGGCAAAATACAAAACATGATGGCAAGAAATTAAAACACAAGGCAGTACAGGATATAAAATCTGTTCTAATAAATTTCTACATATGGTAGAAAAAAAGAGTCCTCAGGCACTTTTGTATACATGAGTGATCTGATCTGCACCTATCCTGATAGTGTACTTTCTGTAGGAGCTAAAGAGCAGAAGTAGGTACATTCTTAAACTGAGAACATAAAAACCTGAAAGAAAAAGCAGTTCCTGTTCCTCTTTGTAAAAATAAACTGGTATGTTTTAGAACTACCAGCCTCTGTTTCTGAGAAATCTCAAGCAATTTAGCAATTTTACTGTCGGTGGAGTAATACTGCAATGGGATGTTGAGTCAGCCTTACTGAAGTCCTGTATTCTCAGCTGCTACTCTGCATTACTATCTAAAACCATGGGTATCAAATATCTTCACCTATAGCCAGCACTTTTGAGTTGTGCTAATCTGTTTTGAGTGAACAAATATGATATCGCTGGGACTACTTCTCCATTTCCATCAGTATAATCCAGGAGACTGACCCATCTCACACTATATAAATAGTAAAAGGTGGAGACCTTACTGTGGAACCACCTGTTGAGACATAGCAATGGTATGCATGCTTTTGGGAGCCTTTGTTTTCTTAAGTGAGTTGTCCTTGGAATCCAGGGCTGCTGGTATGGTCTACAGATAGCATGAAACAATTTTATACATGTCCTTTTTGTGAGAGCAAAGGGAAAGGTTACCCAGTAGATACATGAAACAAGATGTAATTACTGCTCATCTAACTCTAGAGTTTGTTTAATGGGCTGGGCAACAGTCTGTACCTGACTGCTTGGGACAATCACATCTGGCTACATATAAACAGGCGTTTGGTGTGGCTACTCTGTGAGTAGCATGAAAGCTATTGGTCATGGATCACTTCCCCTTTAGAGATGATGTAAGTAGGAGCTCATAATTGCAACCTAATTTAAGAATGGCTTGTGTTAAAGCGTAGACATATTTGTTTTATATTTCTGTTGAGCGGCCATGCAAGGAAATGAGCAGATCTTTAGCTATCACCTGATAGCTGTGTATATACAGGAGTCCTGGTAAAGGCATATTTGTTTGCCAGATTTCCCCCCCCCTTCACAACTGCTAAATATCCAGGGCTCCTGTTATTTTTCTTCTGCTCATAGAATTATAGAGCTGGAAGTATTATTTATTTATTTATTTATTTATTTATTTATTTATTTATTTATTTATTTATTTATTTATTTATTTATGGATTTGTATCCTGTGCCATCTAGCCCAACGGCTACTCTGGGTGGTTTATAATAATAAAAGGTATACAAGTTATAACATAACAATAACCAAACTTAAAGAACAAGTACCTCAAGACTCATTAAATCCCATTGCCTACTAATGCAGGGATACCACAGATAAAGCATCCCTGAGAGGCATTCATTCAGCATTTTTGAACAAAACCTATAGGGAAGGAGAGACTTCTGCTTTCTTAAGATACTCTGTTCCATAGCTGAGCAGAAGTTACTGTTGGGAAGTTCTTGTTTGGTTGAGTCTCCTTTCCTGTAATTTGAATCAATTAGCTCAG
This sequence comes from Phrynocephalus guinanensis, assembly GCA_037367245.1. Taxonomy (NCBI): domain Eukaryota; kingdom Metazoa; phylum Chordata; class Lepidosauria; order Squamata; family Agamidae; genus Phrynocephalus; species Phrynocephalus guinanensis. The sequence continues at coordinate 129,152,650 of CM074736.1, forward strand.
GCCCTGTATTCTTGAGGCACATAAAACCAGCTTGCTCCATCTTCTACAAGACAACCCTTCATGACCTTGGAGATTGCTATTATCTTACACCTCATCATTCCCTTCTCAGTCTTTATTTCTTTAGGCGAAGCATATCAGCTCCTTCAGCCGTTGCCCACAGGGCTTGATTTCCACATCTTTCACCATCTTTAGTCTTCTCTCTGTCTACGTTTGAGGTTGCAGATACCTTTCTTAAACTGTGGCGCCTAGAACTGGACACACAGTAGTCCATGTTGGCATTTATTCCTGTCAGCTCATATTGTTTGTGCCTAGTTCTCTAAACAATTGGATTCTAATTCTTTTCTCTGGTATTAGATACTACTCTCTATTGATGCCATCTGTAGTTTTGGTGATCACTTCTCTTTTCTCCATAACATTATAAAGATATTGAACAGAAATACAGTAAGCTACAGAACATAACCCTGTGGCAGTTCACTTCTGTCAAGGATAAGAAAGTTAGGGTGCCATGGATATTCTGTTGAATAGGACCCGTCAACCACATACATCATGTAATAGCATTGTCTATGTGTCTCCTGATACCACTTCCAGGGCCGTCTTAAGGATATGTGGAGCCGTGGTTCGAAGATCCCTCTGGCGCCCCCCCCCCTTTCACAGAGCTGTCTACCTTCCTTTTTTAAGGGAGCTAACGCGACACTTAAATATTATAAAGAAAACAGGAAACTTTTCAGGTTGCTCATTTATTAACAATGCACTTATTAAGTATACAACACCACGACATTGTTTTGTTTTTGCTTGTTTGCTAATGTCCCAAAAAATCTACTTTTCGAGCCTTTCTATGAGCAAAATCCTTTATAAGGTCACTGGTATCTATTGCTACTTCTTTTTCAATACTGATCATGGCAAGGTTTGACAATCTTTCTTGAGACATAGTTGATCTTAAATAATTTTTTATTAATTGTAATTTTGAAAATGATCTATTTTAAATAATCAAGCCTTGCCCTTTCCTTGATACTTCTCAAACACCCCCCCCCCACATACACACTCACAGCCCTGCCCTCCTTCACTGCTTCTGCAGGTTTCCCCCAGGGAAAGGGGTGTCTTTGGCACAGGGGGTTCCTGTTGACCCACTCCCAGGTCACTGGGAGAAGAGGCCTCTTTCGACACACAAAGCCTCCACCTCCACTGGGACAACCAGGGTTCCCTTCGGGGCCATTCCTGACTCTGGAAGCCATCAAGCCTTTTAAGAGGAAAGGGGCCAGAGACGGCCGAAGGGCCTCTAGCCAAGTGGCCGTTGCTGTCCAGCGTTGGTGTCTGTCAGTTCCGCCCAGAAGGCACCACAAGCAATTCCCTGGCCCTCTGAAGGCAGCTCTTCTTGTGGAGCTTCATGTGTGTTGGGGGGGGGACTCTGAATTAGGGCAATGCCAAGACAGGGGAGGTTCTTAAGGGGGGGGGGTTAATGCTTGCCAGGACCTTCCACGAGCCCAGGATCTCCTGCCCCCTAGCCCAACACTGGCTCCCCTTGCGAGACTAACGGGATTTCCCTTGGCTAATGTTTCCACGCCCTTTGCCAGGTGGAAAGAGTGCTCCCTGTGCAGGTGGGTGTTTCTGGCCCTGCTTGGGTGGGGGAGGGGTGCAGCTGGTTATCTCGACACTGGGGATGACCAGAGACAGGGCCCAAGCTGGCGGGTGAGATTGGCAAAGGACTATTTTGCCACGGACCGCCATAAGAACTCAGCCCCAGCTCAAGAGCAAGACAGAAGTTGGGGAGGGAGGGAGGGGGCAGCCACTGAAGGCGGGTGCCGAAGCCTGAGCCAGCCCCGCCGAGGAGAAGGGCACTTGATGGCCAGGGGAACGGAAACCAAACAGGCCGGCCAGCCAAGTGGGAGTGACTCAGCGGCCCCAGGGTGCTCGCCCCCCCCCCAGGCCTGTGTCATTCCTCTCCGGCTGGAATGGATCAGCTTGGAAAGTTCTTCAAGGACACGGCCGGCCCCCTCTGAGCCCCGCTGATCCGGCGGCTCCCGCCAGGCCCCACCACTGGCTCGGGGCGCCGGAGGGCTTCATGGCAAGGGGGCGGAGGGCCGCGATGGCACCTCCCTTTGGGACCCCCCCACCTCCTCCTCCTCCTGGCTTCCTGCCGCTTCTCCCGTCCTCTGCCTGAGCGACCGCGGCGAGCTCCCGCCTCCCTTGGGCCTGGCCCTTTCCCCCTGGAAGCACGCGCGCACAGACAGAGACACACACACACAGGGAGACACCCCCCACCCCCACCCCCCAGAAGCAGGGCGGGCTGGGGGGGGCAGAGGTTGCCAACTTGCCTGGCAAGTGCTGGCCAGCCGGGACAAGCCTCGTTGAGCCTCCCTTCCCACCCAGCAGGCAGCCGCAGCAGCTATAATGGGCGGGAATCAAGCCCGGGGCGCTCGGGGCGCTTCTCACGCCGGGACCCCCGCGGAAGGGGGAGGGGGGGCAGAAGATGCCCTGCGCTGGTTCTGCAGCTCCACGTGGCAGGCGAAGGGGTGCCCGCCCTGCCTGCTGCCTCCCCGCGCAAGCGAGGCCACCGGAGCTCGGCGGAGACCGACCCCCCCCCAGGAGATAAATAACCGGGATGCTTATCGTCGGTTAAACGACTGCAAAGAAGCCGGCAAGAGAGGTTTAATTCTTTTAACTGGAGTGATTCGCAGGCGTCGTCCCAGGAATTACACCACGAAATTAAAATCAATTTTATTGCACTGCATGGCGTGGAGCCCGCCCGCCCGTCCTCCCTCCCAGAGGCGCCTCGTCCCCGGGGGTGGGGAGTTGATATGGGGGCCCCTCCCGTCCAGAGTTCCCTGGGGAAGCCCCCCCCCTTTTGGGGCGCCGTCCATCGCCCACGGAAGGGCTTTCCTCCGGGGCCACGATCTGGCCAGCCACACGGAAAGGCGGACCGGGAAGGGGGCAAAGTCCCAGCCCCCCACCACCGCCACCCCCCCCCCCCACCGCCCGCCGGCGACTCGGTGAGGGTGCAGGTGGGAGGGCGGGCAGCGCCGAGCGACCGCCGCCCAGTCCCTTCGGCCGCCCCTTCCCCGCCGCCGCCGCCGCTACTCACGGGGAGGGCTCCGCCGAGGCGGGGCAGGCGCCGGGCGAGCCCGAGGAGGGGAGGAAGGAGGGGGAGAGCGCGCACACACACACACCCGGGCCGCCCCGCCCCCGCCCCCCCAAGGCACCTGCCGGCTCCCGGCCTCTGCCCCCCCTTCCCTCGCTCGCGCGCGCGCCCTTGCCACCGAGGAGCGCTCCCTAGGGCGGCGGCGACGCGCTCCCTCCAGGCCGCAGAGCTGGGGGGGGGAGGAATTTGCTGGGGGGGCGATGGCTTAGGGGGCAGGCAAACTGGCGCGCTCCTCCCCCCCACGGGCCTCGAAAGAGGAAGCCCAGTTGATGGGGGGGTTGGAGGGGGGAGGCGAGAGCTCACCGCTTCGACGGCGCTGGGAGGGGGTCGCCGGGTGCAAAGGGCTGAATCTAAGAGTTTTGGGGTTTGGGGGTTCAGGCGCCCTTGGGGTTCAGGCGCCCTGGTTCATTGAACCACAAAGGCCTATGGGAAAGTCGCCCCTGACCACTTCCTTGCATCTGGTTTTAAACCTGGAGATGACGCATCTCCTCATGGCTTGTAACCTGTGATGGACTTTTCCTCCAGGAATCTGTCCAATCTCCTTTTGAAGGCATCTAGGCCAGATGCCATCACCACATCCTATGGCAGGGAGTTCCACAGACTAACAACGTACTCAGTAAAAAAAATGCTTTTGTCTGTTCTCACTTTCCCAACCTCCTAAGCCAGAAAAATATTATGTGGAGGTTGGTTAAAACCCTTCTTAAAATCAAAACACCCTCTCTACATTCATGGTATTTCCAGATTGACCAAGCTTGCAACTGAGATGTAATAATAACAATGGTATCAAGAGTTCACTCTTTGTTTTCAAAATCCATCCCCATCAGATAGATAGGGGGATGCAAGTACAGTAGTATAATTTGTTCTTGAGAAGGAATGCTGATTTGATAATTGTTGTATTCTTTATGATTTTTCTTAAAAGCGTTTCCTGTATTGACATCAAAGGTGTCAATATGAAGATATTTTCCCCTTTTGCTGGCTGCTGAAAACACCTCTTTAGAGAGGCCTTTGGGGACCTATGGCACAGTATATACAGTGGTATCCCGACTTAAGAGCAGCTTGACTTAAAAGCAATTTGACTTAAGAGCGGAAAACCGTTGGCATTTTAACTGCCGTCTTACAAATTTTAGATATGATCTGCTCGACTTACAAATATTTTTATCATTTTAAGTTATTTTTAAATTTTTTTAGATAGGCACCCCGACTTAAGAGTAGTTCAACTTAAGAGCATGTATTCGGAACAGAATAAATTCGTACTTTGAGGTACCACTATATGTATATGTGTATAGATAGATAGATAGATAGATAGATAGTGGATTTTAACTTTGTTTGTATGCTGCCTTGAGTAGGGGAGAAACGTAGGATAAAAATTAATAGGGTGACCAGTTAATAGTTGCCCATATCCGCTTTCTTCTCCTCTGAAGCTGGAGAAGCTATTTATCCACCTCTAGTTTTCAAGGACCAGACTTGTTCTCCAAAAATTATCAATCTCCTTTAGTACCCTTGTATGTAGTTCTTCTGTCAGAATCCATTAAAAGTACTGTAGCTGGGTGTTTCTGTGTACTTCTTTACCTATCTACCTCAGTAGGCCCTTCATTTCCTCCATGATATTTGCTCTTCCTTAGTTCATTTGCACAAGACTGAGCAATGTTTTCTTTTCATGAGACAATGGGGACAAAAGTAGAAGTTAGGGAAGATGGCTTTATTTCCCTCATATATTTGCATTTCTCCATCCTTTCCATGCAGTGACCCTGGGGGTGCTTTGTTTTGTAAGGCAGTCAATGGCAGAACGAGTTTAATTTATCGTTTTTAACATCTCATGTTTTTACATTTGTTTCTAATTACAACTTTGAAACCAGTTATGCTTGCTTGTTTTTTAGTGTCATCTTGTAATGATTGTTGTGTGGTTTTAATTGAATCTTAACTTCTCTTTGGGGAGAGGGGCAACATGTAAATAAAGTACATTAATAAGTAATGTCTAAATATGTTAGTTATAGTGCAGTGGAGTTATATTTAAGTTGAATATTAAAGCTAGAAAAATCACCTGCTTGAAGTTAATGGCTTTTCACTATATAATCCTGTCTCTACCAGACATGGTAGGTGGTAGCAAGCTTAGATAAGGTTTCAATAGAGGCCTTGCATTTATTTTAAGATAATTGCATTTCCTCAGCCGTATTGTTTATTTTTATTGTGGGGTGACTGAACAAAAATAACTTGTGTGAAAGGTGAGGTGCTCCAAGCCAAATCACCATCAGTAGCTATTAAAGGGAGGAGTGCCTATGAAAGTATTGCATAACCCGAAATGACATGAAGCCACTTGCAGGTACAATTAATAGAAAGAACTATTTAAGCTTCACACAAAGAACAGAGGGAAAACTGTGAATCTTTTTTGTGAGTTCCAAACGGCTGAAGCATTTTCAAGTAAAAATTGGAACAGCAACACTCCATGAAGAATGTACATTTGTAAAATCAAACCGATCGTTGCATACAAAAAAATTCCCATGCAAAACAAACGATGACGGCATTTTCACTAAAGCTGTCAGAATAGGTATAATGCTGAACTAACTAAATCAGATCTTTAAATTCAGTTTTGGTGACATGCAAAATCATGACTAGAGGTGAACATGAACTGCCAGTTTGGTAGTTTGTGCTGGTTTAGTTATCAGCCAAACAGATGTTTGTTCCTCTCTGGTGTGCCAGATCGAGGATAATACAGATTAGTATCTGTAAAAAATAAAAAGTGTTTTTGTCTATATACCATCCCATAGTGCTTAAAGCACTCTTTGGGCAGTTTACAAATTATTTATGCAGGCTACACATTGCTCCCCCGCCAAGAGAGCTGGGTACGCATTTTACCAACCTCAGAAGGATGTAAGGCTGAGTGAACCTTGAGTTGGCTACCTGGGACTGAACCCCAGGTACAGTTATAGCTGCAGTACAGCAGTTTTAACTACAGCACCACAAGGCTCCTGTAAATAAAATGGGTTCATTAAGGGTAAGACGATAACACAGTAAACTCAGAATTACTCAAATGGAACAGGGAGGAGAGTTTTGACGCAGTTTAACTTAAAAGATGTGTGTGTGTGTGTTGTGTCGTTACAGTCGTGACCGACTCTTCGTGACTCCATGTCCCTGGAGTTTTCTTGGCAGGAGCACTGGAGTGGCTTGCCAGTTGCTACTCCAGGCACCTACAGCACCTGGTATTCCCTGGTGGTCGCCCATCCAAGTACTAACCAGGGCTGCTTAGCTTCCGAAATCAATCGAGATCGGATGTGCTTAGGGCATCTAGGCAGCTCCAACTGAAAAGGTAGTTGGACATATGTTTCAGTATAAAGAAATGGGAAAAGTGCTGAGAATAAATGGTGACTATTTATGCAGATTGAGAAAGGCAATGAAATTTACATACTGACATGATACAGTATCTCCAATTTCATACTGATTCTAGAAGGTTGCAGAATCAGTTTTAGAATTAATCTTAAACAGCAGAACATAGCCTGAATATCTAAGAATATCTGGGGTTTTCTGGCTCAAGATTTAGTGAGCTTTAAACCAGATATTATGCTCAGTATTTTTTTTTAATACCTGCTCCCTTGAGTGGTGAAAGACATATGTTTTTCACAGTCCTAGCTGTCCTCAAAGCAGGGTGGAGAAGAATCAATGTCTTTTAAAGTGATTGCAACCATGATTTATATTAAAATGATTTTTAAACATTTGAACATTAGGAAGAACTTCATAACAGTTAGAGCTGTTCGGCAGTGGAATATGTTGCCACAAAGGGTGGTGGAGTCTCCTTCTTTGGAGGTTTTTAAGAAGAGGCTGGATGGCCATCTGTTGAAAATATTGTGATGGGGTTCCTGCATGGCAGGGGGTTGGACTAGATGGCCCTTGAGGTCTCTTCCAACTCTATGATTCTATGATTCTATGAAATAATCAAAAAACATTTTAAAGTTAAATCGTAGACATCTAATCATTTTAGAACTGCCGAGCTAGAAGGGACCACTTCCAACCCCCGGGTCTGCAGCTAGAGATATAAACAATCGAGCAGTTCATGATTTAATGGGTTTCTTTAAAAATCAAATCCACCCTGCCTCAAAGCAAACGCAAAGGTGTATCTTGCTTTTAGTGGGCTCTATTTGTGATTAATTATCCAACGGTAAGCATATATTCAATTTGCAAGGCTGATTAGTGCAACATGAGTATCCCATTGTGGAGTCAAATGGATTAATGATAGAGAATATGTGTCCCTCCAATTGTTTAGCTTAGTCCTGAACAAACACCTTTCATGTGCTGCTGCTGCTGCTATTTATTTATTTATTTTTATACTTATTAACAGCCCAATTTTTCCTTGGGAACTCTGGGCGGTGTACAACAAATTACAAAACAATTTGCCCAAACACAACTGCATAATAAACAAACAAAAATAAAATGTAAAAACAATAAATAGCAATAACACCACAACATAAAATCCGGCAAGAAGAGGGCTGGGACAAAACAATACAACCAACACACAACACACAATCGTACACTCAGCGATTACCAAAACATTCCATAAAGAGCCAGGTCTAAAAGGCTCTCCTATTACTGGTAATAAACTTAACTTCAAAGGGAGCCTCACCAGCATGCTACCTAAAGCACCCTGGAAGAAGGAAGGGAACACATTCATTATTGTGCATTCATTATTTGCACATGTGGCAGCAAAGGTGTTGAAATTTTCTGGAATATATTAAAATAAAGGGTTAACCAGCAGATGTGATATCCTACTACCCATTCCAGTCTTCTTTGGAGTGGAGTAGAGTGACAGATGATCGGAGTGGAACAGTAGTCCTGGAGCCGTTTGGAAAGTGAGGAAACTGGTGCTTATGTTTTCTCGGCGAAACTGTTATTTTTATACACTGGTCGGGAAAGGTCATGCTGCAGACCTGACTCCTTAAGGAGGTGCGGAAAGGAAGAACTTCCTGCTTAATTTGCAGCTTTTTCCTTCAGGTAGTTAATACAGTATTGAAGGCGTTGATAAGCGAAATCTCATTACTCCATAGATTTTCCTTTCTCTGTAGAAAGCTGGCTGCATCCCATCTGCCTTTCTCAATGATGTTACAGGAGATAAAGTTCTTCCTAGACAGTTACTTCACGTCCACTCTTGTCCTGGGAGGAAGTTCGTTGTGTGTTGGTGTCGGTCGCGGTCACGTGGTCTTCTTGCGGTTCTGTCCCTGTTCCTATGTACGCACGGGCGTCATTGATGATACCGGCATGACTGTTTCCACACGTCCTCGTTCCGTGATGAGATGTGAAATTCCATGCCTTTGTTCTCCATTTTTGTTTCCGACAGATCTTCCGTTTTTTGATGTTTCGATTCTCCGAAGCCTTGCCTTCAATGCGTTACGGAGCTAAGTTTGAGGCATTTGTCTTTTAATCTCTCTGCACTGCATTGCTAACTCCATAGGGAATATACTGGCGAATGGCAGTTTGCACTCCTGCCACTAGATGGAGAATGGCATGTTGCATGACGAGCCTTTCTTCATGGGCACTCGTCTCGGAACGAGAAGCGAGATGAGGAGATTCCCGAGGCCAAGGAGGGGAATCTCGCATCCCGCTTAGATCGCAGTTCACAGGGCGTGGTCGGGATGAACTCCCCTCATCCTGCAATGGACGTGCGGTTAGATTTCTTTGTACCGGTCCCCAGCAGGACCGTGACCAGCGTCTTCATCTGCTCCAGAGTGGTATCCCTCCTTTGGAGTGGGACACATGGGTTCTGTTTCTGCAGCAGTCCTCTGTAGACCTTTTAAATAGGACTTTGCCCAAGACCACTCATCATCTGTTTAGCAGAATGGGGGATTTGAACACATACCCAAGTCAATATTGTGTCTTCATTTTTACTAGAATATATGTGTCCTCCTATTTCTATTCTGAAGCATAACGGTGGTTGCAACATCAGTTGTCAAACAACATACCAGAACACTCAAAATAGGAAGTAGTATAGCAGGATGAGCAATCATCTGAGTTGAAGGCCTGGTGAAGAACAGATGTCCTTGTTGTCCTGTAACGCTTCATCAAAAGAAGGGACCATCCTGCACCTTCTGGACTTCTCACTTCCTGGTGTCTTAAGAAAGAAACCTGTTTTGCAAACCTATCAACTGTACTTTTGTCGGTGACTTGTGGGGCTCAAAATAGGGTTCTCTCCCTGTATCCCGCCCCATCCCAGCAAGTAGAATAATTGACAACATACTTCAGGTATATTGATTCTGCCTCAAGAGACACTGACACTGAAGCACCAATAAAACTGCAAGATTTTAATACGTTTCTTGTTGTACTGTACCTTGATTCTTATGCCTACTCCTTTCTGTGTTGCATGGTGTATACAACTCTGATTTGCTCTGGTTAGACCTGTGGGGTGACACATCATCAGATCTTTCCCTGTTTTTGACATGGGCTTAACTATGTAGCCTTCTGGAATATGATAGATATATCTCATATAGAGCAAGAACAAGTAGTATAATTTCCAGTAAGCCTTGTTTTACAGGATCACAATCTCCCTTTTTGAAGCAGCCTCTCCGTTTTGCTTCCCAGCTGTGATTCAATTGGGGACATAAATACTTTATTTTTTGCTTGTCTTCAATGTGCCTCCAAAAACATAAGGGCTAGTACATTAATTAGTGCCACTTACAATAATTTGGAGACAAATATGTTTTCTTTTAGGGAAGAAGGCAAAAATGGATGTTGCGAAATGAACTAAGGTAAAAGCATGTATGTTGGTCTTTCAACATATTACATTTTGTGCTTATGCTTAGTGGTGTGCTGACACACTAGTCTTTGAATGCTTACCTTTTTTTGCAGGTACAGTTGGAACCTCGTATACACTGATTCATTAACCACTGATTCAGTTATCCACGGTTGGCAGAGGAAAAATTAAATAATTCAGCAGCTGCAGAGCAAGCTACTGTCACAAACAGCAGCCATAAAGCAAGCTACCGTTGCAAACCAGCAGCCGTAAAGCAAGCTACTGTCACAAAAGACCAGTTTTGGGTGGGATTTTGTGTTCTCTCTTATCCACGGTTTTCATTATCCACAGGATGGCTTGGAACCATTCCCCAGTGGATACCGGGGTCCTGCTGTATATTTATCCAAGAAAAACATCTGGCTGCAACTATGATGGGATCATAATTTGTTTAATAAAATGCTATTGATCTTCAATTTGGTAGTTAGAGTTGACTAACAAAAATTTAAAAGCCAGGGTACACCCGGTGGCTTCCATTTTCCAGGTATGCAGTTAAGCAAAAGCAAAATTTGTGTCAGCAGTGGAATGGCCCTGTAATAGTAAAGATGTAATATAGGATCATATTGGTCAGTGCCTTTTGGTCAAATATAGAAACCAAACTACGTGTAGTACTTACTTAGCTTAAAGCAGGGGTCCTCAACCTAAGGCCCCGGGGCCGGATGCGGCCCCCCAAGGTCCTAAATCCGGCCCCTGGGACCAATTGCAACCCAACTACCCCCTGTTTTGTGAGCAAGCCAGCCTCTGCAGCTGCTTTTGGACTGTGATCCGGCCCCCAGTGGTGTCTGGGTAGTGGTGGACCGGCCCACTGTTTGAAAACTTTGAGGACCCCTGGCTTAAAGGTTTCTTAAAATACCGCAAGCAGAACGAGCTGAACATTCATGGGATCAAAGGATGCAGGGATGAGGGATATAATATGGTTGTGATTCTGAAGAAAATATTAGGACTTGCTCTGGGATGGAAGAAAGGTTCTATTGGTGGGTGCCAGTAGGGGTTTGCTTCCCAAGCCAATATAAACCCCCATAACCAAATGCCAGCTTCAGAGGAAGGATTTATCTCAGAGAAGTAGGGGAAGGCTGATTTAAAGTTTAAGGTAAAGAAGGTAAAGGTTCCCCCCGCTCATGTGTGCTAGTCGTGTCCGACTCGAGGGACAGTGCTCATCTCTGCTTTCATGCCCAAGCGTCAGTGTTGTGCAAGTCTGTGTCCATGTGGCTGGCATGGCTGAATGCATTTCTGCGATGGAACACTGTTTACCTCCTGTTTTTTACGGCGGTACCTGTGATGCACAGTTATGCTTAAAAGTGTTTTTTTAAATACAGTAGTCCAGTAAGTGTGTGGCGGGAGGAGCTTAGTGGAGAGAATGTTTGTGAGGCACTCTTGAATTGTGCTACAGAGAGCACACCTTTCTAGATCAGGGAGAGGGTGGTTTTGGAATTAATGCGTTGAGAGAGAAGTCTTGGAGAGACATCCAGGGGAGGAAAGATAATAAAAGATTATGTGGAATGAATTTAAAGCCTTGGAATAAACAGTTTTTTTCCATACTATTTTAATAAAGCAAAAGTGTTCTGCTTATATACCGCCCCATACCACTTCAAGTAGTCTCTGGGCGGTTTACAGCTTTTAATTACAGTATGCAGGTGACACATTAACATCTTACATGTTCTGTGCAAAACTGAGTGTGCTAACTCATGGTTGGCTGCTTAGAAAGTGTTATATGACAGCTAGTGTGAAGGGTGAAAAATGCACAGACGTGGGAACAGCAAAAAGAGGGTGCCAGTGAATGAGGAAGAGAAACAACAAGCAAAGATCATTGAAGAAAACATGTCAATTTGTTGTGGTGATTTAAACAGACCATTATCTCAGTACTTGTAGTCAAATGACAAGTCAAAGGGAGGTTGGAGAGTTGGTATCAGAGAGGAAGGGTGTGAGGCAGTTTCTGTCTAGATACGGCCAAAGAAGGCTATACCAATCGCACTTGCAAACAGTGGAGGACTACGGTTGCATAAGTGGCGAGATCTATCATTAGAATAGAAATGTGTGACTGTGTTGTGCATAATAAATAGGTGGGTTCACAACCACACCCAAGCACTTACGGTAACTCAAAGGAAACATCTCGGCTGGTGTTATCCTGCATATCTCTTCCTCTACAACACCTACCACTTTTAGGACCTGTCACAGGTGGTGTAGGGAACCACACATGTGATTTTAGCTCAGTACTGAAAGGTGGAACTCTGGGTCCTTTGGAAGAATGGTTTGAATTTGGGGGGGGGGGAAGGGGGCATGTATGGCAAACAAATGCCGAAATGAATCGCTTCTACCTGTATTTGTTACTTGCCTGTCAATGCTCATGGTGGGTCCTTTTCCAAGGAGAAAGGTGGGGTAAAGATACTCTAAAAATAAATAAATAAATAAATAAATAAATAAATAAACTCACTAACTCACTAACTCACTAACTAACTCATGGTTGTAAAGAAATAAATGTTTCTCTAGGATTTTATAAAGCCTACATGCAAGGTACATAAAACGATCAGCTCAATTTAAAACATTGTTTTATAGCCAATTTCCCATTAATTTGTTTTCAGTTTTCCTAAAGGGTGGCATGAATTTTCCTGCTGAAACTAATAGTCTATTTTGCTGTGATAATATTAGTAGTCACATTTTCACATTTAGTATTATCCTTCTGCCATTCACATTCACATCATTTCATATCTAGTATTCTCTTTGGACCATCATTTCACACTTCTACCCTGAATTACTGGGGGCTTGGTTGATTAAACCCAGGCATGTCCAAACTTCAGCCCTCCTGATGTTTTGGGCCACAACTCCCAGAATTCCAAGCCTGTATTTCCAATGGCCAAGGACTGTGGGAGTTGTGGTCCAAAACATCTGGAGGGCCGAAGTTTGGACATGACTGATTTAACCCTTTATGATCTTGGTTGTGTAAGTCAAATCCTTTGTAAGTTCCTCCGATTCTGGGCACAATTCTAAGTGCTGCTTTTTTAACCTTCATAGTCCTAAGTGGCTTGGTTCCAAGCAGTCTAAAAGACTACATCTCCCTCTGTGAGCCAACCTGGACATAACGATCATCAGGGCAGGCCTTTCTCTCATTCCCAGCATCCTCATGGTGGGGACACAGGACAAGACTTCCTCTGCTGCTGCCCCTCAACTCTGGAATTCCCTCCCATGTGAGAGGCTGGACCCATTTCTGGTGTCTTTCCACATGTAGGCAAAACCCTTTCTCTTCAGGCGGGGTTTTCTTCAAGGACTGGTGGTTTGAGAGGGTTTTTGTTGTTTTAAATATGTTGAATTCTTTTTAAAACATTGCATATTGACTGTCTTTAGCATTAAAGACTGTTTTAGATTACGGTATGTAAGCTGCCTTAAGTCCTTTTGGCGAGGACTATAAATATTTTATATAAATAAAGGCTATGAACTGGATGTGTCTGCCCTTAAAGTTATGTCACGTCTGCAGGTAAATTCTTAGGGTAGGTGGGTAGGACTAGATGAAAACATCAACTTCTAGGTGAGGGCTTTGTTAACCTTTTCAGTAACCTGGATTTGTTCAGAATAATTTTTATTTACTGTATTTTGAAAACAAAATTAACCTCACCTTTTTCCTTTATAGGAAAAAGTCACCTTATTTAAAAAAAAGGCAATGTTTAAAAGCTAAAAACAGCAAGTACATAAATATTTAAAAAGAATTAAAGAATTATTATATTTAAAATTATAAATAAAATAAATATTTAAACACTTTTAAAGGCAGCAGAGCACAACAATCCAATTTTAAAAATCCATCTCAGTCTACCAGATTCAAAGGAAAAGCCTGCCTGAAGAGAGAGATCCTTGCCTGATTTTGGAAGGATAGTAAAGATGGGGCCAGGCTGGCCTCCTATGGGAGGGAGTTTGAGTCTAGGAGCCACAGCAAAGAAGGCCCTCTCCTGTGTCCCTACCTACCAAGCACCGCTGTCAGCATGGTGGTACCAAGAGAAAGTCTCCCCTGATGATCTTAACCCACCCGAGTGGGCTCATAGAGGGAGCTTGGATCTGAGTTGTTTGAAGGGCAATACTGTAAATTAGATGTGGTGCCAATTTGGAAAAACTTGTTCTTCTGTTCTGTTGTATTTCTGCAGTCGTCCTAGATACTGTACCATCAAAGCAAAAAGGGGTTTGAGCCGTGTGGACATCACAAAACACAATTGCAAAAATAGGTTACTGGCAATAATTTTATAGGGCACTAATAAAAAAAACCCTAAAGAACATTGCAAGCTTTTGAGTGTAAATCACTCTTCTTCATAGCAGGTCCCAGAAGTTCAGACATGGTAAAAGATGTGCTTTACCAGGAGGCTACTTTTAAAGTCCATGGCTAGATGATGTTGCAGCCAGGGCAGGAGTCTTATTATAGTCAGGAAGTTGGAGAGCAGTTGTAAAAGCTGCTTAAGCATTGGTTTTAACACCTCCGTTCTTCAAACAAAGGAACATGGGTCATAAGTCTAGTTCTCCAGTGTTTCAGGAGGCAGAGATGTTGAATCTGTCTCTGATCTTCCTTTGTTTCACTCTTCCATCCATTCTTGCCTCGATGAAACAAAATGCAATGCAACACTTGGCTGGTTAAGGAGTCCCTTCCACAATAAGTCAGGTTAGTTGTTGAAGGCTTGCTTGATTCTAATAACCCTTTGTCCGTGGGAGGAAGCGAGCCAGCCTGGCCTCTCTTGGAACGGAAGCTCCAGAGACTGGGAGTGGCCCCAAGACAGAATCTCTCTCTCTCTCTGTGTGTGTGTGTGCACGCTTGTGTACTGTACATTTATTTGGGACTGGGTACTTCTTGGAACCCAAGGGCTGAATTCTGTTGGAGAGAAATCTTCGGGGCCTAATGCTTGGTAGTGCCAAAGGAGCACAAGCATATTTTAGCTGGCAACATGTGATGCTCATGAAACAGTGGTCTCATGGGGAAGAGAGAATTCCTTTTTGGGAACCACACAGGACCACCACCACCCCCCGAGGCTCCAGGAAGGCATGATTGAGCCACCGAGCCCGAGACCCTCCTCAATGTACAGTTATTTATTTATTTATTTTTATATTTATATCCCGCCAGATTTTCCCCCCAGGAACTCAAGGCGGCTAACAAATAACAAAATTTGAGAGTGGAAACTAACAAAACCACAATAATAATACTAATAATAAATCAGACATAAGATGGCAAAGAAAAATGGGCGGACATAATAAATCAAATCCCTGCTCAGAGTAAATCAACCCCTGAGGTCACCGAACGCAGCTGTAAATAGCCAAGTTTTTAAGAGCTTCTTGAACACTGGGAGGGATTCCGCAGTCCTAATATTATTCAGAAGATGGTTCCACAAAGTGGGACCAGCCACTGAGAAGGTGCGATTCCTGGTAGAAGTTTTGCACGCCTCCCGGAGAGTGCCAATCCGAAGAGCAAAGGGCTGGGATGTTCTAGTGGGTCGGGCCGAAGTTGATCTCTGGATGATTGTAAATAATTGTACGGTATTTGGGGAACCTTACCAGGTCTTTGTAGACACAGGAAAATGTTTTAATTTGGACAATTGAGTCTCCTTGCTTGTACGTTAGACCATCTCCAAGTGTTAAAAGTGACAATATATCTGCAGGTGTGGAGGTAACACTTGAACACTCCTTCAGCGTCTCTGGCAGATCGAAACGCTGCTTTAGTTTAAAAATATTCTTCAGCTTATTTAATACTTGTTATTCTTTAAAAGGAATCTGATGTTTACCAGTACCAGTTTAAATAATACAATTTAATTCGTTTTCCTTCTGATACTCCTGAAGATGGGTAAAAATTAACCACAATACTGTAGTTAAACCTACTCAATTGCTGGTCAGTGCTGTACTTTATTATTGTCCAGTATGATGTGCAGAAAATTGACACATGTGCACCAAAGCCAGATGCTGCAGGAAAGACGTACAGAGACTGAAGTAAAACTGGGAATGCCTATTTGTTCATGCTCCTCTCAGAAGTGCTTTTGAAGGAAGAACATAAGAAGAGCCATGCTGGATCAGGCCAAGGGTCCATCAAGTCCAGTTTCCTGTATCTCACAGCGTCCCAGAAGAATTTGTGAGCAGTAAGATATGGAAGAGCAAAAATGCTTACTGAGCATAGTCTATGACAAACATTCACAAATGGCCAGAGTTCATTTAGTCAGCATCACTGTGAACTTTAAACTTCTATTCTATATATCATTTACAACGTCAAAGGGCAAAAATACTAGCAGTTCTGAAACTATTTAGTTCTGAAACTATACCAAGCATATGTTGAGAAGTAGAAGAATAGAGGAGTGCAGAAGGTGAGAGTAATAATTAAACAAATTTGAACAAATCTGTTTTGCTATTATATTTACTAATATTAAGCAGGGAAAACAGCACTGTTCTAAAGTTTACACTGCTGGAGTTATTTATCTGTGAACAGCCTCTGAGACCATATCTGTGATCTTTCACATCCATACATTGTAATCAAGATGCCATACCATAAATCCAGTGCCACAACCTTACATTTAAGGATTTTCCCCTTGTTCCTGAATAACTACAATCCAAGTCTCAGTCCTCTTCAGATTTCTTCACTGTATCCTTTTCACTGAAAATTGAACCTTGGTGTAGAAAATTTTAACTGAGAATAACAATAATCTGAATTTGCGTCTCAAACAACTTCAAAGGAACTTCTTTGCACAACTGGGGTAGTGAGAGTTGCCAACAACTGAGGAAGAAGGGTCAAGAGGTGTTATATGAATAGCTTAACCATATGGGTACTCATTTCAGGCAGCAGCTGTCAGTGCGGATGGCTGTATTTGTAATTAAAATTATAGTGTTATTCTAAACAAAAGGAAGCCAGTGTCAAACTGCCATTGACAGGCATTCTTATATAATCAGAATTTTACGATGGAAAGGTTTATTATATCCAGAGGCTAATAATCAAAATTCGTCATGTATTGTGGACAATTGGGGGGGGGCATTTCATTGTCTAGTAGGGGTTGAGGTAACTCCAGCAACTTTCTGCTGAACTTTTTTCTTTTCTGGCTCTTTTTCATTAATTTGCATGAGTTTTACAAAACAATGGACTATTTAGTAACAAAACATCCTGAAACATATCTTCCAAAACCTGCAGAAGTAACTAGAAATGTAGACTTGTCTGGTACAATGAAGGTTCCTGTTTATGTGTCAAACCCAGAAATGCCCGTAAATCAGTGGCTCTGAATCTTGGGTCCCCAGATCTTCTTGGACTACAGTTCCCAGAAATCCTGGCCAGCACAACTAATAGTGAAGGGTTTTTTAAAATCCAAATTGATCTGGGGATCCAAGGCTGGAGATCCCTGCCCTAAGTGTCCCACATTGGGGAAGATGAGAGGTGAATGCAGCCACCTGAGCTCTTGCTTCAAAATGCCAGGAGCGATGGAGTTCTCTTTTTCATACCTTCCAATAGAAGATGTAAACCAGTGGTTCTCAACCTGTGGGTCCCCAGATGTTCCTGGACTGAAACTCCCAGAAATCCTGGCCAGCTCAGCTAGTGATGAAGACTTCTGGGAGTTGCAGTCCAAGAACATCTGGGGACCCATAGGTTGAGAACCACTGATGTAAACAAAGCCTGTAATAGCAGCCTCTTCAAGGTGTCAGGAGCTCTTTGACATGGTGGCTCCTGACGGGGACAACTCCCTATCTCCTTGACCTGAAGTGCAGGGGGTTGGGAGAGGGGTCATCTAGTTGAGATGTGGGGAGTGGGCAAGTTGAGTTTGACAGAGAGGCTGGAAATCCCTATTCTGGCAGCTGTCTGGGAGCTTGGACAGAGATGTTTCCCATTAATTCTCATTTGAGGCTTTAATTGCTGCTATGAGTTTTCCTAATGAACATCTGAGGGTGGACATGGAACGACACTTCATGGAACTTACTCTCCTTATTTATGTCTAAACCTGCCCACATTTGCATCTGAACTGAGGAGTATACAGTGGACCCTAGTATAACAGTTTGTATAACATAAAATTTGTACAACATAAAATATTTTGGAGATAGGGGAAATTTGCTTAACAGAATTGCCTATGGGGCAAATCCGTACAACATAAAAATGAGATTACTTCATTTTCAATGCATTCCTATGGAAATTTGTATAACAAAATTTGCTTAACATAATTTCATTTGGAACGAATTAATTCCTTTATACAAGGTACCACTGTACACAGAGACACATGTACATGTCATAAAACGAGGGGCAGAGCAATTCCTAAGTTAATGTGCAGCAAAGGGGAAACTTAGATGAGGAAGACAGAAAAGGAGAACAAAAGAGCTGGTCTGCTAGGTGGATACCGCATAAAACAGTGTGACACAATTTCCCTTTCTTAAAACAATAACATCATTCTGAGATGGGTTGAAGAGGATCCGTTGGAAAGCAAATGGAAGCCAAGATAACCACGTGCTTTTCAAAGGCGAGAAAGCAAAGTCAGATAGGATCATCTGTTCAGATCAACTGATAAGGCTTCTCATAGAAACGGAACAATTGTTCTGGACTGAGCTGCAAGGCCAGGCAGTTACTAGCTTGCAAACTGAGAACTGGCTTGGGAAATCGGTACTGTTTCCTCCACTTCTAGATTTCTGCCCTTCCATGTAAATAAGCCTTAGTTCTCTCCTGAAGCAGAAACAAGTCAGCTGGCACATATGTGCTTATGTACATTAATCATAGTTTTGCATTGGCATGTGTACATGAAGATTGATGGTGCAAGCGTTGTCCAATGCCGTGGCTTCCAATTTTGGATAACTATAATTGTATATCTTGCCTGGAGCTTATTTTACTGTATGTCGTCTTCAGGTTACAGGATGATCCAGTCATGGATAAAATGCCTATTGAAACATCTCCCAGCCAAGAATTTGTATCACTGATGCTAAGCAGCTCAGTGGATCAAACAGTTTGCAGTAGCCCAAAAAGCAAATAACGGGCCAGGATGATTATGTAGTGTCAGTGTGTATAACTTTTTTTAAAAAATGAAGAGAAGCAGGTTCCTTTCCTGTGAAAGTCAAAGCTTTCTACAGGCTCCTCTATAGATGTTACCTGACCCATGAGGCTTCAAGTGTCTCATTTCTGCCCTATGATGACACTGTGTTTCTCAGTAGGGTCCAACCAACCATCATTGCTTCAAGTGGCACACTGCAAGCAAGAGGAGATACAGTGGTACTTCGGATAACGAATTTAATTCGTTCTCAGAGGCCATTTGTTATCCAAAAAAATTTGTTACCCGAAACACGGTTTCCCATAGGAATGAATGGGAAACCAATAAATCCATTCCGGAGCCTAGGAAAAAGACAGACACCTAGGGTTTTTTTTGCTCAAAACTCATTATAAAGTGCACTTTAAAGGTACAGATGCGATGCAGCCCAGGATAACTCTTTTTTAGTAATGCATGCTGAAAATTCGTTGTCTGAGGCAGCCTATAGAGAAAATTCATTATCCGAGGCAGCCCTATACCTAGAAATTGTGATTCATTATCTGAGGCAGCCCATAGGGAAAATTTGTTATCCGAAGCAGCCGTATACCTGGAAATTATGATTTGTTATTTGAAAAATTGATTATCGGGGCATTCATTATTCGAGCTATTACTGTACCTCAGAGTCAGATGTGTAAACAAAGACTCCCAGAGTCAAATTAGGCAATAGAATTAGCACGAATTGTCCATCAAATGCAAAACACGTATATTTATCAGAGGAGAACCTTTATTTCCCTCTACATGTTGCAAATTAACTTGCCTTTTTGAGGACGCCACATAAAGTAAACATGGTCCTTATTTGGGTTTGTCTGGTTTGTCTGGAAGTTTGAATGCTCATGCACATAATGAGCACCCATCAGAACAGATTACATCCTTTTAAACTACCAGTCAGCCCTCTTCCTCCTCCTTGCCGGTCGAAATTTTGAAACTGTTCAATTTTCTGCTTTTAATGTCATAGCAGTAACAACATTGTTGATATCTTCAAAATGCCTGAACTAGGAACTAAGGATAGTTTTGGAAACTATATTGTCTGGTCCGTGTTTTTCTCCTCTTCTATGTGTTTTCAAAATGCAATTCATTCCTTCATTTTTAGTGTTTGAAAATGGGGTTTTCTGAACTCCACTGACAATGCTCCAGAAGCAGCCAAGGGTTTCAGTACCTTGAAGGTTTAACATACGATTGTGAAACAAGCTTCCAATAGTTGTGCCACAACATACTTTGTCTTGAAGATGTTTGGCTGACTTTTTTTTAAAAAAAGTTTGTTTGTTCGTTCTAGTGCAGATCAGTTGGTAGAGATTAATTTTGATTAAAAATATTTACAAGTCACTAGCTCTTCTACAATCACTGCCTACCTTAATCCCTCGCTTTGCAGCCAGATACCTAAATGTCTGAGCTATCCAGCATTTCAAGAGAGCTTTTCTGTAACCATTGGTTTCTGTTATAAACACATGACCGAGACAAGATCCTTTTAGCAAAGAAATATCTCTGTAACCTCACAATTATTAGCTAGGATCCTAACATGATCCTTGTTGCGTTGGCACGAACTAGAGAGCAAAGTAGCAGGGTGTTGCCAACCTGGATATTTCATTCACATTGCAATGCATGGGGCTGCTTTTGAAGGTGATATGGAAGTTACAGCAGGTGTGAAATGCAGCACCCAGGTTAATTTCAGGAGCCTGGAGATACGATCATATTTTCCTGATCCTGGCACAACAGTATAGTTCTTCGTCGTGGACTCTGTGAATCCACGCTGTGGGTCTCTGCACCTGTGCGCGCGAGTTCTCGGTCGTTCCAAAGCTTAGGGAGTACAAGCCCCTCCCCTCCATTGCGCATGCTCACCTGTTTCCTGCCTCGTTGGTTAGTTCCTTTTTGCCACCGCTGAGTTTGGTCGTCCTCTTCTTAGCTCCTGCAACAAAAAGGAAAGTGATCTTGTTATTCCTCTCTTTTATTTTATTTTCTTCCATAGTTCCCCCCCTCCATTTTTATATAGTTATAAGTTATTTCCACTTCACTGCCCGCCCTTAGGGCGGAGGGGTTTTTATCCCCCCCCCCCATAGTTGCGGGCGCACCCACTGTTTATGGCCACGGCAGTGCTTTTTAAACAGTGTGAAGCCTGCCCAAACAAAATTCTGTTAGCTGACGGACACAGTTTGTGCCTCTTTTGCCTGGGCAAGGCTCACCAACCAGCACTCTGCTCGCAGTGTAAAAAGCTAACGAAGCCGGCTCTCAAACATCGCCTAGAATGGTTACGGGCATATTTGTGGGAAAAATCCCTCAAACCCATGGAAATTCACTCTGAGGCTTCGATGCCTTCCACCTCCTCAAAATCGAAGTCCTCGACTAAAGGAAAATCCATGGACAAAAAGAAAAGGAAACACCTTCAGCTGGCCCCGGTACCAGAGAAACAACCACGGGAGGTGGCTACGAGTGCACGTACAACGGCTACGACGCCTAAACCACCCGCTCTCGCCCTGGCCGAGTCGCGCGGCATCGAGGGGGTTCAGACCTCAGCGCATATCGGCGCCCAGTCTCCAGGTGCCACACGAGACGAACCGTGGGCCCATAACTTTGCAAATCAAGCAACAGGGACCCACAAACCCCCTCATAGCCCTTCGATGTTATCGGGCTTACCGCCGGGCCAGCTTGTCCTCGACACGGACATGGCCACACTTAGCTACAATCCCTTATCGCACCTACAAAATCTACAGGCTGCCTCTATGACATCAGCTCTTCCGCAATATGATGTCGAAGAGCACGGGCTCGCTGCCCCTAGGCGCCTAGAGAATGAACACCAGACGTCGCCCACTGCCCAATCTGATGTCGAGGAGAGAGAGGGCTCCGCCACTGGACGTCATACGAGGGAGCAACGCTCCGCTCCTTCCCCGAATCGTGGCAGAAAATGAGTGCGGGTAGAGACCCATGATTCCACCTCCTCACCCACATCCTCTCCCAGACGTCGAAAATCACGACGTCGGCAGGGCAAGCGACACAGACGCCGAGAATCCTTCTCCTCCTCGTCGCCCCCACGGCGCCATAGGAGCAAACTCCGTTCCAAGAAGCGACGACGTCATGCCCACATGGTGTCCAGTTCCTCAGACACCGACTCTTCCACTACCTCTTCTTCTGCCTCTTCCCAACCTAGAAGGCGTCGACGGGTCAAATAAAAGCCACCGTCTCAGCGTCCTCTGGTGTCGAATACAGACACTGTCCCCGGTATGGGCTTCCAAATCCAGTCTCTGCCAAGCTCCACTGACATCACACCACAATCAGTGGACCCACAGGTACAGCAAGTTCAGCTCCCGGACTCTCCAGCGACTATGGATCGTCCCTTAACAGACGACTCTGACACGGGAGCAGCCTCTCAGACCTCACATCGGTCTACTCTCTCCAAATCTAGACTTTCAGAGACCGATCTACAAGAAAAACAGCCTTCCACTCCAACAGAAGACTTTAAACACTATTCACAGATGATACATAAAATTGTGCAAGTCATGGAACTCCAAGTGCAACTCCCAGCAGCGAGTGGCTCATGTAAATTCTTTGGTCACTTACACAAGACTAGGCCACCTCCTCTGAGAATGGGCTTCATCCCCTCTATGCTTGATAAGGCTAAATAAGCCTGGGCCAAACCCTCCTCCAATCCTCTTATCCCGAGGAGAATAGACAGCCTATACAAGACGCACGGTGATAGTACAGACTTCCTAATGAAGCACCCCCTACCAAACTCGGTGATAGTGGATGCTACACAAAACAGGGGGAAGTCCCATTCAAACACTACCCCGAGCAACAAAGAAGCTCGTAAGCTGGATCTCATTGGCAGGCGTCATTACTCCCTGGCCTCTTTTTCCTTGCGAGCACTGAACTAGTTGTGTGCCATGGAGACGTATACCCGCCACCTCTTACTGACTTTCCCAGTCTTCATAGACCAACTTCCGGAGGAACAAAAGGCCAAAGCACAGGCCTCATACACTGAGGTGTTATCTCTAATTGATTACCAGATGATAACCTCCCTGCATATAACGGATACAGCCTCAAAACAGCTGACAACGGCTATACATCTTCGCCGTCATGCCTGGCTCAGAACAGCCAATATCACAGACTATGCCAGGAATCGCATAGAGGATTCCCCCTTTGATGGAGAAGGACTGTTTGCAACTTCTACAGATGCCTCTTTGGACAATATCCAGAAGATACGTAAACCTGCCAAATCCTATACCTATCAAGGAAATTCCTCACAATCATCCTCCAGACCACCAGCCTCCTCCTGGAGACGGCAATATACTCCCTCCCACCAAAGAGCTCAGGACAGATACAAACTTTGGCGCTGGTGCATACGCAGAGACATCCACCCCGTAGCCATCCACATTGCGTCACACAACAATGTCACGGCAGATGAACTGAGCCACCTCAGACACGACAACCATGAGTGGAGCCTCTCAGACACTGTCTTCCAGATACTCTGTGCCAGATGGGGCACCCCAAGCATAGACCTCTTTGCATCCCAAGACAACACCAAATGCAACTCGTACTGCTCCAGAGCGGGAATCGGCAAGCACTCCAAGGGAGATGCCTTCTCAACCAGGTGGCCGGCCGGCCTCCTTTACGCGTTCCCTCCAATACCACTCATCCAGACAACCCTCATGAAGATCAGGCACCACAGAGCCTGGGTCATCCTACTAGCCCTGTGGTGGCCGAGACAACCCTGGTTCCCTGCCCTCCAAACAATGGCGATCGACTTCCTCCGGCTGCGAGCAACACCCGATCTTCTGACGCAGAGCCAGGGCCAAGTCAGACACCCCGACATCCTGACTCTCCATCTCACAGCATGGTACATACATTAACAATTGGAGAAGTACTCACTCACTCCAGAAAAAAGTCTACCAATACCCTATACGCACATAAATGGGTGTCTTTTTTACACTTCACTCGCTGTCATTCTCAACCCTCTCGTCCAACCAACATTCGGAACGACCGAGAACTCGCGCGTGCAGATGCAAAGACCCACAGTGTGTATTCACAGAGATCCATTCGAAGAACTTAACTTACAGGTAAGTGACCTGCATTTCTGTGACAAATTTCAAAGTCTCAATTTATAAGTTTATAAGATGCACGCCTGTTTCTTGGGAGGACAGCAATGGCAAACCTAGGTAGCATCCTAAAGAGCAGAGACATCACTTTGCCAACTAAGGTCAGGATAGTCAAAGCTATGGTTTTTCCAGTAGTGATGTATTCCAGTAGTGATGAATTCCAGAAGTGAGAGCTGGACGATAAAGAAGGCTGATCAACGCAGAATTTATGCTTTTGAGCTGTGGTGCTGGAGGAGAGTCTTGAGAGTCACTTGGACTACCAGGAGATCAAACCTATCCATCCTGAAAGAAATCAGCCCCGAATATTCACTGGAAGGACAGATTTTGAAGCTGAGGCTCCAGTACTTTGGCCACCTCATGAGGAGAGAGGAGTCCTTGGAAAAGTCCCTGATGTTGGGAAAGATTGAAAGCAAAAGGAAAAGAGGACGGCAGAGAATGAGATGGTTGTCAAATATGGATTTGACCAAACTCCGGGAGGCAGTGGAAGATAGGAAGGCCTAGCGAACTCTGGTCCATGGGGTCAGGAAGAGTTGGACATGACTGAATGACTGAACAACAACACCTCTCAGAGTAGCTATCTCTAAAGCCATCTATCCTGGCCATCTGTTCAGTCCAGGCCTTGTGGTTGTAGGTGGTCACCCCTAGAGAGGCCTAAAATGCCTACCAGCAGAAACTGGGCTTTCTCGCTGGTGACTGCTAAACTATGGAACCTGTTGCCTATTGATGACCCATAAGCAACTCAACATTCCTGTGCCATGGAAGACTTCTCACCTTCCTAAGATCTTCAAATTCACAGCTTGATCATCTTCTTAAGAACATAAGAACATAAGAAGAGCCATGCTGGATCAGGCCAAAGGCCCATCTAGTCCAGCTTCCTGTATCTCACAGCGGCCCCACCAGATGCGTTTGGGAGCGCATGAGACTAGATATCTGTCTCCTGATACCACTCCCCTGCATCTGGCCCTTGAAGTACCCTGGTTTAAAGCCTAGAGATTACACATCTCCATCATGGTTTGTAACCCGTGATGGAATTTTCCTCTAGGAATCTGTCCAATCCCCTTTTGAAGGCATCCAGGCCAGATGCCATCACCACATCCTGTGGCAGGGAGTTCCATAGACTTACAACACGCTGGGTGAAAAAATATTTTCTTTTGTCAGTTCTTACTGTCCCAGCACTCAATTTGAGTGTATGTCCCCTAGTTCTGGTATTTTGAGAGAGGGAGAAGAGCTTCCCTCTATCCACTTTACTCATACCCTGCATTATTTTGTATGTCTCAATCATATCCCCCCTCAAGCGCCTTTTTTCCAGACTAAAGAGGCCCAATTGTTTTAGCCTTTCTTCATAAGGGAGGTGCCCCAGCCCAGTAATCATTTTAGTCGCTCTCTTCTGCACCTTTTCCAGTTCCACTATGTCTTTCTTGAGATGCGGTGACCAGAATTGTACACAATACTCCAGGTGGGGCCTTACTATTGTTTTATATAACGGCATTATAATGTTGGCTGTTTTATTTTCAATCCCCTTTTTGATAATCCCTAGCATGGAATTGGCCTTCTTCACTGCTGCCACACATTGGGGAGACACCTTCATGGAGCTGTCCACCAACACACCAAGATCTCTTTCCTGATCCGTCACGGATAACTCAGAGCCCATGAGTTGATAGATGAAGTTTGGATTTTTTGCCCCAATATGCATTACTTTACATTTGGTTACATTAAAACGCATTTGCCATTTCTCAGCCCACTCCCCCAGTTTGGAGAGATCCTTCTGGAGCTCTTCACAATCTTCTCTGGTTTTTACCACATGGAAAAGTTTTGTGTCATCTGCAAACTTGGCCACCTCACTGTTTATCCCTGTCTCCAGGTCATTTATGAACAGATTGAAAAGCACCGGTCCCAGGACCGAGCCCTGGGGCACACCGCTTTTCACTTCTCTCCATTGTGAAAATTTCCCATTGACACCTACTCTTTGTTTCCGGGATCTCAACCAGTTCTCAATCCATAAGAGGACCTGCCCTCTTATCCCCTGACTATGCAATTTTCTCAGCAGCCTTTGGTGAGGGACTGTGTCAAAAGCCTTTTGAAAATCCAGATAGACTATATCCACCGGTTCACCCAAATCCACGTGCCTGTTGACCTTTTCAAAAAATTCTAAAAGGTTTGTAAGACAAGATTTACCCTTACAGAAGCCATGCTGATTTTCTCTCAGCAAGGTTTGTTCTTTTATGTGTTTTAAGATTTTCTCTTGGATGAGGCCTTCCACCATCTTCCCTGGGACAGATGTAAGGCTAACCGGCCTGTAGTTTCCTGGGTCCCCCCTCCTTCCTTTTTTAAAAATTGGTGTGACATCTGCTATCCTCCAGTCCTCCGGCACTGTGGCCGTTTTAAGAGACAAGTTGCATATAACCGTTAAGAGATCTGCAATTTCATTTCTCAGTTCCCTAATAACTCTTGGGTGGATGCCATCTGGGCCCGGTGACTTGTTAATCCTCAATTTATCAATTAGTCCTAAAACCTCCTCTCTTTTAACCTGTATTTGATTTAATTCTTTAGTCAAGAGGGGCGGCTCAGGCAGCGGAATCCGCTCAAGGTCCTCTGTCGTGAAGACAGACGCAAAGAACTCGTTCAATTTCTCTGCAATGTCCAAGTCCTCCTTAACCTCCCCTTTTCCACCCTCACCATCCAGAGGCCCAATTGGTTCTCTGGCAGGTTTTCTACTTCTAACATATTTAAAGAAGCTTTTATTATTACCCTTTATATTGCTAGCCATGCGTTCCTCAAAGTCTTTCTTTGCCTCCCTTATCATCTTTTTACATTTCTTTTGCCAGAGTTTGTGTTCCTTTTTATTTTCCTCATTTGGGGAGGATTTCCATTTACAGAAGGACCTCTCCTTGTGCTTTAGAGCCTCTCTAACTCCACTCGTTAACCATGCCGGTGTCCTCTTGGACTTAAATGAGCTCTTCTTTCTTTGTGGTATGCACTTGTGCTGGGCCTCTATTATTGTTGTTTTAAACAGGCTCCATGCACACTGAAGAGATTGGATTCTTCTAACCCTCCCCTTCAGTTTCTCTCTAACTAGTTTCCTCATCTGAGGGAAGTTTGCCCTTCGAAAATCAAGGGTTTTTATGTCTGATTTGGTTGACACTCTTCCTCCGACATGCATGGCAAAGGTAATTGCAGCATGGTCACTGTTCCCCAGAGGCTCAGTGACATTCACATCCCTGACGAGGTCCTGAGTATCACACAATATTAGATCTAGAGTTGCCTGTTCTCGGGTGGGCTCCATGACAAGTTGCTCTAAGGCACAGTCATTCAGCAAGTCGAGAAACCCAGTTTCTCTTTCTTGCCCAGAGCTCGCATTGGCCCAGTCAATGTGGGGATAATTAAAGTCCCCCATGATTACTATCCTATCCCTCTTAGCCACCTCCATGATTTCTCTCCTCATTTCAAGGTCCCCCTCAAGCGTTCTTAACGCTTACAAATTATTGTCATTGTATCTCTTATCTATATTCTCATCTGGTCTTGAATCTCAACACCATGGAATAAATACAGGGAACAGTTACTCCTTGTTCATGAAGGGGATCGATGCATCTGGAAGTTGAGTCATGGCAACTGGGACTGCTTTTCTTTTGCTTGGATGAGTAGTGAAATGTTTTGATCTCTCATGAAAGGAAGTCCAGTTGCCATGACACAACTTCCAAATATCCTCACCTGGATGACTGAGAATCTTCACATGGATTGATGCATGAAAGCCCACATTGGGGGGGGGGAAAGCTATTAGTCTTTAAAATGCATATTTTGCAAGTGTTCTTACAGAGCAGTAGCTCCTGATCCATTTCTAGTTCCAATACAAGGTACTGATTGTTCATTATAAAGCCCCAAATGGCCCCAGCGAAGGAAATTTGCAAGGCCTTCCACAAGTTTGTGTGTCATTTGCAACTGTTTGTGAAGGGCTGGTTCTAAGGAAGTCTGCCTGTGCGGCAGTGCTGCTTCCTGACCCCAAATAGAAACTTCCTGCTTTTTAAAAGAAGGCAGTTTTGGAGGGAGAAAGGGGGCAGAAGGTGATGCAGATTGCTTGGTGGTCTTTGAAGGTATGTAACTCCATGGATGTGGGGTCACGAAAAGTCGGTCACGACTGTAACGACAACACACACACACACACACACACACACACACGATTCCAAGAAGCTGGTTAGGCAAGAGTCCCACCCATTCAGAGTTAGGAAAATGGCCAGAGGGAAATGGATTACCATCCAAAGCTAGCAATCTGCTTAATTTTTTTCAGCGGTCCGATCAAAGTATCCCTTGCTTCTGCATTTGTATTGTACTGACACCAGATTCACAAGTGCATAGACCAGTGGTTGCCAAACATCGGCCCTCCAAAAGTTTTAGACCACAACTCCCACAGTCCTTTGTCATTGGCAATACAGGCTTGGAATTCTGGGAGTTGTGGTCCAAAACATCTAGAGGGCCGAAGTTTGGCAACTACTGGCATAGAGCAATGATGGCAAGCCTTTTACAGATTGAGTGCCCAAACTGTGATTCAAAACCCACTAATTATTCGCAAAGTGCCAATACAGCAATTTAACCTGAATACAGGTGGCTGCAAAGGGGCGATGTTAGATGCTCAGAGAAAGGGCTCCAAGTGCCACCTTTGGCACCCGTGCCATAGGTTCACCAACACTGGCATAGACCCTATTGCGGCAGGTGCCGGTGTATAAAAGAGAGCTGCCAAGACCCTAACAAGCCTTATTCTAGGGACTTAATTTGCTTTTATCCTTATTTCTGATAGCATCTAGGTTTTGATTTTATTGAGATTTGTATTATGGCAAATTGCTTTGGCACCCCTTTGTAAGGCAAAAACAACGAAAAAGTAGTTAAATAAAGTTCGTGAAATCCGGCAGATGTTAACCTGCTTCTTTTGGGGAAAATAAGTATCTAGTAGTAGACAGTAGAGTTTGCTTTTGTTCTTATGAATATAGCCTGCATTGCCAAGACTAAAAACAGATGAAACCCTTAAAAGTCAAGCTGTATGTTTTCCATTTAGCTGGGCCAAACTCAGTGTGGTGTAGTGGATAAAATTATGGACTAAGTCTTGGGAAACCTGGGGTTTAATTTCCATTTGGTTGTAGATACTTATTGAGATGGTTGCTACAGGTAAAACCACCCCTTAGATATCCTAGGTTGAAAGTTCTGCTAGGATTACCATAAGGGTGTGACTACACAGCAGTGAAATATGGTTTGATCTTCAGTATTTGCACCCATAGGAAGTGGATTTCTAGGGATGAAAGGCTGGAGCCACCCAGATACAATTTGCAGGAGTGAGCAGGGCTTGGTTTGCCTGGATCTCCAACAGCAGAAGGTGCTAACAGGGTGCTAACTGGCAATTTCTACCTTTTGTTGTTGTTCTCATGATAGTGTGTTCCAGCTCCGAAATGAAACCTTTAAAAATGGTTTGGAGGGTTATTTGGTTGAGGGCAACTGTCAGCCTAATGAATAATGCCCTTTTGTATCAGATCAGGCAATCATACTGGACAGAATGTAGACAAAAGCAATATCAACCCAACTGGAACCAGTTTATTATTTATTTATTCAATTTGTATACCGCCCATCTAACCAAAGGCCACTCTGGGCGGTTCACAACATAGAGCAAACTGTTACAATATAAAATAATGCAAGAACATAACACAGGTCTAAGTAATACAAATAAAAACATAAGTCAATTTAAACCTCCACTGCTGACTGGGGGAAAAAGATGCCCTGCTGGGAAAAAGCCACCATAGGCTTCCCTGCATTGAGCGTTATGTCATGTTGTCACCAAACTTTATAACAAATTCATTATTTGTGACGTAAATTGCCAATATAGTTGCCCCACAAGTTGGTCCCAACTGGACTGCAGGGACCCAGTCCAACCTCACCAGCTTTCCAATTTGTAGGATTCCAGGAAAGATCAAAGAAAAACAAAACAAGACAAGACACAAAACATGTGGCACTTTAAAGACTAACTTTCATATTTTAATGTAACGTTTTGTGGACTACACATCCACTTCTTCAGACATACAGCAGCAGAATGAGGTGTGCAATATAATATGTGACGGGATAAACATTTCATACCAAATATTCATTGGCTGTAGCCTGGTTGTAAGTTCCTATAGACAACGGATAGGGGAGGGGGAAGAGGACGAGGGGTTTGTAAAGATGATGGGGAGGAGGACTTGCCAAGGGTCTCATGTTGTTTGTTGATATGGTAGGTGTTTTATGGCTCTGTGGTAAATTCCTCAAGAGACTGAAACCAGACCTCAGATCATAGCAGGGATTGGGAAGTTGGAAGAGAGGGGGGAGAGGATGGGGATTTTTTTTTTTACCTTAGAGTCCTGGTGGGAGATAAAACTTCCCTGAAGTGGCAATATAGTAGTATTACATTTGATAATAACTCAAGAAATCCTGACTTATGTTTAATCCACTCTTGTGTGTGTCCATCATACATCTGAATTTTATCTCAACTGTTTCTCTTTGTATTCTTGATTTGTAAATGATTCTGTTCCAAAACGGTGACCTTCAAGGAGTGTCCGGGTAAACTGAAACGATTTGAAACCGGTTTCTGTGTATTATGGTTCTTTATGTCAAAGTTGAGCTGCCTAGATGCCCTAAGCACATCCGATCTCGCCTGATTTCGGAAGCTAAGCAGGGTCGGCCCTGGTCAGTACTTGGATGGGAGACCACCAGGGAATACCAGGTTCTGTAGGCGCCTGGAGTAGGAACTGGCAAACCACTCCAGTATTCCTGCCAAGAAAACTCCATGGACATGGGGTCACGAAGGGTCGGTCATGACTATAACGACACAATACACACACACACACACACACACACACACATCAAAGTTGTGTCTATTGATGCATTTTCCTAGAGATTGTCCTGTTTTTAGGAAATTTGTAGGAAACAGAGTGGATAAAAATCAATGATTTTAAAAATATTGGATTTTTAAAAAAATTTAAATTAGATTTTTTTATTTAAATCAGTTTTTTAAAATGTAAATGCTTTTTGAGGAAAAACTCTTTAAAGATTGTGTTCTAGTTAAGATACATTATAGTCCAAAGGTTGTTCATCATGAAATTAGTTTTTATTTATGTAGCATAAGGCTGCAGTAATCCATTCACAATGCCATGCTCTCCCAAATCATGAGGTTTCTGGTTATTTGGGCCTTTTTCTGTCTAGAAGGTATTATCAAAGATGCTTGGTTTTGCTATTTTCAAAACTGTTCATTTGGGTCTGCAATGATAACATGCTTCCTTCATAGCAAAAAAGTTATAAAATAAACGTCAGAAAAGACCTTAATCCCATTATTCCTCTGCATATCTATGTACACAGAATCAACCCCCTTACCTCCTAAGTGCTACATTTCAAAAACTAACAGTCCTGTTTGTATTTTGTGGCTTTTATCAAAAGTTTTACAATGTTTGTAAAATGTTTTATTCTAGCAAATTGTTTTATTTTGGCAAATTGATTTATTCTGGCAAATTGATATTTTGGTATTTCTTGATTTGGTTAACAACCACAAATAAAGATTCATTCATTCATACATTTCAAAAAACTTCAATGAATAGAAGGTTGTTTGGAATGGAATAAGTGCACCAGGAGTAAATTTTGAGGAGGGAAGGACAAGCAGTAAAATGAAAGTGAAACGTTTTGAGCACAGCACTCCACATCTTGAGATCTTTAAGTGTATAGCAGCCTGAGGGTTATCATTCTCTCTCTCTTCCTTGAGAAGAAAAAACTATAATGGCAGCAGGCCGTAAAAGAGGCCCTGTTTGGGAATATCTCTGGACTGTCAATGTTTTTTAAAATATACTTTAACCACACTAGTCAACAAATATGGATGTTTAAGCAAATACAAGTATACATAATGCTATATAATGTTATTGTTTTGGTTAAATAAAACTATTTAAATTGTTATTATTAAGGTAATGATTGTTTTCTCCTTCCAGTAAAGTACAACAGAACAGTTGTCCAAATATGAATGATTAACATATTAAACCTTGCAGTAATTTCACAATTCTATATCTATGTATATCGAATGGTATATAACCACCAAATCAGTAATTTTCTGATATAACTGTAAAACTAATCTGAAAAGTTATTCTTTTCAAAATGAAACCTTCATCTGGATGTAAATATTAAGATTAAAACAACTCCAGCAAAAATGAGTCTTTATGCAGAAAGTCATGAATTAAATCGAGCCTTACTGACTAGTGATTTAAAATGTGGTTTAACTCATGATTTAAATCAAAGTGATTTAAATCATATCCGTCCTGGTAGGAAAGATCCTTTTAGATTAGCCAACATCGCCATCTGCTGTTCTCTCTCCAGTATGTGCATCTCTGTCTGTATTGGCTCCTGTAGGGACTGTATGCTTGTGAATCTAATCCCCGGGGACCGAATAACCTCAGAACTCAGACTTCAGGATTGGAATCTCTCGAAAGCAAAACACATTGCCTCACCATTTAGACACATGTCTAACACAAACATATGCTAATTTATAGACTTTCCGATTTACTTGCATAATGTTTTGTAGTAGCTTTCAGATACTGTACTTAGCATTGCTTCACATTCGCCAGAAGAGTAATTCCTAATTTTGGTTTGAATTGTATTCTACCTATTTGTTTGGCCTTTGGTTAACTGCCCAGAGTTTCTGTGGGAAAGTCAGTGCGGTTTAAAATGCAAGAATTAATTAATTAATCCAAAATTTGAAGGGGGGAAAAATGAGCCAGAAAATGGCCCAATATTGATCCCCAGTATCATGTCTGTGTTGCTATCAGGAAAAAGGATGGATAGCTTTGCACAGCAAAGGGCAGCCTGAAAGTTGACAGCGCTATTGAACATTAGGAAGAACTTCATGACAGTTAGAGCTGTTCAGCAGTGGAATATGCTGCCACGGAGGGTGGTGGAGTCTCCTTCTTTGGAGGCTTTTAAGCAGAGGCTGGATGGCCACCTGTCGGAAATACTGTGATGGGGTTCATGCATGGCAGGGGGTTGGACTGGATGGCCCTTGAGGTCTCTTCCAACTCTATGATTCTATGATTCTATTGGCAGCAGTCAAGATGATCTACTAGCCACACCCATTTGCAAAGTGATGCCAGGGCAAGGCAAAATCTCAGAAGCTGACTTCTCTTCCCCCCCAACCGCCCAATGCTTAACCCCTTCTCACCCAAACACAAAGCAGTTGTCAGGGCTGTTTTTCAACAAGTGTGAAGGGTAATAAGCAGAAGAGGATATTTGCCCAAATATCCCCAGATGTGACCCAAAACAAGAGCAGACTGCCTTCTACATCTGTGGTGTTGATCCAAGGTCCAGTTTCAAAGCTATAATTTTGCTTGGGATCTCCCCAGGTTTTTTGAGCTGGCTTCTGTAATGCTGAATTCTGCTGTTGCACATTATCTGCTGCTCCAGTGGGTGCATGACTCTTTGTGCCTCTGAAGAAATGGGCTGGAATCCATAGGGCCTCATACTAAAATACATCGGTTGGTCTTTAGAGTAATGCCACTACGACTTGGCATTACACGTTCGGTTCCCAGGACATGGCCAAACAGCCCGAAAAACTCACAACAGCTATCAGATCCCGACTGTGAAAGCCTTCGAGAATACATTTTCGGTTTCTGTTTTGTTTTTTTCCACCCTTGCTAAAAGAGAGACTTATTTTGACTGCCGTTGACAGTCTCGTGAGAATGGCACATAGCAGGGGGAAGTCAAAAATAAGATAGTTTCGTGCATCACTGAGTTTTCCTTTCATAAGAGAGGAGCTATGCACACTGGTTGGAGTAGGAACTGGCAAGCCACTCTAGTACTCCTGCCAAGAAAAACTCCATGGACATGGGGTCACAAGGAGTCGGTCACGACTGTAATGACACAACACACACACATGCACACTGGTAGAGAATAGGCTTTGCATGCAGAAGGGGCCATGTTCATTCCCCAGTATCTCCCAGAAAGATCCTTGCCGAAACCTGGATAGCTGCTTCCTGTTGGTCTCTGAGAGTGGCCTACAGGGACTGATGGTCTGACTTGGAACAAGGCAGTTTCGGTGTCCTTGCCTCCCACACTATGGGCTTCCTTTTCTCTCTCGCTCCAGATTGATCACTTTGGTTTTGCCGAGGATCGCACATTCAAGCAGCGCTACCTCATAGCAGACCAGCATTGGAAGAGCGATGTTGGGTCCATCCTCTTCTATACGGGCAACGAAGGAGACATCACTTGGTTTGCTAATAATACGGTGAGTAGGATCCTGGATTCTTGCCTACCAGCATGAATTGCCTTCTCCTTTTGAGACACTACAGCAGTGGTTCTCAACCTGGGGGTCGGGACCCCTTTGGAGGTGGAATGACCATTTCACAGGGGGCGCCATGAGCCAGTGAAGAAAGCGGCACCAACGGCTTGGGTCTGGAGGAGACGGGAGAGGAAGGGGGGGAGTGAGTTACAGCTTGATAGGTTGGAAGGGATGTCAAGTCAATGGCACCGGAGGCTGCAATTGGCTGAGGGTGCCTGTAGAGTGAAGTTCTCTATGGCACCTGCGGCAGTGGAAAAAAGTCTGGAAAAAAGGGGAGATATGATTGAGACGTACAAAATAATGCAGGGCATGGCTAAAGTGGATAGAGGGAAGCTCTTCTCCCTCTCACAAAATACCAGAACTAGGCCTCACTCAAATTGTGGGCTGGGAGAGTAAGAACAGATGAAAGAAAATATTTGTTCACCCAGCGCATTTTTAGTTTGTGGAACTCCCTGCCACAGGATGTGGTGATGGCATCTGGCCTGGATGCCTTCAAAAGGGGATTGGACATATTCCTGGAGGAAAAGTCCATCCCAGTTTACAAACCATGATGGGGATGTGTAATCTCTAGGCTTCAAAACCAGGGTACTTCAAGCACCAGATGCAGGGGAGTGGTATCAAGAGACAGATATCTAGTCTCATGCTCTCCCAAACGCATCTGGTGGGGCCACTGTGAGATACAGGAAGCTGGACTAGATGGGCCTTTGGCCTGATCCAGCATGGCTCTTCTTATGTTCAAAGGGGGCTTGTAGCCTCTTCCAAGCAGGGCAAGGGATCACCACAACATGAACTGTATTAAAGGGTTGCAGCATTAGGAAGGCTGGGAACCACTGCACTACAGTCTTTGTACTACGGTTAAGGAAACTATATGATATTTGAGTGGGAAATCACCCTAATCTCTCTTCCGGCTTGAAAAAAAATTTTTTTTTGCTCACTTCCAGGGTTTTATGTGGAACGTAGCTGAAGAACTCGATGCTCTGCTGGTATTTGCTGAGCACAGGTATTATGGGGAGTCTCTTCCCTTTGGAAACCAGTCACTGGCTGTAAGTATCTTCTGTTGCTTAGATGAGCCATTTGTTCTGTTGAGAGGTAGACGCTGAAGATTTAGAGGGCAACTGGAAACATGAGGCATTTGGGGCAGTGAAAAAGAACACACCGTCTTGTGCTAAATCAATAATGAACTTTGGGGCAATTAGCAAATGGAGAGGAGGTTCTCTTCCAAAGGAAGGAGCACCTGGTAAAATTGAGTCTCAGTCACCATTTATCATAGTCTTGCTGCCCTGCAAGTGGCACAGTTACATGTTACACTAGTAGCTGTTACTTCACGTCCATTTTGTCCCTCTTAGTGTTGCAGTTAAGAGCAATACAAAGACAATTTCTTCACGTCCGTCGGGCAACTGCTGAAATTCGTCTCGGCCACGCGCCCGGAATGGGTGCTAAGTGCGACAATACTGTACCTGGTGCCGGAGTAGGGTTTCCCCTTGTCACTTTGTTCCCGCTTTCTGTTCTGAGACAAGACACCGTCTAGTAACGACTGTCACGCAACAGAACATTTGTTCCTCTCAGAAAACTGTGTCCATTTTTTTTTAAATTTTGACTTGTCAGAAGCAAAATATTGAAATAATTTCTTAAGCCTTCCCCCCCCCAAAAAAAAAAAAGAAAAAGGAAGCTATACAAATCCAGTGTTTGTCACAGTACAAGACTTGTAATGAGACAAGTCATCACGACCATGGGAACACTGAAACAGGGACAAAACCATGTGATCGCGACCAACGCTGTCACTATACAAAACTAGTCGTGGAACAAAGAAGGACGTGAAGTAACCGCCACTGTTGAGTCTTTCCTTTGGCAAAGGAAGCTTGCGTAGCACCACCAACTTTTGGCGGATCCCTCCCGCAAGATACAGTTGCGTGTGATTGTGGGGGATGGATGGAGCTTGCTGGTAGAAGCAGGTGGATAGATGCTGGATATGGTCCTGCTGTTTTTTTATTAGAAACAGTACAGTTGTCTTGATGAGCTGCTGTGAACAGCCATGTCTGCTTCTGCCATAATATTTTGCAGCGTTCCCTAATCATTGTTCACTTCTGGCAGAACTTGGAATGTTGCCTTGAAAGTATTTCTTTCTCTTTTTCTCTTCTCTTCTCTTCTCTTCTCTTCTCTTCTCTTCTCTTCTCTTCTCTTCTCTTCTCTTCTCTTCTCTTCTTCTTCTTCTTCTTCTTCTCTCTCTCTCTCTCTCTCTCTCTCTCTCTCTCTCTCTCTCTCTCTCTCTCTTTCTCCTTCTGTACTGCCCTGTTAGTGCAAACATTCTCTGGGCAGTTCACAGCCCATTAAAATATAATTGCAGCTATGGAAAAAAAAACGGGAAAATGCAGTAAAACAATGAAAATTCTTTCTCTGTTTGTATTGATAAGACTTGCATTTAAATAAATACATTTGAAACAAATCTCAACATCTATCCTAGGTCAGTGAGTAAAAATAGCAGTAAAAGTCACCTCTATACAGTTTGGTTTTAGTTAACATCCTCTGAGATGAAAATCTGTAAGAGGGATCTCCTCGTATTAGTTGTTTTGGCCTCCTTGGCATCAAAGGCTGTGAGGAGCAGGTGGGAAGGGTGGCTACTTGTTCTGAGCCAATTCATAGTTATTGGTATTGTTGCCCTATTGGAAAAACAGTTTGTCTCGTTGGATGTATTCTCAAAGGCTTTCACGGCCAGGATCGGATAGCTGTTTTGCGTTTTTCGGGCTGTTTGGCTGTGTTCTGGAAGTTTCTTGGGTCTTCCAGAACACGACCAAACAGCCTGAAATGCTCGCAACAGGTGTCCCGTTGGAGATTAACAGTGCATCACAAACATCAGGAGGGAAGAATAGCAGGGAGTACCCTTTGGTTCCCTCTAATGGTCATCTCTGAATTTATACCCGAAATTCAGAGATGCTGGTTGTGCTGAATTTGGAAAAATACAAAATACAGTGGACCCTCGTATAACAAATGGGTTGTATAACATAAAATCCGTACCACATAAAAAAATCCAGAGATAGGGGAAATTTGCTTAACAGAATTAATTGCCTATGGGGCGAATCCATATAACATAAAAATGGTCATGATTAGGGATTACTCTGTTTCCAATGCATTCCTATGGGAAATTTGTATAAAGGAAAATTTTCTTAACAGAATTTCATTTGGAACGAATTAATTCCTTTATACAAGGTACCACTGTAGGATGTTATTTTGCCACATGGATTGATAAGAGAGTGGCATGTATATTGAAACAATGTGTTTAAAATGACCTTTAAAGGTAACTTCTGACAGGAAGCAGACTGTATCACTCATGAACTAACACAAAGCAATCATTATGTATCTTTTGGAATGTTTACCCCTGAATGTACTAGCTACAGGTAACCAGTTACAAATGGCTACATATAACTCATTACATCCCACCTTTGGATTTCTGTTGTCATTTCTCTTTGGCCATATAAAAATGGTGTAGCGTTTCTATTTCCTTGCAGTGGGGGGTGAGAAAAACTGAGAGCAGGCGTCCTGCAATTCTGTTTCAGGATGCCAAGCATCTGAATTACTTGACTTCGGAGCAAGCGCTGGCTGATTTTGCAGTACTTGTTGACCACCTGAGGAATACACTCCCTGGAGCCCAAGATGCGCCTGTCATTGCTATAGGAGGATCTTATGGAGGAATGCTGGCTGCCTGGTTCCGAATGAAATATCCCCATCTTATAACTGGGTGAGTGCACACCTTGATTTCATCACTCGGATCTGTGGGATGCTACGGTTCTCTTTGATAAGATAAGATAGGATAAACTTTATTGTCATTGTACTTTCGTATAACAAAATTAAATGCCATCTCTAGTGCACATTATGAAACAGATAAAGCATAGAACACATAAAACACATCCCTCACATTCACATTCTTCACATTCTTTTTACCATTGCACAACCCCCTATTGTCACATTTATATAGAAGAATTCAAAATGGTTGCAGCTCTGGGATAAAAGCTGTTTTTCAATCTATTTGTCCTTGTTTGTATTACTCTATACCAGGGCTGTTCAACTTTGAACAGGTGGAGGTCTACATTTTCCGGCCCAAAGTGCCTGAGGGGTACTACACTAAAACCTCTACTTAAGAATTTTATCCTTTCCGAACAAATGCTCATAAGTAGAAACTTTTGTAAGTAGACCAGCGTTTTCCCATAGGAATGCATTGAAAACCAATTAAACTGTTCCGGAGGGAACAGATTTCAATGCACCAAGGCCCTTGAACTGCCCCGCTCAGCTGAGACAGTGGGCTAGCTGACCCAGAACTTTGCTGGGGCAGTGGTGGTCCTTGGGATGGGGGGGGGAGGGGTGGAGAAGTTATCCCCTCACTTTTTTTTATTGATGGCTGGCGGGCTACTTTTGAACCCTTCGTGGGCTACTGGTAGCCCACTGTCTACCTGTTGGGCAGACCTGCTCTATACCGTCGGCCAGATGATGATAATGGAAAGAAGGAATGTCCCAGGTGTGATGGATCTTTAAGAATGTTTTGAGCTTTCTTAAGGCAGCGGGAGCTGTAGAATTCTTGCAAAGAGGGGAGAGGGCAAGCAATAATCCTCTGGGCAATAGTGGTATCCCTCCGGAGCACTTTCATATTGTCATTGTGCTGTTAGCAAACCATACACAGGTGTAGTAGGTTAGAATACTCTCTAGTGCAGCAGTAGAAGGTCACTAGCAGTTTTTCATTCAGTTGTTGATTCCTGAGAAATTTCAGGCAATATAATTAATCTTTGCTGGGCCCTCTTAACCAGTGCTGCAGTATGAGTGCCCCTGGTCAGATCCTCCTTCATAATAACCCCCAGAAACTTAAAACTGGCCACTCTCGCCACTTGATCTCCATTGATAACCAGGGGCTGAATGTCTAATCTATTTCTTCTGTAGTCCTAAAGTAGCTAAATGCCTGTTAAAAAAAATACACGCACACACCCTGCCACGATTCTCTTGCCACGCAGATATGTTCAGCTCATGACAAGATAGAAGAGTGTATGTTAATGCGAGCAGGTTAGAAGAGCCAAGCTAGAATCCTTCTGTGACATATTCCCCCTGTTATCTTGAGAAGTGAATGGAGGAACATTCCATCGTGGAAGTCCTCACCAGCAGCCAGAAGTCATATGGCCCCGACGCATTGAGACCTTGCAGGGACAAATGGGGAAGGATGGAAAGCTTGTGTTTTGAGCTCCTCAGTTGGAATTATTTCCTCCATAACTGACTGGATCTTTTCTATCTATTTGCAGAGCTCTTGCGGCTTCGGCCCCCATCTGGCAGTTTGAGAGCCTGGTTCCTTGTGGTTCCTTTTATAGCATAGTGACCCAGGATTTCAAAAAGAGTGGTAACAGCTGTTCAGACAGCATCAGGAACTCCTGGGCAGCCATTGACCGTCTTGCTTCCACAGGTAAGCAGCTAGTGAAGAGGACATAAGAACATCAGAACAGCCTTACTGCAACAGGCCACCACAGCCCATCTGGTGCAGCATTCTGTCTCACACTGCGGCTCACCATTTACCTCAGGGTATTCCCAAGCAGATATCTTCACCGGCTAATGATTCCCTGCAAATGGTATTGAGAGCTATCCTACCTCTCTCTCCAACCCGGAGGTTGTCCTTAAGCATCCATAAGGATAGCCTTTGATACCCTTGTTCTCCATGAACTTGTCCAATCCTTTCTTAAAGCTGCCAAGGCTGACATCTGTCACCACTTGTTCTGGCAGGGAATTCCATAGACCAGTGATCCTCTGGGTGAAAAAAGTATTTACTCTTATTTGTCTGAGATCTAGCGCCCCAAAGTTTCATGGAGTGCCCCCCTAGTTCTAGTGTTGTGCAATAGGGAAAACAGTTTTCCCTTATCTACATTGTCCACACCGTGTATGATTTTATAAACTTCAATCAGGTCACCTCTTAGGCGTCGTCGTTCAAGAGTGAAGAGTCCCAGATGAGCCTCAGATGGTAAGGAGCCTCTAGGATGAAATGATGCCCTTTACCTCCTTATCTTTTCACCCCTCTCCATCTCACTCCCCAGTTAGATCAATACTAGTTTCAGGATGCCCAACTTCTCACACTTGAGCGATTTGTGGTACTGGTTGAGCACCTGAGATATACAATCCCTAGAGTTCAGGGATCTCAGGGGAAACTTCCAAACTCTTATAACAGTGCAATAGTGAAACCAATTATCTCAGGAGGTGATGAGTGCTCCAACCCTGAAGGCATTCAAGAGAAATTTCGACAACCACCTGTCAGATGGCCTTTGGTTTGTATTTCTGCATCGAGGGAGGGGTTGGGCTCAATGGCCTTATAGGCCCCTTCGAACTCAATATTTTCTATGGTTCTGTAACTCTGTAGGAGGACTCAGTGCCTTATCTTGGCCCGCAGAAAGAGAATTTTGCTTTGGAGGACAGTATAAATCTATTTTTGGGATGCACAGCATCTTTAAATACTGCACTGTGCATGATTATTCCCACTGTAGATGACTATGGAGCGAGCAGACTTCATAACACTTTCATACTGTGCCATGTTCCAGTAGGAACATCTACTTTTATTTTTTTAAAAATCACATGGATTTCTGCATAGGAGACAATGTGTGCTGTTTACATGCATGGATTTTTAAAATATATATATAAATGTTGAATATGTGGGATTGTTTCTATTCTCCATTTGAAACGGTGAGCGAGGACATCTACAGTTTTTCTAGGCACTGAACTGAGACTAAAAACTGACAGTTTCCAGTCCAGTGTGGGTACCAAGACGTGGAAAACTCTTGTGTCAGTCCAGAGAGACAACAGTGAGTTGGCGCTTCCGCATGGCTGAATAATCAGGAATTAAAAGGGGACATTTTGTCCCCAGCTTCTGGTCATGTGACTTTTATTCTGTGTTCTCTGTCCGCACTTTCACATCATGTTCCGAATCATATAAACTGGATTTAGTGTCCGCATGTATCGGGCAACAATTAGTCTTCCAGTCAAGGGATAGCCATCTTTCGTAAGATCTGTCTTCTTGCGCTTGACTGTAGACTGCATAACCCATCTAGTCCACCGTCAAGAGGAGCCATCACTAGTGAGCCCAGCAAGATGGGTTATCTAGTCCACAGTCAAGGGAGAGCCAACCTTCGTAAGCCCAGCAAGATGGGTTACCTAGTCCACAGTCAAGGGAGAGCCACCTCTTGTAAAAGCTGTCTTCTTGTGCTTACAAACCCATCTTGCTGTACTTATGAAGGTTGTCTCTCCCTTGATTGTGTACTAGATAACCCATCTTGCTGTGCTCATGAGGGACGGCTCTCCTTTGATTGTGTACTCGGTAATACCAAAGATAAGTTGCACAGAGTGAGGGAAAGCACAGGGCTATAACATTTACCACTGTCCCTGGGAGAGTTGTCAGTGTTACAGCTTAGCAACAAAAGAAGGACAAAAAACTTCCAGGGGTTCAGCCTTGACTCTTTTGTTCTGATGAAGTTGCTGTGTTGTCTATTTGTCTCTCTTTTAATGCGTACGTCATGCGGACAGATCAATATATCCCGCCCCTTTAAAAGGACTTTAGAGCAACTGTAGCCTGGTGCAGTAGCAGCCTAAAGATAGACCAGTAGTTTTATTCAAGTCAAGGCAGTTGCATTGCAGTGTCCATTGTGCCTCTGATGTCTATGACCTTCATAAATCCTTTCTCCTGGGAGCTTGAATTAACTTAATCAACATTGTCATCTTGGAATTACCGAGCTGGAAGGGACCCTCATGGATCATTGAGTCCAGCGCCTGTCAAGGAGACCCAGTGGGGGAAATCCGACTCCCAACCTCTGCCTCTGTGGTCAGAAACATAAGCCACTGAGCTGTCCAGCAGTTCGTAAATGAAACTTGGATTTGTGATGTCAAACGTGAGCAGTTCTGTTTCTTCTCCTTTTTAGAGGAAGGCTTACGCTGGCTTTCCTGTACCTTCCGGCTGTGCAGCCCACTGAAAGCGGCGAGAGATGCTGCTGCCTTCAAAGCATGGCTGAGCGAGATATGGGTTAACTTGGCTATGGTTGACTAC
The DNA here is from genome assembly GCA_037367245.1 of Phrynocephalus guinanensis. Lineage (NCBI taxonomy): Eukaryota > Metazoa > Chordata > Lepidosauria > Squamata > Agamidae > Phrynocephalus > Phrynocephalus guinanensis. Next base: position 129,195,000 of record CM074736.1, read on the forward strand.
CCCTATAAGGCGGACTTCTTGCAGCCTCTCCCTGCGTGGCCTGTCCAGGTAACGGAAGGACTCTTTCTTGGTTTTTGTCTTCTTTCTCCCTCCCCTTCCTGCTGTGCTCCTTTGCCCACATCTGAGACAATGGTGGGCCTCTGTGGCCTTCAGAGCATTTTTGGAGTACGATTTCCATTGTCCTTTATCATAGGCCAGGGATGGTGAACCTTTTAGAGACGGAGTGCCCAAACTGTGATTCAAAACCCACTAATTTGTTGCAAAGTGCCAATAAAGCAATTTAACCTGAATACAACTGTCTGTGAAGGGGAGATGTCAGGTGCCCACAGAAAGGGCTTCAAGTGCCACGTCCGGCACCCGTGCCATAGATTCACCAACACTGCCATAGGCTATGTGTGTTGTAAGCCAACAACTTCGGTAGTTGTCTCCTAGATGACAAAAAAGGAAGGATAGGAAAGGCCCCAAATGGCCAAAAGTTTCATCATGGAAAAACACCATGATTGTTTTATTCACCTTCCAGATGTTTATTAAGGAGACCCTGTTGTTAATGTCATGTTTTTTAAAAATTTCTTGATCTGCCTTTATTCTGCCTTTGGATGCACAATGGAGTCCCCAAGGCAGGAAATGGGGTCAGCTGAAGATCGTTTTTTTGTTATGTGCCTTCAAGTTAGAGTCAACCTATAGCAGTCCTAATAGGGCTTTCATGATGTGGTTTTCCCAGTTACACATGGAAATATTTATTTACTGATATTTATTTATTTTTGAGGAGAGACTATACAGTCCTGATAAAGATCACCAAAATGGGAATATTCCTAAATTGTCATACTGTTCAAAATGAACATGATTAGAAGAAATAGCTTCTGCAGCCCACGTAGTCAACCACATGATGATATTGGTTGCTCCATTTTGGTCCATTTGGTCTCTTTTGGCCTCCTTGTGCCCCTCCCTTTTTCACTTCCTCCCTTCTGTCAGTAGCTGTCAGCCAGTTGTAAAAATGCCTGTTTCCTTTGCTTAAAGGTGGGCATTAATGCTGAGTTTTTAAGCAGACATAGGAGAGGTACAGAGTGCCATATTTCTGCCCTTTTCTCCCTTTTAAAGATTATTTTTGGTAAGTGGCATAGTGCTAAAGTGATGCAGTGCAATAATGGATGTATTTTTTTAAAAAGTCTAAAATTAAATGAAAATGCCTTTTTTCATGGAAACAGGATGGAATGTGTCATCCACAGTCACACCCACCTATACACATCGCCACCTTTGCATACCACCCGCCCCAAACTGAAGTGACCTAGGCAGTCATATGGCAAATAAAACCAATCTTAATAGTTCCAAATAAACAGTAGGGTCCAACCGTAGACCAGTCTGGTGCGGATTGGTCCCTCGTAGGAATATGGTGACTTTTAATTTTTTTACAGTGAGCTCAACCATTCCAACATGAAGCTACACCATGGAATAATCTTTCCCCCCCAAAAATTGTTTTTCCCTGAAATGTCCCATATTTCCGGTGGCAGGCAGCTGAGTCCAGATGCTGCTGGGCAGTGCGGCCAGCCGCTGGGTGGCCCGCCAGAGAGCATTTCCCACCTAGGTTACAGTGAGCATTTTGAAGCAACCGCAATGGGTTCTAGGAACCCTGTATGCAAATGAGGCTCCACCCCCTAGCCAAAGGGCCCAGCTGCCAGCGCCCTGCCTCCCTGGATCTCCCAGTCCCGGGCAGCCATGGGGAACACTTGACAGCTGTGCCTCTGACCCATGAGACACAAGTACCTCCTATGAAGACCAAGGGTGCAGGGATGTTTTTATGGGATCAGGCAGTTCTTCTGGGACCTTTGTGAACGTTTTATATAAAGCAGCCCCCAAAAACTAGCTTATCAAGACTTAAAACCACATGCCTTTCCTTCCATGGTTTGTTAATAACAATACCAGTTTTGTGCTGATCAATTTGATCTCAACCTGCAGCGATTCTTCCAGGGTTTTCCGATTGCAGAGGGATCAGAAGTAATTGGCCGCTCTCTCCTTCTGCCGGCCCCTTGGAACTGTGCAGTTTGCTCGCTACTGTCCTTCTGTTTTTCCAGCTGACTGGAGTTGTTGGGAGGCATGCCTTGAGAGGCTGTGAAGAAAATGCCTCCAGATGATCTGCCACTAACATCTTCCTTCCCTTATAATGTAGAATCTAAAATAAACCAATAAATAAAAATCGGTGTGGCCTCTCTGGGTGGTGTAGAGCTTGTTCCATTTGCCCTCCTTTCCCTCCACGGAAAGGGAGAAATGACTTTGATGACAAAACTAATGGGATTACCTCAAGTGAGAATGAGAGGTGTCCTGATGGCTTAGGGGGAGAACCCATTCAGACCGCTGAATGGATCTTCTTAATCCTCTTCTGTAAAGAAGGCCGATGGTCACCTCTGAGAAGTGGAGGCTTTTGCCTTTCGTCTTCCCGCCCTGCTGCTCTCTGTCTTAAAACCCTCTCTTTAACTTCCATCTGGTACATCTGCGCCAGCAAAGGAGCTTTTCAGGCAAGCTGGGTCTCCCGGCTAAAAAGCTGCTCACTGGGCTGGAAAAGGCCAGGGATTCTCCTAACAAGGGATTAACTTTTCCTGTCTAGTTGAGAAGGCGGAGCTCAAAGTGAGTCAGCGCCTGCTGGCGAAGGTGTTGGCAGAAGCACGGTTAAGAAAGTGGTTGGAGCAAGCCTTAACTCTGTTTTCACCAGAGTGTTAGGGCGGTTACTTCACATCCCGTTCGACCCTCCTTGCTGTCCCGCTTGGGACTGGTAAAAAAAACAAAACTTACTTCACGTCCATAGTGTGACAGCAAAAAGTTGTCTCGACCACACCCCCAGAACCGGAAACAGAGCGTGACAAGCCCTACCTGCCCCTGGGCTGGGGAGTTTTCTTGTCACGGTTGGTTCCCGGTTCCTGTTCTGAGATAAGGGACCATGTGGTAACAACTTTCACGCAACAACCAGTGTCCACCTAGTGGTCAGCGGCTGAAGCGGCATTCAACATTAGTTTCCCTATGGGAAACACCATGCAGTGCAAATGTTTATTAATGAAAGTACTGAAAATTCTATAGCATTGACGTGTAAATCCCGGAAGACCAATAAATCGAAATATCGAAAAAGTTTTATTTACGATATTTTTTAAAAGGGTTAAGAAAGCAAGACAAATTCAGAATTTGTCACGGAACAAGACCGTGAAGTAACAGTTGTCACGAGACAAGTAATCACGCCCGTGAATGAATGGAAACAGGGACTGAACAGGGACTGAACAGGGACAAAACCACGTGACCGCAAACAACGCTGTCACGGTACAAACGTAATTGCAGAACAAGGTAGGACGTGAAGTAACCGCCTAGGTCACCTGTATCCCTGCAGAGGCACATCCCACACTGGGTGAGCCCAAAAGGGTATTCAAGATGTCCAGGAGCACCACCACCCCAATCCTGTGTAGTCAAACAGAGATATGAACCCAAGTTTCCTGAATCCTCATCCAGCTCTCTGCCCACTTTCCCACAATGGCACCTGTAATGCCAGTTACAGCGATGCCTTGTATAAAGGAAATAATTCGTTCCCAATGAAATTCTGCTAAGCAAATTTTCCTTTGTACAAATTTCCCATAGGAATGCATTGCAAACAGATTATCTCTAATCACGACCGTTTTTCTGTTGTACGGATTCGCCCCATAGGCAATTCTGTTAAGCGATTTTCTCCTATCTCTGGAATTTTTTTCCTTTAAGAGCATTTTCTGTTAAACAAACCGCTTGTTATACGAGGGTCTGCTGCACTGTTCTGTATTGCCTGTCTGCTTGCAGTGACTGGGACCATCTGGTCACCATTATGGCGCAGTTTGAGCCATCTGGGATGGCTCCTGGTCCACAGCGGGCCAAATTGTGCTACAGATCTCTTGTTATTAGAAATTGAAATCCATTGGTGTTTCAGGCAGACCTTTGTGATGTGGCAATCAAAGCCATGGAGCAAAGAAAGCTTAGCTTCTATGACCGTTCACGAAACAAAACAAAGTACACCGATTTGCAAGCAATGGGACGTGTGAGTTTTTGCTTTGACAGTCAGATGCTTTCAGCAGACAAACAGCTCCTTCTAATGTTGGGCTGACAGTAATTTATCATTTGGCCCCGAATTCCTTGTTTAGACTCAGTATGATATGCGAGGCCTCCAGTATCAAAGAGTTGAAATGCATAGACACGGTGACCCAGCATCATCTCACTCAAGTTATGCCATTTTAACTGAAATTTGCCCAAATTTGGGCATGGAGTTCTCATTTTCAGTAGGATCGATTAGTTGCTGCCTTTGAAGGGAAATCATTCGGAGGATTTGTGGTTAGCCTTTTGACTTGGGGTATGGTCAGATGGAAAAAAAAAACAGCTTGCATTTTGGACTGCCGTGTGAGCCGTTGTCTGTCTGTCGGACAGCGTACAGGAGATTGTGAACCAAACCAACCCTGCTCCGTGCACAGGCGAGACCTTTTTGGTCCAGTAAGGGGATGAGACTACACTGTCCAACTGACTTGCTGATCTTAGGAGATGTTATGTTGAAAGAATTGTTGTGTTACACTGCAGATTAACTACCAACATGGAAGCTTCTATTAAAAGGTATAGCCCATGCTTACTCTGGACTTTTACTGTTAACTGTGCTTCTTGTGCATTGTTGTTGTTTTACAATAGCTCAATAAAGCACGTTCTACATCACTTAGAGCTGTTAGCGGATCATGACATTCTAGCTCAGGGGTCCTCAACCCAAGGCCCCAGGGCCGAATTTGGCCCCCCAAGGTCCTGAATCTGGCCCCCAGGACCAATTGCAACCCCCCCACCTACCCCCTGCTTTGCGAGCAAGCCAGCCTCCGCAGCTGCTTCTGTTGCTGAGCGAATTCAAAGCAGTGGGCTATGTCGCTTCTCCCACTCCCCCCAACTACTGCCCAGATGATCAGCATGCTGGCTAGTGGGGCATTCAAAGTGGGAGGGCTACGGCAAGGTCTCCCACTCCCCCCACCCACTGTGGTCCGGCCCCTAGTGGTGTCTCGGGCATGGTGGACCGGCCCGCTGTTTGAAAACTTTGAGGACACCTGTTCTAGCTGATGGTTCACCTGTTTTAATTTTCCACACAAATGGAAGCAACAAGCACACAAGCAATCCTCATATGCTTAGAAAGATCACTTTAATAGAGCCTCGTGGCGCAGCGGTTAAATGCCTGTACTGCAGATAAAACTGTGCTCACGACCTGGGGTTCAATCCCCGGTAGCAGGCTCAAGGTTCACTCAGCCTTCCATCCCTTCCGAGGTCGGTAAAATGAGTACTCAGCTCGCTGGGGGGGGGGGCAATGTGTAGCCTGCACACTGTAATTAAAATTGTAAACCGCCCAGAGACTACTTGTAGTGGTATGGGGCGGTATATAAGCAGAACACTTTTTTGCTTTTTGCTTTTGAAAGGGAGATCACTCCCAGCTGACTGAGCCTTTCTAGTGTGATCAAACACAATCCTTTATTCCTGGCTGACCACACCCTAACTCTTAGGCACGGGTCTTATGCCAGTAAGCCTTTTGTTTGCTGTCCCCCAAACTTGTTCTCTTTGCAGCTGGGGTAGCAGAAGACGACTCAATGACCTGCATTGCTTGTTAGATATCTAGACCTGTCTGTCTGTTCACTTTTTTTAAAAAAAAAATGAACAGTGATCACGTATCTTATGCCAGATCATTCCTTATATTTTTTCCTAATTAAATTCTGTGGGCCCTACCAGAATCCTCTGCTAGGCATTGTTAGCAGTTTTCAGTGTAAAAATGTAAATAGCAACTGACAGCCATTCGCATTTGCAGACTGCTGTTGCAATTGACTGCACGTGCTTTGAACTTTATTTTAATATAATAATAATCTTAGTACAGTGGATTCTTGTATAACAAACGGTTTGTATAGCATAAAATATGTAGAACATAAAAAATTCCAGAGATAGGGGAAATTTGCTTAACAGAATCGCCTGTGGGGCGAATCCGTACAACATAAAAATGGTCGCGATTAGGGATTGCTCCATTTCCAATGCGTTCCTATGGGAAATTTGTATAAAGGAAATTAACATAATTTCATGTGGAACAAATTAATTCCTTTATACAAGGTACCACTGTACTGTAGAGCTGAAAGGAGCCCCATGGATCCTTCCTCCGCCAGATACCTAAAGCAGTGAGCTATCCGGCAATTCTGTTTTGTTTTTTTTAATTGAAAATGTTAATGGTATAATATACGTTCCCTTATATATATAACAAGCAAATGCTTTTGAAAAAGAAAGTTTTGGACTACTTTCCAGTTTCCTTTATCTGAAGGAATGTAACTGGGTCTTTGTTTACGTTTGTTTAATAACCCATTCTCCGGAAGCCCCCTCATCATAAATCTGTTAACAGTGGCTCTAAGAGTTGTCTGTGCTCAAAGCCTGCTTTCAAAGTCAGCTTTCAGGATGTATAGAGAACGCATTCCCTTGTCTCCAGATTCACACTGTTACTGATGATCTCTGTTTTCGTTGCTCTTTTTTCAAAAGGCAAACAAATCGCTTTTTTCTGTCTTTCTGTAGGCAGTTTGTAAATACCTGAAAAATCCCAAGCTGCCTGACAAGTTGCTGCTCCAAAATGTCTTCCAGGCAGTAAACCTCTACTTCAACTACACACAACATACCTCATGTTTAAACACAACTCAGTCTGCCACAAAAAACCTTGGCCTTCAGGGCTGGTATTACCAGGTACGTGTGCACCACTGGCCACCACTGATGATGCTATATACATAGCTATCATGACTCATTGAATTTTATTCCAGCATCTGCTTGTCACCTCTGCAATACTGAGGTGGAAGTGTTTTTTTTTAAATTTTGGAGATCTTTCTACAAATCCATGTGATTTAGCTCCTGTCATTTGCTATGGAAAAAAGAAAACGAAAGACCCCAAATAGCTCCTGGTTCTCAGAACAGAGCCTTGTGTGACAACTCTATTTTTCTATTTCTTTTCATTTGTTCTTATGTGTCTGTGATAATTGCTTAGTTTATTGAGATGTTTGACTAGAAAGTAGAAGAGGACAGATTCTTGTTCTGAGAAGCTTAGTCTAGAAAAATATACAAGGGTTGAGCAAGGGGAAGCCAGACTAAACACCACATAATTGAAAAACTTCCAGAACACGGCCAAACAGGCCGAAAAGTTCACAACAGCTATCAGATCCCAGCTACGAAGTCCTTAAAGAATACGTTAAACTGCATAACTACAATAGGAACCCCGTACCCACTGATTCATTATCCATTGATTCAGTTATCCATGTTTGGCAGAGGAAACAAATTAAATAATTCAGCAGCCACAAAACAAGTTGTAAAGCACTGTTGTCACAAATAGCATCTGTAAAGCAAGCTACTGTCACAAACAGTGGCCATAAAGCAAGCTACTGTCTCAAAACAGCAGTCATAAAGCAAGCTACTGTCAGGACACAGCAGTTTGGGGGTGGGGGAGCAGGCGTTCTCTCTTATCCATGGTTTTCATTATCCACAGGAAGGCCTGGAACCAATCCCCAGCAGATACCGAGGTCCTACTGTATTTCCCAGTTTGAAACTACTGCTTTTTTTGCACTGCAATTCCCAGTCTTCCAGTCAGCAGGAGGACTGGGAGTTCTAGTCCAAACTTCACCAGGCTCTGATTTTAGACTGGTGCGATTCTGGGCAGGGAAAGCAGGAGAACCACGGGCCATTCCAAAGCCCGTTTCTGCTACCAAGGTCTTTGCCAGGCTGGTGCTCTACAGACACTTTGAGCCCTCACCTTCTGTCTCCAGGCAGTCTCCCCATGCTGGCTGTAGACAACGGAGAGCTTAGTGGAATGTAGAGCTATTGGCTAGGAAAGATTGCTCTAAAACATCACCTTGAGCAGTGGTTTTGAAATCCTATCTAATGAAGTCCTTCTGTATTTGGTGGATACATACCCAAAATGTAAGCCCATATCAAACAACATTGTGTTGTCTTGCCTTCAGCAAAGACAAAGTGAATTGCTTGTTTCCATTAGCAAGGTAAAATTCATCATATCATCACATGGTGCCTTCAGTGCTTAGAGTTTCATTGCTCAGCACTAGACGTGCATCAGTGAAAAGCTGTAATGTGATCAGACCTGGACGCTGGCCTTTTACTGACTTGCTAGTTTTGCAAGGGTCTGTATGCAGGTCGGAACAGAGATGAGCCTCCTGGCACAGTGGTTAAACTGCTGTACTGCAGCTGTAACTGTGCTCACGACCTGGGGTTCAGTTCCAGGTAGCAGGCTCAAGGTTTGCTCAACCTCCCATCCCTTCCAAGGTCGGTAAAATGAGTACCCAGCTCGCTGGGGGAAGCAATGTGTAGCCAGCATGATAAATTGTAAACCACCCAGAGCGCTTTAAATGCTATGGGTGGTATATAAGCAGCGCACTTTGCTTTTTGCTTTAGCCCATAGCCAAGAGTTAAGGAAATGAATGTCAGTTTTATCTTTCCATGTCCTCTTCAAGTCCTGCACAGAAATGGTGATGCCCTTGTGCTCGGATGGCATCAATGATATGTTTGAGCCTCAGCCGTGGGACCTCCATGCCTATTCCGAAGAGTGTTTTAAGATATGGGGAGTGCGCCCTCGACCCTCCTGGATCCCCATTTCCTATGGGGGAAAGAACATCAGTGCACACAGCAATATCATCTTCAGGTGAGCCCCTAATGGATTGTCTGCTGGGCCTGGCAGAAGCAGACACCGTTTCCCTAAGCGGTGGAGTTTGGTCATGTTCTCCTGGACCTGCTCAAAACTCTTCTTTGAACATATTGTGCCATTCACCGCGGAGAGCTCCTCTAGCAATAGATTATTTCACTAGATCAAGGTTATTCAACAGGCCGAAGTCTACTTTTTCCGGCCCAAAGTGCCTGAGGACTACTAAAATAAAACCTCTACTTACAAATTTTATCTGTTCCGAGCACATGCTCATAAATAAAAACTTTTGTAAGTAGAGCAGTGGTTTTCCATAGGAAAGCATTGAAAACCAATTACTGTACAGTAATCTATTCTGGACGGAACATATTTCAATGTGCCATGGCCCTTGAACTGCCCCGCTTGGCTGAGACAGTGGGCTGGCAGACCCAGAACTTTGCTGGGGCAGTGGTGGTCCTTGGGATGGGGGAGGGAGGGGTGGAGAACTTGACCCCTCACTTTTTTTATTGATGGCCAGTGGGCTACTTTTGAACCCTTCACAGGCTACCAGTAGCCCCCGGTCTACCTGTTGGGCAGGCCTGCTCTAGATGTTGTGATTTCAGCATGATGTGGGGAATCATGAAATCCACAGGGCTACTATGTGACGTTTTTCCACCATTGCGCCCCTTCCAAGTTGACCACTTGCCATCTGGGGTTTTTTTCCAGTTAGAAGAAGAAAAGAACGGTCATTCCTAGATTCCACCAGTATCACTGGTTTGTGCTCTAAATCGAGTGCAGCATCCCAACATTTTAAAAAAACCAATTTGCTAAAAAAACAGGCACGTACCTCTGATCACTTCCAGAGGTTTGCTCTGGTTTGGTGGGTTCACTGATTCCTGCTTGTTTATTTGTTTAATCTTGTCTGGAATGATGAGTGTCCCGGAGGCAGGGGATTGACCCTGAGTGCTGATATAAACAAAGGTTTTTGCCAATTCTAATGCAGCTGAGCATCTGGGACTGCAGTAATACAAAGAATGTGCACCCTATTGCAACCCCGCTGAACCTCTTAGGATCGGTACAGCACCACGCATGTTGAATTACAACTGGTATCTTGTTTTAATGTATGCCCCTCCTCTTAGCCAAGTTGGCTCTTACATTAGCTGATAACTTGCAGTTAAGGGAAATGTGCAGTATGATCACCTTTTATCATGATAAAAGGGCATTTCACCTAGCTAGCTTTGGGAAGAGGCAGCTGTGTTAGCATGTGCAAGCGTATGGGCTAAAGACAAAGGGGGAAAAGGGCAATAAAAAAAAAGGACAGAACATTCGTGGCACCTTCAAGACTATTACATTTTAATGTGAGCGTTCATGAAAACTCACATTAAATTTAATAGTTGTTGTGAGTTTTTCGGGCTGTTCGGCCGTGTTCTGGAAGTCCCAAGAAACTTCCAGAATATGGCCAAACACCCCAAAAAACTCACAACTACTATTGGATTCCGGCTGTGAAAGCCTTTGAGAGTAATAGTTAGTCTTTTAAGATGCCATGTGTAGTTGTCTTTTTTGCTTTGCTTTGTTTTGTTCCTTTGGAGTTCGCTTGATATCCCTGTAAGCTGATACGAGATGTTCCAGACTGATGGATGATAACGGTGCCAGAATGGACACTCATTGTCATTTTGCTGGGGTGGGGCAGTTTTCTGATATTGATAACGAGGCTTACCTGGGGCGTACGGTCATGGTGCGGGACGTTCCAGATGTGTCAATGTAGTCCTTACTGCTCTTTTTTTAAAAAAAATCTTCCAGCAATGGTGGACTGGACCCCTGGTCCGGGGGTGGAGTGATGCAGAACATCACGGACACGCTTGTCGCGATTGTGATCCCAGAAGGCGCTCATCACTTGGATCTTCGCTCCAACAGCCCCTTTGACCCCGATTCGGTGCTGAAAGCCCGCCTCTTAGAAGTGCACTTCATGAGGCTATGGATACAGCAACACAGGAAGCCTAAGAAACGGGCCAAATAACGGAAAGCCATTTGGTTTTATCTTCACTGTTTTCTATCTGCAATGTCAAGGAAAGTAACCCATCATCAGTTTGGCTTGCTTCGCTAGCATTCGTTATTTCTCTTCTCCTTCCTTCAGTGCCAAGCACTCTTTCCCTCTCCGGTTCCAAGCACTCTGTTTGATCTCTCTTTCTAATGAGACAATCTTTTAAAGTGACCGACCTCCACAGCCCTGCTCTAGTGCAGAGAGTGGAGCTACTGTAGTTGCATTGCTGGATCTCTGCAAAGGCATCCTAAACCCACACCACTCTTAGTTGAGCTACTTGGGATTGTACAGTCATCCCCCACCATTTTGAGTTTCATATACTGCGGTCCTGGTATATTGCAGGATTGCAGTACGTGAAACAAAGGGCTCCTGGGGGAAGCTGCATGGACCCATTTGAAGCTACCTAGCCCAGGCCTGGCTCTGCCCCGAATGGGCCTCCGACTGCCTTTCCGGGCCTGTCGGAGGCCCCGGAAGTGGTTTCCAGCGAACCGGAAGTGACTTCCGGATCAACGGAAACCACTTCTGGGGCCTCCGACAAGTCTGGGTAGCCCATTGGAGGCCTGATTGGGGCAGTGCCAGGCCTCAGGTAAATGTAGGAGGCCCCAGATAGGCTCCCCAGTCCTGACCTGACCCAGCATCTGCATATCGCGGATTTTCCATTATCGTGGGTCAAGTCAGGTCCCTAACCCCTGCAATAGGCTGGGTGTTACTGTATAGTGCCCCCCCCCCGGGGAAACAAAGGGAGAGGAAGGCAGGTTCTTCCCCCCTGCCCCCGCCTCACATGTGTGGGAAGCTGGGCGTTAAACAGTACTTAGGGAATTCAGTGCCATATAGATACGGTGGTGGTATAGATAAGATCTACTTGATTACTTAAACCTCTGAGTTTGGTCTGGGGAAGCGCCTGTTGGGTTGTAATTCCCATCAATCCTCACTCCCAGTTGTACCGGCTGGGTTTAATGGGAATTAGAGTCCAATGATAGGAGAAACATGTTTTCCCACCCTTCCTGAAAGCCGTGATAGCTTAAATCTACACTAGATCTGTTGGAGGTGGCTTCTCCAAAATGCCGACTGCTGGGGGTTAGAACAAGTGGCAGAAGGATGTTGTACAGGCTTTTGAAAACTCACCATAGGACCTAAGAGCAGCTGACTGGCCAGAATTAAAAGGGATGTGAGCCTAGGTGGATCCTAGGTCTGCACCTTGTACTGGCAGAGACACATTGTACCAGACGAGAAACATTCCCACCACCACCACCACCACCACCACCCATTGTTGCAATTTGGAGGTTGAAGCACCAGCACTCCTTGGGCCAAGTGTGTATGGGGTGGAACCTCCTTCTGCCACCGTGAAGTCGGCCTTCTCTTGACGCACACAATGAACTGCGGCTGTATGGCAGAGAAGCCAGACCCTGATTGTCACCTCTGGTTGTTACAGGGCATGGCCATTTGTAGAAGTCATACACGTGTGTTGTTCAGCTGGTAAACCAGGCCTGCCCCAAGCCCGGCCCGGGGGCCAAATCCGGCCCGTCAGGCCATTCTGAGTGGCCCGCGGCTGGCTGGCCCGCCCCTCCCTACCCCTCCTTCACCCACACATTCCCCTGCAGTGGCCACGGCTCCCTGTGCTTCCTTTGGTCCCCACCTTCCTCCCTCCCTCCCTCCCTTGGTCCCCGCCTTCCTTCCCTGCAGGTGGGGTTACAAGGAGTCAGTGGGTGGGGCTTATGGGTTAGTGGGTGGGGCTTGCAGTGGGGTGGCAGGGTCAGGGAGCAACCGGCCCCTGACACATTCTCAGCCACCAAATCTGGCCCTCCTTACAAAAAGTTGGGGCACCCCTGTGGTAAACCCTCCACCGAGGCTCTTTGGTATTCAGCTGCTTTTGTTCAGATGATTGGGGGGGAGGGGCACTGGAGAACAGCTGCAAAAGAACTGCCCCAGAGAGATGATCTGTCCCAAGAAATACAGCTTTGAAAATCTCCCACCGGAAACGTGGCAGCTTTTTCAGGATCTTGTCACAAAACCGTGACGGTTATTGACGTACCTCCTGTTGGAAAACTTGTTTCTGCAAGGTTCGGAGTGTCATTCCTCGCAATCTGGCAACTCATTTTTTTTTAACAAGGGTGTCCATTTCTTTATAGGCTGAGCAGAAAGAGAAGGTTAGTCCATCAAACGCAATAGAAGTGTGACTCCTGCAGTTTGGTTTTCTGTGAAGACATGAACTGGAAGCAACGCGAGACAGGCCTGTTGAGGCCTGTGTCATACCAGACTCCTATCCCTCATAGCAAACAAAATCTCCCTTTAACCCTGGGAAATCTGGGGAGAGAACCTTCACAGACCCTGACCATTGATCATGCAGGCTGGAGAGTCTTGGGGAATGAAGTCCAAGAGATTCAAAGATCCAAAGCTTCAACATTCCTGAGGAAAATGAATGTGGTTTAGTGAAAGAGGAGACTCGTTGTATGCAGGATGGCCCTGGGTTTGATCCCATTGTCTCCCATTAAAGGAATTAGGGTTTGTGGTGAGATATCTTGAGACCTCGAAGGGGGACTGCTGACCAGCACTGGGAACCTTGTGTGCAAATAAACGGCATAAGCATAAGCTGTATTTCTGTGTGTCTCTGTGTTGTGTTGTTACAGTCGTGACCGACTCCTCATGACTCCGTGTCCATGGAGTTTTCTTGGCAGGAATACTGGACTGGACAGATATCTAGTCTCGTGCACTCCAAGACACATTTGGTGGGGCCGCTGTGAGATACAGGAAGCTGGACTAGATGGGCCTTTGGCCTGATCCAGCATGGCTCTTCTTATGTTCTTATGAGTGGTTTGCCAGTTCCTACAGCACCTGGTATTCCCTGGTGGTCTCCCATCCAAGTGCTAACCAGGGCCGACCCTGCTTATGTTCCGAAATCAAGCGAGATCGGATGTGCTTAGGGCATCTATAAAGCCCTGTATTTCTGTATACAGTAGTTCCATTAATTAATCATTATAGTTTAGTGTCTTATACTAAGATACATATGAATAATTACCGACCAGTTTCAAATATCCCATTCTTAGCTGGAAGTTGAGTCATGACTACTGGACCTTTTTTTTTTGAGAGAGAGATAGGAATGTATCGCTGCTCATCCTCCATCTTATAGACTTGCACTAGCTGTATTCTGACTGATGAAGCTGTTTGGATGAGCAGCGAAACGTTTCTATCTCTCAAAAAAGAAGTCCAGTAGCCATGACTCAACTTCCAGATAAACTCACCTGGATGACTGAGAATCTTCACAGACATCCCATTCTTAGGGAAAGTCCTAGAGCAGGTTGTGGCCTTGCAGCTCCAGAGGTTTCTGGATGAGATAAGCTACCTGGATCTATTTCAATCTGGTTTCAGGCCTGGCTATGGGACTGAGACGGCAACGGTTGCATCGGTAGATGACTTATGCAGAGAAATGGATAGGGAATCTGTGTCCCTTTTGGTTTTGCTAGACCTCAGCTGCTTTTGACACTATAGACCAGTGATGGCGAACCTATGGCACAGGTGCCAAAGGTGGCACTAGGAGCCCTGTCTGTGGGCACCTGACATCACCCCTTCATAGCCACCTGTATACAGGTTAAATTACTGTATGGGCACTTTGAAAAAAAATTCTGGGTTTTGAATTGCAGTTTGGGCACTCGGTCTCTAAAAGGTTCGCCATCACTGCTATAGACCATGACATCCTCCCATCTTGTCTCTCTGAAATGGGAATTGGGCGTACTGCATTAAAGTGACTCCAGTCCTTCCTGCAGGATAGAATGCAGAAAGTGGTGTTAGGTGATTCATGTTAGACACCACGGCTGCTGACCTGTGGAGGCCCCCAGGGTTCTGTTCTATCTCCTATGTCATTTAACATGTATTCTATATGAAACCACTGGGGGAGATGATCCGGTCTTTTGGGGTTAAGTGCCATCATTATGCCGATGATACCCAGCTGTACCTCTCGTCACCTCCAGACTCTTAAGGGAGCTACTCTCTCAACTTTACATGGGTGCTTAGCTGCAGTAATGAACTGGATGAGGATGAACAAAATGAAACTAAACCCAGACAAGATAGAGGTGCTTCTGGTGAGTCGTAAGGGAGAACAAGGGATAGGGATGCAACCTTGTTCTCCCTTCAATTGAAAAATAAGGCACACAGCTTAGGGGTGCTCTTGGACTCATCCTTGAGCTTGGATGCCCAGGTCACAGCTGTGGCCAGGAGTGCATTTGCAATTAAGGCTGGTATGCAAGTTACGCCCATTTCTTGAGAAACCAGCTCTGGCCACAGTGACACATGCCCTAGTGACATCCCAGCTAGACTACTGTAATGCGTTCTATGTGGGAATACTGATGAAAAGTCTCGGGAAGCTTCAATGGGTCCAAAATGCAGCAGCCAGACTGCTGACTGGGACAGGGTACAGAGATCACATTAGACCCCTGTTAGAACGGCTCCACTGGCTGCCAATCAGCTATCGGGCACAATTCAAGGTGCTGACCTTGACCTACAAAGCACTGTACAACCTGGGTCCTAGCTACCTCAAAGATTGAATCTCACAGTATGAACCGACTCGGGGGGTTAAGGTCTTTCCATCCAGCCACCCTCACAGGTACATCTCGTGCGAACCCATGAAAGGGCCTTCTCAACTGCTGTTCCCAGACTCTGGAACTCCCTGCCACTAGAGGCCAGGACTGCCTCATCTCTCTTGCCCTTCTGGAAACAAGCAAAGACCTTTCTCTTCAGGCAAGCTTTCCCTGGAAGATGGACTACCATTATGTGTCTTTCATATGAATCGATAGGTTCACATAGACTTTGTGTTTATAACTACTTATAACCTTGTAGCTTTAATATAATGTTATCTATTAAGGCTCTAAGATGTCCCTCAATTCTTTGTTCTCAATACTTGAACGTATCTTAATTGTACTGGACTGTATATTATTCCTCATTACTGGAAGCCGCCTTGGGTCCTTTTCCAAGGGGAAAGGCGGGGTAAAATACTCTAAAATGAATAAATAAATAAATATTGTATATTGGTTTTGTGTCTTATATTAAAACTCTCACAATCCTTCCTCTCTAACTGGGATGGCCAGGATTTCTGGGAGCTTCAGTCCAAGAACATCTGGGGACCCAGATGTGGGAACCACTAATCTAGATTATTACTGACATCGGTTTTTCTGAAGGAAAGTACAGTAAGTCCTCAGCTACACGTCTTCTGCGATTTGCAGGCCCAAGACTGATCTCTGTGTGTCTGTATGCAGAGCCAGTGCTAGGTTTTTTTTGCGCCCTAGGCGAGGGGCGGGGGGGGCAGCCGGGGGGAAGGGCAGGGGTGCAGCGGGGGCGGTGGGTGGTCAGGGTGGTGGCGGGCGGGGGACGGCGGATGGTGGGGGACGGCGACGGGCGCAGGGGGTGGGCAGCGATAGGCATGGGGGCGGGGGTGTGCAGTGGGGGGACAGACGGCGGTGGCCAGCGGCGGGGGGGGGAGGGCAGGGGCAGCAGGCTGTCCAGCACCCTCTCTCCATTTTGGCACCCTAGGCAACTGCCTAGTTTGCCTTAATGGAAGCGCCGGCCTTGTCTGTATGCCCACTAGGAGGTGCTCTGATCTCAATTTACATGGGATTTACTGAGCGGTCCAGCAGCCTCCTGCGAATGGATGGTATTCTGCCTACTATTGTGTTTTTGAGTGGACAAGTCAGTTTGAAAATGACTAAAGGCATCCCAGGAGGATCAAGCCGGCTTGTAATTTGCATTCCTCGGTGTACTTGTTGGTGGGCCAAGACCTACTGTTTCATAGACTTTGTTTACTTTGGTGGCGTTCACCAAAAACCAAAGATATATGGGAAACAATTCTGTAAAATTTGTTTTTAAAAAAGAACCTTTACTCAGGGTAATGCTTTGTCCATGCACTTTAATTTAAACCAGCAGATGCGCTAGTGTAAATGTGTGAATCCATCCCTTTCCTCAAATTTACCTGTTTAGATGAATCCGCAAGGATTTGATGCTCAAAGTTTATAGCACAAGGCCTTTAGCAGATGTACGCATAGTCTCTCGCTGCAACATCTTTCTTTCTTATGGGAGACTCAAACTGAATTACGTTCAGCAATAAAAATAATGCCTTGTGAATTTGGAAGAACCGAAATGGCGTAATAAAATTAAAACCCTCATTTTCAGTTGAAAATTGGTTGCCATTTATATTGTACTTTATTATACCACAGAACACCATTCTGTTTAGATCTCACAGTGCAGTATAATCAGACTTGACGTTGTAGCTGAAAATATAGTAAAATTTGGAAGCAAAGTTAAGAACTTGTAAATGAACGAAACACTTCACAACTCTTGTCTTGGCTGTAATCCCTGCAACAGTTGTCGAGTTATATTGCACACATCTGGATAGCTCTGAGTTGGAGCAGCTGGCATTGGTGCGGTAGGACAAAAGTTCACTTCCATACTGTGCATTGTAGTAGAACCAGCTTGAATGGCCTTGAACAATCTAGGCCAGTGATGGCGAACCTTTTAGAGACCGAGTGCCCAAACTGTGATTCAAAACCCACTAATTTTTCACCAAGTGGCAATACAGCCATTGAACCTGAATATAGGCGGCTGTGAAGGGGCGATGTTGGGTGCCCACAGAAAGGGCTTCAAGTGCCACCTTTGGCACCCGTGCCATAGGTTCGCCAACACAGATCCAGGCCATGCCCGGATGCCACCAGAAGGAAGTGGTAAGAGCTTCTGAGTTCTGTATACCTAGGAAGCCCTGCAAAAGGTCACCCGTAAGTCTGACTTGAAGGCATTTAATTATTAGCTGATTGAGAAAGTTGTTAGTTTTCTTACGGTTTATTTCCACAAGACAATTTGGAGATATGAAAGAGGATTATATGATTTGTTATCTGCTTTATACTTGTTTTTCTTCTAACTCACTATCTCCCCTGCCCACCAGTTTACAATAAGTGATAACAATAATAAAGGAATGGCTGCAAACCTAGAAATTTTCTTGGTAGTAAAAAAAAAAGAGCCTTTGATGCAACCCAGTTTCTCTGAGCGAGTGATGAGATGTGAGAGGTTGAGAACTGTTGCTGTAGATCAGTGGTTCTCAACCTGGGGGTCAGGACCCCTTTGGGGGTCGAACGACCATTTCACAGGGGTCGCCATGAGCCAGCGAAGAAAAAGGCACAAATGGCTTGGGTCTGGAGGAGGAAGGGGGGAAGTGAGTTACAGCTTGATAGGTTGGAGGGGATGTCAGTCAATGGCACCGGAGGCTGTGATTGGCTGAGGGTGCCTGTAGAGGGAAGTTCTCAATGGCACCTGTGGCAGTAGCCTGCCAAAGGGGGCTTGTGGCCTCTTCCAAGCAGGGCAAGGGGGTCACCACCACATAAGGAACTGTATTAAAGGGTTGCAGCATTAGGAGGGTTGAGAATCACCGCTGTAGATGACAGCTTGCACCTCCCATCCTACTTACTCAACATAAGCTAATGGTGAGGAGTGATGTTCATAAATGAGCTGGAGACAGGATAGGTAACGAGGTGGTGAGGTTTGCAGATGACATAAAACTTCCGGCTGGTTAAGACCATTGAAGATTGTGAGGAGCTCCAGAAGGATCTCTCCAAACTGGGAGAATGGACTGCAAAATGGCAAATGCATTTCAATGTAGGAAAATGTAAAGTAATGCATATTGGGACAAAAAAAAATCAAAACATTATTAACTCATGGGTTCTGAGCTATCCATGACGGACCAGGAAAGAGATCTTGGTGTGTTGGTGGACAGCTCAATGAAGGTGTCTACCCAGTGTGTGGCAGCAGTGAAGAAAGCCAATTCCATGCTAGGGACCATCAAAAAGGGTATTGAAAATAAAATAGCCGATATTATAATCCCATTGTACAAAACGATAGTAAGGCCGCACCTGGAGTATTGCATACAGTTCTGGTCACTGCATCTCAAAAAAGACATAGTGGAACTGGAAAATTTGCAGAAGAGAGCGACTAAAATGATTACTGGGCCGGGGGACCTCCCTTATGAGGCAAGGCTAAAACATTTGGGGCTGTTTAGTCTGGAAAAAAGGCGCCTGAGGGGGGATATGATTGAGACGTAGAAAATAATGTAGGGCATGAGTAAAGTGGATAGAGGGACGCTATTCTCCCTCTCACAAAATACCAGAACTAGGCCTCAGTTGACTTTTGGGAGATCCGCTCCGCTAGATATTCAGGTCCCAAGCCGTTGAGGGTTTTGTAAATCAAAACCAGTACCTTGAACTTTACTCGGGACACAACGGGCAGCCAGTTAAACAATGAATGCATTTTGCTGTTCCTTATTTTTAGTATTATATTTGTAGGGTCCTTGTAGTATTGTATACTCACTGTCATTAGTTTAAATGCTGGCTTTTAACTGTTGTAAGATGCTTTGAGTCTCTTTTAAGGGAAAAGGTGGAATAAAAACATTTTAAGTACAGTACATTATTCTGGAGGCATCCTGGGACTTTGCACTTTGCCCAAGGCTATACAGACTGGCTTTTCTACACGGAGGGTACTGTGGGAATCAACCTCGCAACTTCTGTGGCATAGAATCAGAGAGTTAGAAGAGACCTCAAGGGCCATCCAGTCCAACCCCCTGCCATGCAGGAACCCCCCTCAAAGTACCCCCGGCAGATGGCCACACAGCCTCTGCTTAAAAACCTCCAAAGAAGGAGACTCCACCACCCTCCATAGCAGCATACAGTATTTCACTGCTGAATAACTCTAGCCATCAGGAAGTTCTTCCTAATGTTCAAATGGAATCTCTAGACATGGACGCCTACCCCCACCCCACCTCCTGAGCTAGTCACAGCAGCCACTAGCAGACCTCAAAGATTCACAGAATTGCAAGACATGCATTGAAACCAGACCAGTGCAAATTTTTGCAGGTGTAGCTTGCAACCACGTTTTCTCAGTGGGCTCACAGAATCTTTGAATAATTTAGTTGGAAGGGGTCTATAAGGCCATTGAATCATAGAATCATAGAGTTGGAAGAGACCTCAAGGGCCATCCAGTCCAACCCCCTGCCATGCAGGAACTCCATCACAATATTTCCCACAGATGGCCATCCAGCCTTTGCTTAAAAACCTCCAAAGAAGGAGACTCCACCACCCTCCTTTGTGGCAGCCTATTCCACTGCCCAACAGCTCTAACCATCATGAAATTCTTCCTAATGTTCAAATGGAATCTCTTTTCCTGTAGTTTGAAACCATTGCCCCAAGTCCTAGTCTTGCCGTGGAAAACAAACCTGTTCCCTCTTCAATATGACATCCTTTCAATTTTTTAAACATAGCTATCATATTCCCCCTCAGTCTTCTTTTAGAAAGGCTAAACATTCCAAGTTCCCTAAGCTGTTCCTCAGAAGACAGTGGTGGCCAAACTTCAGCCCTCCAGATGTTTTGGACCACAACTCCCAGAATTCCAAGCCTGTATTGCCAATGACAAAGTACTGTGGGAGTTGTGGTCAAAACATCTGGAGGGCCGAAGTTTGGCCACTACTGTCATAAGACATTTCTTCCAGACCCTCAACAATCCTGGTTGCCCTCCTCTGCACCTGCTCGAGGTAGTCAACATCCTTTTTAAATTGAGGCGCACAGAACTCGCTCAGTGCAGGAATCCAGATTAAAGCAGATTGGGCTGACGGCTGTTCAGCTTTCTCTTGAATGCCTCCAGCGTTCAAGAGTGCTCACCACCTTCTGAAGTAATGGAGTCCATGCTTAAACAGTTAAGAAGTTTTTCCTGATGCAGTATTCAGCCAAAATCTGGCCTCTGGAGCTTGAGCCCATTACTGCATATCCTACACTCTGTCCCTCCTCTATTTGAGGCTCTACTTTTCATATCTCTCATATCTCCCCTGAGTTCTCTTTTCTCAAGGCTAAATATGCCAAGGCTCCCCCCCCCCATTTTTCCTAATAGGGCTTAGTTTCCAGGGCCCTGAGATATCATCCTTGTTGCTCTCCTCTGAACTTGCTCCAGTTTGCTGGCATCCTTAAAGTCCAGAACTGATTAATTCCTTAATTTATTTTATGACTTGGTCAAGAGAGGTACGGTATTACCGATTCATAAATACAACCTCCCTTGTAAAGATTTATGCCAGGTGTTATCTCGAGGGGGCGCAGTTGTATTGTGTTGAGCACAGCTCTCGTTCATAATCATCCGCCCATCCCATCACCTCATAATTCTACATTCATACAGCAAAAGCAACTCCGATTTCTGTTG